>CM014091.1:13928620-15128620 GCA_004119915.2 Collichthys lucidus | reverse complement strand
TGTTTAGATATTCTTTCCTTTTGTTCTGTTAGTGCTTGAATAACAGCCCAAGCGCTGTGGAGAATTTCCCAGAATAAATATTGCCATCTTTTCAAGGAATAAGTTATGCGTTAACTTCAGTTTGACTGAGAAGTCTTTAAACTGATTCCTAGGTTCATTTCTCATTTTCTTGCCCTCAGTTAAAAAGTTTGATTTGAGCCCGAGTTAGAGTTAAAATCCGGGGCATATTAGCATTTTATGAGCCTGTTGACTTCAAATGGAGGCTTTATGTGTGCAACTTATACAATGACACATGCTGTTGCGCTCAATACAACTATTAATGGCAGAAAATTGGTATTTGTCACTTAAATGTCATATTAACCATAATCTAATAACATAATGTAGGTGATTCCTCCTGATATATAAGAAATGTTTGACAATTCTGTAATAACAGAGAGAAAGAGCAACTGGGAGAAATAATGAAGTCATGAGGTTCCCAGATTAAAGTAATTCCTTCCCATTTGCGTTCTCCTATTCCCTCCACAAAAGCCTCCATGAGCTTACCCTCTATTCTCCAGACATTGAAATGTCTCTCATTTCTTCTCACTAAGGAACGAAAAGAGAATAGGTCCTTTTGCCATCATTAATCTGCTGACTGGCTTCTCCTAGCTCAAAGCAGACAGAGCACAGGCCGATTTAATGTGAAGTTAAGTGATGCTGAGGCTGCAGTGGCAATCAGTGTAGAGCACAGACAGCTCAGGCTCAGCGTTAAAGAGCAGCCATTAGCCCTCTTTTTAATGAAGCACATCTCATAATGATATCTATTCTTTTCTCTTTACCTCCACGAGAAGAAAGGAACAAACGTCCTGGCTCATAAAGCTGCCATTCTCCGGTGTCAATAGCTGCTCAGGGATAGTTCAGCAATGGAAACCGAAGCCACTAAGGAGCAAGATGGTACTTACGATCCAGATGGCCAAAACCCAAAGTGCATTCACACAATGTGATTTTAAACATCGCAACCAAAACAGACTGATGATAATGCCATTCCTGGCCTCACTCTGAAAAAAATAAATGGAACATCAGTCCATGAAGAAAAATGTAAAAATGTCCCTCGCTGTAGCTGTGAGGTTGCATAAGTTCATTTATTAAGGATGTGCTGCAACCTCGTCTGCCAGAAATCGCGTTCAAATACTACAACTTGAAACAGCAAATATGATTTAAGAGAAAGACAATACCGACTAAACATGTTAGAGAGGCATTCTTCAGATTTTACAAATTAAGTATGAAATGAGGGTTACTAGCCTGTGAAAACTCAAGTGGGAACATTTTTTAAATCTTTATTTTGTTATGTGCAATGTTCAATTCTGAGAAGACCCCTGAGGTAGTCTACGAGGTCAACCTGGGCTACAGATATCAAGTGTTGTTATTTGTGGTCCTTGTGGTTCAAATTCACATTCACAGTTACATTTTAATGATCTCTGATGTTTTGAGATTCAGAACTTTTCCAACATTTTCAACATTCTGTGCAGCCTCCATCAATGATAATGGGTTATAAAAATTTACACTGCATTAGTTGTTCTTTCTATTCTTACTATTTCACATTGATTCAATGTTTCTTTAAAAGGATACCTTCACAGGGACCAATTAACATAAGAAGAAGCACTCTGTAAACCGAAATCCTTTACTGAATCCATCACGTTTTATCAACACCATTCAAAGCTCCTCTAAAGACTCCTTTGGAATATTTCTCAGCTTGCCCTAAACATTAAAAAGATATTAGGTTACACATAATTTATAGTCAGTCAAGTTCCCAAAGATAGAATAAAAACACAGGCATATAAGTGTGCGAGGAACAACGTAGAATATACTCAGAGACAGAAAGCATAGTTTCATAAACGCACCTCTGTGCATGGAAGATCTAGAGAAAACCGTGAGACACCGAGAGAGATGCTAAAAGGGGAAGAATCAAACCGAATGTGAGCTCCTTGTCATAAGAGGTGCGTTAGTACTGAAGCACTTTTATGTAATGAGAGCTACTGCGCTAACCTTTAGAAAGACAAGCATAACAATAGACTATGCAAAGCCGCCCGTTTTCGAGTCAGGTGTTTATCTATGCTGGCAAAGTGGTGAATGTTTTTCATACTTTCAGACGGTGGCTTATTTTTGAGATCACTCTGAAATGGACTGTTCAGCTTTTGTGCAGCTGCTGAATTCCCAGTTTTATGACAGCAAAGGCAGAACAGTGGCCTATTATTTGGGTTATTCCTTATGCAATATAAAGCAAGCGGTATTTAAAAGTGACACACATTTTGGTGTGTGTATAGAGAGGTGGCACACTGGCAAGTTGCTCCAGCTCACACTTCTCTGTCAAATAGAAAGATAATGTGAAGGAATTGGGGTTTTTTTTCTTCTTCTTTTTAGTATTTTATGTGCACTGCGTGCACTTAGCAACAGACATGGAGCTGTGTTTGTGCTGCTGAAGAGCTCATGCACCACATCTGAGGAGAAAACCCTCAGCTGCTGCTCTGAGTTCATAAGAAAACCAACTTCCCAACTCCGTTTCTGGCTTACTAGCTCCCCCTGCTGCTTGATAAAAGAGAGAAATCCAAACAGAGAGGGGCTTTTGCATGTACTTTGCAAATCCACACCACTTCACATCAATCTATTTCTCACCAAAAACTCCCTCTGGTGTGCAGGCTACCTCAGCAGGTGATATTACTCAGCCACGATTTGGAGAACATCAAGATGTACATATTTTTTTCCTCATGTAAAAGCTATGGTAAAATAATTACTTGGAAAAAATTATGTATCCTCCGATGTGGAATATTCATCGAAACGTTCAGAAGAGGATCCCTCAGCTCTTGAGTCATTAAATCCTGAATAAAATATAAATGACCCTGGTTCGTTTGTCGGATTTTAGTGTCTCACTCACGAGTATCAAAATGTTTGATGGCAGTCACGGACACAACATGAATACAGATGATCTACATGGCACAGTGTGTGCACACAGTGATGAAAAATGAAAAGGCAAAACGTATGAAACATGGTCTATTTTAGATGTCTGTGACCTTGAAAGATGAGAGGCTTGATAGGCTTATTGATTAGCAATTCTCTGCAGACTGAGGAATATCAAATGAGAACCACTGTGGTCAGTGGTACGATTTTTCTCAGATCCCTTCAGCTGAAGTGCGATAAACCAAGAAATAAGAGCAACAGACAAACAATAGAGGATGATGACGGTTTTTTTTTCACATGCAAGAAGTCTCCACAATGAATTTTGAGTTCTCTTCACCATGTGTTTTTCTGCAGGCTCCGGCACCCACTAAAATGCAAAGAGCTACAGGGAGAAAGAGAGAGGCTTCATCTGAACGTCTCTCTCTCTAAACTGGAATTATCAGCTTCCCCTTTAATCTCCGAGGTGTGAATCATTTGAATTCCATAAGAGCCTCCTACTACGGTAGATTGTACTTTAACCGCCTACTGGAATGCCAACCCCTTCGCATAGCATATTTGGCCATACAGCAGTGTGCGGCACACACAGTCATTGTTCGGTGTGTGGGAGCTCATTCTGGCAGTGTTTGACAGTTAAGCTTTTGTTTTTTCGTGAGCTTTATGTTTGTTAGTGTTGGCTAAGGCAAAGAGCCACAGAAGCAGCTCCACGAGGGACGGACGTCAGGCATGACGAGGGAAAGTCACGATTGAAGGTTTGTAATGGATTGTGCCGGTGATAACAGCCACTGAGTGCTACTGGTTATAAATCTGCTATTAATACGCTTTTGATTAAAGGAATATGAGTAACAGTGTTGTTGGCTCCTATAAAGCAGGAGCTCAGACAGAGGGGAGAACTAAAAATAAAATGCCAGCTTTCAGTGCTGTATGTAATTTCATAGAGAATCTGTGTCCCTGCTCACAAACACTGGATAAACACGATGGTCCAATAAGTAGTATCTTCTCAGAACAACCTCAGCCAAAGCTATTGTAGCAGCCCCGCCCTCTAATAAACTATGACAGCTGGTTTAGGCCCTCAGTTGTTCCAGGGCAAAAACAGCTTTAATCTGGTTAGGGGGGCATAATGAAATGTGCTGTTCATAAGGCCTGTAACCATATTAGGAGGAGGGAAACTTGATATTGAGGTGGCCTCCATGGCAACAGTGCCGGGGACTGTGAGTCCAATGTTTGGGAGGATTTTTGAAACAGATTCGTCGGGGCTTGAGGGGAGATGACAATGTGGAGAGGGGGGATGTTGAAGGAGTCGAGTTTGCACAGTGAAAATCCCTTTGGAAATAAAATTTGAATTCCTCCCTCTGATCTTTTGGCTTTACCACACATGAGCCTCGCTGTGGAGACTCAGCAGTGTGATATTACACAAAAATATGTGTTTTATATTGTATAAATAATATATACACTATAAGACTATTGGCTGTGGTTCATATTTAGGGCTTTTTTACTCGATGATGAGTTGCTGTCCTCAGCCTGTTGTCCACTCCAAATTTTGAAGCAGTGAACATTTTTTTGCAGACTCTCTATTTTGTCCTGCTCTTTGCCCTTGATTGAGCATGCTGTCACTGTCACAGGTCAGTAATATGCCCTCTCCTTGTTCACCGCGCTGAGGAAATGAATGTTTGTCTCAGTGTCCTGTACAGCATTGGAGGTCTAAAATGAACACTCCCTGTGGCATGAGCGGCTTTAAGAAGACATTACGTGAAAAGAACTGATCCTAACTACAGGAGTCAGACTTTACCAACACCCCCGACACAGAGGTCTCCGACATGGAGATAAAATCCAGCTCAAACCAACAAAAAATACCATCCAGATCAAAGACGAGGGAAGAAAGTATTTTTCATACCCCAGTTAACATCTACCTTTTTCTTCCTAAAAATGTACAAGGAGAAAGCTCTTCGCTTCAGTGAACTGCCAGTGACATTAATTAATTCAGCTGCAACATAAACATCTATCTGGCTCCACAGAGACAATTGTGTGTATTTTGTCCACAGTGTACTTAAACTGGTAGCAGATGAGGCAATGGAGCAAGAACATTGCTCTTCACGTGTCTTCCAACAAAGCAGTGGAGACAGCTGCAACAAATACAAAAGGAGCCTTATGTATTGGCCGTGCTATAGGCTCCGAAGTACAGAACCTCTTAGCATATGCATATGTGGCTCCACACCACTGGTTCAATCATGTGGTGGTACTTGGGTATACAAACTTAATAGCTGCAAGCTGGTGGCTTTTTACAAAATACATTAAAACGATGGATGATAATATAATTGTCACAAAGCATGATTTACATAATAAACTAGACTGCACCATCTCTCCTCAAGAAGGAGGGGGTCTCAAAGTTTATGCGTGCAGAAAGTCCACCTACACAAATCAGTACTTTCTGTTTGATTGCCATCGTACACTTGACTTCACTCGCATGAATTGGCCGGAGTTTGAACCTTGCATCACTGCGTATAGAAAATATCAACACACACTGAGGCTAACATGAGGGAGCAGACACACTTCCAACAAGCTTTGAGAACCTGTGGTTACTCTGAGTGTGGCTTTGTAAAAACCCAAACGTCCCTGACGTGGCTGCTGTCTTTGAAAAGTACCAGAGGATTTGTGCAAACCACATCATTCCTGTATTTTACAAACCTGGCAACACACTAAGGCAATTCTTAGTACACTCAAAAGACCACATACCTAAACATCAGCAGAGCAACAGATGCAGTCGAGTGCAGTGAGGAGTGTACAGATCTGTTGCCAAAACCATACAACTCCCCACAAACGCGTCACAGCACAGAGGAGCCAGCACATGGGGTCAGGACTGTTCATCCATTTACAGGTTTGAGTACCAAAATTAATCAAAACAGAGAATGGGTGGTCTTAAAAATGGGGAAAAGAGTTTTTTGTTCAGGCTGGTGTCGGGATATTACATCACACTTTTGTTCATGCTCGCTGTCTGGCTCTAGAGATGGCGATGCTAGTCAGTCAGCAAGTTTATGATGGATTACCAGTGAATTTTTTCATAGGTCCCCTCTGACTTTTTCTCTTGCATCACCATATGGTTGATATTTGTGGTTTTGAGTGAAATCTCTCAACAGCTATTTGAAGGACTGAAATTTGAGTACAGACTTCCAGGATTAAATGTAGTAACTTTAGTGATCCCTGTTCATTTTCATCAATTTGTCCAATTTGGGTTTATGATATGTAAATAAATCAGATTCTATTAGTCTCAGCTGTAGTAATTAGTACATGTTAGCATGCGAATGTGCTAAACTAAGATAGTGAACAAATACCTGCTAAACATCAACATGCATCTTGCATACATCTTTCTCCAGTATGACTGACTCCACATCTCTCCAAATCTTTTGTTAGGTTACACACACAAAGCTCCGCTCAGTGCAAGTAGACCAATTTAAATTGTTTAGTTACGTTAGTGTTCAACACTCAAAAAGTCCTATGTGAAACAAAAAATATATCAAATGCACTGCAGAATTTTACTCATATTGTAATTTTCTTGATGCTAATTGTTGCAGATCACTCAGGACTCCAAGCAAAGGCGGAGAGCAACTCCCCTGGGTACGAAGGTTTATTAAGATTCTTCATTTAAGATTTCAAACCACTTACCATGAAGCGTGAATCCCGCTGAGAATATTTCAGCAAAGAATGTCGGGGAAATGTTGAACCTATTTATCTGTTTTCAAATGTTACAGTTCATGGTCAAAAATATTTTTCACTTATAACATCATATTTATGAGTTATCTAACTGCATGTGCAGCAACAGACAAAACAGAATCTCATTATAATGAAAGATTTGTGCAGTGCTACATAATTAGGTGGCTCTGTTATACTGTCCTGGAAGCCCAAATGATAATGCCAAATCAGCCAGGACGGATTCACAGCTATATCTGGATATTTATTTCCTGCAATAAACACGTCCCACTTGCTTTGAAATATATTTTCACAAGTAGTAAGTGTATGAGTCTATGTTAATTTATCTTCCTTGGTACAAAGTCATGTCTCTTCAGTAAAACTCATCAATATGAAGTGAGACATCCATTGCATTGCAGAGAAAAGAGTAAATTAACATGGCTCGAGTGTTGCTGCAGAATCTACTACATAGTATTGACACGGCTCAGACATGGGTTTGTGGTTATGTAAGCTCGCCTTACCCTTTAACTCAGGTCGCGTTGTCTTGGCAACTTGCCCAGAAACAACTGTACATCACCAAGTAGCTGAGGAAAGATAATTCTATGACAAATTCAGGCATATTGCACACTCTTCTGATAGCAGATAACTGATGTCTTTAATATTCTGGGTGACAGGCACATCACATATGGCAAGGTAGAAGATAAACTAAATCCTTGTACACACATGCATGAATACACATGCAGAGTGAACAAGCAAATCCTCAGTGACCTGACCTTTCATTTAGCCTGTTTGTCTGTGTTCACAACAAGTTCACAAGTAGCTGTTCAAAAACCTCTCCCTGTGCGGGGAGCTACTAATGACACTGTGGTGCTGATCTGATGTACCACATATTAATACTATCCTCTCCTCCCCCATCTCTCACGCCTCCCTACACACACTCCTCAGTACCCACCTGAGTCTCGTTCACAAAAGGAAATCAAGTGTCATCATCCGAATCTTGCTTTGGCTGTGTTCCTCTGGGTCCTCTACTCCCGTCGGTCGCTGTGGAGAAACGCCACAGCTCAAGTACACACTACCTGTTTGGCTGGTGTTATATTGGTCCTCAGAGGACTAGATATCAGGTTTGAGCCACATTTGCATTTTAATTTTATATTCTGCACCACAGCTTCCACATTTTTTAACTACTTTATGCTTGTTTAATGATCCTTGGTGAAATGAACGTGCAAGTTTATAATAAACAAAGGATTTCATTATGCAAATGCAGGCCCGAGTCAGACCCCAGACTTATAAAAATGTTTGTGTGAATGTTTGCTGATATACAGTCTGTCGAATTGAGGTTTTCCAGATGAAATAGGCCTCGCTGAGGAGGACTGTGTATTATTGGATTACCTGCACTCGACATCTATAGGATACAGATGCTGCAGCGCACGCAGTTCTTTTAGACATGCATCTTCTGTGCTTATGCAGCACTTTCATCACCTAGTAGTGGGTGACCCATGTTAAATAAAAAGTGTAATTAATGACTGAATAAAACCAGGTTGGTTGGTGCATATGATTGGAGTCTAAATGCAATTGAGGAATTGAGGAACTAATGTTTTGCCAAAAGCACTATCAACATTAATTAACTACTAAGATGGGTGGTGGTGAGAATGGTGTGAGCGATGGTGGCAGGTATTAAAACATGAAAAATTTAGCTAAGACCATCTGGAGCGGAAAATGATCCTTGCAATTCCCTACATCTGCTGTCTGGCAAGAGCTGTCAACAAATATAAATAGTGATACGCTGTATATTATCTTTTCAGAGACTCTTTTTATCATCAGTGGTTTCCCCGAAGACTGCCATCGTGATCACACAAAGGAAATTCATTTCACCTGCATTTAAAGACGACAATATTTCATTCTCCTCTGGCCATTTTTCAGCTTTTGAAAATGCTAATGGTTAACGTGCCTTGGCACACATGTCTTTTTTCCCCCTGATCAAACACGGTGAATTCCAGCAGTTGAAGAGTTGAAGAAAATGTTATTTACCGAACTCACCCTGGCAACGGTGACCTGTGGAACGACCAGCTATTTATTTAAAGGTAATTAGACTTTTTGAGAGGGAAAGTAACATCCACCCTTAAATGGAACATTTCGCACTACTCCATCTCCTTAGCACCACGATGCCGGAGCCACAGCTAACAAGATAAATGCTGGCAAAGAGCAAGAGTCAGTTTTAGCGGCTGGATGATGCAACAGAGAGTACAGCGTGTTAATGTCAATTTGCTTTAAGTTCCTTTTCCACAGTAAAGTACAAAAAAGTGTCCTTTCTGCACTGCAGCCCCATCAGTTTGTCATAATGAGAGCTTTCTCGAGGGAACAGAGCTGAAAGCAAAGTTGGTAGAACATGAAGTATCTCTCAGTCTGGTAGGTAAGGTGAATGGAAACTGTATTCAACTCTTTCTTTTCTTAACTATACAAAGACAAGTCTATTAATGACTCAATGTAGTCTCACAGCAGCACACTTTGTAATAAGTGCGTTGTCATGACCAGAAGGCCTTGTCAGTTCATCACCTTGGTGTGGAATGCGCATGTCTCAGAGAAATGACGTACAAAATGACGATGAGAGGAATATTGTTGCACAAGTGATGCTCAGTAAAGAAGAATGGACTCATGCTTTCTCGTGTTGGGAAGTTGGAGCCTTTTAACTGACTCGGATCCTTTACTCTGGGGCGGTAAAATGAACAAATCTTTTTTGAGTAATTTCGTTCATACACTATATATACAGAGCTGTAGCCCTCTCGTGGCCGATGTAAATGTGACAAACGAACGAAAGACCGTTCCGTATGAAGGAACTACTGTGTGTACTGCTCCTTACACAACCTGAGAGGCTTGTCACGTGACAAATGAGAGATCCGTATGAATGAACTGTTTGTGCTTACTGCTTGTCACACAGTCTGAGCAGCCATGCAGCTGCCTTGTGGCGAAAGAACGTACTGCGTCAAAATGAACGAATCATTGACTGAGACTACTCATGACTCCCGAGTCATATAAAAGATCAGTTCATATTGAACGATACGTTCACGACCGACACACCACTAATGCTTTCTGCTCCTGTTGTTAGAGACTAGTCATTGCGTCAGTGTAAAATCTACAGACATTAGTCACTGTAATAGGTACTCTTCTTCTGTGCACACTATGTGCTACCTGGCTTAGTGCACCAATTTTGGCAGGGTAGTCTCAATTTGAGTATGGCCATCTTCAACTCCAGTGGCTTCCTCGATTGCCATTTTCACAATGCTGGTGGTCCCTCTCCATCCACAGCAAAGTCAAAATGGATACCATTGGTGGCAAGAAGTGTCCAGAGTTTCACACTCAACCTTTTGACTGTTGTCAGTGCACCATCTGAGTCTGAATGCACTTATGTACTAGTATACAAGTATGAAAATTGAGACACATACCAGGTCTACAGCCACCAAGGCACATAAATTAATACTTTAAATGGTGTGGGGTCCACATGGGAAAGGAAACAAGATTCATAGTTCACAGCCAAACTTGCAGCTTGTTGTTTTAGAGTAGACTAAATGCTAATGTCTGCATGCTAAGATGCAAGACTGAAGTCCCACCTACACTGAAGAAGAAAATAATTAGCTGCTCTTCAACAACTTCAAATGTTTGTAGATTTCATTGAATTTATAGCTGTTGAGACATGTTTAAAAAAAAAACCACACACACACGTGGTGTGTGAACCTCACGTTTGTGGAGTAGGACCAAAACCAGTAGGATTCATCCCCTGGGGACTATAATGTCTGTACAATATTTCATGGCACACTGTTTTAGTTATAAACATTTTAGTTTGAACTTAAGTGGTGAACTGACCAATGGATGTGCAACCACAAGAGCGGGCCAACAACCCAGACTAGAAAATAACCTGACCTGACTGTACTCTGACAGTGTGAGCTGTGAAAAAAGTCTAAAATTGCATGGCACAAGTGGGATTCATCAAGAGCAGTAAACAAGATGAGCCCTCAGTGACAGTGTAATAACCAAAAATCAAAGTGTGAAAAAAGACCTGGCATAACTTCAACTCCTCCGCCTCTAAACTTAATAACACCCCTAAAGGTCACATTTATTTTAGCTTTTAATCCATTCAAATGCCACATACAAAGACGTGTTAGCATTCCTTCAACGGATGCACTGCCATTACTGCTCAAAGAAAGCTTAACAACCTGCGAGGAATGTCACATATGGTCCTATGAAAGTAAACACCTGCTAATGGAGGTATATTGTCCCTAGATTGTGCTGTATTTTTTGCACTGAGTCACTGAAGTGTGGGTGACTGCTGTTAGTCTGGGGCTGATGTGTGATACAGTACACCGTGGAAAGTTTTTTGCAGCTCCTCTTTGATTTTTCTACCTTCAGGAAAGTCTGTGCACATTTAGTCCCTGCCAGCTGGCTTTACAGTCTGTGCACATTCTTTGGAAATTAAACTTTTTTTTCTTGAACACAATGTGAATAGCTTAATTATTTTAACCAAGCAACCTGCCAAACAGGAAATTACTGAACATTGGAAAACAAGAGGCAATTTTGTTTGATATTCTGCTGAGGAAAAATGCATTTCCCCACTTTGTCTCCCTTTACAATGATGTTGGCTAAAAAACAGCATCCTGGGAGCAAGGTAAGGTTTTAGTGATTTGGTGAATGATGCTTCAGCAGGATGGATCCCTGCTGCCACGGAGATGTCAACCAGCCTTCATTCTCAAATTGACACTCTTCCAGTTAAAAGATGATGCCCCTCACCACCATGCCACTCCGATTTTCTCTCTAAAAGCAAGACATTTTGGTCAGCAGAGCCTATTAAACCATCTCTCAACATTTTTTTTGAATCTGCCCCACTACTTTCACCCTTTAATTTTCTTCCTAGTTTCCTCAGCACGCCCTTCTTCACTATCCCTCATCTTTTTTAAGTCCCCCAATCCTTCTTTCTCACCACCTGAGCTAAAATTGCTTTCTTTACTGTCTGTAATAAGTAGTGCTTCAGTGATTTCTGTCTGGCCCACCAGCTGACTCCACTTTTGACTGATATTAAAAAGAAAGCGAAACCTTTGCTGCCTTTAATCTTAACCATTTGTCAACATTTAATAACATTTTGAACTGACATAACATTTAACATGACATTTCTGAAATAAAATCTGTGTGACTCAGTGATACACGATAGAGCTGTAAAGATTTCAGAATGATTTCAGTTTTGTAGAAATAACCACATTAGTTCAAGGACACTGGTCTCAGGTTTAGCAATAAAAGCGTTAACAATACATAAAGTAATTTGAGACACAAATGTCTTCCGTCAAACGTATTTCTCTCTCTGCTGCATAGTTTGCTTGCTTCTTTACTTTTTTTTTTCTTGTTTTTTTTTTGGTCTGAGACAGACTCAATAAGTCGGTCGCAATATGTCCCATATGCTTATCTAAGCCAGCGAGTTTCCATTGTCCTCGTTCCACAAGTCATGTAGAGAGATTTGCATATAATGGGCCACCCTGTTTGAACCAAAAACTGGTTCACCTTTTCCAGTCATGTAATTACTGTATGTTGTGTAACTGTTGTAAATGTTAAGATCAGCTACTCAAGAAAGAGGAAGAAAAACAACTGAAGCACAGAAATAAAATGTTATGAAACATTTGCAACTGAATTAGTAAGGTTACTATTAGTATTATTATTAAAAGTGATAATATAAGCAATAATAAATAGATACTGCTCCATGCAGGCACGATCAGACATAACCCTCATTGAAATATTTTATAATTGAGAAGTTTGGTTTATCATAAAGATGACAATGATTCAGTTTGGAAAATAATAGAAAATAATCACACTTTGTCACCTTAATCCAACTAAATCCCCTGTACATCTTCACTCACCAACAGTCTTTCATATGATACTGTGAAATATTACAAAGGTTTATAATAAAAATCCTCTTCTAATTTTAACCTTCAAGGGGTTTTTAAAGATTTGATCGAAAGCATTATCCAGCCACATTTTTTTTGATTTTGGCATAGTCACTTTCCCAATATGTGAGAATTATTTTGGCTGTAATGAGAGGAAAAGAAAGAAACTATTCACTATTCAGAGCCAAGAATGATAAAGTAAAGGTTCTGGGTCTAGATTAAAGGTACTGACTTCAAATGGAATATAAAAAAAAACACCAAAGACCAATACGGTTGAATATTTGCTTGCATGAAAAAACTATGCTTTTTGAGAACATTTACGACATATGGGAAAAACAGCCCGACAGATTTGGTCTATAGTTCCACTTTAGTTTAGTGGCGTGTGTGTGTAGTATTTTGAATTGAATTGAACAGTGGGTTTGATATTGCGTGTATTTGCTGAAGCCCTTCCTCCCATATGTCAGAGCTGCACTGAGTTCTTCCTCCCCTTTCAGTCTGAAGCTATCTGAACAAGGAGGATCCTCTATAAGCAGCAATACACTTTTATGTATTATAAGTAGGTGTTGACATCATATATAACTGCTCTTGTTTAAGTCTAAAATGTTTTTGTTCAAAATGTCTTTTTGGAGATATCCGATATCACACTTTTTTTTTTAACGTCATTCAACACTCTGAATGTCTTTAATCTGGAATTAATTGATAAAAAAAACTTTTCATTTTATCGGCTCACAGGCACTCAGGCACTTAACTAAATAAGAAATGTACCACTAGTAAATGTGAAACCCAGAGTTGGGTTGTTGAGTTGTTGAGCTCTGCACTGTGTACAAAGACTGTAAAATATTGCAGAGGTTTTCAAAGTGGGACGCAGTCCTCTCCCATTGGGGCTCCAGACTGTCAGGGGAGGCTTAGTGAATAGAACTGAATATATATATATATAAATATATTGCATTAGTCATCAAACAGAGATTAAATAGAATCCTCTAAATGTGTGTGATTTGGTTTCAGTTAGTTTGAGGGAATTTTACTGTTTTTTCACTTCACCAGAGTCAGAAACTATAAATGCCTGACAGACCTTTTTTATGCATTTGGTGTAATCCGACAGCAACATTACCTTATCTTGGCTCGGCTGTTGAATTGTTTCAAAGCAAATAAACCCCTGTTGTATTGTATTGCATTAATATTTATATGTTCTTTGTAAGAATATGTGTGCAGGGTCACCTATTGAAATGCTTCAGCACATTTTTAAAGTTTTGGAGTAGGTGCAATGCATTTTAAAAGTGCTACGTTAGTCATAATGCAGTCTGTGAACTAGCTAGTTAGTTATTTAGTTAAAACAAATAGTTTGAGGTGGCCGTGGTGAGCCGACTGTGTGCCTGACCTGTACGAGTATTACAGTTCTTATCCAGACAACAAATGGCACCAACGCACAGTGAAGGAGTTGCTTAACTAGTATGTTACAGTGAAGTAGGTATATACAGTATGTCATACAAAACTATTAGAAACACTTGAGCTGAGCTGAAAGAACAAACTGCACATGTGGTCATTAAAATAAAGGAATATGTCATCCAGTTCAGAGGTATGTCTTTTAATCCTCTGGACAATCAATATCTGTCATGTGTAGTCAGAGGCTACATATATCTGGTTTTGATGCATCTTGGTAATAGGATAATTCGTTTTGGTCTTCACATCGGATTGTTGATAATAACAGAATAAAATAGTGCCTTATCATTAAAATCTTCCTAAGTGAAGTGGTACTTCTATTCTGTTCTACTCTTGCAGGTAGGAGACACAAACCACGTGTGTGAAAAAGATGCCGGCTGCATTGCTGTGACCGTGCCGCACAACGCTAAGAGACACAAAAATGCTTTGCAAGCAAATTATGCTAATGTATGCCAGTTGTTTTCAGGTACAACTACACCAGAACAGAATGAGGGCCTTGAAAGTTATTTTGTTATTTTGTTACTCAGTGTAACATCAGTGGCAGATCTCCATTTAGCTGCAAGAGTTCTGAACTATTCAAAGCCACGTGCACGTGTCCGCCCTCTGCACTCCAGTAGATAAGTAGTAAGATACACTTTTTAGGTCTCTTAGTGTTCGGTACATTTCGTTTGAAGTAAACCACAAATTAACCTGATGGTGGTGCTACACAAAAAGTCATGGCATCAGATAAGTATCATAGTATCATGAAGACTTCAGATTTCATTTCATTGCACCTGAAAGTTGTTGAGATATTTCAGTCTGGACAAATCCAATCAAAACCATCTTTAGAGACATTAGCATGGCAAAAGACAACAACAAAATTCAGTATATATTAGTTTGATTACAGTTGAGATAAAAAGTTAAATTATCAAGCTTGGAAACAGTATGCAACTAAGAAAATCTACATCTGCTGACGAAGATTGTGTGTGTAAAGGTGTGACTGTGGCTGGTAGAGCAAGTCGTCCACATGTAGAAGTGTCCTCTGCAACGACAATGATTCCCATATTGCTCCTGTTGTTCAGACCATTACCTTGCATGGTAGCCATGCCATAGTGTGCGTGTGTGCTTGTGTGAATGAGAGAATGAAAGGCAAATTGTAAAAGCTTTGGATAAAAGTGCTGTATAAATGCAGCCATCTCCTAAACAACCACTGAGTGGTTGGATTGTCTCTGTCAATTAGTTTGATATAATTTCCACTGTGTAAAGAAACACTAGTGCATCAAACTTCCAAAGCTGCTTTCACAGAGTCTGACCTCCCCCCCAAAAGTAACCAACTCCCACTCAAAACCTCACTCTGTTACGGCATCTCCCTCCAACATTAATAATAGATTTAGATGTTGTCTACTGTTGTTGTCTAGTCCCTCTATTCAAAGACCTGTCAATCACTGAGCGAATGATAGCAGGTTCCAGTATTCTGCTTTGAATGTTGTTGCTGAAGCTATACTTGTGCTTATCATGCCTTTAAGGGATCCAATATTAAGATTTCAACCTCTGCCACTTGTCTCATGATATATTCATCACGCATCTTTGAGTTGAACTTCATGCTATTGCATTAAATAGCAGATCTCCCGTATTGATACCTGCCACCTTTCCTAAATTTCATGAACTAGAGATGTTCAAACAAAAAATTTTGCATCCACATCAAAGCCAAGTCGCTCCTCAAAGATTTCTCAACTTCACTGCATATATTTCAGCTCGCTCTAAAGAAGATTTCTACAGTCGGACTTAACTTCAAGTGGACTTCAGGTGCCTGGTTGTGGAGAGAAGGTTAGTGGAGGTTACAGCAATCTGTTTTCTCCGCTTCATAATGCTTCCATGCAGGTGCCAACATTCCAAACTGCTCCTCCTGAATGCACATTCATTAAGTCTGTTTCGATAATTACCTCAAGAAGGTGGCAAACAGAGATAGTTTAATGCTGTGCATGGAGGTTAGTGCTGTATCTTATGGTCCAGTTGAACTGCCAAGTCTCTATTGATATATAAATACACTAGGGATTTTCATATTTAAGGTCAAGTGTGTAGGATTTTGCAGGCTTGAGTGAGTGGGTGGGAAACGTCAGTCAACGAGCACCTGTGGCATCTTTAAATATAAAAGGCTCACTTCAAATGTAACATACACATAATGATAATTATTTTTGGTGCTTATAAACTAAACATAGTTTTGCATATTATATTCAGTTTCTGACATATGCTATAATCAGAGCACCCTAAATCCTACACACTTACGCTACTGTGCACTTTTCGAACTTGTTGCACTTACGGTTAGTAAGTAAACACGCCTTCCCTGCTTTCCTTTTCTTTCTTATTTTGCATTAAACACAAGAACCGCACCTCATAATTCAGTAGAGAGAGAAAAAAGACGTATTCAAGTTACTGCCCTCCTTGTTAGTCTCCTTTTGATTCACTACAAAGATACTAGAATCACTGAGGCATCACTCACTAAATCATACTGATGGCTTAGAACAAGTCAGCGGAGGTGTGGAAAAAACAATTTACAGAGGGAGGAAGATGATGCAGATAGTTGCTCCTATCTGAAAGATAAAGCTTGGGCAGGCTGCAGAGATCATCGGAGAGGGAGAGAGGGGGGGAAAAAAACGACAAGATTGAATACCCAATGCACTCGAAAGATTGGACACTTTCTATCCCACAACCTGCAGTCTAAAAAAAACACAGACTCCCTAAGGAGGAGCGAGGAGGATAAGACGATGGTGGAGCAGAGTGACACGGCTCGTGGCTGAAGAATCAGGTGGTGGAGGCTTGGACTTGCGGGTGGGTTGGTACTTGAGCATAACAGATGGTGTTAAGTGTTGAATGTTGAAAAAACAGATGAACCAGTAAACTCATTAAGCTTGGCTTGTGGGTCAAGAGCCCCATGCCAAGAATGAGAGAGAACACCTCCCCCAGACCAAGCAATCTGTGGGAAGGGGAGGGGGTCATTTTAAATCAGTGTGTGTCACTGAACTTCATGCTGTTGCAAGATGTTTGAAACTTTGCAGTTAGTATCACTCCACAGTTTAACAATAAATAATACAGTTCATGGTTTGTTATTTATGCAAGCATTACTGTAAAAGTGGCACGTTGTTATATTTCCCCTCCATCCAACCAACATTTTCACTTGCGCACTAATAACTATGCATGACTATGCCCCCACACATCATGAAGCTTTCATCAACTCATTTGTACTTTCAGGATTCTCTCTAGCAATGACATTTATACTAACCGGGGCACAAAACAAGCATGATCAGGGTTAATTAATCCAGTGGAAAAGGCTATGGTCTAACCCAGCATATTTGCGGTGAGCCATCTGTAAGCCTATGCAACATCAACTAAAGTCATTCTTAATTACATGCAAATAAGAATGACCTGGGTTCAAGATACGAAGCAACAAATCCAGCTCATCACAAGGCGCAACAGTGAGAAGTAAGCGCACAACAATGTACTCCAATGAGAGAGTTTTAATGAAATAGCTCTCTCCGCTGTCGTTAAAGTTTTATGATTGATGCTTGGAGTAAATCCTGCTATGCCTCCTCTTATCGCCCATTTTTTCCACCCTGAGTTCCAAAAACTCTCTTCCTCCAATCCTTCAATCCCTAGTCAGGTCTGATCTGTTGCTCTCCTCTGTTCCCTCACCTCCCTCAGCCATCTGTCACAGTTGGGTCCTTGCTGCCAAGCATCTCCTTTGAAAAGATTTTGAAGTCTCTCACTCAACATTTTCCCGGTTAAACAAACTCTTTCTTGTTGTCATGAATTAGCACATTTGATAACAAAGAGGGTCCACACACTTATTCACAGTCGACACAGTGAGTAAGTGTGTGGACGACTGTTCTGGCATGCGCTGGATTTGACAGCACTGCTTTTTCATTGTTGCATTTCTTTTGCTTCGTTTCTCCACAGATGATTGAATTTTAAATGCAGTATACCTTCAGGTTTGTTTTGTGAATAACATGACATACAGTACAGTACAGTATGTATTCTCAAATGTCCAACACCAGGAAAACAGAAAAGAAACCAAACAAAAGCAACTGGCAAAAAAAAATGGTGGAAGTCAAGTCCTTATAAGTCAAGTACAAAACAAAGCTTAAAACCAAGCTAAATCATAATAGTTATTAAATTGTTTCTTCATGGCTACTTTAACTGGATCTGTTGTATCTGATCCACTAAAGCAAGAGAGCTATAGCAATTGACAGCTAACTTTTGAGACAGCGATGGCTAGCCTTAACTAATGAAAACTAAAAATGTATTTTAAAAAATATATTGATTTTTTCATGTTTAATCCATTTACGTGATCTATTTTAATTTAAACTGACATCTGTGTATTTCAGGTCCACATAACTAAATGAGGCAGTTGTGGAATCCAACATTACAGAGGGAAAAAACCATATAAACCTAGATAAAGTGTAATTAACTTAGATCTTAGTAAGCTGCCATCTCAGTATTTGACTGCAATTCATGTTTAAGATACCTTCAAATCACATATTTAAATGCTCTAGACTAATTAATTCTAGTACTTTATTATTTAAAGACTAGGTTTTATTTTAATTGCTGCTATTGAAAATAGACAAGAAAGCTGAAAGAACCCATTATGTTAAGCTACTGCACTTTCCTTTTGAATGCCATTTTTATTATTCCAAGGCAGAGTGTGAATGCATTTTTGGGGAAGGTTATGTTTTGTCTTTTCAGGGGGTCTGGTATTACAACCTTTCTATCTGCCAGCCGTGACTCTGCTTTCACTGCTCTGTCAGCAGGACTACACACTGTGGGTTTGTATCCAAACACAGATTTTGCAAAGAGGTGAACTGACTCCGTAGTGATTTATATTAGTTACAGTAACATTACATGCCGTGTTTTTAAATGCAGTAACCTCATCTGTAACCTACTGTGGACTGTGGATATTCACACTGAGATTGCACTTAGCTTTTACGTTAGAAGTGAATCTGTTAACTCCCTGCTTATTCAGCTGTGAATATGAGAACGTGGGGGCTTGTTATCTTTATTCCTGTTGCACCTTCACACCCCAGCTCAATATTTTTGTCACACATTGGCAAGACTGAAAAAAGGTTGATCATATGTAAAATTAAAACTCTACTGATATTCCTATGAACAATCAGCATCAGGCTTTGCTGTTTTGAAAGCATATGTTTATGAGCTAACCATAATTTATTGCCCTGTCTGTGATATATCCATATCGGAATATGCAGCTGCAAGTAAAGTTTTATTTTGCATGTTGTGTGCATTTAGATAGCTTTTTATATTCAGCTGGCAGCCCACAGTGCATTGTATTCTGGGACAATAAATAAGCCATGTTTTTGTCAATGATTATTACAACCCTGTGAAAACAGCCCTAAATAGCACGCTGCTCCGGGGTGAATAAAAGTTTGTAGAAATTCTCCTTGACCTTTGCCAAATGCTTTAAGGTAGGCCTTTAAAACCTTTGAAATGTTATTGTCCCAGAGATACCAACTAGTGCTTGATTAAATATTCTGTTTAAATCCCCCTGTGTTATCATGAATGGACCCCTACTCCTTATCACCTCATGCCAGTCCCCTCTATAAATATTTACCCCAGAAAGTTGTGCCTGCAGAAGAATACCAATTCCATGTCAGCAGACCTTCACGCCGAGGGGAAGAAGTGTGTGGCGTGCCACTGAGTATTGGATTAACAGCGAGTAAATTAATACAGCATCTGTTCTTCCTCTCGTTCACTTGGCTTTAATATGTTTATATTCACCCTGTATATGTCTCCCAACTGTACTCCCATCTGTGCTGCTCTATGTCATCGTTTGAGTTTTCTGGGGACTGGCCATCGGTGTGAAGTGTTTTACAATGTTCACATTTCATCTACAATGGCAAACACTGCCTATCATCATAGCTGTGGACTCATGAGATTTCCACATTTTATCAAAAGAATTAGAAAAACAAGAGACTGTCCCAAAGTAAACAAAAGTGCAGAAGTATACCAGCACTTTAGTACTGCTCTCCTCAAACCATAAAAGATAATTTAGGTTACAGCGTTTGGTCTGAGTAAAAATAATATGTTTTGTTATATACATTTAGTACTGCATGCCTTACATGGATAGAGAAAGAAAAGTTTTATTAACCGAATCACTCCGAAGCTGATCTTTGCTTCTGCAGCGCTGCATTAATTCAGTTTTATATGAAACAGCTAGAAGTAGATTCACCATTCAAGTCATCCTTCCCACTATGATACACGGAGATGCAAGGACATCACCCAAGACTGAGAATACAATCATTAGAGTATTTCAGATTCCACCACAAGCCTGTTGCCAAGAGTTCACAGCACAACTCAAATAAATGCTGAACTGTCGTCTTTGTTGTCCAATCTCAGGTTTGGTGTATTGTTTCACAGGAAGCTACAAGTTGTACTTTGTGTTTATTTGTTGCAAAAGGATCGAATTTAAGCATCATTTCACTAAATATTCTTTGCAAATGCACCATATGGACCATAAAAACTGTTTTTGTTTTGTTAAATTCTGTAACAACTATTAGTTTGGTTTATAATTCAAACATTTAACATTCAAGGATTCGTCACATTGCGTTTGATTGTAGAAAAAAAAAGATATTAACCACTTGAATAAAAACAGCTACATTAATTCAGACTTGTTGCCGTCGTGTGTTGTTTCACGACAGTGAGTTTACTTATTTGCTGCCCCATATAAGTTGTTGAGCCAGCTGTCAATAGTAGCAGAGGGAGATGACTCATGAGTGCAAGTGGGTGTGCGCTTCATTAAACCACCGAGGGTTGCTCTTCATGCAGCTTGAAAAATACATTGTGGTCCCTTACAAGGGCACCGTGTTTCAGTGGGTTCTTGAGTTTTCCACCAAAATGCAAACTACTTTGTGGCAGGCATTTATTTGAAGTGAGCATATCATCGGTCTTCATAACATTTACAGCCTGATTCAATTGGACTTGAAAGCACTTGAATAAATTCTAAATAGCACCATAACTAATCTTCAGATTGCCTACAAAAATGCATGGAATGCAGCCAGGCCTTGTTATTGTTATGTATCAGCAATTATACAGCATTATGTTTTTCACAGCCCCCCCAAAAGCATATAACTGTATATTTTTGGCATATTTCTAACATTTAAGTTGTAATCAGCCCCTCAGCAGCAGGGCTTGGTGTTGTGTGTCTAAAAAAATAAATATTGTGCATAATGTTTCTTTAGGTGTCTGTCAAATTCAGGCTGAAAAACCAAACAAAAAAAATCAAGATTTAGACAGATTGTATGGGAAACACATCATGCTGCACTCACTGCTACTCCTGCAGAACTTGTTCTCAGGTTAATTGGGATGAGGAGGAAGTTCTTCACCTCCCTCCGGCGTCTGTAAAAACTCTCTCAGACCAAGTTTAAAAGTGCTCTCTCACAATGGAGAGGAGGAAAGCAAAGCTTAATCAGAAAGAGTGTGACAGTCCCTGAGTTTTTATCAGCCCAGCCCCTCCTCTTTGTGATTTAGTTACTGTGCCAGCGCTGTCAGCCCGAGCACCATCTATCAGCTGTGTCGATTCACAGAGCCAGGAGCTCCACACCACAGCGATTGCCTCCACCCGTTCCTTGTTTTCCCTCAGACACTTCTATTTAGATTTTGTCAAGATACACTCATCACATTATAAGTATTGTTTCAGAGTGATGGACATGGGGGGTTCTCTTCTTTTTATATATCTTCACAGTCCTTTTGTTAATACTCCCTTCTCACCTCAGCAGATAAGAAAAAGGATGTGTTACATGTACACAGGGACTTGGAGGTTTAGATTATTGTGGGCCAGTTTACAAAGACAGGTTTGGGGGTTTTTTTTCAGTGAATACAAGGCTTGAATTAAGAAAACAATATGGATCAGTGCACAGAACTACCCGTGGCTCCCCATTGTTGACCTGATATTACCACGTAGTGATTGCATTGAAGAATCACAATAGGCAATCACAACAAAAGTATTGTAATTTAACCTCTCAGCACCCGCTGTTCTGCCTGAAGCATGTTAGCATTAGTTTTCACTGAGTCTAAATTATGGCAAGTTATAGAGTGGATCATAAAACTGAACCCGTAAAGCTGCATTCATTTAATTGATAAACTGATATAACACTTTATAATGCTGACATGGTGAAAGTCACATGTCATCAGTTGTGTTGTAACATTAGCATTTTCTTCAAGTCACGTTTCAGGCTACCTGACAGGTGTAATTATTTACTCTCTTTAAGCTGTTTTGTTCTCCTGAGGCAAATATCTGTCTCTTCAGCTGCTAAATGCTCGACTATATTCACCTGCTGCTTGGTGCAGCTCGGCAGCTCGAGATAGCTAGATACCAAGATAGCGCTCGTGGAGTGTAGGATCAGTTCATATCTTAATGATTTTGTTGAAATTGATTTGCAACCAATCCAATGACAAAACTTGTACAAAAAAGTGTTTAAATTGTTAAACCTTCATCAGAGCATGTACGACCGTGAGCTGTTTTCAGTGAAGGTTTTTTGATGTGTAGCTGTAAATGGGGCTGAGAGAGCGGTGAGACAGTGGCAAAAAAGTGGCACTGGTATTTAACCAAAACAATAGACTGAAAGACACCAAAAGAGTTGTGTAATTACACGTGGGGTTTGTTACTACAAACAGGCCTTGTACCATTACACTAACTTGTGTAACGGATAATGGTAAATGTGTGGTGTGTTAAACGGTTAGAATCATTTATTTTAGGAATCTGTGATTCTTTTAATTTTGGCCTCATGGTGAAGTTAGCCTTGGAGCATTTTTATTCTCACTGTTTGGTGATTAGTTTTACCTGCTATGATCATTATCTTTTTAGATCATGAGTGCAGCCACTACACACACTTACCTGTATGCTACCGGATGCTCAACTGTTGCTGAATAAGCCGGTTTAGACTGTAGAAAGGGGATCAGAGATCTCTCTTTGAATCAGAGCAAGTCTATTCAGCAATGCTGAGCCAATATATCACATTGCACCATTTCCCCTTTATCATCTTTGTACCTCCCCCAAAATTCAATTTAACAATTTCTCTAATCCTTAGTGTGGATGTAATCCCTGAGAAGTCACAACAATAATTGAGCCCATCCAATTGCCTAATCCAAGAATTACATTCAGAGTTACAACATAAAATAGATCACTCTGAATATCTCCTATGCAAGTGTTGTTCTATCTTATTCAAGACTTTCATCATTCACTCAGAGCAGGAAGATATTTTAACGTCTCCATCAAGAAACAACTCTTTCCAATATAGAATATTGTAAAGATAATAAAACTCGTGGTTTTTACGGAAACTCGAAATGGCTTCTCATTTTCTATAGCAACAAGCATGAAAAGCTTGTTCAAACACTTCTGTCGGAAAATTGATACCAGCGCTGCAGGTGCATGGGTAATTGAATAGTGTGTATCAAGGAACAGAGATGAGCGGAGGAAGCATACAGATACGCCTCAACAAAAGGACCCCGAGCCATCTGGAGTCTTTTGAGAAAACTCATACCGTGGAAGAGGAGGAGGAGGGGACTCTTCACCAGGTGATGGATTTTTAGAAATTGGAACATAAAGATTCCTCTGTGAGGCACAATGAGAATAAGGGAAGAGACACACTGGGTAAGAGGATCTGGGGTTTGACATTTTGACAAGCGCATAACCATCAATGCTATAATTTATTCAATATTTAAATCCCTGTCCCAGTTACATACTATACAGTATGTGTAGTATAATAGGCATAGCACACTGTTAGTTAGGATATCAGGAATCACTGCTTTAAAGTGTTTTATACCAAGACGAAGCTATACATGATGTGTGCACTCCAAATTGCAAGTTTTGCAATGAGGGAAGAGTTATCAGGTAAAGTTTATTATTTTTATGAGGTGTAGCTGTAAAGTTTAACAGTTTGAATATGTCTTCTTACTGAGAATGAGTAAATAAAAAGATTGACTCACATCTGTATAGTAAATATAATCCCACAGCCAGCAGCATCTGATAGTTGACAGTCCTTTATACTATATAAGTAAACTAGGTTGCATATCATAGACTGTATAAAGCCCATCGTTTTCTGAAGAAAACTCAAAATGTGGTGGATCTGGCTGCCGCCATCTAGGCAGTTCTGCCTCTGCCAGATCCTCACTAATTCAAATTTGGCAGTGATGGGAATCTTGGGTGGCCCTGAGGCAGGCTGAATGAAGCTGGGATGTTTAAACACAGACACCTGTGATGGCACCTCACTGTCTGTCAAAGCAGCTACACTTTTAATTCTGCATAACTTTGAGCCTTATTATAATTTAACAGGTGAGTTCTATAAAAAAAAAAAAAAAATCAGTTGTCATGAAAGGGTTTTTTTTTGTACCAGTCTGTAAACATGATTATTTCTGCATTGAGGTTTAGCATTTTAATATGTGATCTTATTGACATTGACTTGTTTTGTAGCCAGCCTCAAGTAGCTGTTTGAGGACCACTTCCACATAGGCTTTTATATAATTAGTGCAGCCACTACACACACTTACCTATACTTTGTTATAGTGCTTTGACAGACTTTCCTGTATCCTACCGGATGCTCAACTGTTGCTGAATAAGCCGGTTTAGACTGTAGAAAGGAGATCAGAGGGGGTTGCCCGTTTCAAGTGACTCTCTCTTTGAATCAGAGCAAGTCTATTCAGCAATGCTGAGCCAATATATCACATTGCACCATTTCCCCTTTATCATCTCTGTACCTCCCCCAAAATTCAATTTAACAATTTCTCTAATCCTTAGTGTGGATGTAATCCCTGAGAAGTCACAACAATAATTGAGCTCATCCAATTGCCTAATCCAAGAATTACATTCAGAGTTACAACATAAAATAGATAACTCTGAATATCTCCTATGCAAGCTTTGTTCTATCTTATTCAAGACTTTCATCATTCACTCAGAGCAGGAAGATATTTTAACGTCTCCATCAAGGTTGGTTGTTCAAACAAGACACCTGTGATGGCACCTGACTGTCTGCCAAAGCAGCTACGCTTTTAATTCTGCATAACTTTGAGCCTTAATATAATTTAACAGGTGAATTCTATTTTTTTAAAAATGAGTTGTGTCATGAAAGGGTTTTTTTGTACCAGGCTGTAAACATGTTTATTTCTGCATTGCAGTTTGGCATTTTAATATGTGGTCTTATTGACATTGACTTGTTCTGTGGCCAGCCTCAGGTCCAGGTATGAGGAGCACTTCCACATAGGCTTTACATCACAACCACTGAGGCTGCTGCTTGTTGCATATTTACCATACAGACATAAAAGTGGTACTCTTCTCCTTCCAAGAATGTTGAATTATTCCTATTAAATATTTTCCAGTTGTGAGCAGCTTGTCTATTTTGGGGCATTGCACTGTTCTCACTGCTACTCACTATTCACTTACTATCCTACTCTGGGAAAAAGTATTTTACTGTTAGCTCTGTAGCAGTAAATCAGACGACTATGAAATCCAAAGGTTTAGGTTACTGTAAAGAAATTGTGTTGCAGAAATATGGAGTATTAGCTGTCTTGTCTCAACTCGAAGTGAGCAAAAGGTTATTCAAACAATACACCCACAAAACAAGTCTATCAGCCCCCCTAAGCTGCACCAACACAAGCCTGCTGTGAGAAAAACACAATGCCCAGGCTTCTTAAAGTTTCCCACTTTCTAGTTATCTGTGTATAATGTGTTGGGAGTCTGTAACCCTGCTGTATACAGAGAGGTTAGGGGGCAGGAGGAGGGAATTCATTATCCTTGAGCTGCTACAGGCTTTGGCAAGAGAGAGAGAGAGACCTTCAGATAGGGCATACGTGCTTCCTCCTCACCTCCGCCAGCCTCCAGTATCTCCTCAACCAGCTCATGATAAATAGGCCCGATCAGCGGGTGAGCTGATTGGTGAAGCAAGTAGCATCAAGGCAACCGCAAAGATGAAGAGGAGGTAAGAAGTGTCTCTTTTAGGAACAGACCGAATCTATTAGGTTTGTAGTAAATTCTGACAGTGCTGTAGAGCGAGCGCTACAAATATATATCAATGCCAGCGAGGACAATGCAATTGCTTGTGAGATTATGAAGACAGAGGCAGACTCTCTCACGGTATTAACATTAGACTATACAATGAGCCAGTGCCTTATTATTGTCTTCTACGAAGCCACACACTCTTTCTCACTTTAAATAATCATTCATCGTCATAATTCACTGATTGGACGGAGACCCACAATTTTCATCCATCGACAGTCTTGTTTATCTAGACCTACCACGTTATCTGTATTTTATGCTTCTATTTCTTTCAGCTCTACCGCAGTGTCTTCTTCTGCTTAAAAATACGCCGCATGATGACTGATGAGAAATACTGCAACTCTAGTATTTGTGTGTGGTAGGAAGTACCCATTTGAAACGCAGCTCTGTAAAAAAAAAAAAAAAGGCTTTCAGTGCATTAAGATTTATAGAATAGGCGAGTTAGGGGAAAGAGTTGTCTCTATGTTGCATATATGTTGCACAAAGTGGGCACAGTGTAATTTGAACCTGATTGAAAACACATCATGGTCGAATGATAGATATAAGGGGTTTTGGAAAAATCTCACTTTCATTCTTTTCATTTTTTCCTGAGTTAGATTAAAAGGCCGATACCACGCTCGCATTTGTCTGTTAGTGATTAAGCTGGGCGCTGGGAGACGGTTAGCGAGAGTTTAAAAAAATCATCTGCCCACGAGCACCTCATGTTAGATTTTGTTTGTATAATCCATCCCAAAGTACTATTTCTTTGCCATGAGCAGTGACTTTCTGCCCTCCATGAAACTAACAGCTTGTTATTTTTCCACCTTGGTTTTTGCACAGATTAAACAAACAACATGGCATGTATTAATTTTTTAGCTTTAGTGATGCTTGTAGCTTGGAAGAACCTGGCTCAGCTGTTTACCTGCATTTCCAGTCAATCTTTTCAGAAAACTCTTGGGAAGAAGGTAAACAATACAAGAACAAACAAAAAAAAAAAACACACACAACTATATGTGAATCGGGTGTCCTGCAGACAATGCTACATGTTCTGTGCAGAAAATTTTAGAGCTAAAGAACCAAATGAATGTCTTCTAATTCAACATGTATTGATTCTGTGCATAGTTATGACTGCATTACAGGGAATAGAGGACAGGTATTATGCTTTCCATTCTGATTAGTTTCTAATTCCCAGCCTGATAATGCTTTGTTCAGTTCCTCATATGATTACATCCCTCATGAAACAACGATTTTCCCAAAGCTTTTCACCACGTAATAACAAAAGCCAGAGACCATATGAAAATGCCACAGTGACAAAGGCTTTAGGAACAAAATACCTGGCAGCACAGAGGAGGTTCATTCAAAAAAAAGAAAAAAAAGAAAAAGAAAGAGAGCAATGGAAAAAAAAGAAGTTGGCTGTCTTTCACCTGGCAAAAAGAGAAGGTGGTTTAATAACTCTGAACAAAGCCTTTCCCACTAGCAAGTCAAACCTTTAATTACAAAACACGATAGGAGACCAAGGCCAGCCAGTATTACCTCGGCAACCTTGATACAAATCATACAAAGCAAATGAAGTGTTTAAAAGGGAATGGAGAGGAGCAATAGCACTGCAGCGCAACACAGAGAGAGAGAGAGAGAGAGGAACCAAGACGGAGGAGATGTAAAGGGACGGAGAGCTGCTCCAGGAACAGACGTATGAAAATTGATGGAGTCTGTAGAAGCAATTGATAGTTAGAGGACAGGAAGCAGGCTGTAAGGCAATTATCCCTATCTCTGCATTTGATTTAAGACCGTCTGAGTGTGTAATACTGTGAATTAATCACATCTAAGGTAGATACATCAGGAGCCCATTACAACCTTAAATTTCAATTATTCTTCTGTGTCAGAAAAGTTCTTTAAAGATGCTCTAATTAGTGCAGAATATGATATATATATATATTTTTTCACTTACTTACTTAAGGTACAAATGTTATATATGTTTGTTTGTGTGTGTGTATGTAGGAGAGAGACAGAAGGTTCACCTTGATGAGATAGTTACCTTATATGAATACACAGTTTATGAGCCAGCTTAATCATCATAAAACTCCAGACAAATATCAACTATAGGCACGACTCAGACCCACACATACTTCATCATAACAAAACAAAGATACATATGTACAGGAAAACAAGTCTTAACACTGAACTGAACACGTACACAACAAGCATACATAAACCTTATGCCACCCACAAGACTGCAGCAGTGAGCAAAATGCATCTGCAACTATTGTTCCAGAGGAACATCTGCGTGATTCATATTAAATGTAATCATCTAATATTATTCTTAATCTATTAAGCAAATGTTTACAGCAGTAATTAACTTTTGTTCATTTTCACTCGAGGTTGAATTCAACAAAGGGAAATGGCATACAGAGTGTTGCTTAGTAATCCGAGCTGCAGATGGCTTTAATGAATATTCTGGTAAGTCGCAACAGCAGGGCATCACTATCAATGAAATCCATTAATAAAAGAAATTGTCTTGATTGACCCGCAAGTTAATTTTAAAGCGCTGCGATACGTCGATATTATATATTTGTGAGGATATGCAGATCGTTTGTGCCCCCTAATGGAAAGATTCATTCCTTTGTACATCGGATTTGTGGGATGAAATTAATCTTGCCACAGTTATTGAGCTTGTCTTTCCAAAGACCTCCAAACGATGCAACTTTAATTCCTGGCTAGAAACCATGCAGAGCTCTTTGTTCAAGAAGAAAACGATTGTGGGCTTATCTATAATTGACTTATGTACACTCCACAGAAGACAAGAGCCATCCGTTTTGCATTTTTGCCTTCATAACCCAAGACAGCAGGACCAACACGATGATACATTTATCAGCACGCAGCAATAAACAGGCCGACAGTGTTCCAACAGTTTTCCGAATCCTACTTTTGATAAACCTTTGAGCTGATGTAGCATTCATTTTTGCTTGACCATGACTCATTTATACTCATTGTACTTACATACAGATGTCTCTACCTAAAATTTCTTTATGTGCTTAACTGCTTTCATTATTAAAGTCTCTTATGAAAAGAACTCTTAAGACATTTTTTTCTTATAAAACCACTGAGAAAAGACAATATATAATTATGTATATATACGTCATTCATAGAATACCATTTTACCTCAGAATACCTCTTCAGAGTCACTTTTATGTTGGATGAGTCAATCCTCCTCAATATCCTGGAACTTTACTTTTGCTGTTGAACTGCAACAGCAAGTTTAACCAAACAGCAAGGCTGCCCTCTGGTGGTGATGGAACAATGTAACATAACTGAGCTGGGAAACAGCTAAATTTTAGAGTAGACTTGTTTTTATTGTCTCTATTTACAGCCTCGTAACTGCCTGTCGACCATATAACATTACTGATAAGGGCATGGGTGAAAAATTATCAGTATTCAGAACAGTTTTATTGTCTGCAAAGCAGGGAGACAGGACAAATGTATCTGCCATTTCCAGACATAAACCAATGTTGAATCTTGGAAATAAAACTTAAAATGGAAAATTTACAATGAGCCTTCAATCTCTCCAAGATGTCTAATGATTAATTTAAAACCTCATGTGCTAATGTCCTATAGTCCTGAATAAACAAATGTGAAGTGCAATGAAATTTTGATACCGCTGTCGATTTGAAACAAATGCAAAGAAAAGGCTGTAATTATTTGAAACTGAATCCCTATTTGTGAAACTTGACCACCATGAGAATACTTCATCATGAAAATTTAAATACCATTTCAATTTTTAACACTGTAAACCATGTGTGCGGTTTGAATCACGCTCTTTGTAATTTAATTTCAAATAACCTTTTTTCTTCCTCTTATATCAACAAATTTATAGTGCTCAGTTTCTCATTCATAAAACACGTGACATGAACATAACCTCTGCTCGGATTATTTTCAGTAAAATCTTGAATTTCGGGATTTGAATTTCACCTATACAAGCAACATAAAACGTGTCTTGATCCAATAAATGACCATACTGAAAGTTGAAGGCAGTCCATTTTTTGTTGAATAGTGAACACCTGGATTTTATAAATGTATGAACATTTTAAAAATATCAAATCTAAATAACTACAGAATTAAAATAGTTGAATAGGAAACATTGGCAATTCAAACCGCATAAGTTCATACAGACTGTTCACAGTAGTAAATTTCAGTTTCTCATAAGATTAAAATTATTATGGCCTTTCTTTGCTTCCATAAGGTCCATACATAACCTGTAAAATAAAAATAAAACATGAGAAGTTGAAGTTACTATAACACTTTATTTTCTTAAATACCACAGAATATTAGTACAGTCAGTCACACATATCTTTTAGAGGCAGAAGACATTCTGGTCCCTCTCACCCTGCTTTCATATCGGGATAAAGGGAAACCTTGGGCGGCATCAGAGGCTATGTTTACACACAAATCCACCTATACAGTACGGAGTGCTGGTCATTTTCCAGTTAACATCTTTAGATAGTCTGTGACAGGGTATCCATGTTGCAACAATCTATTAAGCAAAAAAATACTGGTCGCTTTCCAGCACCTCCCTCCCTGTTTAAACAAAGCTAGGTTCCTTCTATTACATGGGAAAGAAATTATAATCCCAGTAGTAATAGTTTTGGTCCTTTTGATGGTCAGGACAATAAAGTCATGTCATAGGCAGGGCTGGTGAGAGACATATAGGCTTCATTTGCCAAATGGATATCATTAGCCTATAAAAAAAATGTTTTTAGACTGCATGTACAAAATTAGTCTTGTGCAGAAGAGCCTCAAAATCTTGTTGCCAACCAATTGATAACCATGCACAACAAGGGAGGGGGGTCTTGCACGGGTTTCTCCAAAATGGAGCCTAAGTTTACCCAGGTTATTCTGAATTGTGACATTTCCAATAGCTAAAAAACAAACAAACAGAATAACCACATTAACAGCAGATACCTCCATGCATGTAAACATAGCCAGTGTTGTCAGCAGTATATACAGTGTTGATTCAGGCAGTGCACAATGAGACCAGGTCAGTAATGCCAAAGTCAACAGTTAGAAGGTTCATATGTTAGGGGTTAAATCTCACCACCAACATGTTTGCAGTCAGGTCAAGACATCATTTAAAAATCAACGTATGACTTCTGGCATTCTGTCTCTGAATTCATCTTTCAGGAGTACCATCACTGAAGCAGTAACAGATTCATTGGCACATTAAACACCATCATGAACAGAGAGTGCTAGAATGAATATAGATCATTTCTGACATTTAAGATTTTGTGAGATAAAAATCTATGCAACGTTATCAGTGAGCCATATGTGTGATTTTTTTTATATATATAACAGAAGTCATCAGACAAAAGAGAGAGAACAACAAAACAAAGGGGCTCTTCAGTCTAACAGTGCAACAGTGTGAAATGATGTATTCATGGCCATTAAAGACTGATAGGCAGGCGGACACTGAACACAATACGCACTCTGAAAGGATGCAGCAAAATAGGAATGTGCTGTATTCCACCCGAAAAAAAAGAAAAGAAAGATGCATTCAGTTCTGAGGGTTATGAGGTGGAGAGAAAATGGGATGCAAATGACTTTCTAGAGAAACACAGCTTATTTACAGGGTAAGAAAGGAGTGCAAGGCTAAGCTTTCATAGACATTCACACACTTAATATCACAGGATATACCAAAAAGACATGCGTAGAGGCACATACATATTCATCATACAAAAAAAAAGAAGAAAAAAAGCAGAGGACCAGTCAGACACAGTTTTTGTGTCGAAATCGAATCTGATCAAGCGACAATGAAAACAATGCGCGCAAAGCACTGACATCATGTGATGTGAAAAAGGCAAAAGCTGAAGTTCCAGCCCTTTGAATAAAAATAGATTAACATTGTCACGACAACAGAGACATCAGTAATCTTCTATCCATCTCTTAACCAATACAAGAGTGCCAGCCTCATTTTTTTTAAATAAGAAAAAAAAGGAGGTACATTATTTGGTTTTCAATTTGGATTCTCAACTTTTGCAGAATAAGTTCAAACATTTTTGTGGCACACTGTTAGCGCCTTAATAAATAAAATTTAAAAAGAAAGAAATCCCTGCTTTGATCCCTAAAGTCAGAATCAAAAGGAAAAACATATTACAGTAAGTGCCAGAAAGGTATGTCAAGACCACCAATTTAAATTGGAATTGGTATCTGACCGCAATACGCAAAGTATTATAGGGTTAGAAATTGTAAAATTAAAATACTTGGGTGCTTTGAAAAGCTACAATTTGATTAAGACAGTCAAATTGTTCTGAATAAAATGGGGTAAAAGGCATCTTACGAAACCTGTCTCTTCATTTTGCTGCACACCTCCACATAAAGTGTTGTATTTTTGTACGTGAAGTAGAACGCAATTCTTTAGACTATGACTAAAAACAACCGGCTAATAAAAAGAGCAGAGTAGAGATACAAGGACTCATTTCAGTGTTTAATACTACCTATACTGCTACAGACCTGTTATAAGACTCCCTCCTCCTCATAGTCACAAAAATCCTTTGTTTTAGCCCACTGTAGTTTGGCAGATCACATAGAAAAGAAATAAGTCACTGTCACAAAAAAAAATCTTTTTTAATTAATGGTCACTACAGAGTAAAATAAATTAGACTCAACTTTTCTTTTCCTTTTTTTTTAAACTCTTTCCAAATCTTACTCCCCCTTCTCGTGTAGAGAGGCACGTACGCGCTGGCGCACGCAAAAAGCGGTGAGAGCGCTGCAGCAGGCAGTGAAGATGAAGAGTGCAACGGCATCGTGTGCAAGATCGCCGTGAAGGCGCTCGTAGAAAGGGACGACGCTCCGTGAAGTCTGTTCGCAGCGCTTCCACCTGCGTCAGGGTGCACACCACCACGAACACGTGAAAGAGCTGGTGGCCCTGCCCGATGAAGTCACACTTCCCAGGGAACAAGCTCTCTGGGTGAGGGCAGCAGAAGAAATAGGCGCCGATTAAGAAAAAGACCACATGGTAGAAATGGTACGGCACGACTGGGTCGGAGCAGCCCTCCTGGTAGCAGCTGTAGATGCGGTGAACCACAGGGCTTATGTCTAAACAGTAAGCCAAGGCTGATGGCACCACTTGGAAGAGCTTGTTGGCAAACTTGGGCAGCTCAGGACTTGCATATTTGCCATAGCAGCAGCCAAAGCAAGTGAGCCAGGCCAAGAACGCTGCAGCGGGTAAAAAGAGACCTTGCACTCTAGTGTGCCACTCTTTCTCTATGGCGTAGTAGTAGTGCGCCAGGGCACTGCCATACTGGTAGACAGCAACCCCCACATAGTCGAGGAAGTAGAAGGTGTAGTAGGAGAGCTCGGACTTGGCAGAGAGGAGATGAGCGAGCGCGCTGAAGGAGAGGTAGGTGAACGCTGCCAGGAGGACAATGAAAAGGGGCTGAGCATGAGGGTCTCGCAAAAAATCGACCGTCTCTGAGATTTCCTGCCACTTCACCAAGATGATAAACGCAGCCAGCAGATGGGTCCACACATTGAGAGTCTCGTTGTGCCTTTGGAAGAGGGTGAGAAAGTAGTAGCGCCAGCTTTGGTCCGGCTGTCTGTAGCCGGTGAGGATGTGACGCTCGCGGAACACCCAGGGAACATCGGACACCTTCACAGTGCAAGGCAGCGTGGGGAAGGCGGACTCCAGAAGCTGAGGGATCTGACGCAGCTGCTGCGCGTTGATAAATAGGCGACCGATCTGCTCCATCACCACCGTCGCCATGGCAAACTGGAAGCCAGAGAGGAGGGCGGGGAGAACGAGACAAACAGTTAGTCAATACTGGTCTGGCTTTGAGCAACTGTTGTCTCCAGGTCTGTTTGTGTGCAGCTGCACGTATATAAATACAAATATGGAGTGTACTATCTATGTGTGTGTTTGTTTTGTACAGTTGGGACACATTTTCATTCACATTTTTCATTAAAGCTGCATTCTATTTGGTCTATTTTGAGCTAATAGGGGTAGTAGAGAAAAAAACAACACTGTTTAATCACCTTTTGATGTTCTTATGGCTTTTACCAAAGAGTTTCAGCACACACAGAGCATTATTATTAACCTTCATCTGAATCTGTGTCGCCAAATAATCAACCTTTGTAGCTTTGTTTTGATCTCCACCAACACCTAAGACAAATATCTGTCTCTGTATTTGCTGAAGGCTCCCCTGTGTTCAGCCACCTATTCATTACACGTGTCTGTCTGCTGTTTGGTGCTGAGTAAGTAGCGTACAGGGGGTTTAGTGCTGAAAGCAGCTGCCTGTTGTGGCTGAAATCGAGGTTGATGAGAGTGGCGTTATGAAGCCAGAAAAAAATAAAATAAAAAATAAGCCAAAGTGTAAAATAGATTAAAAGTCTGCATGGAGATTGTGTGATAATCCCATGTGTTCAACGCTGACAGCAAGCCCATTCACACTGGTCCTTTTGACTTTTGACACCACATGTTCAAAAAAACTATAAGCTCTCTGTTATTAAAAACAAACTGCTCCATAATTTTCATCGATCTATTAACTAGTGGACAATCTACACTGTCCTCTTCTCATATAGTCTACTGACAATGACACAGATGTGCTGCAGACACACACACAGAGGGATGTTTTGACACTAAAGACAGACAACAGTGTTTATTTTAGAGGCACGTGTAGAGGTAAAGCAGCAAGGTAAGCAGGTTCAAGTGGTTTGTGAGTTGACTTAAATAAGGTCATCATTTAAAATGGTGACATAAGAAAATAACCTGTAGATATGTGGTAATGTATTCAAAGAAAACATCAAACCCACCACAGTTACACTGCGATTCTGTGGAAAACACCTGCAACTCATCCTCAATGTGTGTGCAGGTAAACCCTATGTATGGTGACCACCTTAATTATTAATGATAAACATAACGATAAGTGTAGTGATGAATTACCCTGATGTTTTTAGAATTAATCATTCATCATGGATTCGTCTCAAATTGTGTCATGAGTGTTATTATTCATGGTTTGGCTCGTCATCAGACTCTGGATGTGTTCCCAAGCCTTCAATCTGCTCTACAACAACGATGCATCACTTTGAATGACTGTTGCAAACCACAGGACCTGAGGCGCGATAAAGCTCTGACCTTAACGGTCCGGTCATAAATTATGCCAATGAGGTGCTCTACCCCCAACTCTCTGTATCGATGATTGCAAACAGGAAATGACATCCTGAAAAGTGTCGAACATCGACACCGAATCAATATTTTCCCACAGCTCGCATGGGTAAGAGGTAGCAGGTAGGATTTGAAAATAGAGAAATTATTAAAGGCGAAATAATCAGACATATGCTCAGAGATGCTGGTGTATTCATTTTGCTTCTAATTCCACTTAAACAGATGCATATTTATCACAGCACTGACAGTGTGGATGTAATATTAATCACCTGATAAGTAGATGATTGGTTCGTCCACAGCAAATCTAGAAACACTAGTTCTTTGACTTACAGCTTACTAGATGCAGGAAACTGTGTTTTCTGTTTGCTGCAACACTAAAAATATATTTAAAAATAAAACAACATGCTGAAACATACACTCAGTAGCTTGCCTTGTGGGCCCCTCCACACATACTGAGACCAGGGTTAAAATCAGTTAAACATATCATTGATTTGATGCTCCCACACTCCAGATCTGCAGAGAGCAGAGACAGCAGCAGCTTCACACAGACCAGGCTGTGTGGGATGAACACAGGCCGGGGTTCAGGAGGAAAAGGCGTGGAGTGATGAATGGGAAGGAATTACGTAACATAACCCCCCCATCCGACGTCCACACCCTCGGTTTCCAGCAAGGGTTGCAATCCTTTCAAATATTTACAGATAGAGGGAAAATACTCGACTCTAACAAAGGATTATTTTTATTTTAATGTGTTGTATTAAACCCGGGCCTATATGGGGCCTGTTGCTGTGAATTCCCACAAGCCAATCTGCACCTGATCGACATGTCTGTGTAAATTTGAGCTCCAGTGTCCGAAATCAATTTGCATTCACCCTTCCCCCGAGCCTCCAGGTTTGCTTCAATCCCCCCATGTGCATCCCGAGCCTGTGCTTTGAATGAACAAACATACCTCTGCACATTCACGCGAATAAAAAAAAAAAAAGACCACTGGATGGCGGAACGAGGCGCATCTCAGCGTATTTCACGCTCGTAACGATTAACCGGGAATAAAAAAAAAAGGCGTGAATATTTCCGAGATAAATTGAGGAATAAAATCTGAACATACCTTGTAGACGGTCGAATCAATCCAAAGTCTTGAATTTAGCGGCGGATGAACTGGTGTGGAGCCGTGCAGGATATAGATAACATTGTTTGAAGGGTTGAACGGAGAGAAGATGACCGTGACGGGAGCAGCGCCTGGCGGCTCTCACAGCGCAGATGCTGGGAGGATACTGGGTAGTTTGACCGGCGGCTTTTTTTAGCCAATCAGCTCACAAGCCGCAGTTCTCTCACGCGTTCGCTCACACGGCTCTGACCAATGACAAGCCGCTGCCTGGCAAGATGAGCCCGCCCACTCTCCACGGAAATTCTCCAACTGTCATGAATGTATGAGCCCCATGAGGCATTTCTGTCTGATTAGGACCCCATGGTTGTCCTAGTTGACCTCATATTTATCAAACATGTGTGTTTACGTCTTGCCACTGCTGTGCTGATTAAAAAAATAATTTAGAAGTCGCGTGTTACTAATCATACTCAAGTGTATTAATGATAAGTGTATTTATAACTCACGAGAGGTCATGATTTATTGTGATATTCCCCGATCCTTCACCTCAACGCTCACATTTAGAGTTTATTTCATTTTTTAAATCAGTTTTTATTTATCGCTTTTCATACAAATAGAATGTAATAATAAGAATAACTCTCCAACCCTCCACCCCAACCTATTCTAAACAAACACACACTGACACAAAAACAAACTGAGGAAACTGAGGAAGCGGCAACTTATCATCTTGCAGTGAGGAAACACCGGAGGCAGGTTAAAAATGAATAGAGTGCTATTAGAATGTATAAATAGTCAGATAAAATGCAAGTAAAGCACCAGCTCCAACAAGGTCTTTATGAATTGTTTTTCTTGAACAAATAGTTTGCACATATCATTTCCGACAAGTGTCAGGTTGCATGAAAACAATGCAATGTAAAACTTTTACAATGGCTTCAACAAGGGACTTCTAGCCCATGCGTTTCCTTTAAAGGATCAGTGTGCAGGATTTCATGGCGTCTAGCGTTGTAGTTTCAGATTGCAACCTGCTCCACTTGCCCTCTCTTTCCGAGCTTGGAGGAGAAACTATGGTACCCATGAAACATGTAAATGGACCTACATTTAGAGCCAATGTTCCCTTAGAAACATGGTTGTTCAACATTGTGGACTCTGTGGAAAAGGACCATCAATGTCTGTAGATATAAAAGACTAATTCTAAGGTAACAAAAACAGAATGATTTATATTCTCAGGTGATTATACACTACTGAAAGCATAGTTATGCATAATTTCTGCCATATTCTGTAAATAGAAAGCCCTAAATCTGATACACTGGACCTTTAAGCATGCATCATTCTCCCCTCATCCATGGGAATGAATTGAGCTTGCCTCCACTCTGTAGAACATGCATGAAATGGATTTAACTGACCCACGCATATATGACGTTACACGCAAATAAGTTTTAGATTGAACTTCATGCACTCTTAAATTGTGCAGCATTCTTCTATCAGTGTGTGACTTCCAAATTATAATTATAACCACACTGGATCTCATTTGGTTATCAAAACAAGCGATTTCCCTGCTTGCCCAGTGTGGTCAAATTCGTTTTAAAGTCTGTGTTTTTCCCTTGTTCACTCACAAAGTCCCTTTTGTTAGACACAGAGCATCTGAAAGATCTGCATTGTTTCCTGATTCAGACCATAGTTTATAGTGTACATTCCCAACAGAGATGGATTCAGCGAGTGTGTACAACCACACTGAAAGTTGTGGCCTCCTGTTTATTCACCCACTCGAGGTCTTAACCTGAATATGGCCAACTTTGGAGAACTTGAGCAAAGAGTGTCAACAGGAGCTCAGACCATGATTCATTCTGTGGATTAGTGCAGATGAATTGGATGCTGATTATACCTCACTAAAGTCAGGAAAAGTCATGATCATGTGCAAGATTCCAGAAATCCAGCACAGATTAGGAAAGGGAACTTGGAGTAAAGCCAGCGTTTGTGCCCCGTGTTGTCAGTCAAGCAGCTTTCTGCACTGATGAATCCAGCAGTTTTCTTCCCAACACATGACAAAGATGTGATTGTGCTGCACTGTGAGTGTGTGTGTATGTGTGTGTGTGTGTCAGTGTGCATAGCAATACAAACTCACCCACCCACTACTGTGGGCATTTAGTGTTACGTCACTGACAATCAATCCAAAGTAGAGTGAAAGGGATCATAACGTGCTGATATTTAGGATGGGTCTATTTCAAGAACAATTCCTATTTTTGTTGTTTGCAAGATTTAAGCAAGGGAGAATTTTCATTTAAGCTGTGTAACTAACCATCCATGTGCAAATATTTTTGTGCATTTTACTTTTTGGTACATAAATATACAATGCTCATCATAAAATGTAACAGCAAGTATAGCCCCAAAGCCTGATATCTAGTTTAAATAATACAAATGCATAACTTGTAGTAATGATAATAAACAAGGGCTCTCCCACACCAACAGAAACAAAACAGCTTGAGCACACGACTGCTCTGAACTCAATACTGAACAAATGAAACTTGACACTGAGTAGCATTTTCAACATGGGTGATGCTAGACACTGACCGCAATTCTAAACCAATGAAGCCAAAAGTGCTGAAAAGATTTCTGACTACTACACAAAACTAATAAAACATTTTACGGTCTGAATACTTCCTCCACCACTGCTGAAAGATCTGTGGCCCATGGCTTCAATTGCAATGAAGTGCTTGAGGAAACATCCCACTCACAGTATTTACAAAATGACATCTCTTATAACTACCCAATGACTCATTTTCAAAAGGTTCATTTTGTGTGCTCAGCTCATGCAGCACATCAGTGTGGCTAGCAGTAAAATAAAAGCTATGTTTGTTTTAAGATTGTCCAGATTGCCCACGTTCACTAAAAGAATATGACAGATATATGTAATTACAACAACTTTTATCAATCAGTACTGGGCCCATTTATCTGCTTGTGAATGATGCTATCACTGCTTCAATTACATGAGCTTTTTAGTTAATTAGTGCATATTTGTTAACCTGGTCAGGTGAATCTGAAACTGTAAATAATAGGTGTAAACATGGGGATATGTATGACCAATCCATGCTGGAAAATAGGAACCCTGAAGAAGTACAGTGGGTTTTTTTATATTTAAACATGCTTATTATTATTATTATCTACAGTCAGGGTGGCGGAGTGAAGTTTTCATGTTCTCCTCATATCTGCGTGGGTTCTCGCTGGGTCCTCCAGGAGTCCAAAGACATACACTTCATAGGTTACCTTAATTGCCCGTAGGTGTGAATGTGAGCTTTTATCTTTATGTGCCCTGTGATAAGCTGGCGACTTTTCCAGGGAGTATCCCTGCCTACCTGATTACAGTATACTCAGATACCTTTACTTAAGTAGGACTTGTACTTGTATTGTAGAGTAACAGAGTATTTTTAAGTATATGACCTGAATACGTTCTCTCCTACTGCTTTATAAACTAGTATATATCAAGGTATTTCTATGTTTTAGCTTCTTAGGTGTTTCCTTTTCATATCCAGAGGCTACTTGTGTTACAAAAGCATATAATGGACAGTTTCCATTTCCATTGCAAAATACACATCATTGGTGAATTCAAGCATAGATTAAATTACTTTTGAAAAATCCCCAATTGTCAAATCAATAAATATATGTACAAATGTAACATACCACTTCCTAGTCGATTCACTAGATCATTTGACCCCATGCCTTTTTCGGCTTGTGCGTCCTTGAAATGAAGCATTACTCTTAGTCTTACCTCTGACACCCCTGTCACATGTTACTGTGGACATGAGTTCAACCAGGGATTTTTTCTCAAATGTGTCTTGAAGGATTTTTATACATCTGAAGAGGTATTACATACAAGAAAAAAAAAGAAAAGAAGAAAGAACCCCTCAGATTTATGTTGGGTCCTTTTGGGAGTTGCTTCTTTTTACAATTACAAAACGATCACTGAGATGACCTAACTGCCACTAGGCGTCAGCAGTGTCAAAGTATTACTGAGTGTACTGCATTATATGCCACAGGACTACTTCATTTCCCGCCTTAAATTCAGGTTATGTCAGACTTCATCACATGATACAGAAACACAAACATTCACATGCTCAGCACACATCACGACAGGAAATTGTGAATACAGACTTTAATCGTCAAACCTCGGCTTGGTATACAGTATATTCAATCTTAACAACAGTATTAAACACTACTAAATGATATATTTCAACAGCATGATGTGTAGGCACCAATTTGCACCAGCCAAATGCCCTTTAATGGAAAAATATAGATAATGCCAAAGAAAAATACAATGTAATTAGCTGCCAATAAGAAAGAAGTGTAGAAAATTGGGACTATATCCACACCCAGTCTAACATTGTATAAACAACTTTCATTCAACTGTATAATCAGAACTAACACAACAAACAATACCATGGAGCAGTCAGTTAAAAAAGAACAGCTTATCTTTGGAGATGTAAAGACTGTTTTCCAGATCGTAAACAAATTAATTCTATATTTCTTTCACTGCCTCCTTGTTCTTCTTCACTTCTTCAAGCTTCTTGTCCTGTATAGTGTTGAAATATTAAACATTACATTAACAACACTGTAGTTTTCATAATTTTCAACATTAAAGACGACATAAGTCAACACAGCATCACTCACCTTCTCCTTGAATTTCTCACTGAGAGCTGCCATCCGTGCGGAGCGGTTCTCTTTGTTTGCCTCCATCTTTTGATTGAGTTTCTCCTGTGTTATCTTGCTGAAGTTGCAGCTCTCCTCCATGGCCTTCTGGATGACTTCCTTCTCATGCTCTCTTTTCTCAGCCAAGTGTTTCAACACTTCGGCCCCCTGGCTCTGGTGAAACGACCAAAGACCAAAAGTCAGTTTCCACGAATGGCTTTTTGCTCACATATGTTAACAATTTTGCCGTTTCTGACAATACCTTGCGCCTCTCCTCTGCAGCTTCCAGTTTTCTCTTAATCTCATCCAGCGATGTTTCCTTTTTCTTAAGAGGGGACAAAGGAAATTCGGCCTTGACGTCTGCCGCTGACGGGCTCAGGATGAGCTCAAATGCTTGACCTGAAGCACGCTTGTTCAGTTCCTTTACTTGGATGTCTGTGAATCAGGATATGTGTTAAGTGCTTGCTGGTACTTGTGATTGACAAGCTATGGCAGATGTGATGCTGTCAGTTAACCTATTGATCGACCAATTCATAAACTGTGCCATAACTTCACTGCCGTGAGATAATGCTTCCACTGAGAGTCATAGTCTGACTGCCAATAAGTAAATGAGGTCGAGCCGGCCTCCTGCTACCTTTTTAGGGGTCACTGCTCTATCAGAGAGGTCAGGAGGGAACAATAAGGTGTGCTGTGTGGCAGCATTTTGAATGAAGCAACGAAGAGGAAATGAAAACAAGATTTGACAAAGCAAAGACCGCTCTAGGGCTGCAAAGATCACTTTGCACCTTGATGAACCAACCACATCAAAGGACTTTGGTTGTATAGAGTTAAATAACGTGTTTTAATTACACAGTTTCAGAGTTGTTAAGGACATAGAGACTTTGCTTTGCACTACTTTTCTGGTGAAAGTAATACTCCCCCACATAACAACATGAATAGTTTACACCTACCTCCAAGGTTTTCCATTTCAGCAGAATGTTTGCTTTTAGATACTAGAAAAAAAACATGAGAAAAGAGTTTAATTATCAAGCAACACATGTCTAATTAAACAAAGTGATTAAGCTTTGATTTCACTTTCAGTCATCCAGAGTGCAGTGCTGTTTTTGCAGCAAGTATGCATTTTAAAAAGACAGTTGCGTTTTCCACCTGTTTCGGCTTGCAGAGTACAAACACACATTGTTTTGGGCTCATTAAAACGAGTCACTGCCCTGAATCCTCAATCAGCAAAATATGTAATTACATTACAGTTTGCCAGTTACAACGTGTCTTGTCGTGACATGCAAAATAAGTTCTCCCTTCACCTCAATGACGCCTTAGGTATAAATACAACGTGATAAACACACAGTGGAAGGATCTATATAACACGGTAAGAGTCCATGTGGGGTAAAACGTGATGACTGCGCAGGGCAAAACGGTGGGGGCAAACTGTACAACACATTATCATAAACACTTGAATAATACTATACAATACTAATACTAATATAAGGTACTTATTATTATTGTTAATATTATTAGACTTAAATTATAAAGATGAGGAAGAACAATGAGGATGCTGACTCCACCACTAAAGTTAGCAAATTTATTAGCTCGGATTGGTGTAATTACATCGATTCAAAACTAAAACATGCAGCCAAACTTTCCTGAAACTGTAAATTAAATATTTGTATAGGATATGGTTATATGTCGTGCTTTTGAAAGAGGTTTTCACTATTTGTTTTTAAAAAAATCTATTTTAATTTTGACTTTTTGCGGTTAACGTTCACTAACGGCCATGAAAACAATGAACGTTAACTACTACAAGTGACTTCAAAGATGCTGAACAGACTTCATAACACTGCCAAAAAGTGTCCATGTCGACCTTTGAACACCACAAACACTTTGTTTAAGCTGGTCTGAAAAGCCTGGTTCAACATTAGCATAAAGCCATTGTTCTCACCGTCAAGTGCTTGAGCTTGAAGAGCAGACCTCAGCCGACTTCTTCTCTGTGTTTAGACCGCCAACGTCTGCGCCTTCGCGCCCTATAAAATATACTGCACCATACGTCATCGGGGATGTTTGCATTGATTGGTCCAAAAGTCACCAATCACAGCCAGCGGTGTAACTGTAAGCGCCACGGGCAACAGGCACAAAGATGGCATCTGGCACAGCCTCATGGATGTGAGAGCAAAACAAGTCTGACTGCGTTTACCTGACGTTATGTAACTGCCAATTAAATCATACAAATATGTGATTATAGACATGCAACTCAGTATTTGTTGCACTTAAAGCTCCTAAGTATCACTTTAAGAGGTACAACAAAGTAGGCTTTTCATGTTGTTGTTTTTAAGTTATAGTAGCCTACATGTATTATAATTCCTGTTTTGTTGTTGTCTCTTACGGTGTGCACAATAAAGGTCAGACAAAACTATTGATCACGTTTCATAACTTAAACACAACAACCACCACCAAATTGCCAAAGTGTATTTACAGTCCATTTTGCACATGTTTACATATCATCGTACTATAAAGACTTACTATATGCTCATTACCTAACATCTATTCCATCCATCCTCTGTAACCCCTTACAATTATGAGGGTCCAAGAGGGCTGGAGCCCAGATGGCACTGGGCAGAAGGCGGCGTACACCCTGTTCAGCAGTTCATCGCAGGGCTGACACATAGAGACAAACAACCATTCACACTCATGGGCAAATTTAGAGTCACCAACTCAATGTCTTTAGACTGTGAGGGGAGTACACAGATGCAGTGAGAACATGCAATTCCACACAGAAATGTCCTAGCCGGGATTCAAGCCAGAAACCTTCTTGCTGTACATGTACATTGTACATTAGAAGTACATTAGAAAATAATAATGCATCTAACTGGGACATATAGCACTGAGCATTTACCTTTATTCCTTCATCATCTCTATAAAGACTTTACCCAGGTGAAAAAAGGAAGCAGGTGAGCCAGACCAGAACTTCCTAAATGCAGACAGGAGTCCTATTGTATTTATTCATCTGTAGCTTGTTCTATACAGGAGTAAAGTAAATAAAGTTTTGTATGGCATTCGTTTACAGTGTGACTCTGGGACGGAAGGTTGTGAGTTTATCCCAGTTGGAGCTCACTGCATATATAAATGTATCTTATGCTGATACAGTAATTGGGATTATTTATTTTGTTTGCAAAAAGGAATTGACAGACAAAGAAGTGCATCTTTTATACAAACGCTACATAGTGATATTACTTGGGGTCAGTAGAGCATAGAGAGGATTAATTCACCCATGAAATATGAAAGCGATAAAAAAAGTTAATTATATTTTTAGGTTGCTAAAGAGGGCCTGATGATGTATGATGTTTTTGTAAAGCACTCTATCCCTGTGCTCCTCTTTATTCGTCTCGTGACTCACACACAAAACTGGAGACTTGTCAGTTGCTCCGTCTCTGGACACAATACCATGAAATCAATTATTGTAGTTCATTATGGAATAACAGGTTATGTTCCATTTCAATGTTTACCCCAACATTAACACTTATTTTTCCAGTCTCTGCTATTGATAGCTGAAAATAAATGGTGACTTTACCGAATCAATGCCAAAAGGTTCATGAGTCATTAAACTGGTGATGGAATCCTTTGTGCTGTACCTATCTGCAACCAGCCATTTTTTAGACAGCCTCTGAGCGTGCCAGCAAGGTATTTTCTTTCTTTGTGTCCTTAATATTGCCCAATATATGAGGTAAATTTAAGCTATAGTACAACAGATTCATCACTTGTATTAAGGCAATTATTTCAGGAGAGGTGTAAAGTGATCTGTTGATTTATTGCAGGTATTTACATTTTACCTTTCCATTATCCAACAGATCAGAATTTTTCTTCATTGTAACATTTTTCTTTTGTTGCAGCTCTTGCTTAGTGTAGGCAAAAACTGCAAGAATGTCCTTGGGAGATGGTTCGGAGTGAAGTTATAATCCTGGCAGATGCATCTTATGAACAGTAAATGGTGAGGCAGACATCAGCTGCCAACTGCTGCCAGCCAAGTGACCCCATCAGTGCCAGAACAAAGAGGTGATAGATTCACAGGGGCGAGTGGCTAAAATGCTCAGTGGATGACCGAGGTTTGTAGCACTTACTTTCAGTTTAGACAGTACTCCAGCATATGCATTTACACAAAGTGAAAAAGAAAAGACAAGGAATTTGATTCCAGAGAGGACAGTAGGTCCCTGAATGCAGCTAATAGCTGTTAACTAGCTGAAAACATTTGCATAAAAGTTGTTTAATCTCAACACTAACATACTGTACAAGATATTCTTAATTACATATTACAGTTATTTAAGTATGTATGATGGAAAACTAGCAGTACATTTTAAGGATCCTTTATATCATAAAATTAGGTTAATGTGGTTTATATTTTATCCTGGTGCTTCTTTCTACAAAGCATTTAATGTCATCAACATCTTCATGCCAACTGCAGAATTAAAAGCTGTCTTTTAATTGGCAGCCCCTGACCTTAGTGCAGACACCATGTCGACAGCTTGCAATGACCTGAATTCACACAGCTCTCCTAGTACAGGCATTAATCTTGGTATAGCTTTCAACTAAATGTATTGGATGTATTCAATGACAGACACTATTATACCAAACTTAGCCCTGAAAACAACCTGTCTGTCTTCATTCATACTCAACAAATAGTTAAGAATGGCACAGATGGGTTGGCATTATAAAGGATCTTTTTTTAATTTAACTGCCTTATAACCAGCCAGCAGATGCTTCAGACAACAAACCCTCTGTAGTGAGAATAACCCATAAACAGCTGTCTAATGTTCTGACATATTAGATTAGACTGCTGTTGCCGGTGTGGTACAAGATGGCATGGTGAGAGAGCCATATTAAATCACAGAAAGACTTTATTCCAAATTGTTCTCTGTACATTCTTTCTCAGGTTGTTGGTATATGCTTTTCATTTAAAAACTCATCCCTCTCCTGTGCAGGAACATGCGGTGAATACGTTAGAGGGTTAAGTGCTCTAAACATTAAAGTAAGGCTTGTGTGCCAGGACCGCTGCAAGGACTGACCTTTAATTTACTGTAAAATTATTCCTGATAAGTTAGTTACCCTCTTCACATGTGAAATATAGTGTATATGAGCTCATCAAAGTGAATAGCAGTAATGTCAAATTGTGGTTAAATGCTCCTACCTAGTGTTGGGTGGAGGAACTGACAAAAATTTCAAATGTACATACAAAAACCACATAACACAACAGTTACATAATTCACTGACATGATAATATGGTGGCATTCTAAATGTGTTCCTGGTAACATACTGTATGTTTTTGTTTATGGTAATATTTCAGCAGAATGTAAATTCAATTTGGCAATTAGGTGGAAAGTTTCATTAAACTATGATTAGTTTTCACTTATAATCCATCAGATAGAATGATAGAATCAAGAAAGCCTTAAGGTATTATTTTAATGTCAGTGTATTATAAAATAGTTTTTTGTATTGCACCACTGATTTAATGTTGGAGGGTGAAGTTCTGATATATTTTATGTTTCAAGAACCATTTTGCTAATAGACTTAAAGACTTATTGCAACATTTGGTATTTGTGCAAGGCAATATGATCCCTGTTGTGCATTGTACATGGTATATATTGAAAATGAACAGCAAAATCCACCCATATCACAACACATTAACAGTTTGTTGCAAGGGTCATGTTGCGATTTATGGCTATATTTTTGTGAGTTTATGTACTACATAAAATACATGCATTGTTTTTCCGTTCAGTGTGTTGTAAACAAAGAAATGTCTAAATAGAGTATTTGGCACTGAAATACTTGTTCAGTTTAAATATTAATGGCCCTATCAATAATGCAGTCCCTGTTGGCTCCCTGCTGTGCATGTGCACTACCAACAGCATGGGCTTTGAAGAGCCTTCTGTCTGAGTCTGTCTCTTGCTTTTCCACGTATGGCTTTAAACTACAGACACCCAGCTCCTGAGATGCTGAGTGAGAGGACAGACGGTTTCAACATTTACTGTTATCCAACATGTTCTGCACACACAACTAGCTTTACCTTGGTGGATATAATCAGAGCACACAACACATGCAACACATTAAGCTCATTTTAAGATAGTTTTTTAATCTTACACTAACATCTGTTGGTAAGCAGCACAACATAATCCATTCCTGGTATTTTAAGTTGAAAAGCTTGTCAAATGTAAAGACTTTTATTTTGAAAAGCAGCCGAGCTACTTCCGACTGTTTGTGCTCTCTGATAACATTGTAGAAGAGGAAAGGCCACTGTACTCTCTGCCGTCAGCGTCAACATTTCAGTGTCAGCATGGGGGCTTGTATGGCCTTGTGCTCTTTAGCCAGCTGTGTAAGTGTCTAATATTAATATTCATTGTATTTAAGATGCTTTAGTTAGTTAAATGAGCTGTGTATATTAAGGTGAAGCGCTACTACTGCTCATATAGCTATTTCAGTGAAGTTAGCTCAACAAGGTAGCGACACGCAGGTAAATAAACCGTATATGAGGAAGTGTTAGAGCACAGACATCGATAGTTTGGGCGTTATAAACACATTAACTACCTATATGCTGTGGCTAGTTCTCTTACAGGACAAGAGCAGCTGTCCGATACAACTGTAGCGTTAGCTCAGATAAAAACAGGCCTGTCTGTAGATGTAATAAGGTGAAGTCTGTTTATGAATACTAACTGACTTGTGTGACAAACTGGAATAACCCGACATGGGCGTGATGCCTTTACACTTTTAAAAGAAAGGAACTGTCATGATGGATTACTCACCAGCCCAGTATTTCTAATGGAATAAAAGGCGTGGTTGGTATTACCTCCACTCATTTGACTGTTGTCTGATTTCTAAAAGCCTGTCTGTTTTTCCTATCACTCCTTCCTCGTCCTCTCCATCGCTCAGGCCTCCTGTCTGTGTGGCTCGGCGCCATGTCTTCTCTGTGGCTGTTGTCCATCTTCCAACAGCTCCACCATCACACGGCTGGTTTTCTCCTTCTTCTTGCTGATGGGCACCATGGTGTCTGTCATCATGATACTTCCTGGGATGGAGGCACATCTTCGTAAAGTAAGATCCTCAACTACTGTGCATGTTTTGTTTGTATGGGACATTTCGTATTTATATAATATCTTATTGGAAGTAGTTGCGATGACCTACCTAAAATATGCACCAAAAACTAGGTCTCTAGTTTGAGTCCGTGTGAAATTGTCTGAGATATGAACACTATGAGGAACAATTCACAAGGCTACACTTGTGGTGGTACACACATGTGCATGCAAACACATATGTGACACATTCATACACACACACACACACACACACATGTTTCCCCTCTACTTTCACAGTCACTCACAAAAAATGAAAAAGTAAAATACAACCAGAATGAGGGAACTACTCATTTAACTACGACATGCCGTTACCGCAGTCATGTTTGCAGAGATCACTTTCTAGGTAAGCTGACCTGCAGATTTGTTTTCTCTGCTCTTTTGTAGATCCCAGGATTTTGCCAAGGGGGAAGTACCATATATGGTATCGAAAATCAAGTCAACTGTGACATCATTGTGGGCTACAAGTCTGTGTACCGTATGTGTTTCGCCATGACCTGCTTCTTCTTTCTGTTCTTCGCCATCATGATTGGCGTCCGTAGCAGCAAAGACCCACGAGCACCTATTCAAAATGGGTGAGTGCTTTATTTAGCTTATTTGGATTCAGACTTAGAAGCAGATTTGCATTTTCCACTTCCCTCCGTCTGCGCTAATATCGGTTTGTACCTGTTTATTTTCCAGGTTCTGGTTCTTTAAGTTTCTCATCCTCGTTGGGATTACAGTGGGAGCTTTTTTCATCCCTGATGGAACATTTCACACCGGTACTCACATGCTCAATTAAATTACAATAGTAACAGTACTAGACTTTCTCCTTTTCTTGAGCAAACACTGACTATTCCTGATGAACAGTTTTAAGAAACTCTGTCAACTGTGACTGTTTCTTTTCCACTTCACAGTGTGGTTTTACTTCGGAGTCGTGGGATCTTTCATCTTCATTCTAATCCAACTTATTCTTCTCATCGACTTTGCCCACTCCTGGAACAAGGTGTGGGTAGAAAATGCTGAAAATAGTGACAACAAATGCTGGTTTGCAGGTACAGCATTCACTTGAAAAGAGGCCTTTCTTGTCAAGTTAAACAAAATTTGAATAGATCAAACAGATCTGCCAATGCCGTCCAAGTTGGTAGCGCATTATTACACTTCTGGTTCGAAGTCATTTATGTTGATACAGTCTTAATTCATGTAATTTCCAGGCCTGCTTTCTTTCACCGTCCTCCACTATGCCCTGGCCATCACTGCTGTGGTGCTTTTCTACGTTTATTATACGCAGCCGGACGATTGCACAGAGCACAAGGTCTTCATCAGCCTCAACCTCATCCTCTGCGTCATCATCTCTATTGTCTCCATCCTACCAAAGATACAGGTACGGTGTGGACCAGCCTAAAGGCAGGTCATGCACATTTGAAATTTATGAACGACTTGTTATTTTTTCCAGTCTCTGCTTAGTTTTCCATAGAAATACATGAAAATACTTTAACTTCTGTTTCAATGCAACTTAATGTTAGTTAACATTTTGTGTTTGTTAGTTTGGGCCAAATAATTGAGTGTGTTTTTTGTCCGGTTTGTTACAGGAAGCCCAGCCGCACTCTGGTTTACTCCAGGCGTCCCTCATCTCCCTCTACACTATGTATGTCACTTGGTCTGCAATGACCAACAATCCAAGTGAGTCACCTGTTGTCTTAGTTTACTGTTATGTAGCTTTTGCTTACATGCTGTGATTATACTCACTGTTTTCTTTTAATATATGTATTAAGTGACTGTCTGCTGCACTATTTTGATCATACCGGTGAGTTTTCCATGCCATGCTATAGGAAGATAAAGCTGCTTTTCGCTAGTGGCTAGCACACCGTGTCATGTGACCTGCCTTTTCCAAGTGTTTGGCAGTGACTGTGGTGACTGTAGATCTATTCACACACGACATCGAAACTGCCTCTCTAGTACACAAATAGATTTATATTCCACATCTCTGAAGAATGCAGAAAATGCTTCCAGAAAACTGTTAAACTGATGTTGTAACACTGCGCACACCTTGCATCACGACATCATGGGTTAAGCTTAAAAACCATAAAACCCTATATAAAAAACGTTTAAGAAATCACTAGTGTGGATTGAACAGGCAAGCTAAAAAACATGTGTAACTTGTGTGTTTGTGTATGTCCTAGATCGAAAGTGTAACCCCAGCCTGTTGGGTCTAGTGTCAAACGTCAACACCACTCAACCGTCCGGTGACAGCAAAACGATGGAAGCAGTGCAGTGGTGGGATGCTCAGGGCATTGTTGGTTTGATCATCTTCCTGTTCTGCACTCTCTACGCCAGGTAGGTTTAGTAGCACCTAAAACCACAATTTATATTTCATGTACTGTTATGCATTATTCATATTTTTTGTAACATTCTCTGTCTCTTCCCTAGTATTCGTTCATCCAGTAATACCCAGGTAAACAAGCTGATGCAGACAGAGGAGGGCGGAGGATCAGCTGGAGAAGCTGTTGTGGGAGAGGACGGCATACGCAGGGCCGTGGACAATGAGGAGGAAGGAGTCAGTTACAGCTACTCCTTCTTCCATTTCCACCTCTGTCTGGCCTCTCTGTATATTATGATGACTCTCACCAACTGGTACCAGTAAGTATCTTTCATGAACAGATTGTTAATCATGTAGCATGTCCTAAAGAGTAAAAAATAGGTTTTATTCACAGCACACATTTTGGCATGCCATAGCAGGAAAAGCATCGACAGTAATAAAATCAACATCTTACATGTAATTATAGAATTATTCCTGTTTAAATATTGAATAAACATATATATATATATATATACGGTATGTGAGACACATACAAATAAGCATTTTTACAACCAAATGTGATTCAAACACAATTCTTCAAATATGTCTGGTAAAATGAAAGGCCAAATGTTTTGAAGTCTGTAGCTCTGAGAAGTTGTTGCACAGGCACTGTAAGCTTCCAGAATGGCCACTAGAGGGCACGTTACTTCACCTGAAAGTTGTCCATTCTCTGAACGCTGCCGGAAGGTCTTTTTCTAAAATCATCTTAGTTTTAGGGGGGAAAAAATCTCATCTACCACTGGACCAGTCATTCATGAGCCACATGTGTAAATCTTTATTGGTTCTACTAAATTGTACCTTTTGTGCTTTCCCCCCCTGTCAGACCAGACACCAGCACTCAGACCATGCAGAGCATTATGCCAGCTGTGTGGGTGAAGATGAGCTCCAGCTGGCTGGGCCTCGGACTCTACCTCTGGACCCTTGTCGCTCCTCTCATCTTCCCTGACAGGGATTTCAGCTGAGCATACCGTGTCTTTTTAGATAGTTTGCTTTGTTTTCTAATACATAGGAAGGACATTATGAAGGACTTTTAATTTATATATACTTTTTTCTTTTTTAATCAATCGCCTTTGCTGTTATTGTGTTTCTGCTGTGTTAGTCCTCTCGGTATGATCATTTAGAGTGATAATCACGACAGATATTTGAAAGTGTAGTTGATTTGTGTAGTTTATTTTTTTTGTAGTTGGCCTGATTGATGATGGCTTTGGCTCCAATAAGTCTTTTTTTTTTGCCAATGAATCACCTTGACAGGTAACTTCATACCTTCCACTTCGTGTGGTTGTGATACGACCGTATGAGCTACATCATCTTTTTGCTGAGCAACAAGGCACTTTCTCAATACCTCAGACATTTCAGTTACATATTCCCTTTTTAAAGGCCTGTGACGTCAGACGTCTCTGATTGGTCGGGTCTGGAATCCCCCTGATTAGCTGGACTGTTTTGGTGCTGGGGGCAACGAGGACATCCTACCTTGGGAGCCCCAGTGTGAGTTGAGTGTTAGACTTAGATAAGACTAATATGACACACCCTACAGATCATAACAGGGCTTCCCTTTTGCTGCTAGGCTGTATGCAAATCCACGTCATTACACCTTGAGCCAGAGAGTTCTTATAGCCCGCCACACTAATCTCTTCCTCATCTACTTCAATCTATGGTAATTTATCTCCGGTGCTATGCCTCCCCATGTCTGACTGGCCTTGTACAGCCACGGGCGACAATCTGTACCTGCAGTCTGTTTGCAGTGGTGAGACATGTATTGATCCATAGCAGTCAGCGCCATGCGATGCGCAGCAGTACAGTGCAGAAGGTGATGGTGAACTCCACACTTAAATGCTATTATTCACAGAACGTTTCAGAGCGTGTCATTGAGTCGAGAAGAAGAGGGATTTTTAATTGTCTCGGTGTACAAAACAATAACGACACATTTCAGTGCTGATAAATTGCTGTTAAATGGTATTGACTTTCATGGTATGTTAACGGTTGTAATGGTGGTACAGTCATTTTATGCATTATATAGTAAGTACCTCAATTTCAGTATAAGTTAAAATAAGATGAGAATATTTTGTACCTGTGGAGAAAAAAAGTGTTTTGCTACAATCCTGAGAACGGTGTACTTTGTCTTTGTTATGTTCTTTTTCGAACATTTCACTGCCCACACATATGAATCACATTTCTTGTTTCTCTGGCTGCATCATTCAGTATTGTGAATGGAGTTTTTTCAAGATGCTGTGACAAATAGAAACCCTTTTTTTTTCAATATTCATTTTATTTGTCAAACATTTCAAGCATATTGTACGTTACTATTATTAACTCCACTAAGAAGATTGTTTATGAAGAATTGCCATTGTTGGGTCACAGCACATAATATTTCAGAATGTTATTAAGTGCCTTTTTGTAGTCCAGCATTTCAAAATAAATGTATCACTAAAGCTGACATGTGCTTTTTTATGCCTTGACTTACATTGTGCTCGTTGCATGCCATAAGGCACAGTCCTATGACAGGAATTAACATTGTATTTAATGTATAAAAACAGTTTTTAATAAAGGTGGAACTCACTCAGTGTCTTGATGGAGCCTCTGTAAAAGCTTTACAGTCATCCCATGAAAAATCAAATTACCTTAATTTGTGTACTGTAAGTATAAAAATGAGAAAATATCGGATAAGCATGTTTTTGTTGCATTTCATATTGCACCTCTTTGATTTACAGTGGGGCATTAATTACTGTTAAGGTAATTAATATGTAAGTGTGATTTGGGTGCCCCGTGGATGTTATTGTTTGTACATAACACATATCTACAGGGTGCAGGTAGTGTGATGGCACCTTTTAATTTGTGTGCATCCCCTCAAAGATTTAGGTCATGAGGTACCAGAGTCGGGGGGGCGAAGGAGGGGCAGATAGACACATCACAGCATGTTCTGTACTCGGGGGTGAATCGTCATGTGTAGCTGACGCTTCAAAACAAGCAAACCATATGCTAGACACATTGCACAGCAACTCTATATCTGATGCTCTGACACGCCCCCCACTGTGTTTCCCTGTTTTATGTTTAAACTTTAACATTGTTTCTCAGCATGCTGTGTGACTGGGGACACATTCACATCAGCCACTGTTGCCTTGTTCCCTGCGGTGGAGGAAATATTCAGGTACTTTACAAACTTAACGAACACTATGCTCCTTACATACGGTTACAAGTCTTGCATTGAAATTTTGACTTCAGTAAAAGTATAATCAGAAAAATGTACATAAAGAATTGAAGGTATTCAATGTAGTAAATAATATTAGATTATTATTACTCATACATTCATCTAAAAGCAACATTTTAAAGAGCTATTTTATATGGAACATTAATAATTATTTTCATTACGGATTCATCTGTTGATTATTTTCTGTGTTAATTGATTGATTGTTTGGTTCATAAAATTTCTTCATAATGTTTGTTTTTAACAACCATCAGTCTAAACTTTAGAAATATTACAAATAAATTAAAATGATTCAAATAATGAAGTGGGAAATAGTGGCACTTGCTGGAAGCATGAAATGTTTTTGCTTTAAAAATGATTTAAATGATCATCGAGACCAATTAACCTTCTGTGAATCAGCTTATCAGTTAATTGACTAATTGTTTCTGCCGTAGCTGTTTCTACTGTTGGGTAGTTTCATTTATAACAAAACACAAGCTCTTTATGTGTTGTACAGTATGCGTTAATCTTGATTTGTAAAGTAACTAAAGCTGTCGGATAAATGTAGTGCAGTAAAAAAAAAGGGAAGTATTTCCCTCTGAAATTGGAGTACAGATGTAGAAAGTAGCAGGAAAAGAAAATGCTCCTCTAGTACAAGTATCTCAAAATTGTACTCAAGTACAGTATGCTACTTGAGTAAGTGGACTCCTTCCACCACTGCTTGACCCTTTGCCAAGTGTTCGCTCTGCCAGTTAGCCTCCTGTGCCAGACGCCCGAAGCTTAATTAAAAGCACATGACTTGTGTATCGAATAGTTATAACTCAGATAACAGGTTCCACCTCCTTTTGCCTAACTGTAAACCGACGCAGTAAATGTGTCTGACCCGTCCCCTCGTGCTGGTACTGAGACAGAGCAGTGTGTGCCAGTGCTCGCAGTCTCTGCTGTGTTATTTCCTTCTCGCCTGGCTGGCAGACGTGGGCCTGTTGGTTTTGGCTGCTACAGTCATTCAATCCAGTTGGCACTGTCTGGAACTGTTCAGGACACACTACCTCCTGTTGACTTCCACCCTCCCACAACACCACCCCTCGCTCAGCCTATCCTGACATGACAATCCTGAGTTGATGAATTGTATCATAGTTTAGTTGTGGAGAATGAATTCTCATTTCCTTTACATATAGTGGAGGAAACAGACTTCCCCCCTCCGGCAGTGAGAACAGCACATAACTGTGACCATAAAAAAATAGCTGCAGGCAGTAAAGGTTTAAAAACAGTATGCAGCGTTTAAATGCAAATTGCAAGCTCAAATTGCATCAGAAGAGAGGGGATATGAAGTGCAAGTAGGTGTTCATGTGCAAATGTCAAATGAGAACATCACAGTAACAGTGTGTGTACGTGGTATCACAATCAACACATCAGTGGGCATTGATATGAACTACATATAGGATGTTAAAAGAATGGAATTAGGACCTCACAACAGAGTTATAATAGATTCAAAACACACCAGCATCAAATAGCTGCTGCAGATCCTGAATGAGGTTGTATGTCTGCAGAAAATTATGATGTAATTAGTTAGTATATGGACAAGATTTCACTGAAAGAAACAAACAACAAAAAGCACTGATGCAAACACTGGAGGAAAGAATATGATGATGAAGTGCTCTTACAAACACTCTTTAAAACCCAGCAAGCTCAATCTTTTTGTATTCTAACTCTCTGTTCCTGCACGGGACACAGAGCTTTATGTCACTGTTATCTTCATCATCAAATGCACAGACATTACAGGAAAGTCACTACCAAAACATGTGCTGTCATTCCCCTAACAAGACCAGACACAGCAGCATCTCCTCCAGATCAAATGTTTTGTGTAATATTGTTTTTTTTTTTATTGTTGCAGAAAGTCATCACATAATGTCACTCTTCACTAACCTTTACTTCCCTCGCTCTTGAAAACTTACATCTTATTTTTTTCTCCCAGTATTCATGTATTTATAGTAGGAAAACACCGGCCTGAGTTTCATGAGACTAAAGAACCCTTTGTACTATACTCTTACATTAGCCCCATTTGAAATTTAACGGCCTCTGAGTACTGCCAACAGCATCTGAGAACAAATTAGCTAAGTGTCATAAATCGCACTTTTATTTCCCCTGTTATCATCAGGTGTACGTAAGTGTGAACTCATTTTTTCTCCTAGGAGAGATTTAAGAGACTCTCCGTCTTTAGCCATTGGCTCCAGTGTCATAAATCCCACCTTCATTTCCTCTGTTATCATCAGATGCAATTTGTCGCTGTAATAGGAGATCAGAGGCTGTAATGTGCTGATTATGAACCACTTAGTGGAGCTCTGAAGCCATGCTCGGTTAGGCATCCTGGGATTTTTAATTGCAGATTGACTTAAACAATGGTTATCACTTGCAGTGTTATCCCTGACCTTAATCGTCACTTCCACCCTTTTTGCCACATTAGTTTGGAAAATGCCAGCGTTTAGCTGCATTTTGCATTGTCAAGAATAAGGTCATTCTGTACGCCGAGGCACAGCTCGCCACTTTATTCCAGCTTTGTTTGTTTTATCATTACGATATCGATACGATTTAGATGAGCATTGTTTTGTGAGGGGACTGTGCATCCCTGACCACCTCTTTGATAGAATGACTGGAAATGCCTGTCTGAGGTGTAATTGGGTTTTAAGAGTGGGATCCAGGCCCATTAAATTATGTGCTGCATGCAGGGGAGCTAATTGAGTTTAAGCCCTGCTGGCATACTGCATGTGCACTGGAAACATTTACCCAACATTAAGCCCCAATTAGGCTTTTCAGGATGGGAAACTTGTTGCTGGATAATGGGAAGTGAAGATGCTGATGCCTGTCGTTGTGTACTTTCTCTCCAGTGATTAAATTGTAGTTGTTTCTAATACATTTCTGAACTTGCACTGGACTTTCTCTCATTTTGTCCAATCACTTGCATTCTTCTCTTCTCGCAGTGCAATGCAGTCACTATGCTCTAAGCTGGAAGTCTAAAACTCTGTGTGTGTGTGTGTGTGTGTGTGTGTGTGTGTGTGTGTGTGTGTGTGTGTGTGTGTGTGTGTGTGTGTGTGTGTGTGTGTGTGTGTGTGTGTGTGTGTGAGTGGGGGCTCTCCTTTGCGCATGCTCTACTCCTGCTCAGAGGAGCAGCTAATGCAGTTATATAACAGTCAGTGCAGCCGGCGTCTGCTGTGAGCCAAATGCCAGGCCAGTCTGGTTACATAAGCCTGTCAGAGTCATATTGTAGCAGTACGGAGCGCTCACACCACAGCGTGTCCCTGCACTCCTTCCACTGTCTCCTGCTCTGTCTCTCACTTCCTCCCACTGTCTTACTCTGCTCTCCTCTTTTTTTTTTTTTTTTGCTACACCCCTCCTCCCTCCCACTTTCCCTTCCCTTTCCTCTCTTTGCTGCGGAGTTGCTCTCAACACCAGGAACAAAAGAGTTGCAGATGCGCCGACAGCTCTGAAAACATGAGACACAAAAGACTGGGACTATCTGTGCGCTTGCACGCAGAGAGGGCTGCAGTTTCTCCTCCATCGCACATCTCCAGACACGTAAATCACTTGTTGTCTCATAGCCCTCTTTTAGGTTTCCTTGCACTGACTACCTGTGCATCATGACAGTGATTTCAAGACGATTCAAGCTGTCTTTAAGAGCACCATTTCATCTCCAGGATACCAAAGTCTCAAAGACTGCTTCCCTCAGTGACCTTTTACTGTATCTGACCTCTCACCCCCACACTCTGCACACTCCAGCTCCCTCAGGTATGAGGAGGTCAGCAGGATATTCACCCGGAGCGCTGACATGTGAGCAAAGCATTGCGAAACACTGTCTGTGACCCCTAAACAGTTCACACAGTCATCATGCATGAAGCTGCCTGGCTAATTTGAGTTAATAGCATTAACCAGGAACTGCTCTCGTCCACCAATGGCCGCCCGCGCCACCTCATGAATATGCATGAGGCGCGCGCCGGCCCACTGGTGGAGGCTGAGAGCCGGGGAGGGGAGAGTAGGGGAGGGGGGCGGTGCCCACCGGACCTGCCGTGCGGGGTGGTGCGGAGCCTCGGAGTGTGTTTTTTGCGTAGGGCGAGATGTTGTTTTGTTGTGGCGATCAGCTGAATGTGGCATCGCTGTCCGCTCCGACACAACAGTGGGAAGCACCCCGAGCCCCTCCGGCTCTCCCTCCGCAGGAACGCGGGCACCGTGAGCAGCTCTGTGCGGCGCATCGCAATCCAGGAAATGCGGACTTGTGGCCCTTTCGCTACGGGATAAATGACTGCAGCTCTCGCTCTGTGACCAGCTGGTAAATATTAACCGTAATATTATTGCCTGTTTATGACTTAGTTTCGGTGACGTTGCAGTGACTGTCACATTGGGGAGGAAGGGGTAGGGGGGGTGATGTGGCGTGAAGTTGAGCGCAGGATCCCACCCGCGTTTCCACAGTGAGTGTCATGAAGTTATGTCTCTCTTAAATAATAAATAATTAGATGATGGTTTGCATGCAGCAGTTAGTTTTTTGTTTTTTTTTTGGACAGCAAACTACAGTCAGTGTCGGGCTTCCAAGTAGCGGCGGGGGCGCTGCACACATACAGCTGACAGCATATGCTTCATCACGTAGGCTATACCTCCATTCACCCCGTTTGTCCTCAATAACAAACCCGGCTGAGGAGAGCAACAGTGCGGGGCTCGACACGCGCGGGTTGCGCACAACTTTAAGATTCACGGTCAGGCTGTTGAAGTTAACGGGGCTGCACCTAGACATGCCAGATTTTTTAAGGGATGACATCATGCTTTAGTAGCCGGCTGTTGGATGATAAATGGGCTCAGTTGACCGGTTTATTTTGGCTGTGTTCAACCACTGACATCCACACTGCTTCCCTTTATGATCAGAGGCTGATTTTTTTATGACATTTCCACACAGTTTTCACCTTTACACTGAAGAGAAATGATAATATAAATATCGCATGATATTTGCATGGAGACATAATGAATGACTGTTGTCTGTTTATTATGCAAACCACCACAAACTATATATATATATATATATATATATATATATATATATATATATATATATATATATATATATATATCCCCCATGTTGTTGGAAACAGGATGTCATCTTGAATATTTAGAAGCAGTTTCTATCTATGTATCTGTTCAAGTTTGACATGAAGGAAAGTTGTTGGGTCTCTAATTCCAGTTTGGCAGGAAGTGAGGTAATAATAGCACTTGTAGTGTTGCTCTCCTAGATGGAGACCTCAGTGGTTAAGCAGCTGTCAGCCCTAAAGCCAGATGCTGCTGAGGAATATCAGTGGAGTTTTTTTTTGCAACTAATTCAAAGAGAATTTGGATGTTGTTGGAAATAATAGCAGCAACAGTGCTGCAGTGTCCTTCCCCCCGCTCCGTCTGTGCTGTAACTTACAGCACAGAAATACAGTAAAGTGTCAGACCATGGTAGTGAAGGAGGAAGGGGAGGGCGGGGGGTTGAGTGGAGAGAGGCCAATATGCAATTATTTCTTATTGAATCAGCACAAAGTGGGCAGCCTTACAGTGCTCCACTCCGGCTTGGATCAAGACCACTTGTGGTGCTGGCTGAAGAAAGGCGCTAGCTCAGCAGGCACCCAAGGAGAGCGCTGCTCCATTTCCTTGCAAATGTCCAAGATTGTTTGACATCGTGAAGGATTCGATCGCTGAGAAAGAGAAAGAAAAAAAATCTGAGCTTTGGGGATTACTGCCATTTATGGTTTCATCATGAATGAGGATAAAAGCTGCGAGTTACTTTGATGTTTTTATACCATTGTAACTTGGCTGAAATGTTAGAAGGTGGCCTGTTAAGAATAATTACTATGTTTTAAAAGCTGGAAACGAATGTAGTATTATCAGTATAGCTGTAGAACCTGTTTTCACGCCAGTCAACTGTTTAACGAGAGAGAGCCAGTCCATTACGAAAACCTTTGGTATTCAGTATCGTAGCTGTGGACTTGCGCAATGAGTTTATTCAGGTACAATAAAAGTGAAACGTATCTCTCTGTCAGCACTAACACTGATTGCTGAAGACCTCAGTCAGTTATTCAGCCAGTTCTGTGTGTCTGTATGTCCCCCGAGGCACAAGCAACACTCCACGTGGAAAAAAAAAAGGGGCCGTTTTTCTGCCAATTACCACAGAACCACTCAACACCTTGTGCAGTAGCTATCCTTACTTTCACATACGTACTCATTTACCTGGCATCCCCTGTCTCACACACTGAGTCAGCCTTGCAGGTGGCAACGTGTTGATTTACACGCATGAAATGCCATTGGCATGTGAGAGGGCTGTGTGGAGTTCCCGCTAAAAACTTCCTCCAGATAACAAGGTTTGATAGCCTTCTAGGCTTGAACCTTGAATGTGAAATTCACCGGGCTTTCATGGATGTGTGTGTGTGTGTGTTCTGCGTCACGCGTGGCTGATGCCCTCACAGATTCCACAAAGTATTAAATAAGCATGTGTGAGCAAGTTTTGTTTTCTCTGAAGGAGCACGTAAGAAGGGTGGCATTGTTGTCAGCCTCCTATAAGTAGAATAAAACACACAGACACAGTGACACACACCCAGGCTGTAAAATCCTGGTGGCTGGTGGACACAACCTTTTCATGTCCCTGCTGCTGGTCATTAATCCTGTTCTCTGAAGCACCCGAGAAGAATAGACCCACTGTAGTGCCGGGAGACACAGAGTGAACCAGGAACAAGACCTTGGGTACACACTTGCACAAACACACGCACTCACAATGCAAAATGGAGGCCAGTAGTGCAAGCTGGCAACTTCACAAATGCCCCACTAGCCTAATAATTTTATTGCACACATTCAGTTTCACTCTAATGTATTAGTAATCGATCTGTTATTAAGATTCTGTTACTGGCCATGTCTGCTTTTGTATCGTGTGTATGTGTGTGTGTGTGTGTGTGTTTGTTAGGGAGTGGGTGGTGGAGGTTGTCTATCAGTGTCTGGCCTCGACTCAGGCTCTCGCCCAGGCCAGCGTGTTGGCTGCCCCTTCAACTGGAGATAGAATTTCTTTGTGTTTGCCAGAGTGAACGAGAGTCTGTCTGTCTGTCCTGTATGTGTGTGTTAGTGTGTGTGTGTGTGTTAGCCCGCTCCCATGTGTGTTAGCCAGCCCAGGTTATGTAATGATACATGTGGATGATGATGTACATTTACAGCCCGGGGGCAAGTAGAGCAAGTTTTACAGGGAGAAAGGGGTTTACTCATTCAAACACTCCTTTCATAGGAGTTAATCATTGGCTTCGGCACAGTTAGTAGCCAAGTGGAATGTCGAGGGGTTTGCTGTTTGTAATGGCAATCCTCCCTTGAAATAGGCCACAAGATTATCCCAACAACTCCAGTTTGGCCGGACTCACTCTGACACGATTTACACTCTCTATTCTTCTTTTCTGTATGTGTTATAATATGTTTTCCTCTTGTATCAACAGTGAGAGCATTCTTGTACAGGTGTTCACTTTCCACAGTGGCCTGTGTTGTGTAATAGTGATTGTAAGCTGCTGCGCTGCTTTACCACAGGTATGTCTCGGGCCAGGATCCCATTGCCGAGGTTTGTGTAACACTTGGGAGAGGCTTAAAAAAGTGATAACGCACAGTAGTTTATCAGTTACTGGATATTTTTCGATTGAAATGAAGGAATTCAACCTCACCATCACGAGGTCTAGCTCTCTAGTAAGGGTTCAGTGTTGCTGTGAAGGATTAGCTACAGATGCAGGCCTCATGTGTGTGTATATTGATCGGTGAAGCGGGCAAAGTGTTATATTTCACTACTAGATATCTCTACTTCTACATCTCTCTCTCTCTCTCTCTCTGTCCCCAGACACCCCTCTGAGACCACACCCCTCGGCACACATGCTGCATGTGCACGGATCACAGTCTGCAGGTGTCTGTTCGCCAGACTAATCTGTGTTGATTAACTAACACCTGCAAAGATAACATGTGCTTCGGCTCTGCTTCACTTCCTTCGAAATCTGTCTCTCACTCTCACCTTTGGAGACACTGTCGTGTCCCCTTCGTGAGGATCTCTGTCTGTGTTGTCTTATCCGTGTCTCGTGACAATGAGTAAAATGTAAATTGGTGTATGAGAGGATGAAGGAGAAAGTAGAGAGATAGTCAAGAGCAATTTTATAATCTAATGATGGTGACATCCTTATGGTGTAGCTTTTCATTTTTCCTCTTTAGAACCTGGTCTCCTCATCTCCTCTCCTCTTCTCTCCTCTCCTCTCCTCTCCTCTGCTCTCCTCTCCTCTCCTCTCCTCTCCTCTCCTTTCCTCTCCTCTCCTCTCCTCTCCTCTCCTCTCCTCCCTCTCTGTAGTCCTTTGTCTCAGAGCGTAAGGTGTCCCTGCAGTAACTGCGAGTGGAGGATTGGAGGGGATTTCTGCTCTGCGGGAGGGTAAGAGGGCTTTGGGGGGAAAATCCTTTCAACCCTGCCGCGGATCTGCCGAGCAAATCAAGGCAACAGGCGATGCTCCAGCCAACCAATCCTCCCCAGCCATGTCACTATCACTGAAGCAGAGCAGTTGAACTAACTTCTTGGACCCCCCTCCTTTAGCTACACTCTTTAAAAGCCCCCTTTTAAAATCTGTGGAACAGACTTCGGTCCAATCCAGATGTGTTTTGTCAGTCTGCGGTGTACCATGTTCAGCCTACCTGGTGTGCCTTCATGCTACGAGACGTGTTGGCTTGTTGGGGAGCGCTGAGGCATGCTCCTTTTTTCATCTTTTGGGCCACACTCTGCAGTATGATCCATAATCTAATAAACAGAACATCTCAGGAAAAAGATGGTTGGTGGAAGTCGCTCTGTATGTGTGTGTGCTGTGTGTTGCTCACGCATGTGCATTCGTTATTTACCGCACGGTCCCTGTGGGCAAGCTGTGCTCTGACATTGTCAGGTAAGGTCACATAAAGAACACCTCATTTTAGATGCTGTTAATTATGCAGGAGTGTGGTCGACTGCCATCACTTGGGAAGGTCATTTGTTCTTCACCCCATTAAAAGGCACAAAACTCTGCAGATTGTGGCCTGTGTGTGTGTGTGCTGTGTCAGGGTAGAAGTGTTCTTTTTTGTTGTGGTTTTGTGATGTTACTGATGCTGTGCTGACATCCTGTTTGGGTTTGTAATCTACCTTTAGGCTTTTGCAGTTGTCTCCCATTTGATGTGAGTTCACGCTGCAAATGAAGGTGTATTTACATGAGATGTGTTTGTGTACACTGCATATGTATGTCACTGCGTGTTTATATACATATGTATATATCTTCCGTGACTGTTTATATTTATGATGCTTTTGCTGATGCCTTCATATTGCAGACCCTAAGCGAGGGCGTTTTTACCTAATTGAAGGTCAATATTTGCATGAGCATTCCTGCAAACATCTTTTCCCAGCTCGGTTGAGACAGGACACAGGCTACCACTGTGCTTCAATAAAATCAGAGCGCTTGTCTAACATTGCCAGATCTATCTCCCTACACTACTGTGCATTTGCACCGTGCCAAAGCATTGGAGAGGTCGTTCATAACCTGCTATTCTTCTGCAAAATATGGAAGAAGAAAACAAATACAAAAAAAAAAAAACACCATTGCTGCTTGTTTGATTTTGTAATCAGAAAAGTGCATCCCTACACTTTGCAAAGAACACCGGTTCTCTTGCTAAATACTACTGGGGACTGATTCAGAGAAACATTTTGCACGACTAATTAAATTCAGCAAGCATGAGGGAGTTTCCTTATTTGATAATGCATTTTTAAGCAGATAAAACGTCCAACAGTTGCTGGAAGAGAGAAAGACCCAAGTTGTCTGTGAGTAACTTGGGTCTAGAGCTGAACCAATTAGTCGAATTATTTAAACAGATGAATTAATCAGTCATTTGGCATACATATTCTCTGGCTCTGGCAGGATTTGCTGCTTCACTTCTTTTTGTAATCTGAAACTTTTGGTTAAAACAAAACAAACATTTTAAGACGTCATCCTGGACTTACCTAAGACAAATTAATTTAGAAAGCAAACATTAATCAATTGTAAAATAATGATTAGTTGTAGCACAACTGGGTTTAGTGCAACACTAAAAATGCCCAGTTAAGCGATTATATTAGTAGTTTAGCATGTTTAATTTTCTAATTTATTACAAATTGCTTATAAATAACAAAAAACTAACCAAACTGTTGCACGTGTTTGGTCTCCTGTTCACGGCATGCACTGATTAATATGAAATTAATATGAAATGGTAACAGAGGGTCAAACATGCTTGACTTGTCTTACATGTGACATCTGCGTTCATTTTTTGTAATCTGGTAATTCATTTTTGGCAACAGTCTGAAGCGAACAGAAGCCACCAGCTGCCTGGAACAATAGAAAAATGTATCCAAAAGTTTCATAGCATTCAAACTGGTCAGCAGAAATGTTACAGTTTGTTACAACTAATTTGTTATCAATTGGTTCTATGATTTATGATAACATTGCAATGACGACAGTATCTAGCTGCCTCGGAAGAAAAAGTACAGTCCATTTACCATTTGTCTGTCTTCATTTAGGGGTTATTAATGACATTAGAGATGTGCTCATCCCCTGTAAATCGTCATGTTGTCTCATTGGACTTAAATTTAACAATAAAATACTGCAAGGGCCCTGTGTTTTTGCAGACATGCTGGTTTCCTCTCTTTCTGTACCGCTGATAAGTGTTTGTCTAAGATAATGTGTTATGGACTCTGGGTTCAAGGGCAAAACCATATTTGGATCCCCTGTCTGAAAACCCTAATAATCTTTGATGAGACAGGACTGCTGTGAAGTTCGTCCACCAAACTCGTAGTCAAACAAAAGGCATGACAGAAGGTGAATCATCTCAGACAGGATCAAGCTCCACAATGCACTGCGGCCTTAGCAAAGTAATCTCGTGTCACATTTGTCACACTGACACGGCGGATTAGCAGGTCAAAGACGAACAGTCAGGTGATGACGCACCTCAGCACGAATCGCTGTGTAAGGGAAGTTATGGATGGAAGGTAGAGCTTGTTTAATATTGCATGAGACGCAGGCTGGCCCGGCATAATTGGGAAAATAAACACATGATGGAAAAAAAAAGAGCATGCCGCCCGTCACGGCCGCTGCGTGTTTATCCTCTGCGGCTTTATGCTAAAACCGAGCTTTTCATCACCTTTTTGGGGGAGCAGGGATGGGTGAGATGGGCTGAACTGTGGGCGAAGCTGGGGAAAGAGGCCAAATAGTCGAGGCTAACACATGACAGTTCTGCACATAAGCTCCGTCCATCAATTCGTTATTTATACTGTACCTGCTTAGCCTGTGCTGGGTCACGGGATCAGCAGCATACCCCAGCACATAATGCGTTATAGAGGCACATAACAGTAAAATGCATTTAATTTGATGCTAATTAGGATTTACAGCCATAACCAAGTCAGAAGCTTCGACTTTAGAAGACATGGTGGCATATGTTTGGGGAAAAAGGATAGAGAATTTGTAGGAAGAGGTGTTACAGTGATTTCTATTATGTAATCCTCCTGTCCTCGACAACCTCAAATAGTCAGCAGTCCCAGTGTTTGCACCCAGGTAGTCCCCCACCTCCTCCCTTTTCTTCCTGCTTTGCACTGTCAGCACAGTGCTAGGGAACAACCCCGGCTTAGTCACTGCAGACTTTGATTTTTCATCAACACTCGGCAACTCTAATATGCCTAATGGCACAACTGCTCGCCATCTGAGGATGCCCTCTCTTGCTCCGATGTCAGCTGACAGGTTGCCTGGCTAGTGCCGAGGCTAGCGGGAAGGAGAAGGGGGTTGTGGTAGGGCGGGCACATGGTGCTCCCGGTGCATCTGTGGCTCCAGGGTGAGCGCTATATATCACTCTGACACCCACACCCACAGGGAGACCAGAAGCTGCACGGCTGATAGCATGTGACCAGCTGAGGAGATAGAGGGTTCAGCTCCCTTGGCTCCTCTTTTCCTTGTTCTCCAGGCCCTTCTCTCTCTCTCTCTCTCTCTCTCTCTCTCTCTCTCTCTCTCTCTCGCTCTCTCTCTTTCTTTGTCTCACAACCGAAGCAGTGTGTTGTTAGCTATCCGACAAGCTGATTAGGATTCTGAGTACAGTAGCTGGAGCAGCGGGACTGGGTTCCCACTCACTGCCCCTGAGTAGGGTGTCCATTACTTTGGGAGTGCCTAAATTACACAGAAGAGGGAGATCAGGAGAAACCCCAGTGAGAGTTTTGCAGAGAGAGAGGAGGAGGAGGAGGGGTGGAGGGGGTAGAGTGGAGAAATCAATTTGTCTCTGAGCGAAAAGAGGGTTAGACACACACACACACACACACACACACACACACACACACACACACACACACACACACACACACAAACACAATGCTGCATGAGTAAAAAATAAAAAAAAATAAAGATGCCCTGCGTACGATTACATCAGTTTAAGATTGTCCTTATGACATGCAGGGTATTGAGATCGTATAGCTTGACTTAAGCTAAATTCCATGCGAGATTTTTGTCAGTGTGAAAGCATAATGTGTCTTTGTCAGCCCGTGAGATGGATCGTCTCTCCGGTCTTGTGAGAGCGAGCTGTCCCTGTTGCTAAGCCAGCAACAGTCTTTCTTTCATTGGTCATAGTTGTGTGCTTTGGCGTGCATGATTGGTCATGTCGTTATCAGCATTACAGACGTGAAAGTCATAAGTTGGATGGCAACTCCATGGCTTTGTCTGTGTCTGCGAGGACGTGAAGAGCTTTTCCTGGACTCTTTGGCCAGACATTTTCCTCTTTTGCTGCTCAAGTGAAAACCTCGGAAGCTGCAGTTTGCTTTGCAAAGAGTATCACAGTTTCATCCCATCAATCTGTGTAATGCACTGTTTATTGCTTTTCTGTGTAACTACACGGTTATCAGATTATCCTCAGTGCAGTTTTTCATAGCGAACATTGTGTTTCTTTGCACTCTGCCTCTCATTGGCCAAGTCTTTAGTACTCCAGTCTGTGTGTCTGCAAGCAAACCTGTTATAAGGGTTTTTAAAAAATGTTGTCCTTCTAAAGCCAGACTAGGTTTTAATTTTTATGGGTGATATTGATTCATATACTGATTTTCGCTAACTGTGAAGTTGGATATTTAATACGGCCACTTTTCTTTTACTCACTTCTGAAGCGGCCGCTCGAGTTTTTAGCACTGAAGCCACTGAGCCAAGTTACCACTTGGTTTGACCCAATACATTGAAGCGGGAAGTCCACTAACTCCCCGACTTATCCAAATATGTACAGTACAGTGGTCACCAATGGGGGAATTAGTAAAAGTGTGTTGTAGCTGAGGCAAACATGTTTTCAAGTTGGGCATTTTAACATGGAGCCTTAGAGAAATGGACTTATTCTGTTGCAAGCCTCAAGGAAAAGCAGTTTTTTGGCACCTCCTTGTTGAGTGTTCCTCTTGGCTCTAACAAATAATTATTTTCATTATTGATTAAATGAACCATAACATGTCAGAAAATAGTGGAAAAAAATGTCCCAAAAGCCATAGACATCATCCACATGTCTTGTTTTGTCCTCAATCCAAAGCTATTCAGTTTGCCGCCATCTATTGTCTATGTATCTATCATGACTAATCCAATAATCAAGTAATCATTGCAGATTTACTGACAGGTGAATTATGGTCTTGTTATTCACATTTTGAACCTCTCCTTAAACTGAGAAACAGTGAATGTTAACGTCTGTGTGAAGGCCAGACCTGTCAGTCATCTTTTGTATAACCTACGATGAAATGACGTCTCTTCGAAACCACACGCCTGTTGTGTCTTGCCAGACCACAGTGAGCAGAGTGAAAACTGTGGGCTGACATGACAGAGTCTGCCAAGACCAGCCAGATTTTGTTTGTCTTTGTGACAGTTTGCATTTCGGTAGGTGTCAGTTTGTGTGCATGTAGTGTATACATATCCGATCCAGAGAATGTTCTCACTCGATCTGAAACGGTCCTGATGTACACAAACCTCTGCTTTGGAGCTCGTTCTTCACTGTACCTCCTTCACTTTGTTGCATGTGTTCAGATGCTGGTTGAATCTGATGGTATGCACAGTTTGAGGTTTTCTTCAATTTGCAGTCAGACTGCTTCAGCAGTGAAAGTTATCCCTGCCAGTCCTCAGATTAAATTTTCTTGGTGTCTTAGATTAGATTTCCTCTCTCGGTTTAGCAGCTTACTGGAGGGCAAATTTTGCCATTTGTTTAAATTTTGTGGGTTCAAGTTTATGACTTCCTCGTCTGCTATTTAAATGGCCTATAAACACATTTCGATTCTTCCAGAAAGTTATGTTGTTAGTCTGTTATAGGTTTTGCAGTACCTGTACCTGCTGTAACTGTTTATTTCTTTACTTCAGTATGATATTGTCCTGCTGTCCTTTTTCTGATTCTACATCTTTACTTGAGTTGAAAGCATGAATTAACTCTTAAAATGAGGAAAAAAAACAATGAATCTTTCCCTCAATCTCCCCTTTGGATGCATCTCTTCTCCAGTGGAGATTGAGAAAAATGTTGTGCAGACCTGGGAACCTTAATCAAGTTAATATTGCAATTAATAATATTTAATAATAATATTGACTTTGTCTGAATACAGCTGCTGACTACAAAGTCAGTTGACACACTTGTGAACCACACATGTCATCCAGGTTTCACTTACCGGTCAGCTCTCTAGGAAATGTGAATGTACAGTTAGTGTTTCAGAGATGAGACTGACAACTGTTGAAGGAATATAGAGGAATTTTCAGGGTTCCCACGGGTGCTTGAATTCCTTGAAAATGCTTGAATTTCAATTCAGTGTTTTCAAGGTTGTGAAAACGCTTGAATTTCTTGTGAAGTGCTTGAAAATGCTTGAAATTTCACAATTAGTTAAAAATCAAAACAGTCAATCTACCACCATATGAAATAATGCTAATTAGACCCATATTATTATGCCATACAGTGGCACCGCTGCGCTTCCCATGACCATCATGGCAAACACAACTAGTAGGCTACCTATTTAAAGGTGCTGGAAAAATGGAAAAACTGGTGCTTGAAAAGTGCTTGATATTGTTCATGAAAAAGGTGTGGGAACCCTGAATTTTAACCCAAACTCAAAAAACACTTTGTCTAAATTATGCTCAGACATCAAAATCACCTGGACAAACATCAGCGTCTTTGACATTCCCCTCAGTTGGTTGGTACGCAGCAAAGCAAGACATTGTGCACTGTGTTTTCCAGGGTGTATACATTTTCATACATATAGTACAAATACAAATTCAGATCAAAGTCTTATGCAGTTCATATTTTATGAATTTGGAGAATCGTGTTTTGCCCTCTGCCAGACACAGCTGTATTATCCGGAGCAGGGTGACTTGGAGCAGCTGACCACAGAGGAAGTGAAATCAAAACATGAATACTATTGAAATTCCACCAACAACAGAAAACCTGTCCTGGGATGGATAAAAGTGTGCCCTGAATATCTCTGTGGTATATATGCTCACCCACAACGAAATAAAAACATGCCCGTTTGCCGTCACTATATTTCACCACAAGCTGATGTTACATCAGACCACGCGCAATGATTTAGGCTTAGTATCTGGAAAAATACACTTGTTTGTTTTCCGGTGGAGGGTTAGGGGAGAAGATTAATACCACTTTCACATCTGTCCATTAAATAGAAGAGCACAGCCAGCTGCAGGTTATCTTAGTTTAGCACAAAAACATGAAACGGGAGTAAACAGCTGTTCTGTCTAACACTACCCTGTTTCAAACAAATGAGATATAACATGTTAATTAGTGAGTTTTATGTTGGTATGCAAATTTTATTACCATTTACTGAGTGAGTCTAGCTGTTTCTCCCCTGTTATTAAATAAAAAGTTATGGGAGTGGTATCAACTTCTTGTCTAACTCTCTGCCAGAAAGTGAATGAGTGTATTTCCAAAAATATCAATCTGCTGTTTTAAAGATTCCCCACTGAATTAGTTTCTATCGTAGCACCCTTTTTTTTTTTCAACTTAGAGGTCCACAGTAGTATCCAAATCCATGTCCAAAATGGTGTCAGTGGTTTCTCCACAGAAACTCACATTCCCCCCTCTGTTACTCTACCATGTTGGTGCATTCAGCTTGTTTGCCACATATCCAACCGTGACTACCTGCATTAAAACAATTATAAGTCAGAGACTTGGATTTGTGTCATGCCTGATGATGATTTTGCTTTTCTAAAACAGGTGCATTGTGCTGGATTGAGGTGGTTCATTCAGTTGGAAAACTGTTAGGTAAACCAGTAAAATGCTGAACGACGTCTCAGACACCATTTTTTTGCAGTCAATAATAATGAAATAAAAATTAAAAGCCTAGCCAGTAGTGCTTCCATGAGATCGTGCTGAGATTTCATCTTAATATAATATCGCATTGATATTCAGATGAGTATTAGACAGCAGGATCAAATCGGTGTTCCCCTAATCAGAACTTATAATTGGAGCTATCTCCTCTAAAATGGCCAATTTGCTTCATCACACAACTACTTGATACTCAGCCTGCAGTCACGAGGTGGACAAATGGTGTACCTGAGGTTACACTGAGATTGCGGTGTTATCTAGAAACCTGGCATGACAGAAAGCTCTTACAGTAAACATTCCCAGTGGGGAAACATTCTCTGAGGTAACATAATGATCCAATGTGTGTATATCCATACAGAGAAGCTAGTGAAGCCCGGCCTGGGGCATGTTCAGAAACAGTGCTTCAACCTGTATTGGATGACAAATCAGCCGTACGTAACTGGGCATGAACTAACAGGAAATCAATGTATCCAGCCACCTATCCTACATCAATACAGTGTCTCACTTTCTCGCCATAAGCCTGCTCATCTCTCTCTCTCCTTTTCTGTCTCTCTTATATTTCACTCCTTTTTCTCGCCGTGTCTCTGCAGTGTGCTTCTTTCAAAGCCACAGCATCTCTATTTTAAGGACGTCTTTGTTTCACTGCTTTGTATTCAAATGATCAGGCTCACAGGCAGGAGGATGCAGCTCTGAAGACGAGTGGGTTGGTGGGAGAGGCGGGAAGAGAGTTGGCGAGTCGGCTTTTGGAGTCAGGTTTCTCTGAACCGGATCGTTACGAGGTGATGACAGCTGGAGGAATGCACTGCTAATTCCCCTAACGGGGGGGTCACGTGACCCTCGGGCTCGTTTACCTTCCAGAGCAATTTTAACAGTCTGGGTGGTCAGGCGCGAGAAAAATGTCTATCCATAATGTGTGTGTCATATACTGTATATGCATGACTATGATTTCATGTCACTCAGAAGCAGCAGTGTTTGCAGGAATATGGGGTTTGTTACCGCACCCTGGAACCAGACGGTGTGGCTGCGTGTGGCCTTCCCTAGTGGCCAGACTAGACTGCACCTCCCAGCAACAATGAGTACAGCCAGTGACACATTTCTGTCTGTCTGCTAACGCAAAGTGGGCCAATTGGTTTGCGGTAAAGTGGGCAATGTTGGACTTACAGACACATGAAGGTGTCCTGTAATTTCACTCTTGGAACAAAATCCCTAAATGTCATAACTTTTTCCAGTAATTCGAGGTCCTTGTAGTAAGAGTTTTGGTAAAGAAACTGGACGCCAGTGTATGTTTGCTTGTCCCGGGTGCTTTGTTACTAAGCAGCATGCGGGTATCGATGCTCATCTTGACATCTTAATCCTTCTCGACCTTGTGTTTGCAGTACAGAAAGGCTCTGTTTCTTTAGTGCTCTGTTGTTAACAACTGTTACTGTAAAGATAAGATTAACACAATGAAAGCAGCACGATGACATAACTTGTTTGCTCTCATCAGTTTTTTCAGTGGATCCATCAGTACAAATTCGTATGGTTTGGATAAACATTGTCCAGCCTGATAGAACTTGATAAGCATGAGCTTTACAAATATATATAATCATGTCATCTGCAAAACATCGAACAATTCTTTCTTTGATCTAATGCTTCTGTTTAAACATTGCTTCCTGGAATCTCCGTCTTACACTTTCAGTGAGGTGTAGAAACAGATGAACGTGTAAAGAATATACATCAAACATTGTCAAACTGTGGAGAAATACTTTATGTAACCATAAAGCTACTTAAATTTGTTCACCCAAATATTGTTTGTTTCGGTTTGCCCAGGTTTTGAGAGAGAAATCAATCAGATTTTGGGCTCTACCTTGATGCAATGATTTGAATTTAGTTTTTTATTTTGGGGCTTAAAGTTGAAAAGTCGCATTTTAAAAACTTAGAAACTTTTTTTTTTCAGTCCCTATGTAATAACTCATCAGCAGTATTCATGGGAAATATTTCCTACAAAATACTATTGATTATCAAGAGTAACCAGGATCCTTGTTTCTGGAAAGAGGTGATGATGAGGATGAAGGTTTATTTTCTTTAAATATTGTTTTTCGTTAGCATACTGTGAGATTTTATTCACCACCATTATTTTGTGCTGGAGGCCAATTAATCCAAAATTATCAGCACGACCAGACACCACCAAGAGATAACTAAGTAAGTAAAAGATATATATATTCTGTTGAATTTGAACCAAACTCTTAATGGTGTGTCCAGAGGGAAATACTGGGAACATTAGGATTCAGGGAGTTGGAGGACTGGGTCTGAATGTGAAAGTGCAGCAACGGAAATCAAGACCCAGGTCTCATCTCTGTAGTATTGCTATCCATAATTATTTCAGAGAAACACAAAGACATATGTATATGTAGATATGTATATGCATACATGCAAAAGCAATCTTCAGTGCAATTTATTTTTCTCATGTATTCTGTAGATTCAGCATTTCACCGCTCCAAAGCACACACACACACACACACACACACACACACACACACACACACACACACACACACACACACACACACAGATTTACTAAGCGACTGCTTTAGCCGCACTTGATTGTCGTGTGTGATTGATGAGCTGTCTCACTCAGCCCTGGAGCTGCAGTCTCACGATATAGAGGCTGCACACTGCGTACACATTTGATAGCCTTTTATAAGATTGTCTCAGTTGGCAGATAGAGTCACTACTGTAGGTCGTACCAATGTATTGAGAGTTACACAAAATGACCATATACAAGAGCTCTCAACGTCTCTGGCTCTCTCCTACGCATTTGAACACACTGTTATTCTCCACAATCTTGTTATTCCTCATCTCGCACTCTTTCCATCTCTCTCCCCATAACACATGCACTCACACACACCTCCACTTCCAAACGAACACATAAACAGACGGGTCATGGCACATGGAGTTTGTATATGTGCATTGGTTTGAGGGATAGTTGACGGGCCCGTTGATGCGTCAGGAGAGTCTCTGTTGACAGGCCACTAATGCAGTGTGGCACCGGGCAGAATGGGCAGTGGGGGCACACAGCGGAGGAGGGAGAGTAAACTGTAAACCGACACTTAAGGCTGAACTGAATGGAGTTGTTTGTCACTGTGGGTAGCAATTACTTGGACTGGCCTGGCTTTGAGTAAAATCCCTGATCAGAAGGGTGCCCCTCTGCCAGGCCGGGAGAGGGAGGCGGGGACGGAGGCCGTGTTGATACATTCTGCGGCCTGGTCCTCGTGTTTGAACACACTCAGGCTGAGCTTTCACCTGTTGACTCTTTCCCCCGTGTCGGTGTTTGTGCAGGCAGCGCTGAAAAGCATCAGCAGCTCCAACCTTAACAGCTCGAATTAACATAGTCACAGGTTAGAGAGATGTGCAGATAAGGCATGGCGCCAGGTCATGCACAGTGCTTGTTGTACCTGCTGCAGCTTCACACAGGATGCAGCACAGCAGCTGCAGAAAGAGGAACTAGCACAGGCTTTCCCATCACTGGGGAGAAATGCACATGGGTGACTTCATAGAAAAATAAAAAGCTTTGAGTCAAAACAAAACTAATTGTCCTAAAATGACTTCCACTGTCTCAAAATGAGAAAGATACAAATAATGTTGTGTTTTTATTGTTGGATAATAACAAAACTTTCTAACCTCAACCTGCCAAAAATGTAGATTGTAGCATGAACTTACTTCAAGAAGTTTTTAGTTATCAGTGAGCCCTATCACTGAAGACATATTTCCACCTCATCACAGGTTTACCTCATTCTTTTCAGTTTCACCGTGACTGAAAGAGCAAATATAAAGCAGCTTACTGTGAACGGCGGCTACAGTAAGCTGCGTGGGAGAATTTGCACTGTGATCTTGACATCCACGCATCAGTGAAACTTGTGGGTGCAGGGAGGACAGCTTTTGAGAATGTCAGTTCCTCTTTCTATTTTTAACCCCCAACCCCTCCACCACCTCGCATGCTTTGTCACCTTTCTGTTTCATTTGCACATCGCTCATGCACGCGTTTTGATGTTTGTAGTCGAGCTGTCCAGTGGCAGTTGAAGTTTCTTTGACACACAGACGGTATCTGTTTCACTTCTGTTACCGTAACGCCCTACGAGGCCCAGTTTTTTTCACTGCTGCTGTCCCTGATGTATTTGTCTCATGTCAGAAGAGCAGTTTGAACTTGAGGCAGTGAATCAACAATATTGCTTAAGATTCAGACAGCACTGGGTTTACACTACCATCCCAAATTGCTAATGATATATCAGCTCTATATATGGTATCACTTACCAATCAGGGACTTTACTCTGCGCCAGACTACTTTCCATAATCGCTACCCACAGCAACCCTGGAGACATGATTTCCTGGTAGCCTTCCTCATAATATACATGAAGTTTACTTTGCTGAATATAAAGACTCTGGTGCTTATTAATGCTTCAGCACCATGGAAAAAGGAAAAGATAATGAGAGTGTGTTGCAAGGCAGAAACTAAATGGGGAGAGAGTGGCTGCAAAGAGGCAATCGTGCCTTTCTGTGTGTCTCCGGAAAAAAAAGAGAGACAGAGAAACGCCTCAAGATGGAAAAAAAAGAGAGATGCTGGGTGAAACAGAGGGTGGTCAGTCCTTCAGTGTTTTACAGGATCAGATATCACATCTGCTGAGGATACATATCGATTGGCATTAACAAAAGACTAGCATGCTCGACTCCATTAGCAAGCCGGTTGGTTGCATGTCTAAGACCGCCGCTCTTCACTAGCTGTGTTACATGTGTATTTTGTGTGAAAATGGATGTATGCCTAAAATAAGATGTTAGCCTTTTTTTGCTTCATAGGATTTGGAGATGTATGCCAAGGCACTACCAGAATGTGTGAAAGTTGGCACAAATTACTTTAGATTTTCCGCCTGTCTTACTCTTTGATCGGATATTTCCTGATTTATAGTTTGTTAGTTTTAAACTATCCAGTTCTTTTTTTTTAAACTGTCCATCATGAGTCTCAGAGGCACAGTGGTGCTTTGAGCTGAATGTCTGCACGTTAACATGCTTATAATGAAAGTTCTAACGTGCTAATGTTAAGTGGGTATAATGTGCATGAGCATGTAAATATTTGCTGATGGGAATAGCATCATTTTGCAAATTGTTTGGTCATTAATCAAACTGTTGGACAAACTCAAAAGTTGATTTGACGATGGCACTCGATAGAAAATAAGGGTGTCACCAAAGTTATGATGTTTCATCCTGAAGGAACATGATGGTAATCCATTCAGTAGTTACAGACATTACTAGTATTAAACACTAGTAGTGCTAAAAGATCAGTGGATCAACAAAGTCATTAGGATTCACTGAATAACATAATCTGAGCAAAATTTCCAATAGATATTTTAGTTTGGACCAAAGTGTTGGACTGACCAACCTACCATGGCTGGCACCTAAAAACATTTGGACATTCCTCCAGCTCTATAACACGAGTTGCTCAATGCAGTCAACATCAGTTGATATGAATAGATCTATAGATTTATCAAACTGAAATTGTCGTACCTTGTTGGAAAGCGCTGAGGTTAAGCCTTAAAATTATGTATTTAAGTTTTATGTATTTTCAAGTGGAAGGCGAGAGCGAAGTGATGATGCAGCTACATTTACCCAAGTTTTCTTTTTTCCGAACACGCGCAAACAGGTAGAGCAATACTGAGCCGCGGTGGCTTTTATACACTAGGTGGGCTCCCTCTTTAAATGAATTTTGTTGCTATCATAATACCGCAGTCATATGGACAGAGGGGGTTCAGTTTACTGGAAGACCACACGTCTGAAATAATCTGCCCTCAGAACAGAGAGAACCCTCTCGGAATACTCCCAAACATGCCCGTTTTACTGCCTGTGTCTGCACTTTACGGGGTGAAAGTCCCAAAATATGTCATCTGTATGGTTGTCTGTAAATGCGCAAACCACTCATTTGGTCTAAATTATAGTCTGTGGCTGCTCCAAAACAACATGAAGTTTCTTATAAAGCACGATGTTTGCTTTTTAGGTGTTGCTTGCCCTCTGCGTTATATTGTATAGGTGCTGTAGATCGTGCTTCATACCACAAGGGAGTCCTTGTTTTCATTTACTGTAAAGGAGAAGCAGCTTTGCATGTCAGCCTGACATGCTTTGCACTAGTGGGTAGCATATGGTTACCATTTGTGATACAATCGTGAAAGATTGCTTTTACACCTTCACGATCGTTGCACTTCCCATTTTGATCCCAGTATTGAAAATCAGCATCTTCTCTTGTGTCGCTTGCAGTACTGTTAGAGAGCTCCTAGCTCTCTCTAACTGTATGTCTGCAGCCCGGTCCCTGGCCTTGCTAATCGTTACGTCTGTGTAGAGCAACTTTCCTGTCAATCATCGCCACAGTGGCAGTTTTGTTCCCGAGCCTCTGCCCCCCCCCCCTCCACCTTCCCGTCACAACCCTTCAGTCTGAGCAACAGAAGACAAAGGGATGACGGATGGGTGAAGGTCCCTCGCAGGGAAGTACAGTATAGAAGGTGTGCGCTGTGTAAAGGGTGACAATGAGCACATTCAGGCAGATACAATACAGTGCCTCGTCCAGCAAACCCAGCAGCCTGTGAGAGTAACCCAGCATCAGGCCAGTACAGTACCCTACAGCCTTCAGCCAGCAACCACACAGAGCCAGGGGTAATCACCAAGTCCTGAACAACAGTCCTATTGACTGGGACCAAATAAAATAAGAGGAAACACAGAGCAGAGGAAAAAGAATATGGGCAGGGCGTGCAGGCAATCCAGGAAATGAACTGGAGGAGATGGAAACAAACATTTGTCAGCAGCAGGTGTGTGTTTGGTGAAGCTGCAAAGAAAACAAAAATGTAAAAATATAATTGAGCAATTAGCAAAAGAAAGAGAAAAATATTTTCCTTTTGACTCATCCTCATCACCTGGCTGTGACTCCCACCAGGCCACCACGTGTTGCCGGCCTGTAAGTATCCATGTTCTCTCTCCCAGCCATCCGCTCATTCTGTGCGCCGGCTCGTCGCTGTGCGAGTGTGTTTATTTTAGAGTGTGTGACTCACGCTTCCTGTGCTCTGCCAATGAGGCAAAGCTCTATGGAACAGCAGGACCTCCGTTCATTCTCAATTCTCTCTTTCTCTTTCTCTTTCTCTCCCCCTCTCTCGTGTTGCACCGCTGATAGGCCTAGCCTGACTCCTGCGTAATGCGGGGGCATGCCTGAATAGATGCCACTCTGGAATTCATGTACAGATGCAGCACGGTGGCACTCTCTGGCTTTGACGTGCTCATGTAGGCAAAAGGTCCGTCACTTAAGAAGAAGGCTCTTGCATTGTGTTTTTTTTTCTCTTCATCCGCCACTACAATAAGATAACTTTGCCGATAAGGAGGTGATAATTGCAAGGAATCGCCTCTAGGTTTGTGCGTCGCAGGGGAAAACCCCATGTAAGACCTGTTTGTAATCCTATCTACGGGCAGCGTGCCACCGCTGCTGAGTGTGCGCGAGTAGAGGAAACATTCCTGTCTTGAATTCTTAGGTGCATGTTTTTGGTTACGCTGTCCTCGTCGGTTGTGTTAGCAGTAAGAAATGTGACAATTGATGCTTTTGCTGTGGTTTCGGAGAGGATGGTGTGATTTCTTTCAGATGTTACTCTACGCTACAGGAATACGAGTCGCTTTTAGTTTCTCCTCGCTACCGCATCTTCCTCCATCTCCTCCTCCCCTTACATTTGTACAGTGGAAACATTCATTTAGTGTCTTCCATCTCCCTCTCTTGCCTCACCCCCAGCCTCTCTCTCTCTCTCTCTCTCTCTTTCTCTCTCTCCCTTTCCCTCTCTCGGCAACACACCCACTCAAACAGTCATATCCGCTCTCACTCTGGCTCTCCCTGTTTGTCTCACAGTGCCTGTGAAGCGTCTCTGAGGGGGAAGACTAGACTGCTCTGTCAGGTAATCTAAACTCCCGCTCTCTCTCTCTCTCTCTCTCTCTCTCTCTCTCTCTCTCTCTCTCTCTCTCTCTCTCTCTCTCTCTCTCTCTCTCTCTCTCTCTCTCTCTCTCTCTCTCTGCAACCCCCTCCCTTCACTCTCTGTCTGTCTCTTTCTGTGTGTCTCTCTCTGCCTTCCTCTCTTATTTAAATCCATCTCTGTCTTCTCTCTTCACTCATTTTTTCTTCATGGTCTTTCCCTCCTTGTTATTACTCTACTTGTCAGCTATGGAAAATTAGTCATTTAGTTATTGCAGATGTTGTGTGGGTTATACGTTATTATTATTTTTAGTGATAGTTTATTATTGCAAATGTGTCATTTGGTATTTAAATGACATGTAGTGTTAATCTTAATTTAGCACCTTATTTAAATTTGTCTCATAGGAGTTGTTTTTGCATGGCAAGAGCTGCCACAGAAACATTATGATTAAAGGATTCACAAATTTAATAAAAGTTGGAAAGAGTTTGCTTCGTGATTCAAGATTTCTACTGAATGCCCTGGAAGAGGGACCCCTTCTCTGTCGATCGCACCTGAGGTTTCTCCCTTTTTTTCCTGAATTTACGGACATTTTTTGGGGGATTTTTTCCTTATTCGAATTGAGGATCTAAGGATAGAGCTCCTTTCCAATCAGAGGTAAAGCCCTCTGAGACAGATTTTGGACCATATCATTAAAATCGACAAACTAAATGACTACAAAAATATGATTTCCATCCGTGAAGCTCCTGACCGCAAATAAAATGATGGAAAAACCCCAGAACCTGCAATTTGGTCTGACTTGTGGTCAGTTTGTTTTTACAGTTGATTATGTCACCAAAGGACCAGATTTTCCGCTGCCAGGGGTATTATTAAAACTCTCAGAGCAATCTTCTCCTGCCGTCGAGGTGTGCATTACCCGGCTCTGCCATGCCACTCATGTTTGATTTAAAGGCTGGTATTGACCTGCAGTTCACTGGCTTGTGTTTAATCAAAGCGAACACTGCGACGGTTGTGAACTCCCAGTCTTATCAAAGCCCTGTGAAATCCTTCTCTACACCCGCGTGCCTCAGAGGTACAGCGATCCCGATGCATCCCGCACGGAGCTGAGAGGGAGTGATTGAGAGCTCTGGTATGTGGTGTTTTTTTCAGACGGTGTTCTCCCTAGCGCACACTCTACTGACAGCAATCATATCACAGGGTGAGTGTGAGTCTTTACCTCTGAGGATTTATGCTCTATGTGGCGTTTGGTTTGTCTTCTTAGTTTCTTTTCCAGCCATTACTATCAAAGCAAACTGGTTTCTTTCTGTGGTTCTGTGATTGGTTAGTGTGACTTTCTAGGATTTGGAGCCTGAGTATGATTGGCAGCTCTGTTTTTGGTGGTAGCGGCAGGGGAAGGGCTGTGATTTAACTTTCCATTTCCATTATACTTATGGAATGCTGTAGAGCTGCTCGTACTGTAGCAAATGTTGTCTTGCTTCTTTGAGTTTATGACAGTCGTGGTGCGAGCCGTCACAGACTGTACCGTTTGCATTCGCCTGCTGCAACATCAACCCGCCGACTCTCGGAGAAGGTTAGATGTCAAGGGTCATGCCAGCTTGTCAATGCATGCAGAGGCCGAGCATCTCCCCCCCCCCCTCACTTCCTGCTGCCAGTGTGCGTATGTAGTCAGAAAGGATGCTGGGAGATAAATTTAGACCTCCAGCTCCCTCTCCATCTGCCGTTGCTCAGAGTAGGCTGGTTTCCATGGGAACCTGCACCAGACTACCGCCAGTAAGAGAGAACGGAGAGAGATTTGTGTGTGTGTGTGTGTGTGTGTGTGTGTGTGTGTGGGGGGGGGGGGGGGGGGGGGGGGGGGGTTATGACAGCAGATTTTTTAAAAAGCACTTAAGAGGGTTTATCTGTTCTCAGGGCACAAGGTAATTTAATGTTTAGCCCATATTTTTATCCGTCATTACCAGCTGCATGAGTACGTCTGGGTATTGATGAGGAAATGAACTCAAACTCTGCCCGCCGTGCTCTCCTGTGCATGATAATGAAGTTTTAACTGTAAAACTGCTGCAAAGCTCCGGCGCTACTTATTGAGCAGAAGTTGAGCTAAATGTTTGTTTTATGGGATTTCAGAAGTATTACTGCTGGACCTAATAGACACAGCAGAGATGATGGAAGGAGACGATGTGTGACGGTGTGTGTGCGTGTGTGTGTGACAGCATGTGGGTGGGTGTGAATGATATGGAGTGTGAGCTCTTCTGTGTGTGGCAGGGCTCCCTTGGGTACCTGCATCAGTGCCTGTTTCTGCTGACATAGCCCCTTTGCATGCACACACACACACACAGACACACACACACACACATCGTTGCACACATTCCTCACTCACTCTCGTCTATTCTCTCCGTGGACCAGTCGTTAATCACATTTTAAGCACAGACACCAGAAACTAGTTCACACAACAAATCACAGCATACGCCATGTGACTGTTCTGTGAATTATCATACAGCGGGGCCAAGATGGACCGGAGGTTTTCACAGTCTGTCGGGCTCCTAACTGCTGATAATGTCGGCTTTGTTATTTTGATCTGACACCTCCAATCAAAAGAGCATGATACAGCGTAGCAGCTGCACCAGTGGCTTCCTGCTCACACCTCAGCCTATAAATAGAACACGCCCTTGCCTCGCCCTCATCAATAAGGTTAGACAAATTTACATAAGCTGTGTGTGTTAGCAGTCTTATCACTATATTATATATTTTTTTCACCTATTAAACAAATGATTGCCATTGGTGTGTGCACTGTACACTAAGCATTACCTGTAGCATGTAACAGACGCCATTGATAACAAGTCACCTTTGTGGAATGAGGATGATGAGAAAGGAAAACCCCTCGTCAAACAGAGGGAGGATCGACTGACTACAACTAGGGTAGGTCACCTCAGGGCGCTGTTTCCTAGTCCAATGTGTCAGAGTAGATTCACGGCTGCCGTGTGTTAGTGGGAATTGCTCTGGGGAGAGTAGTACTGTACACTGCATGTGCACTGTAGGCTGTGTGTGTGTGTGTGTGTGTGTGTTTCAGTTTAATGTAGGCTAGACTCTGGCATTCCTCTCTCCCTCATCTTCCTGGCAAGGCCCTGACTGTGTGTTTCCCCGCTCCGAGCTGGCAGTCTAGACTGCCATGAATAATGTAAGCAATGCTCTCCCCAACCTTAAAACCTTCTAATCAGTCTGTTTAAGGGCTGCATCAACATCTGTGCCAGAGATCATTAAACTTACACCGTGATAACCAACTACACGAACAGACATTTATTACAGGTGGGTCGAGGAAGACAGTTTGTCTTGCCTTGTGCTTTCCCTCCTGCACAATTGTTCTATTTTCTATGCACAGCACCGTCATTTTCTTCTTCACATTCACTTTTTTTTTTTACCAATCTTTACCCGCTCATTTGCCCTCTGCCCCTATTCTTTCTCTCTAAAGTTCAGGTGTGTGAGGAACAACCCTCCACAGTCAAGAATTGATGTATAACTCGTTTGTAAGCGCCGTTCCCTCCTGACCTTACTTATTTACATGTAACTCTAGAAGGTAATGTGTCTCTTGGGCTCAACAGCTCAATGCAAAAGTTATAGCTGCCTCCATCACCACATACAAAAGTCTTCCTGAACAGCTGAAGGCAGGTTAATTGCTGTGTGTTGATGGTAAAAATCTGCTGTAATCAAAGCGTTGGTCTGCTCGGAGAAACGCTCACTAAACGTTGATCGGCCCTCAGCAGATGTGGCGGGGGGGACGTGGACATGGAGCCGAGAATCTGTCAAGTTGTTTCCAAGAGGAAGACTGATTCTCTTTCTTGTTTTCCACTGTAAACTGGCTCTAATGAAGGCTGACTGTGCAGAGTGTTTTTTTTAGACACATGGAGAGAGCAAAAGTGTGGCTCATTAAAAAAAAAACTGTCAGTGCTGCCTTGCCACCACTGGCACCTTAAGCTGCATTCTTCTGCTGGGCCTGTTTATCCAGCCACTGGATCACTGATCCAATCTTTCCTGTCTTCTCCACCTTTCCTCCCTTCACCTTGCACTCTTTTTCACTCCTACTTCATATGCATATTTTGTGATATTATAGACCATCTGTGCATTTTCTGTCTCTCACCTCCCTTCATTTTCTACATTCGCCCCACCTCCTTCCCTTGTTATCTTTTCTCCTGGCATGTTCTTGGCTGTCAGTGCTGGTGCACGCTGTCTACACCATCACAGAGCCCTACAGCTGTGAGGTGAACACACACACAGTGTCGTCCTTCAGTGAGCTCTGAACTCCCAGAATCTGACAGAGTCGGAGGGTTGCAAGTGGTGTCAATGTCTCAGACGATGATTGATACTCTGGATGAGCCTATGCTGGGACTGTCAGCGGTTGGGCACTGGCTGCTCGGTAAAAATGTTATGATTGGCCCTATCTGTTCCCAGAATGTGTTTTGATTGGCTGTGATACAAGAATCCCGTGTCTCGAGTTGAGACAGAGTGCAGGATTTGTAGTAAGTGGGAAATATTAGTGAACATACATCTTGATAAAAGACGAGATTTCACTGTACCCTCAAGTCCCCGTGATTAGCTATACTTGGTTGCTCATAAACACAGCTCTGTGGTAGTGTGTGAGTGGGGAATATTACAATAGATCCGTCTTGATAAAAGTTTTCACTGTACCCTTTCACAGCGAGCTTCATAACAAGAAACCACTCTCAGCCCCTCATAAACACTGCACCCTGGTGGCTGTGTCACCATCAGTGAGTGTGAGCAGCGCACGCTCAAACTCAGTCACTGTCAAGTCTCTTTATCTACTAAAAAACAGCACCCCTCCATTTACCCCCTTTAGCTTTAGTGCCAGATCAGATAAGCACAGGCTGTATTGCCAACATTTGTTTTGACTGCTTGCCCTGACACTGTGGTCTCCTCTGTTGGTGCTTGTTCTGTAGATGTAGCCTGGCTGGCCCTGAGCTGATCTGACTCCTGCAGATTAGGCCAGTCATGGGTCAGGTATGAATCAGATATGTCTGTTTTAATTCTACCTAAATTTTAAGGAGACTCACAAGTGTTTATACAATATGTACTACACTAGATGACGACATGCCCGGATCCACCATTCCCTTTGAAAGTGTTATAATAACACAACATCTGACATGTCTTAATAGATTTTACAGTAGGTGCGCCTCTGTATATTAAACCACTGCATGCAATCTGCTTATTTAGAGTTTAAACCAGGACAGATGAGAGCAATAACATGTTGCTGATGCAATTACCTTGCTAATGTTCTCATTAAAACGTTGACCCCTCTCAAGATTACACCGGGAAATATAATCTATTTGTCATAGTATTATACATGGAGATTTTTTTAAACAGGGAGTTTCATAATAGGACACTAATGATTTTGGCCTTCTACCTTACCAACATCACTCTTTTTCAGACTGCATGGCAAGGTTTTTTGGAGACCCTTATTATGTCAAGAAGCCCACGCCGTCTTCACGAGGTCCTGTTTGCTTTGCTGTGCCTGTTTTTCCCCTTTCTTTATTACCTCGCTTTGTTTTGTTGCCTTTATTTAGACTTTTTATTGCAAAGTGAAGAAGGAAAAAAAAAAAATATTGTTACAGCACTTTGCTATACTGTAGCTTTTTGTTACAAAACCATTTGTAGAGAATCTAATAACTGAATTAATATGCTTCCACTTTTGTAACTCAGTCCTTACTTGTCTTTTTCTGTTTTCTGTTTCTTTAGACCCATTCAGTAGCTGAACACTCAACCCTCTTTACAACCAACAAAGGAGATGCAAAGGAGACCTTGGGAGTGCTGTTAGAATGGCTGAGGCTGGACAAAAGGAGAGCTGCTTTGTACAAAGAGATGATCAATGTTTACCTGCATCCATGCAGCTCCAGGGCACCTTTTAATGATGCCTAAATTGGTCCTCTCGAATAACTTTTGGCCCACCCTGAAAAAGGCCCTCTGTTGTGATTTACAGCTCAGTCTGTCGATGTTCCCCTGCCTCTGACCTCTCTGCCGCCATGCGGTTAACCCCATGAGGCTCCGAGAGCCTTTCCTTGCGTGTCTTTGAGGCCTCCTCCCCACTCTATGGAGGCTGAGCCCAGCCGTCCGGCTGATGGGGATCGCTCTGGAAGGCAAGAGCAGCAGCATGTAAAAGCTGAATCCTCACTAGGAGCTTGTCCCCCTCAGCAGCCCCAGCAGCCTCCTAATCCTCGTCCTGTGCACAGAGCCTTGGGCCGTCTGCAGAATCGCCAACCTAAACGTTCTGACCTTCTGCTACGGTTACAGCAGCAGCAAGCAGTATCATGGCAGCATCCAGACACCCCAGGTCCCTCAGGAGGCAGCTTCTTCTCTCCAGCTTCCTCATCAACCTCATCTCTCCCCTCTACTTCCTCCACCCGGGGTGATCATGGTCATGGGGTCCCATCTCAGTCCAGCCAAGAGGGCCCAGAAGGAGTCAGTTCAACCAAAAGAGGGGAGAAGAAGCCCCAAAAACCAGGGAAATATGTGTGCAGTTGGTGTGGCCGTCCATGTGCCAAACCAAGCGTTCTTCAGAAACACATTCGCTCCCATACAGGAGAAAGACCCTACCCTTGTGCCCCCTGTGGCTTTTCTTTCAAGACCAAGAGCAACCTGTACAAGCACCGCAAGTCCCATGCCCATCGCATTAAAGCAGGCCTGGCATCCAGTCGTGATGAGCCTAGTTTGAGTGGACCAGAGGGGAGCGGCATTGGAGAAGATCAAGAGGAACACACAGAGGGAGAAAGCACTGAGTCTGAAGAAGAGACGGGCCAACACAAGAAATCCTCCTCTAAGGAGATGTTAGGCCAGCAGAGAAAAGGTGGAAAGGAGCTTCTGGGGAGCTCCGAGGAGAGCCAGAGGCCTGAAGACTCTCAAGCTGTCAAGCAAAGGCTGGCACTGAGGCTTAGTGAAAGGAAACGTGGCCCAATGGCTTCTCCAGATGACCCTCCTTCCTCCCTCTCAACCTCATCTTCTTCCCTAGGCCCTGGCAGTAAGGGCAGCACAGAGTCTGGCTACTTCTCCGGATCAGCATCAGGCAGCACTGAGTCGTCCCAAGTCAGCCCCCCTAGTGCCAGTGCCAAAACCTACGCAGAAATTATTCTAGGGAAATATGGAAGGCTGGGAGGGCAACAGCGCAGTCCCCATCAGCAACAGCCTCATTCTTCACTTTCCTCATCCTCTGGAACAGAGGACAAGAACATTCCCTTTGCTGTACCCAAAACCCAAGTGATTGAACACATTACCAAGCTCATCACTATCAATGAAGCGGTAGTAGACACCAGTGAGATTGACAGTGTAAAGCCCAGACGCTCGTCTCTGTCCAGGAAGAGCAGTATGGAGTCACCCAAATTTACCACCCCTAAAGATCCTTACACGTTCGATACCAAAGGTGAAGCCCCTGGTCCCAGTGGTTTGAGGCACATCCACAATCCTGAGGCAGATCCAACAGGTACCCAGGAGCTGTCAGCAGTGCCGCTGCTTAGAAGCCACTCAATGCCATCATCTACCAGCCAAGGAGAGCCCTCCACCTCTGGAACCATGTCTCCCAGAAGTTACCGTCTCTGCCAGTCATTTGATGAGCAGCAAGCAGTGGTAGCAGAGATGAGGGTTGGCCATTCCCAGCGCATGCTGCGGCGGCAGCCTGCCATAGAAGTTCCACTGGGAGCTGAGCTACTGCTGGAAGAGGCCAGTCCCACCACCTCCTCCTCAGCCAGAGGCATTGAACTGACCAGGCAGCCACAGCAACAAAAACAAAAGACTCCAACCCTGTTTGAATGTGAAGGATGTGGGGCCCACTTCCAACACAGTGAAGGCTACGAGGCCCACAGAGGCATATGCCCAGGGCAGCAAACACTAGAACCAGAGAGCAAAGATAAAACATGCAGGGAAGATCGCCCCCAAATGATGATGCACTATAAGTTTAGAGCACTGGCCATGGCTGTGAGGAAGAGGAGGAAAGAGGAAAGTCTTGAAGAGGATCCTCCCAGCCCTGGATCTGTAGCCATGTCAGGCAGCTCTGCAGGCCTAATTCCTGTGCCAAACAGACCAGAGCACAGCCAGGCCCTCTCAGGTTTGTTTATATATTCTTGTGTGAACAAAAAGTTTCATACTTTTAAATCTTCTTTTAATATCTGAGGCACCTAAATAGCTAAAGAAAACATAGACAGAACAAGTAAATATCTGCATCTTCATCACTGATGTTAAGCAAAGAAAAAAAGCTAGTTAAACCACACCAAGGATAAGGGAATGAAAAAGCAAAAACAAAAGCAATTAAATGTGAATATACCAAATGAGTATACCAATGGTGGTAGATAATTGGTTATTATTTTTTGTTTGTTTTAAGGTGTTTCTTTACAGACAGAGCCAAAACAGCAGCAGCAGCAGCAGCAGGACAGGAAGGGCGTGTCTGTCATCCAACACACAAGCTCTTTTGAGAAGCAGGAGAGTATATCCATGGAAAGTCAGGAACCAGACCTCGGAGAGAGTCAGCAAAAACAAAAAACGGAGCCAAAACCATCACCCTCTACATCTCGCCTCATCCGCCAGCCAAACATCCAAGTGCCAGAGATCCTTGTTACTGTGGAGCCTGATGCTGACATGCCATCTGTGTCACCACCAGTGACAGCATCCTCATCCAAGGTACATGATTATTTAAAGTAGCATATGGATATATATTTTTAGACATTTTATACAGTTTGACTGCCTCGCTTTTGTTTACGTATTTCATCCACCTCCGCTCAAAAATAAGGGCCTTCACTCACTGCATGGTTCATGTGAAATAAATGCGAAACATGCATTGATTTAAGGGTGTTTAACTCTTTGATTTAAATTATTCGTTAACTTCAACATCCTAAGAAACATATTGAGCAGATGAGCAGACAATGTCTCTTCATCTTACACAGAATGTTAAATTAATAAACTATGTATCTGTCCTAGGAGGCAGAGAGAGTGGAGGAGTTCCAGTGGCCTCAGCGTAGCCAGACTTTGGCCCAGCTCCCTGCAGAGAAGCTGCCACCAAAGAAGAAGAGACTCCGCCTGGCAGAAGCAGCCCAGTCCTCTGGGGAGTCTAGCTTTGAGTCTGTGTCTCTGCCTCGCAGCCCCAGTCAAGAGAGCAACATCTCCCACACTTCAAGCCTTTCCGCTTCTTTTGAGGACACCGCAAGATCAGAGCCTGCCGTCTGGGTCTCAAGTAGTCAAAGCTCCCAGATGTTGATGGTGCCATCCACTTCTCACCAACACCATCAAAGTCACAAGGAGATGAGGCGTTCAGCCTCAGAGCAGACCCCAACCAGCCCCCAACAAACAGAGCAGGTTTCAGAGAACAGAAGTAAATCCTTCGACTATGGGTCCTTGTCCTCTCAGCAGTCTGCATCCGCATGGAAAGAAAGGAGAAAGTGTCTTCTTGTGAAGCATGCCACCTTGGGGGAACCTGAGCAGGAAGAGGGGGCCAGCATGAGTCAGTTGTCCAGAGCAGAGAGTCCAAAACCTGGGCCTTCACACTCCATCCACCCTCCTCTGTACTCAACTGAGGCAAGCTCCCGGTTCACCCTGGAAGCCACAGGGAAAACCTTGCAATTGTTGCAGCCACAAATCTTTCCGCCCCCTCAGGATTTGCTCCCTTTGCATCCCAGAGGCCAGCAAACCTTTCCCCCAGGATCACTATCCCAACTGCTCCCTGTTACCACAGCCTTCTCTGAAGTACTGTCCACCCAAATCATCCACAGAGCCTTCATACATTCACAGACAGGACCTCCACAGATACAGTTACACCCACAGATCCACATGGCAGAACGGCTGGGTATGCCATTTCATCAGCTACCTGCTTTAGTTCCTCTTCAGTTTTCTTCAAGGACTAGAGCTAGTCAGGCCGTGTACTTGCCTTTTCCTCCGAGACTTACCACACATGTTCCTCCTCCTTCCACTACAGAGAGCAGGCAAGCCATTTCTTCCATGTCTTCTGCCCTTACTCATCAATCTCTTGTAACAATCTCCTACCACCACCCACGGCCAGTCATTGCCACGTGCCTCGCACAGCTTACACCAGTAGTGTCCCTTGTGGTGCCAGTGCGCCTCCAAACCCATATACCTACCTATGCCAGTGCCATGTATACCACGCTGTCCCAGATCTTGGCCTCTACTCACCAACAGGAGCCCATTTCTTGCACAGCGATGGTCATCATGGGCCAGGTGGAGCGGGATAAACTGCAACGGTCCTATTTGAAAGTCCCCTCCCCAGACATCAAAAGCCTTCTTCCCCTGTCTCTGCCCACAGAACTGGCTTCAGGATCTGGGGAGGGATATGGTCCACTGGGGGCTGGAGGAAGTAAACGCATGCTTTCTCCTGCTGCCAGTCTGGAACTCAGCACAGAGGCCCAACGTCACCAGAAAAGGGTAAAAGAAGAAGGGGAGGGGGACCACGAGGCAGGAGAGGAGGAGGAACATGTAGAACAGAAAGTAAGACAGGAAGAAGAAAGTAAAGCCACTGGGAGAGAACTGGAAGAAGAAGAGAAGAAACAGACAGAGAGGGTAGGGGTTACAACTGTGAAAGTGGAGGGGAAGCGGGAGCAAGGACCAAGGAAACATAACGAGGAAGAGGAGGAGGAGGAATCAACTGAAAAGACAAGTAAAAAAAAGGAGGAGGTGGCAGCTGTGCAGGAGGGGGTTGAAAGACAAAGCACCCCTTCATACCCCACCCTCCAAACCTCCACCTCAGTCAACTGGTGCTACCTGAACTATGTTAAACCCAACCCATCTGCCCTGAGGGACCCCTGCAGCTCAGTTTATTCTACCTGGAGCCTCAGTGGTCACAACCCCAACTTGCCAGGCCTCAGCACTAAGGTGGCGTTGTCTCTACTGTGCTCTAAACAAAAGCACACCACAGAAACGTACACCATGGCCATGGCCCCGACCCCGGCCAAAAGCAAATTGGCCCCTGCCAGTAGCAGGACTCCACGTGTGTCAGAGGTAAACATAACCACAATACACTTATTGTATTTATAGGTTTATGTAAAGAGACCATAAACCTCTATTGAATGTTATCTTTTTTAACTAGCCTGTAGGTTTTACATAAGTCTTCATTAATGTGCTTAAAGGGGTATTCCACACATTTAAATGTGTGGACATAAGTTGAATGAAGCCATCTGTGGCTTATCCTTGAGTAGCCAATACTAGCCAAATCTTCAGCTGAATTTTCAGCAGTCAGGTTGTTTTGTAGGTAAATAGGTCTTGACAAGGAAGAAGAACTGTTCATCAAGAGAGTCTGATAATGTTATACTGCAGCACTCAATTGGTGGCGTGCTCTTTTAACGATAAAATAGTTAACATTTTATTTTAAGTTGTTTTGAATTTTTCTATGTGTGTCTTGAGTGTAGGTACATGCCACCCCACCAAGCACCCTCGCCAAAATAAAGGATCAGCAGCAGCAGCAGCAGCAGCATGAAAAGGAGGAGACTAAAGAGATGAGAGAAGAGGAAGGACCTTCCACTTCCAAACAGAGTGAGGCGTCTCGTGTTCGCATCTTCGAAGGCGGGTAAGAACCACAGGAGTGAGACAGTTAAAATGCACATCATTTAATCCAAATCTCAATATTTGCGCATAATTGCGGCGCCTCATTACACAAGTAATCCGTTCTTCTGTCACAAACCGATGCTTGATGACAACAAAACAGCCATGGTGGAGAGCTGTCGGGAGTGCACAGAGAATTACAGTAACAGATGGGAGGCAGTGGAACCCGCAGAGACTTCATTTGTACCTGCAGCCAAGCTTTTTCCTCTTACTGCTGGCATGAGCGTTTGTGTTTCAGAAGTGTTAATTCGGAGAGATAGCCGCGTGTTTGTGCACGTCTGAGTGTGTGTGTGCGTGCGCACGTGTGTGTGTGAAAGGGAAAAGGCTGTCTCCAACTTCACTTTGTGAGACGCTCATTAATACCTGTTTTCACAGTTACATAATCTTCATAGAAGACACAGGGGAATATGAACACGAGCGTATGAAGCAATCTGAAAGCAATCAGGATCATGATTATCATGTTTGTGTGCAAAGTGTGTGTGTGTGTCTTCAAATCTGTCCGCATTTGTACAGTCAACTGCGTTCACATATTCACATATTTTCATAGTTCTTAGCCATTTTTTCTTCGGTTATGTCCCCAGTTTATTCTCTTTTAGAGCTGAGTGTTTTACTAACAGCTAATTTTTTTTCCATTGAAGCAATGGTCAAAATAGATAAGAAAGGGACAGAAAAATTGGAAGGGATGGATCGAGTTAAAAGGTTCCCAATTAATGAGAATTTTAAAACACACTGGTTACTCGTTTTCCTCCTGATATTTAAAGGATGGCTTTTGTGCGTGTGCGCAAGCGCATGTGTGCGTAAACACTTGCACTTTAAGTCCTGTGTTTTGAGTTAATGTGCACACAGATTGAATGTGAAGGAATTGTCTGCTTAACGGGAGATAAGGCACTAATTACCAGTCTTTGTCATTTGCAGCCACACTACACACATTCAGGAAGTGCATTTTCACCCATAAACAGCCCACAGTCTTCTATCTCCATCATACCACCACCATCCTCCTCCTTCTGTTCCTGCTGCCTGTGCCACTCTGGCAGCTTTTCCAGTTTTACTTACCTATGTATTATTTTCTCTTCATTCCCTCCCAGCCTCCTCTGTGTCCTCTCTCTCTCTGTGTACCTGTGTCCTGCTGTATTTTCTCTATGCATACAAATAAGCACAGCTACTCACTCTTGAACACAGCAGAATGTTTTGTACCCTGATTTTGTTAGGACTCATTATCCCTGTCTTCTTTTTGTCAACACATTGAAATCATGACTGTCTGCCACTTGTTTTATTCTGGAACGCAAGCAACACTTTTTTCTTATGAATATGCATCACGCAGCTTTGTTTATGTTACACTGACTTGCACGATTTCATCCTGATCCAATTTCAGAGATCCCTTTAAAGAAAGAGGGGCGCAGGGGTCTCTAAAGTTTATTAGTATCACACAGCTAAAGAAACAGATATTGGATCAAGGCGGCTTTCTCCTCAATAACACGTCTTAGCGACTAAGCAAGCATAGCTGTCCCTCCATGGTGGCTGCAAAAGTCCGTGGAAGTACAGCTTTAATCCCTCTTAGTGAACACAAGCTGTCTCCTTCTGGATTCTGTTAAAACATGCAGATTGATTTCCATGGTGTAAGTGGTTGCAACATTGCAGATTTGTCGTAACACTTTAACCACACTTGTGAAATGGCCATAGCTATTCCTGTGAGATTACAGCATGTGTCAAAAAAGTATTAGTTATGTCGGACTACTTTTTGGCCAAATCATAGTATGTTTCAGTACCTGCAGTGATAATTTATTTGTCGTTGCTGCCTTGTAATTTAGTGGCCTTATCAGTAGGACACACCCTGCTTGAAAGCAGTATTCTCTTCACCAATCTGCCATCATGGCCGAAAAGCTAAAGTACAAACAGGCAGCTTGTCGTTTGAGTTTGCAGAGAGACGTGATGCTGATTTAATGGTCGATGTGCAAAGCGCAACTTCTGCCTGTTTTTTTCCTGAGAGGTGGGAGGATATTTTTAGCAGTGGCAAGACATGCATGCCAGTAAACAGTAGCCAGCTCCTGAATGAATACAACATAATGTCACAGTTGAGACTGCTTTACAGTTGTGTAACAATTTGTTATGTTTTGCTGTCGTACAACTGGGAGCATTCACAGCCTGGGTTCTTGTAGATGTGCTGCATATCCTGTAATTAACCACAGTCAGCACACATTGGATATTTACAATTCAGAATGAATTGTACATCTCTTCACGAGTAGTGAGAGCAGATGCCGTTTTTCATAGAGGACAATTCATTCAGATATAATGTTTGTGGTCCACTGTGTCCACAAATAGCCTTTTGGTAAACATCAAGATTGTGTATAAACAATGTTTTTATAGACTAGACCTAAATGTGTTGCTTGACTTTTATATATACGGTCTATTTTCGCTTGTGGGACATATCCAGGCTTCCCTTCCCTCTCTTTAGCTTCTGCTGTTGTTGGCAGGGTCACCCGATCACAGCAGAATAGCTGGTATTCTGTGCCCAGGGTGTAGTGGAGGAAACAGCCCAGGGACTCAATGCTGCTTGGGTTTTGGTGGGGCTTCCCCGACCCGCCTCCATAAAGAAGGCCTTGTTTCCCAGTTTCTCTTGTTTTTGTGTGTGTGTGTGTGTGTGTGTGTGTGTGTGTGTGTGTGTGTGTGTGTGTGTGTGTGTGTGTGTGTGTGTGTGTGTGTGTGTGTGTGTGTGTGTGTGTGTGTGTGTGTGTGTGTGTGTATTTGAATACTGGGTGGACATGTATGCACAAACCACATTCACATTCATCACTCTTTTTAAAGCTACATTAATCAATATTTGTGTAAGAACAATGGGTCAAATACATTTTGAAACAACAAAGTCACAGAGAATTATCACCCAGTTCAGCATTACAGAGTGTTGTAGCATCTTTTAGCGCACCGTTTAGGTTTTCAGTCCAACAAAATCCCCTGCCATCTACTTTATTTTCAACAGCTGCACTCACCCACTGTCTACTACCTCGACCAGCACCAAACAATAGACAGGCAACTTAGCAAGTAGAAGCACTGAGCAGCTAGAGAGACAGATACTTTCTAAGGAGTTGGTGGAGACCAAAATAAAGATAAAAGAAGAGTAAATACTGGACTTAAATTTGACAAGTAGCAAGAAACAGGACTCCAAAGAATCCTAACGCTCCATATTTGCTGGATTTGTAAATAGGCAACTGTTTGCTAACTCCACCACAGCTTCACACAGTGGAAATATGTTAATGATCTGTTTTCAGCTTGTTCTGTTGCCCTCGAGTGTCTAAAAAAAAAATCAATAAATGCAGTTCAATTTAAAGCAGTTAAATAAAAATTTCACTACGGGTGATTATTGAAGAAGTTGGTGATTCAGGCATTCAGCTCCTAAATTGAACCTCACAGTGAAATCAGTGTTCTATATTAAAGTAATCTTAATCATCTTTGTGTTTGTTTCTCCTCTTGCCTCTCTCACTCTCTCTTAGGTATAAGTCTAATGAAGAGTATGTTTATGTGAGAGGTCGTGGCAGGGGCAAGTACATATGTGGAGAGTGTGGCATCCGCTGTAAGAAGCCAAGCATGCTGAAGAAGCACATCCGAACGCACACAGATGTCCGTCCATACATTTGCAAACACTGCAACTTTGCCTTTAAAACCAAAGGTAAGGGGACAATGTAGAAGTCACCTGAAACAAGGTTTGCATTGCCATTCTTAAATATGACAGCCATCTACTTTATGCACAGTAATCAGATTTTACTTGTGTTTTTGAAAGATCCTCATTGTCCTTGCTCTCTGTAAGTCCAGGGCAATTTAATGTACTTTTCTTGTTCCTTTTTTAGGGAACCTTACTAAACACATGAAGTCAAAGGCTCATGGGAAGAAATGCCAGGCAATGGGAGTATCTGAGTCATCACTGGACGAGCCAGAAAGCGAGGAAACAGGTACTTAAGAGGGGATGGAGAAGCATCTCACATATTTCCCATCCACTGTAGAGAAATATTGGTACACAGCTGGATGAACTTTTGCCTGTGACGAATTGTAGCTGCTCAGCACTGACAGCTTATGCAACACCATGTTCTATTCTCCTCCCTTTGGCCTTGCATAAGAAATATGGAAACGTATAAGATAAATGAATGACGAATACAGAGCATTTTACAGTTTCCTGATGTAGTTGCGGCTGTCTGGCAAGTACACCTTGTTTTCAAGGATGTGTTGCTGGCTTATGACAACATGGATTCCAATACTTTTGTCTGCCCGCCCTTCAAAGCTAAAAGAAAATGCCTTAAAGCCAGCCACCTCACAATCTCCAAGCCAACCTTCCTCTACTACCCCTCCCCTCGCTGTCTCTTTCGTGCTGACAGACTACACTCATCACAGCCAAGGACGCGCCATTTAAACCGCCTTTCCATTCACAAGGCTGTTGAGATAGTTTGTGAATAGAGGCATGGTGCTATTCAATTAAATTCCACTCTTTTCATCCTAAGTTTATTTATAACATGGGTTTGATGGGTAGTGGGTGAGGTTTGTCAAAAAGATACAGTACACCGTCCTAACCCTTTGTGCTTGTTCCTGAAAATTGTTCTGTTCATGTGTTTTCGTGTCTCTTAGTATAGATGGTTTAAAGTGTACAGTATAGATGTAAAGGATGTGTTTGTTTCTTTACAGAAACAGCAGGTAGCGATGAACGTGTCTGTGGCTCAGAAGAACAGGAAGAACATCAGTTTTCTGACGTGGAGGAGTCTGAAGATGATGATGACAACGATGATGATGAGGAGGAGGAGGAAGAGGAGTCGGCATCCCATGACGATCCACCATCCTCCTGTTCGTCAGACACCCACCCATCAACAGGGGGGCATTCCACCTGTAGTAGGCACTCTCATCAGGGCACTCCTGAACGCGAGCCCCCGGGCCTTAGTCCCGGCCCTGCACAGGAACCCTCCCCAAGGGGAGTTTGGCCGAACAGACGAGCCGCCTCTCCAGGCAGCAGAAGAGCACTGTTTTCACGGAGAGCCTGGAAGGCATCACCAAGAGCTTTCTCCCCAAGTAGTGAGAGCTGTTCCCCCAGCCGCAGCCTCTCCCCACGTGTGGAACTATCCTCACCCATCCATAGCCTCTCCCCTAGAACAGAGCTATCCTCACCCAGCCGACATGTCTCACCCTCCCCTGAGAGAGGACCATCTCCCATCAGACCCCTTTCTCCTCTTCGTCCTATTTCACCCAGCTGCTATCGGTCGTCCCAAGCTTGGATACCTTCCTCGCCGTTTGGGTTACAGCACAGGACGCCTGGATACCTGCCATGGGAGAGCCCAAGTACAAAGGGTAGTCATGTCAAACCGGTGAGTCTTTGTTTCTTAGTCTGCACAAATCTATAAACTAAAAAAGAGACTCCAACCTTGATGCATTTCCTCTGCACTTTCCTCTTAGGAAGATCTTAGTGTACAGTACTCTGTGTACAGACAGAGCACATGTAATGATGATGTATTTGCCCCCCCCTACAGGAGAAAAGTGGTACAGCAGCAGAAGGGCAAACATTACCAGAAGCCAGTTTGTTTCCACCTGCTTTCCGTCATTCTACTTTTGAGAGTTATCCTGGCCACCAAACACCAGATAACATCTTCAGCCATCTCCCCATGCACTCCCAGCAAGCCAAGGTCCCCTGTCTGATGATCCCCATCGGAGGGATCCAAATGGTACAGGCCAGACCGAGGTCCCACCCAACCACCCCCTCGTCCCCAACGTCTCCCCCCATGGAGGGGCCATCATTGGCCAGGTTTGAGTCGTACTGGGGCGGGACCCCCAGAACACAAGGGCTTAGGACTCCTGGAGACCACTGGTCAGAGCACCAGGCAGCAGGAACCAGCCAGTCAGGGCGGTGCGTACTCAGCACAGCACTAACATGTTCCAAACCAGAGTTGGAGACCACGGACTCAAAGCAATATGGCAGCTCCCATAGCTCCGCCCAGACCCATAGCTCTCCTACTGAGACCACCGAACACTGCGTCAGAGACAGTCGTTCAAGAGCATCCCTCAGTCTAGGAGCCCCCATAGCCTCGAATGTCACTGGACAGAAGCCCAAGGGGGAGGAGCCACATTCTGGTGGTGATGGGATGGATGGTGGAGCTAAAGGAGACTCGGCCAGAACAGACCAGAGCACGTAACAGTGTCTACACCTTGATGCATCATGCATCCCATTTTGCTTTCTTGGTTGCTACACTAGTCTTGTTTTTTTATTGCTTTGTTTTTATACAGTTTTCAATACTATTGTTAACTTAAATGTTTGTTCTTTGGCAATATTCAGGTTTGTTATAAAAATGCACTTTTTTCTTTGTAAAAAATAATGTCTATCTATATATATAAATTATATATATATATAAATATATCTCTCCTGTATCGAGTTTATTGATACTGGTAATCTTAATGTCTGTTTAAATATATGTAAAAGGAATATGAATAAATTTGTAAATGACCAAAATCTTTAATCAAGAATAATTCCATTTTTGTTTGTCCAAATTTTGTCCAGTATTACTCAAATTGTAGTTACTTGTGCCTTTTCTGTCCAGGTTTGTGTTTTGAGATGTACAGTACAGATGTGAAATTGATTGAAATTTTATATCTGCTTTTTTGTGTCATTCAGGAGGGTTAATATTTGGTGTTTTTCTGTTCCATTGCTTTAATGCCAGGGTAACAGAGAGTTGCATCGTGGAGATATTGAAGGAGCAGCAGAAACGTGTCAAAGGAATTGCACTGAAGTTCTATTTTTTATTACAAAAGAGTTTAGATTAGAATATATCTCTGTACAGAGAAGAGCGCTCCTTATTTATTGTTATTTGATGACAATGATCATTGTTTCAAGGTTGATGTTTTGTTTTGTTTTTTACTTTTTTATTGGAAAAGGATGTTTTTTTGTTACATCTGTGTGTCTTTTTAATGATGTTCTTGTGACTTGAATTAGTGATGAGGGACTGAGTTTGGCTGGTACCGGAGGATTAAGTGCCCTGCAGATTTCACACACAGCAAAATTTCTAGTCATTGAAGAAATAAAAAATGCACCAGACTCCCTTGAGGTTGTGCTTTTTTTCATTTCACCATGATCTAATAGAGTTTGTACCATAACTCATTTTAATTACAGTGTGGGAGTTTAAGGACAGACTATTTGTTTAATGATTTCCTCGTATTGTCAACCATCGGTTTTCCACAACAGATAAGAAGTTGGAACGAGGACAAGGAAACATCCAAATTAAATCATAAACATCAGTCAGACAGTGGTTACCTCCTTTTATTTAGAAGGTGTTATAAAAAGAGATAATGCCTTGTTTTTGTACCACAAGGAAGGTAACACTTTTCATGATAACTTGTGGTTGTTTGTATCACTTTGTCATGAGCTTTGTGGTATTTTGTGGTCCCTACTTTTCTGATAGTTTGTGATACATTTGGTTGTACTTCTCACCCCTATGTGATAACATGGTGATTGATAGCCACAACCCTTTGCCATGTGTGTGCTTTCTTTCATACACTTGTGTTTTCCTTTGTCCTTCCTCTTGAAAACCTCTTAAAATACTAAATTTTGTCAAAATGTGTAATATTTCTAAAAGCCTGTTTTCTTTTTCATATTTTAGTATTAGTTTGAATGAGAATATCCAAGACAGAGATGAAACCTACAGGTGGATGACTAACACAACTTCCAAGTCTCTTCGTGAAGGTGTTGGTCCATCACAAGTTGCCAGAATAGCTTGAACTCTGCTGCAGGAATTGTACAGAAAAGCTTTGATGATGGTGTGTTTAGGTGAGATGCTGAAATTTAGTGACTGTTACTGGTGTAGCCTATTCAACTCCTCCCCTAGTGCCTGTACAGAAGCACCTGTTTTAAACTCCACTCATCCGTAGGTATTTCCTTTTATTTATGTCAGTGTGTGACAGGGTTTAAGTAGCAGATATAAACCCACAATAATTAGTCTACTAAGCTTTTCTCTCTTAAGGGACCAACCAGACATCTGTATTCCTTTAGTAGTACCACTAGATGTCCTTACTAAATCACCAACCCTCAGGTGTCTACCAAAATATTTTTATCTTCCATGCAGCTGATATGTTAAAAGGAAGTGCTTGTGAATATAGAAACACACTGTGAGTTGGTATCCTGGGGTCAAAAGGGTGAACACGCACCTTTCATAAGAAATTTACCTTATCAAATATGACCCAGAATGAAATTATATAACGTGTCTATAAATTCTGCTATGTGGGTCATCGGGCAAATATGTGTTGGAAACGCCCGTTTTTATTATGTATACACAGATTCATCACTTGGATCACTTTAGTTCCACAGAGATTAAACCCTCTATCATTGTCTGTTTTATTGCACCATGTTAATTCACTTATCTATTTAAATCACTCCTGGCACATGCAACTTTGGCATAAAATGACTACATACACACAAAACAATGTGCACATCTCAGCGATGCTTTCTATTCGCTGTCACTGGCGCTTTGCACAACAATGTTTAACAGCGCAGCAAGACGTGGATTATGTAAAGCTGACTCGGGCACAGCCAGCAAGTGTGTTGACAAGAAGGCCAGAAGATGTTTGCTGCTGTGACTCGACATTCCAGAGAAAATGTTAGAAAACAGGAAACAGGGAGGTACTAGTATTTTTAGACGCTTATATCAAAAAATAGTTTCAAAGAAATTAACATTCTTCTTCTTTCAAAGCCTCGTCTATGCCAACAACACAGAGGCAGAGGGGTTACAGGGAGATAATGTTTACAAAGGAGTGAAGCTGAGGAGGTGAGGTTGCTAATTAAAAATAAACACCTGCTTTGAGGACAGAAGCTGGCAAAGACGCTGAGGCGTGGCTGAATGAAAAGAGACTCCCTGGCTTTCCCTCTGACTTTTTATCCATGTTTCAGAGACAGGGACTGCTTAATGTGACATGATGCCTGTGGAGAGGGGCACATCTGTGCTCCTGAGGGAACTGAACTTATAACCTCTGGTTTAAGAATGTGTCGAAAAAAATCTGCACTATCTATTACACTATTATGGCAATCTCATCGCGGTGTCACACATTCCACACATCTTTATGCTGAAAGGAAAAGGATTATGGATTATGTATTAGACACTGGAATATCCTGATCGACCTTTTAATAGCTCCTCTGGAAAAGATGTAGAAACACTGTGGGGAGATTTAAGGTGACGCACAGCACTGTGATACTGTGCTATGAATGTATTAAACGCAATAATCTTGTATATCAAAAGTATTTTAATGACTGCCCAGTGCTCTGTCCTCCCACTTGTGCTCTTCTGATTTTAATTTGCCCTCTTCTTTGTTTTCACTGGCGCATGTGTTTTTGTGCACTGGACATGCGCACTGCACAGAGGAAAATGACTGTCTGCTCTCTATATGTTCAGGTGCTACGGTTCATGGAAAGTGGATTATAAGCACCTTTAAGTAAACACCATCCATAGAGCTTCATGACAATGAATAGAAAAACATGCATGCAGCTGCCCTTACAGTAATACCTACTGAACAAAAAAACCTTACTATGTACCACATGTTTCTCACATACGCTGCCTGCTTCACATGCTCTAATGTTTCCACTGGATAAAAATCGTCTAAGCTTAAATTAGGAAAACATGACCCACTCCAAATTTTCATATCCATTAGTCTACTTCCCGATCAGAAAAGTCATCTTCTGGGAAACAACGTACAGTGAAGACAATGTCCACACGACTAATCTGAACATGCATATGCAATATTTACATGACTGAATGTTACCATTTGGCTATCTGCGTGACTCTGGCACAACTGACCTGCATACTGGGCACCAAGTGGGTGGGACACGAGGAAGAGCAGCCTGCTTATCTGTATGTGGGTCTTCACCAGCCATCATGGAGGCATCAGTTCAGTCAAATGTGACTCTTTTGTGACAGTTACACTCGGTCACAAAATTGCAAAACTATAATATTTATGAAAACTGCAGAAACTGTTTAGGGTTTTTTTTGACAATCATATTATCACCTTTTAAATTTGTTAGCCATCATTCATACACACCAGCTGTACAGAGCAAAATGATTATTCATTTGAGTTGTGTTTGTGTTTACCCGATGAATCAAACATTTGTTTCTGCTGGTAAAATTGTTTCTGGTCTCTGATCTACCAACTCCTGTTGTAAATATCTGGCTCATCAGCTGTTTGTATTTTGGGTTTTAGAGATTTTTTCACATACAATAGACAGAAAACTACACAATGAGAGCTGTGAGACTGAACCAAAGCAGCAACAGGTAAACAAATAGCTTAAATGTTTCATTATGAGTGACAATACATAATATACACATGCACATGCATATATATTGTTATAATTGTTATAAAATATAGACTATAGCCAAATTTTGCAGTGGATTTCTGAATCACTGCATGTAACTTACTTTGTCTTACTGCAATCAGTCTCTCTGGAAAGTCCAACATTTTTAAATTATAGTACATTCTTAGAGGTTACCAGGTTTATGCATCCATCATGGCTAAAAACAAGGTCTTATAAATAATATATATAATATAAATATATATATATACTGTTACAAAACACATAACACAGTCTTTCTATCAGGAGCTTCACAAGTTAAATATTGAAAATGAAAAGCCTCTAGTTTTGTGATCTGAGTATCTGAGTCTGCGTGTCAGCGATTGACCTTTATTTTACTTATTTTCTTTGTTCCAGTAGAGCAACCCAATTCAAAATATCTACATTGCATACCAGCATATCTCTACACCTCCCTTATTATTTCTTCTCACGCATGTTCCCAGAGATCACTGTTGAGATCTATTGTCTTGTTCCTCTTCGATCAGTTTTTAAAGCATTATTCAGTAATCCCTCTTATCACTCTTCAGACCTGATGTCTCCCTTGATCTCTCTTCTTCCCCCACCCAAACCTCATGTATAACAAGAAGAAAGAGACAATTCCTGCATTCAAAGGCAAACCGCAGACGTAAATGTCACTGAGCAGGTGACAGCAGTGTCAAGGAGAGACTTAAAAAGCATCAGATATTCCTGGAATGTGTCACAGGTTTGAACACCCTGGGGTCGTACACTGTGGCTCCGTGGCAAGCAGCAGTGGGTGGAGCTTTTATCATGACATCATGTGAGTGAGAGGAGTAATATAGGAGACAGAGCTCAGGCACCTGCAGACAAACAGCAGCAGCAGAACATACAACACAGCTGTAACTGTACGGATAACAGCCTCTCTGCAGAGCTTCATCCATACGCTGACAACTATGTCTACTAACACCAGCGTTCTTATTCTCATCACTCTTTGGGTTTCCATGCAGGAAGGTGAGTCAATTTTAGACTTTTAGACTAAAAAACACAAATTTACATTCATGTTAATGGGATGTGCAAAACATTAGGTATAAGTTCATCGTCATTACATCAATCCAAGAACGTTCCCTGTTATGCTAGAAGAGAGATTGTTAAAAACATATAGCTTTTGTTAGCAGTGTAGACTCACTGTATGATCTCTGCAGCAACAGTCATCACACTGTATTTTGGTGCACATACATGTTTTAGCAAGCCCAGAAGCCCAGAACGGGTCATCATCAACGCAGACGAGTCATAAAATCATCATCTTTTTTTTTAATTTAAAGAAGACAGCTATGTATAAAAATATAAAAACCCATACAAGGGAGTAAAAAAACATTTTAAAGAAAAAGAGAAAGTAAAATCAGGAAAGGCTCACAGATTAAAGTAGGTTTTAAAAAGCGACTTCACTGACTCAGACGGCCTGATCCTCAGGCAGATTGCTCCAGAGCCTCGGGGGCCTCGACTGCAAATGCACTGTTCCCTTTAGTTTTTAGTACAAGTGGTAGGAGCATTGTGGTGCCTTTTATATGTGACTGTCTATGATATTATCATTTAACATTCCCATCCTGTAAACACATCTGTTTGCTGGCTGTTCAAAATCCCGAGTGTTGAGCGTTGTAAGAAGAAAGTGGAATTTGTGAAGAATGCTTGATGAACTCACTCACACGCAAATATTATTTATAATAGAGTTGTGATGTAACATATCCATGTGTTAGAAAAACAGTGCAAGAGAAAAGGCAGACAGTTGTGACAGATGTTCTGGCTTGGCTGCAGTTGGTGCTGTATTTGGATCTATGTTACTGAGAAGCTCTTTGTCTTGGACCAGGTTTGGGTCTTCCGGTGGTGAAACAGCTGGGAGTGGAAGCCTCTGACAGCGTCCCAGCACAGAGACACAGGGCCAAGCGCTGTGCCTGCAGCAGCCCGCTGGACAGTGAGTGCCACTACTTCTGCCACCTGGACATCATCTGGGTCAATACACCGAGGTGAGTATGAGAACTCAGACACTGACAAGTTTAGACACACACATGCGGCACAGCCTGTAGAGTGACTTTTGTTATGTGAAGCATCTGAGCTGATTAAAAACAAAACACAAGTCAGTGCATTATCACTCTGAGCCCATCAGCTGCAGAATAAATGCGTCATCATTAAACGATTAAATGATTATGATGATGCATGAAAGCAAAGAGCAAAGTCTGTTGTATGTTCATATCATACTAATAGCATTATCTGTTTTCCTCCGCAGTAAGACAACAGTTTATGGTCTAGGCAGCGCTCTGTCCCGTCGCAGAAGGTCCACTAGTCGCTGCACCTGTCCCAACCCTGATGATCAAACCTGCACCAACTTCTGCAATCGCAGGTAAGTCTGAACATCACACACAGCTATCAAGATCACTTGAGTTTTAATCCAGAGTTGTGTTTCCGTCACAGGTTGCTTAGTTTGTAAAGGCAGCTATCATTGCTCTTTGAGTGAGTACAAGGTGTGGTGCAGTGCGAGGGAACACTCATTTTACTGCAATGCTATATTAGCCTAAATGTGTTGTTACTTTTTCCATAAGCAGGGTGTGATCAACAAATAATACAGCTGAGGCCTGAGGGAGTAGACTAATCTCGCGCTTGTGCACAAAGCTTGTTTTTAATTGGGTCTGTAGCGTGAGGAGGAAAGTGTGTTGGAGTTCGGAAGCAATTAAAAGATAATTTGAGAATTCACATTTTTCTAGACGTACCAAACAAAAAATGTCACTACCTAAAAAAGCGGACACAGTGAATGACAGACCGAAACAGGAGACGTAACATGAGGTCAACAAGGCCTGTAAACAGTGACAATGCACTTTTGTTGTGGCATAAAAGATTTAGTGAACCTGTGAAGATAAGAAAAGATTTATTATTTTTTTCTGGTTAGTATAAAAGTGTAAAAAAAAGAAAGTGCTAAACGCTTTTATTTGACAGGATACTCTTTAACTACAATAAAACATTTAAACTATAATGTCAGGGTGTGTCTGTAATTCAAAGGTATTTGTCATTTTTGATAACTGTAATGTTTCTTCTTTTCTGTAGCCCTGAAACCTCTGTAAAAACACGTCAACTCAACATACTCAGCATCCTAAGGTGAGCTCTGAATGACAAGATTACCAAATAACAAAAACTCTGACTGACAACTGCACTTACAATTTGAGCATATTTTTTAATTATCTGACTGACTTTTTGTCCCTCAGAGCTGTGGCGAGCAGGTCCAGACGAGATCTCGATGAACTTAAATCCAACGAGGCTCAGAGGAAGAACGCTCGCTAAAAAACAACTTGGCTGGTGAGGCAGCGACAGTGAGAGAAAGAGAGAGGCGAGCACCTGAACAAATGGCACTCCTTTGATAGAGAGGGGGTAAACAAGGGGCCGCTGAAAGACCTGACACAGGAAGGCCGGAGTGCCGCAGAAAGTCTTTTTGTGCCCTGGAATAGAGGGTGGAAAACGTGACAGGGTTCTCAACACATCATAGAAACAGATGTGGTGGATCAGCACTGAGAGAAGGATGGAGAATGCTGTGCCTGCGATCGTGTGAGAGATGGAGCAGTTGTTTCCAATCTAACTAAGGCCAGCACTGACATAGACGGATGTAAGAGTGAGGAAAATGGACGTGCATGCTGTACATACATGTACAGGAATTTCTCACATGCATGGCATGTGTTCTTATCATTATTTTGTAAAACACAAAATAATCTCTTTCGTTTTTGGATCAACTATATTAATTATATTACAACCTATAGAATTACTTTTGTTTTGAGTGACTTAAAGGACGGATTTTAAGTTTTGTAGAATACTGAAAGTTGTGTTTTCTTTATCAAAAATTATTGTGTGCAAAAGTGCAAAGCAAATAAATTTGAATCAAATCAAGCCTGTATTGCCTTTATTACATACCTATCATCAGTGTCTTTGAATCTAAAGATGAGTCTTATCTTTAAAAACAAAAAGGAAAAATGGTCCTGAGATTATTTTTTTTTCCTGATTTATGACCTCCTCTGCTTGCATTGGGAAAGTACACTGTGTAAATAAAGTGATTACTGTAAAGAAACTAAACACGAAGAGTGATTTCAGAGAAAGAAATCCCTTTAGACGGCATGTGTGCTTCAATTGTGTGGCAAGCAAACACATTTCTGAGTTCAAAGGGAGGCCTGCGATGGATGAATGGTGCAGGAATTTGAGGCTCACATCAATAATAAGTTTACTTGCTATTCAAAGGAAGCGCAGCCTGTGTTATCACAGGGATCTGTGGAAAGAATGCAGCGTTTTGCTGAGGGGGTGAGATAGACGTAGAAAATACCCTGTCACCCCGTGTTCCTCTCTGACTGCTTGTACTGTACATACCGTCCACGCACACCTGAATATGCAAGAAGGCAGACGAGGGCTGGAACAGAAGAAAACAATCACAAGAGACGATTCGTCTGTCATCTAATGAATGAAGCGGGTAGCGAATACTGACCTGCTTTTGCTACCTGATCACATAACCCTGATGGATGATAAGACTCAAATGTTAATGTGGCTCTGATTTAAGGAGTAGGTTTTCCTGCTTTATTGCATGTCATTCCTGCCATACTTCTCCTTTTTTTTTTTTCCCGGAGAGACCCCCTGCAGCCATCTTTTTGAGACAGGCCCGAGCAAAACCACAGCCTGGTTTCAGGCCGACTGCATCCACAGCAGAAAACATCATGCACAGTTACGCAATACTCCTTATAATAATACAGCACATATACTTAAGTGTTGCTTCACTGGTGCGTGACTCTGTGATCATTAGTTGCTTCAGTTACTATGCAACCAAATCCATACAGTTCAACATACAGTACAACTTCATTTCAGACCCATGTCTTTGCTATCAGTCTTCCCGTAAGCAGATTATCTGTGAGCTAATCAAAGATCAGATACAAACATATAAACATTTATCTTGCTGAAACCTGACTGTCTAACTTAATCTATGAAGTGACTCCTTAACTTAATCATAGTGATTATAATAACTTGATCATTTGCATTAATTCATGCATTAAATCATCATAATCAGTCATGTATTAGTTAAGGATTACTTGACTCACCAATGTGGATTTATAGATTTAGAATGGAGAGATGGAGGCATGAGTTTAAAGAGATAAGGGACGACAAGAGACACTGGGGTCGTAAATGACTGACTCAGAGATGGAATGGTGTTGGCTGGTGGCGGGATTAAGGCTACAGTGATTCTTGTGTCTAAACAAAAGAGAGAGAAGGAAAAAGGAGAGAAAAAGAAGCTGAAGAGGAGGAAGTGAATACACAAGGTGCGCTTTAGTGCTTATTACTTTAGGCACGTAAATGGGATGAGTTCAAGGCGTGGTTCCCATTCAGCTTAATTGAATTGAATTTTCTTTATACATTGCTAAATCAAAACAAAAGACATTTCGTCACACTTTCCATATAGAGCAGGTCTAGACCGTACTCATACACCATCAGTGTATGAATGTGTGTGAATGAGTGAATAAGATGTGTAGTGGAAAGTGCTTTGAGTGGTCGGAAGATTAGAAAGGCTCTATATACTGTAAATACAGTCCATTTACCATTACTCTTAATATCATTATTTACAGAGATCCAGCAATTCCTTCCATTAGCAAGCACTTGGCAACAGTGGCAAAGAAAAGCTTCCTTTTAACTCAAGCCAGCTCATTGAGTCAAGGAGAGAGAGGTTGGGAGATGTTTCCAGTCCTTATGCTTTAACTAACAGCTCCTCTTTTTGTATTACCAGTCACTTACTTGTATTATCTTTTACCTTTTTAATAATGTATTATCTTTAGGGGTGCAGCGCATAAAGCATAATGCCAACATGCTCAATATCTGTTTCATTTTGACCCAAGCTTTTTAAATCTTCTTTACATTAACTTAACTCTCTGGGTTTAAATGGCCGTCTACGTCAACATTCGTGTCAAAAAGCAAGAGAGGGAAAATGGGAGGAAGCAACATGGTAGCATCGGGTCAGTCACCGGAAGTCATATGCTGTCATCCAGATATTGTAAATTGTTTTATTTAACTTGAGGCATAAAGGGACCGTAAAGACATAATGATTATATGAAAATCATATTAATGATTAACTGATGTAATGATAAAACAAGGCTCATCAGCTGCATCAGCTGCATTTTAAGAAACTCTGAGGTAGAACTCTGTCCATGGTGCTGGAACAGGAGAGACTCCTCCTCTTCGCTGTTGCCACCACTCATACATGAAAATGGTTTCCAGTGAAGCTTTGAGTGTAACCATTTATTGTTTCAGCTCTCAGATACTGTAGTTATTCAAATGAACAAAGTAAATCCCATAATACTGCTACTTTGTTTCCAGCTTCATGACTTTGAATTTATTGTATCTCTGTCAGAAAATAGGACAAATTATTTTATAGGTGATTCATCCGTTTATTTAATAAAAACCAAATGATTAATTACCTTCCAATCCAAATAGTTTATTCTAATAGAATGGCGTTTAAAATTAATGTTTGAACTTGATGTTTTTCCAATCATTCTTTAAGTTTACTGGTTGTAAAGAAGTTTAAGTTTATTTTATTAGTTACATGTCTTCCTTCTAAATTAAGCATATAAAATATCACCTGGGAAGAAGGTCAGGTTTATTTAAAACAATGGTGGGGGAAAAAAAAAAAAAACATATAAATTTCAGCCAACTCTGAGTTCAGGAAGTTCCTCTTCCTCAAACAAACAAACTTACTCCTTGATAAGAACTCTCCTGGGGCTCTGGTTGTTGTGTTCGGTCTGGCATTGTGTTGTTTGGCTCCTTTAGCTGCTTTAAATCTATATTATGTGACTGTAGAGATCTATGAGAATTGGAGGTTAGAAGTTATTGTTTTAAATGTTACACTACAGACAAGGTTACATACGTCACAATACTGCTGTAAATATATGTTCTGATTATTTTCATGCTTAGATAAAAAAAAATACATGTTATAATTGTAAATATTTACACTGTGATTTTAGGCAGTTACATTAACCGATATTTTTCCCTGTGTGAGATGTGGGGTGTTTTTATATTTACATTCTGTAGTAAATGTATGAGATGTGTTTAGATAACATGTCTGGGTCCATGTAAACCTTGTAAAAGTATGTGGTTCCTCATGTTAACGCATAGAGTGTCACCTTGCAGACTATGGCAAATATCACTTATGTAACAGAAGATGCAGGTGTAGGATCAGGAACATTGTGTGATTTAGACATTTCATGGCCGTGTGATTATTTTTCAGTGAGTAGAAGTCACCATGGTCGGATTGGGATCTGTTCCCCCCAAAATCCCAGTGGAGCGTGCCTTAGTAATGCTCTTATGTTTTGGTATGCATAATCTCATTTATTCATATTGTGAGTGTGATACAGCTGCATAGCACTGACCCCTGTTGTAATATTTAGCCTCGAATGTTCACATCACATACCGATGCTCAGTAAACATTCCTTAAATGCTTTCTGTGTTCTCATTTACTCAGAAGGCATTTTACTGGGTCACAGCCAGCCAGCACTGATCATGACTGGTAACAGCATGTTCCCACTCTTAGAATAGCCCTCTGTATATTTCATTTTTCAGCTGAGTGAACCGAGTGAAAGAGTTCAGCAATCAATCATGAAAATGATCCTCATAAGTTAAATTAATCGCTTTATAATCCTAAATAATGCAGCTGTAAGAAGCACTTTGTCCTCCTCTTGTTAATCATGAGTCATACGTTGCGTGCCTCGGCATTTATGAGTGTTTTGTTATAATAAAGGAGTCGAAGCTATTAGGCATCCATAAAGCTTCATAAGCACATATTCATCAGCAACTTGTCAAAGCAGAGACTTAAATCTGCCGTGAAACAATGCAGATTGAGCTGATGGTCAAATATTCCACAGCTGTTCACCAAGAATGTGCAGTGAAGCAACAGCCCAGCGTCTCAGCCTCCCACACACCCAAACTGTATACACATGCACACAACTGTTGCTGGAGATTTACAACATGGGGGGTGTTTTCCAAAAAAGACTGTACTGTATCATGCAAAGACCAGCGGATCCTGCAGTCAAAAACATAAACTAACCCTTACAGCAGAACAAGTGTGTGTTTTACCCTCCACTGTGCATTGCGATGATTCCTTACCAACAGGGCACAAGATCATGTTGTTTTTTTTACGCAGGCTGAGACAGCTGCCTGTCCTGTTAATGTCAACATCCGAACAACTTAACCCATGCAGGAATGATCCATACTGTGCAGCACTGTGTGGTACCTTGCTGTTTTGCTGCCTTGGCAGGAGAGTACTGACTTAGATAGTATAATAGGGCAAAGTGCAAAGGTTCACTTTGAGGGAGGGATAGCCTCACATAACTCTTGATAGTGAAGAAGCTATCACTATTATTCACTCAGTTGTGGAAACATCTCCGACATGCTCTCTTCCTCACTGGCAATTCTAAGATAAGTCAGACTTAAGCGATATTAACTGATTTAGACCGTTTCCATAAAGAACACAACAAAAATGTATTTCCATAATGCAAAATATTATATAAATATATATAAATAACAAACAAAAAACACATCTAACAACTTATTTTGCTCATAAAATTTGATGATTTGTTTTTTGTTTTTTTTTCTACTACCACTACTAAACAAACTACCATTCTGAGTTCGGGGGGCAGACAAGGTCAACACCTTTAACAGTAGACTCAAGACTTTCCTTTTTCATAGAGCATAAAGTTAGGGCTGGCTCAGGTCATCCCTTTAGTTATGCTGCCATAAGACTAGACTGCCGGGGGACTTATTGCTACCATATCTCCATTACAGTTTATAGTTAGTTTATGATTTGCTGCTGCTGTGCATCTGTGTCTCTCTATCACTATCACAGGCCCCACTGCTACTGTAATCATTTTATAATTTCATAATCATTTTATTTATTATTTATGGCGTGGACTAGGAGCAACCACCTCATCTTGATTGCGGCCAAAATGAGGGAGAAGATTGTGGACTAGGTTTGACCTGAGCACAGTTTCCATCCTGGGTGAGAAGGTGGTGGTGCAGTAATACTTGGGCGTGGACCTGGATAACAACATCTATCTATCTATCTATCTATCTATCTATCTATCTATCTATCTATCTATCTGTCTATCTATCTATCTATCTATCTATCTATCTATCTATCTATCTATCTATCTATCTATCTATCTATCTATCTATCTATCTATCTATCTATCTATCTATCTATCTATCTATCTATCTATCTATCTATCCATCCATCCATCCATCCATCCATCCATCCATCCATCCATCCATCCATCCATCTATCTTCAGATGGGTGTTGTTACAGTACATCCGTTCCAGAACAACAGGTGCCATGATATCAATACAAGTACCATCGCACTATCTCAAACACCGCGGAAATTATGGATTAGTTATTAGATAAACTACTGAACCAGGAAGATCCTAGATATGGTGTTGTTGCTGTGTAGTATAAGTGTACCTTTGGCTTTCTTGTTTGAAATGTGTTACATTACATGTAAATGCTTACAAGGAATAAAGGAATAAGATTTTACTGGTTTTCCCCTCGTGGATCAAAAGGTAGCTTTGTGATATTGTTGTGACATCTACATAATTACATACATTCACATTATCTAGATTGCAGTCTAATAAATACTTGATCTATGTGGTCCAGTCCTAAAAATGACCTCTGAATTTTTCTAGGTGCACTGATATTTAAACAAGTAAAACTCTTACACTGTGTATATTCATCCATCTATCCATCCATCTTCCGTAACCACTTCTCCTTATCAGTGTCACTGGAGTCAACCCCCACTAAATCCTCTCTCTGAGATCAGTGGAGGAGAATGCAGTCACTGTAGTTGGCCAGTAGATGGGGTCATCTACCATAAACTCACACTACTACTGCTGTTGCTCCTACTGTCTTCACATCAGCAACTGACTCAACTGAGTGATATCACAAATTCAACACTGCCCTATGCTACTCTGACTGGAAGCTTGTTGTTTCAAGGGTTTTCCCTTTACTGCTAATGATTTACCACCAACACAATCAATACTTTTACACAATATTTGACCAATACGTAATAGTTCAGGTTTTTGAATGCACTTTGAACAGACTGTTCTGATATTATTTCTAGTGAAGAAAGTTATACTTCTTCCATCACATTAATTCCAAGTGGGAAAAACCTCCCAGAAACCTTTATTAGTCAGTCCAGGAGCCACAAAATCAGCATAAATACAGAATATATCAATGTTACTAAATGCGACTAAAAATTACAATACTAATCAGATATTTCACTCATCAGTGCCACAACAGCACTCTTCTTTGTCAATGTTGCAGTCAAATGTAACACACAGGGCTGATTTAGGGCACTAAAAACTTAATTGTGAAGAATAGTGAAGAAATATATACTGTATAGCTTTTATTTACATATAAACATAGCAATACCACAATGTAGAAATACTGAAAAAGTACAAAAGTATTAGCATCAACATGCACATAAAGTATCAAACATAAAAGTATACATTATGCAGAATGGAACATTTCAGAATTAATGCCTGGGTTATGATTATAAATGCATTCATGTTAATCACTTTAGTGGTTCAGCTATTAAAGGTGGGGCTAATTTTAATAACTTAATAATATGTGATAAGTACCTTGAATTCCCTGAATAAAAAAAAAGATCTTATCTTAATTTATGATAATTGATATGAATGTTTATTATATATTATATTATTGTTCTGGTATCTGGTAACTAAAGTTAGCAAAAAAAAATGTAGTGTAGTAAAAACACAATATTTCCCTCTGGAATGTAGTGGAGTAGTATATATAAAGATACTCAAGTAAAGTACAAGTACCACTGGAAAAACATGAATTATGACTCACAACAACGCAATTTGTGAAGGCCATAATAGCTGATTGCTGTTGCGGTCTCTATAGCGACATATTTCACTTTTGCTGTTGGACTGGGTTAAATACAAATGTATTGCACAGAGTACAATTATCTTACTCTATATGAGACTATATAAGAGTAAGATAAACAGTAAGGACTGGTAAGAAACAAGTTAAGATACATTATGATTAGCATAAACCGTGTGCACAAACAGTGTGAGAAATATATATATATTATAGAGTAGAGAGAGAGAGAAAGAGAGAGAGACAGAGAGAGAGAGAGAGAGAGAGAGAGAGAGTGTGATGGCCACAGCTGTGGCCACACAGCCATAAAAGTCGGTAACCTTCTGCATTCACAATTGTTTCTATAGTTAAATTTTGGTTATACATTTAGTTATTAGTCTGAATTGGTTTTAACACTTAGTTGCAATAAATCACACTTTCTGTTTCAGATAACACACTTTATTTATTAAATGACAGTACATTAGTTTTCTATTTGAAGCGCGCACATTTAGTTTAGCTTTTGTACAGTCTTCATTTAATACAATTTCTAATCTGTTTTATTTGATTTACCGGTGCTGCCGCTGGGAGCTGGGAATGCCAGGCAAAAGGATCCACCCCACAAGCTCAGCCATTTTGTAGCAGAGGGAGCTGATTGGGCCGGCACATCATGTGTGTGTATGTGGGGGGGGGTTATTTAGTGCTTTACTGTTTAATTCTTTTGAGACAATTAGTAATTTTACTTGGTTTTGTTAAGTATGGATTATGTTTATTTCAAGGAGTTAGTTTTCCTGATTTGCTTTGGTAATTAGCTGTTGTCTTTTGTGTTTGTTTACCCCTCTTGTGTTGGTATGGGCTGATCACCCAGTATATAAGTTTCCCTCTTGTGTTTAGTCATCAGGTCTGTTTGTTTGTCTTCTGTTAGTTTGTTCAGTTGGTGTTTATACAGTTTTGTTAATTTGACCTCTTTTATGGGCCCAGGTCCTTATTGGTTTTGTTTGGAAATATGTTTTTCATACTTTGGGTAAATAAAAAACCCTTTTTTGAAAATACTACCTGTTGTGCTCATTGCCGGCTGACTCAGTCCCTCACAGAGAGAGAGAGAGAGAGAGAGAGAGAGAGAGAGAGAGAGAGAGTAGACAGCTGGTGTATGGTCATGGGTTATACACTATAGATCACACACAATATGGACTGTGGTATAAATATGGGCATGTGAGAGGATATAATGCAGTGTAGTACAGTAGTGTGGCAGTAGTGAGTAAGTATGAGGCAGCAGTCAGTGAGGCGCAGTTAGGATAGTAATGTTCAGTCGCTGGAGGGAGGTGTGTGTGGTTGGGGATATTACCATGAGAGCTTTGACATGGAAAATGTAAACACTTTGTCATTACGTGTGATCTTCATAACTGCTGCCTGGATAGCTCTGAACCGTCTCTGCTGCTGCAAGTGAAAGGTTTTGTTCTACAATGGGATTTCCACAACTGACACAACGACAAAAGCTCCTCTTGATGGATTTCTGACATGGAAATTAAACAAATCATAACAATCATAAACATTGAATATGGTTTAAAATGGGACACAGACATGTTAAGTGAACCTTGTGTAGGCTGGTTGTCAGTGTGTTTTCAGCAGTATTTTAGTACAAAACCTGTCACACTGAAATAAAACATTCATCATTCATTGAGCTATGCTGAATTTTTAAGATTATGAATAAGATTTTATTTCAACTTCACCTGTAGTAATTACAGCATTGGAAATATGATCTACTACAGCAACAAACATTTTTCCTGACTAAATTCATACTGAAACATGTAATTGGCAGACGCTCCCACCCGAATATCAAGCCAATATCCAATAGCGAACCAACTTTAACTCGGGCAACCACGCTGCCTTTTAGGTAAAAAACACAACACACAGGTAAATAAACCAGATGACAGTCACATATGTGAAACAAGTTTTCCTTGAAATCACCACTCCCTTAGGATTGTTCAAAAGTTCAGGACGTGTTGATCTTGAGTGCAGATGTTTATTAGGACTGAAAAGTCTGGTTGTGAATATGTTTATTTATTTTTTTTCTTTTCTAACTTACATTTTTGCGTCGTTTTCAAAATTCCGACTTTCTGGTCGGACGCGAAGGCACCAGTAGTTTGTAGCAACAGCACGGTCGGTTTGTTGACATGAAGTTTGTTTGAAGCAGGTAATGAAGAGCTGCTTTCTGATTTCCACTGGCAGCTCTCTCACTCTCACTCACACGCATCACTCTGTTATTGTACATACGTACTTAAACTAGCGTTGTACAACTGAAACAACCTGAAATGACGTTTATCAGCAGCCGTGTTATCAGATGGACCTAACGGTAACGGTTAAGTTAACGTTACTCCGGACGGAGTACACAAATTCATTACTTTAAATTATGGATGACTCTGAGTTAAAGTTCATGAATTCAAATTAATTAAGTAATTAGGAAGAAGACAAAAGAAGTTAAATGTTGCTAACGCTAGTCTAATAGCATTAGTTAGCTAGGTAGTTAGTTAGCTAATGAAGAAAAGCTATGTATCACAATGAGCAGGCTGAAGTGAACCAGTACGGTTAAATAGGTTAAGCTATATCCTCGGGTACGCACGGTGTCTGTCTTCTATTAATGTCATTACAAATGTTACGTTTTTTACGTTCATATACGATAAATAGGACTTTCTGTCATACTTCGTGACTAACGTCATAATATTTTACAAATGTATTATTACAACAGGTGCCTCCATGCATGCAGGCAGGATGAATATCTACATGACAGAGCTGAACACAGTACAAAAGAAACTTGAGCATGTCCACACCGGCCCCACAGAGACTCATGGATGGGCAGCCCTCCCTTCAGATGTCAGTCTGCCTCATCCTCAGCAGCACACTGTCCACACAGGAATGATGGAGCCTCTCAGCTTAAGGTATCATGTTCATTCATTCACAGAATAATGTTAGTCTTACTTTGATCATTTATGTGCTTGATGAAAACAATTTCTTGTTTTCCCCAGAAATGATCAAAATTACTTCCAGGCCATATGTTTTTATTTTCCTATCTGTGCTACACAGCTGTACATATCTTTTTTATGTTTGACAACATGTATCTTTTTTTTTCCCACACAAACCTTAATCATTTAAATCATTGTGCACTTTTTGTGATCTGTTGGAAGTATTCAGAGACAGAGACACTGTTATGCATGGGCTTAAAACATAAAATGGTAACTGGAATGTAGGCTATATAAAACACGTTTGTAGTCTTCTGACCATTCAAAGCACTTTTACACTACATATGTCATTCACACATTCATACACCAATGGCATTAGCTGCCATGCAAGGTGCTAACCATTCATACACATTCACACACCAATAGGGGAGCAATTTGGGGTTCAGTATCTTGCCCAAGGACACTTTGACATGCAGAGTAGAGGAGCTGGGGATCGAACCGCCAATCATTTTATAAGTGGATGACCCGCTTTACCTCTGAGCTACAGCAAAATGCACTATATTTTTTTTACGAACCAAAACATATATCTTTAGAATTATTTGGAAGATGCCATGATCACATAATAATCCTACACACTGTCTTTTTAACTTGGGACACTTCTACAAGGCTGAAATGTTAAAAATCAAGAAAATAAGCAGTATTTACGTCTGGTACACTTCAGAATTTTAGCAGTGTTGCAGTATAGCAACAAGGTAACATTGAGGCATAGGGGTCAGACCCCTGGTTAGATCTCTGCAGGGGGGCAATGATGTGTGAGGAATGTAAATTGACTTGAGGAAGTCTTGGTTTCCTCAGCCCTGTGCCTGGTCCAGACAGCAGCCATCACAGCTCTGTTTCTGCTCCATGGTTTATTAATGAACCGATTCTCTGCAGCGTGATGCCGGTGAGTATCCAGAATCATGTAACCCAGAACTTTTCAAAGTCTCAGACTTTGGGCCTCTCCTCAGACAAACTTGGAAAAACATGTGCTTACACGTATGCTTAGTTTTCCTAATTTCTGAGCCAAGATAGCCTAATAATGCTGTGTGGCATAACTAATGCACATGCATAACAGCCATCTAAAGGCATTAGTTAGTGTCTGACTGAAACAGGGAAAACAGTAAAATTCACAAAAACGAGAGACTCAAACTCCATCTTTGAAAACCTCTGATTGAATTGTTTTCATTAAGTAATATAGACTTTATACATTGCTTATTTGTTTTTATGTGTGTGTTTTTTCACGAGGAGTTTCTCGAGGGGCTGACTGACTTTACATCCCACCTCACGCAGTCTGTAAGTTCTGTAAAAAGACAGAACCTTTATTGTCCCACAAGACTGTTACTAGAATTTATTGTGGAAGCAAAACATGCTTATCATTATTACTGCTCTAGTCACTGTTGTTAGTATTTAGTATGGTAATATGAATTAGTTGCTACATTGCAATACCATTCACAAACATCTGAAACATATCCAAAAAACAGTCCTCACTCGTCAACCCATTTATTTCTGTTTATTTTGTACTCATACATATATACATGAGAATTGGAAAGTTGCTCCTCAGCAGTAACCTCCAGCCATACTAGAGGTAGCATAAAGCTGAAGAAAGCAGATAGAGAGAGACAACAAAAAAGGTTAAAAACTTGACAAAAAAATGGATCAACAAAAAAGGGAACAAATTCTTAATCAATTAAAATCCTTGTGTGACACCCAGGTCCCCTTTATTCCCATGTGTGAAGATTTGTGGTTGGATAAGAAAAATAACTTCATTTTTTTTCTAGGGAAACTCCAGTGACATGAGACAAAAATATGTAAAGAGCTAATATATGTTATCTAAAAATATATGAATATTTTGTAATCGTAAACAAATGGAGATGGGAGTTGTGGGTTTATTTTGTGCTGAACTTGCCAAGACGTGTTCTCTTATTATCAGTAACATTCTACAGTTCAAAAAACAGAAGCAGTAATTTTTCTGTTATGCATGAGACAAAAACTGCAAAGGGAATGCTAATAGTTCAAAATGTATCATTAATCATCCAGTTGTTATAATTTTCCTTTGTCTGTGTAGGTTGTGGGTAATGTGAGTGGAGGTGGACAGGTTATGCTTATTAACCCCTATGAGCCTGAACAGATGTTCCTCACCCTAGAATCTGCATTACCACATGGAGGTACTGGCCCAGCTCAAGGGAAAGGTGAGGAAAAGTTATTAAGGGTATGTAACCCCGGCCACTCCACCCAGGGACTCTGCGTTGTGTTGTGTTGCGTTTGGGGGGTGTAGAGGAGGGACGAGTCGGACACGGCTGTTATATTTGTGGCTCGGACCTTGCCGTCGTTTATTGCAGAGTCACAGTTACGGGGGCTAGCAACTCCTTAGCACAGAACAACAAACACCTGCCTTAAACATTTTAAATAACCCTGTATCATATCTCTTAAACACAGTAACCAGGATAGTTGAACAAAAGTCAATATGCTCAGATAATTATTTACATTTCTGGAGAGCACGGTTTATGCAGCTCACCATAACCGAAATGGCACCTGCGCGTGCAACACACCCCAAACTACGGTGGCCCTCCTAGGACAAACGGCCACACTCGCCAAACCACTGAGGGCACAAAACAATACACTAGCGCCCTCTACTGACTCCAACAGGCCACTGCCCTCCAGGTACATGTTGGTTAATTTAGTTTTCTGGCCAGTTTTAAATCAGTTCAGTCAGTGGAGAGAAAAGTGCCTCTGAGTCCAAGATGTCTTCTGCTAAAAGATTTATTAAAACTTGGCCATTTTGGTCTGTCGTATACAAGCCAGAAAATATGTTACCAATACGTTAAAAATATCACACCATCCTTATTGGTACCTGTATGTGTGCCAATCCTGTGTAAAAAAACGCTGTAATTTGAGTTCCATTTTCCTAATACAAGACTTAACGTGACCATATTTAGGCTTAGGTGTGCAGCTGTACATGCATGCAAACCACTGCTGTCTTACCCAAACACAAAGTGGGCTACAAGATCTTTACCTGAATTAAAGCATAATATTAGCGTTATTTTATTTTATTTTTTTTATTTTATTTTATTTAGATTTTTGTTGTCAAATCTAGTATATAAAAATATACATACATAAATAAAATAACAAGGTGACACAAGTCACACCAGACTCTGCTGTCTGGTTATTAGTATTACAATAATATACATTTTCACATGGGGAAGTGGGGCCATACGCAACTTGCATAGCAAGTATTTAGACTTGCTCAGCATGATGACAGAAGAGCATATATGCTTATCTGTCAGGACTGAGCCTGTTATAACACCAGCACAATGCTTATCATACACAGATTGCTGAAAGTGTGTAAAAGTTGCACATTGTTCATTAAACTGTGGTTTCTGTAGTAATCCTTTTACTTTGTGTTTCTCAGGTATGCTGGGGGCTTTCAGCCAGGTAGGAAAACACAATTCCATTTCTGCCCAGAAATCAACTGTCTCTGTGGGGCATCTCCATGTTTAACCATGACTGATTGACCAAGGAAATAAATATATATTATATATATTTTATCTCTCATTCATATTTAGTTTCCCCAGCACCACCAGATAGCTTGTCCCCTGCATGAGTGCAGAGATGAGACTGCCAACATGGAGCCTCAAGCCCCTCCAGATAAGAACTATGGGACTGAAGCCGAAATGTGATTGTTGACTTTACCACACAGACACAGTTAGACAACTAAAAATATGTATGCCTTGAGTGCCTTGAGAATAGCCCAACCTGTGGCCAACATTGATACAAGACATTTAAAATGGATTCTATTAATGATATTTTAATGGTGGAAAAAATTCTCAAACCACTCCTGCACGGTTCACTTTGCCATTCAAATCCCATATCATACAACTCAGCAATGTTCTTCAGACAGAGTGAACAAAGAGCAAAGAATTTTATTTTGAGAAAGAGATGACTGTATTTGTTTTTAACATCAGAACAAATCATTTATTGCAATGTTTCAGTTCATTAGGCATTTTCTCTTGTTTTATATCATTTGCAGTTGTTTGCAAATTATACTGATTTGTGACATGTTTACTGTCTCAGCTCATCATCACCCAACATGTATTAAGCTTCTTAATGAACAAACTCAGTAGTCATCATTAGTGTAATGGAACTGGCAATGTCGTACTTACTACATCTACTGGTTCTGAATGTTAGTTCTGAATACAGCACTTTCTCTCTTTTAAAGAACTTTGTGCGAGTCAAAGTCCAGGAAAGCCTGCCACTGTACCAGATCCCAGTGCCTTAAACTGTGAGTAGAGCATAAAACATATTACTACAAACTGCCTACCTTTCTCATTGTGGCATATTTACTAAAACTATGCCTTTGTCCTTGTTTACTGACATCACAGAGGTTGTACACTTGTAAAGAGAATAGGTGTTGAAGTGAATAATTGTAATAAGTATTAAATCGTGTCCTGTTCAGATGCACAAAATATGGGACATGATTTGTCACTGCAGACTAGAAAGATGTCTGATATTAAACTGAGCAAAAACGGGTGAAAATTTGTGACATTATTTTACTCTTACTAGAGGTCAACTGATAGTGGCATCAGTCACGCAGAGACAAATTGTAGTGCACGCTTGCGGCTGCATCACAGCTCAGTGAATATCAATGCTGCTGTTTTAAAACTTAAAAAAATAAAACTCTGGTCACCATTACACTGATTTTCATCTGAAACTATCAGGAAATTTAATATTTCCACACCTGTGACCTTCCGCATCAAGCAGTGTTTCAAATTTAGGAGCAGAGAACACTTTATTTTGTCCTCCACTGGTTTTCAAACATACATAACCCACATCAAAACAAGATCCCACTAAACAGATCCTGTTTAGCAGCACTGTATGTAAATTATGCTTAAGTCTTTGTGTATTCCATTTTAAAATGAAAGCATAAAACTACGCTATTGCTAAAACGGAAGATTGATGTATTTTATTCTCTTTCAGCTACTGTGAGTGTTTTGCCAATGGAGTGATGTGCAACAACTGTGACTGTTCTAACTGCCACAATAATGCCGAGCATAAAATGAAGCGTCACCATGCAATTAAGGTTTGCAGTGCTTTTGATATAAAGCTGACAAATGTATTTGTAAGCCTTAAAGTGTCAGGGAATATAAATGAATGAAAAGAGACAGAATAAAAAAAACAGACAGATATTGATATACTATATGTGATGTGATTCATAACTTAGATGTTTCAAAAACTCTGCCGCTGCCTATGTATAGTATAGTATCGTAATACTGAAATGGTGTGCACTTTGTAAGACCATTATTTTGTAGGATAGCATAGGTTTAAATGGACTGTCACCAGTGACCAGTCACCAGTATAATAATAAACTTTTATCTTTTTTTTAATTAGTCAATAACACAACTAAAACAAAACAGGTCAAAAGGTACATTAATGTTGTAGTGTTTAAGCAGGGTGCTGATTAGTGACCAATATTGGTAATTTGTATATAATCATTATCCCACCACAGCTGCCATGGGTAGACACGTTGTCTTTCACTTTCTGTATGTCTCAGATACACTTTTTGTTTTTGTCACTTGTGAAGACAGTGTGTTGATGTGCATCAACTTCATAGAGGTAAAATAACAATCCTCACATCACCTTTACCCAACACACTTAACCCAACCTTTTACTTTACATCATACTTAATAGTGTATATATATATATATATATATATATATATATATATATATATATATATATATATATATATATTATGGCATGCCGTTCAGGAAATAAACCTTTGAATATATTGAATGAAACCTTGAATATACTGAACGAACTCTGAATATATTGAACGAACTCTGAATATATGGAATGAAACTCTGAATATATTGAATGAAACCTTGAATATATTGAACGAAGTCTGAATATATTGAATGAAACTCTGAATATATTGAATGAAACCTTGAATATATTGAACGAAGTCTGAATATATTGAATGAAACTCTGAATATATTGATTGAAACTTCGCTGACGTCAGACCTAGCGGCAGTGCCTGCAGCCATCTTGTGTAACAGTCTGTAAAAGCGAAAGACAATGAGTCAGGCCGCCCGCAATCTAGTTGCAGCGATATTAAGCAATGTTCAATACTAAACTAAATATTCACCCTGCATTGGTCTATATATGCGGGTGATGCTTATTGTATCTAAACATTATATATGAAGAGCTTCTCTTTCAGTTCATGAAATCCCTGTAGCCGCAGCAGCTTCTCCAGTCCCGGAGAAGTGCCGCGTCAGAGAGCAGTGCCATTACGCACGGCCATTCACTGTTTTACCTTCATTAAATCACCTGTTTTATGTCTACTACGATTAAAAGGGAGCGAACTTCCTTGTCAGGAAAACTGTATTGATCCGGGGTATCGGGGGGATTTGGCCCGTACACGCAGTGTTAATGATGTCCTCAGAGTTTAATATTGCTGCAACGAGATTGTGAGCGGACTGACTCGTTGTCATTCACTTTTAGCTATAGCATCCACACGTTACACAAGAAGCCGTGAAGTCTATATATATTAGTATTAAACGTATTTTATGATTCGCGACACACTGTCAGCTTTGGGCACGTTACTCACAGCGGACTGCGGACAGACAGATGCATAATGAGATTATGGCGAAACTTTAAACAAAACAGTTAAAAATTGAGCGAACTTTTTCGGGAGGATTTCAACACACATTCGCCAGTGTATTTATCATGTCCTCATTGCTTAATATCGCTGCAACTAGATTGCGGGCGGCCTGACTCATTGTCTTTCGCTTTTACAGACTGTTACACAAGATGGCTGCAGGCACTGCCGCTAGGTCTGACGTCAGCGAAGTTTCAATCAATATATTCAGAGTTTCATTCAATATATTCAGACTTCGTTCAATATATTCAAGGTTTCAATCAATATATTCAGAGTTTCATTCCATATATTCAGACTTCGTTCAATATATTCAAGGTTTCATTCAATATATTCAGAGTTTCATTCCATATATTCAGACTTCGTTCAATATATTCAAGGTTTCAATCAATATATTCAGAGTTTCATTCCATATATTCAGACTTCGTTCAATATATTCAAGGTTTCATTCAATATATTCAGAGTTTCATTCCATATATTCAGACTTCGTTCAATATATTCAAGGTTTCATTCAATATATTCAGAGTTCGTTCAATATATTCAAGGTTTCATTCAATATATTCAGAGTTTCATTCCATATATTCAGAGTTCGTTCAATATATTCAGAGTTCGTTCAATATATTCAGACTTCGTTCAATATATTCAAGGTTTCATTCAATATATTCAGAGTTTCATTCAATATATTCAGACTTCATTCAATATATTCAAAAGTTTAATTTCCTGAACGGCATGCCATAATATATATATATATATATATATATATATATATATATAGTATATAGTATATATATATATATATATTGTTTCACTGTTAATATAGCAAGGATAACACTTATTTAAATTTGATGTGCAATGTTTCAAGACTCAGACAGTATAAGCCAAATGGATTTATAGACTGAGCATTGTCCTCCTCCACCTCTTCCTCTGATTCTGATTCTGATTCTGAAGTATATACATAGTTTCTCCCAGATGGATATTTCTGGGACACGTTCACAGGGTGGCATCTAGACGAAATCCTGATCAGAGTAGTTCTTAAAGATATTTAAAGTCCTTCACTTAAGAGTGACCTGAGACACTATAAAGGAAATTAATTTTGACCACTTGAACTTGTAATCCTATTCCCTGTTATTACTTAATAGATTAAAAAACGGATGATACGTACAGATCAAATATAAGATGCCATCACATATGCATACAACAATGTGACAATGTCATCTAAGTTCTGCACCTCTCAACATGAACAGAAAAATGTAAAATATTTCTTCTTGTTGCTTTTTGATTGTGATCCTCTTATTTATCAATTATATACCGTTTTGATTATTGTTAATATGTTCATAGTCAAGGCAGCAATATTTACTTAAATTTTGTAATAAAGTGTTTCCATAACAGGTGAAGACAAGGACACCAACTGTGTAGAAAAAAGGTATTCAACCTTTTTGTCATGAAACATATTTCCAATGCAAACCAAACATTGATTCATCTTGTAAAACTTCACAGATAAATTGTAACATTTCAAACCATAAAAAAAGTTAGGAAATAAAGTCGAATGAAAACCTTGAACAGTAAGTGAAATGCATTTAATACTTTGAAGGAGAAGCCTTTGCAACAGCTTCAAGATGCTTGCTGTACAAAGAAACTAATCTCTCACAGTGTTCAGGTGAAATTTTGGCCTGTAGCTGCCTAACTACAATTCTTTGCCTCGATCCATCATGCAATGTTTTTTGTGTGACATCTTGATAACTGTTGTGGAGAAATTGCTAAAGTCAAAGGTCAATGGTGAGGTCAGGAGGGAAGAAAGTGTTCAGGAGCCTCTGATGTCTTATGTATTATTTATTGACACTTGGCCAAGGAGAAATAGAGACACTCTTAAAGTACATCTGAAGTACATCTAAAGTGCTTGAGTCGGTCTCACATTCTGACCAACTCATCCTGGTGGATAGACTTTAAACAGAAAGATAACGCCACAAATACTACATGCCCAGAATTAGTCAAAGAGAATGTTTTTACCCATGCAGATGTTATTGTCAACAAATTCTAGCCTGGAGACACTGTATGTTTATATTAATGAAATGGCAACAACAAGCTATCTATTATGTCTAAGAAGGCAGCAATAGGTCTCTTCGACCCTGGCCACAACAGTGTTGAGATAGACTGGCACCTACTGTTCCCAATCAAAGCCAAACAACTAATACGGCTCTGGAGCTCAAGGCCCAAACCTAAGGATAGAAAGCCATAACAGTAGCAAATGATTTGTTGACTTGCATTTAGAGGTGGGTAATTATTTTACAAAGAGTGCATGTGCTAACCTACCAACATGAATAAGTGCAGATCATTCTAACTAGTACAGTGTGGAAATTAACTGGTTTAGTGCTTTATTTTACTGTGTTCAATTCTTTTTTCCTGTGTCATTCTACACTTTATTTGTGTGCTTGTATTGGAATGTTTTGACTTATTTATGTGTAGTTTTATTGAGTGAATATCAAGGTCTGGTCTAAATTCCATGTGAAACGCTGCATTGAAAATCTGTTTATTTAAAAACATTTTGATGTGTCAACACCCCCCGCTGTAAGCCATTAACAGCCAGATGTGAACGAGTTGTATTACAGCTGTGTCACATCTTATAATATCCACTGAGATCATTTCAGAAGCAGAAGATGTTATACTGCTGACCTCAGTGATTTTTTTGGTTGTTAGTGTAATGTTCTTTGACTTTGATTGCTGTGTTGTTTCCTACTCGGCATTTGTCAAGATTGGGATTAAAACCGTTCTTTGTTTTACATTTGATTAGCCACATGAATATGATTGGTTGAAGAATTTTAACAGTTTTAATAGATTTTTACCTGTCGATTCATTAAATGTAATCATTGCTGGTATTGTCATTATATAGTCATGTTTAGGTCGTAATCCAGATGCCTTCAGGTCTAAGATCGCTGGTGGGAGGTCAGGAGAGGCCAAAGGTTGGCACAACAAAGGCTGCAACTGTAAACGCTCTGGCTGCCTTAAAAAGTACTGCGAGTGCTATGAGGTATACACACGCACAATATGTGGATAAAACTATGGGCAGCTTCTGGGGAGTTGGAGAGCTATTGGTGAGAACATGTTATGCTTGCATTTCATGTTGCAAGTTGCAAGTTATGCTGTCGTGTGTGTATAGGCCAACATCAAGTGTACCTCCAGCTGCAAGTGTGTTGGCTGTAGAAACTATGATGACAGCTCAGAAATGAACCTCGAAGAGAAAATCGTCAATGTGAAGGACAAGTGAGTCAGACAGGTTTGACACAGTACATTATACTATGTCATGGCTGCTTTAGTCACACTGCCAGTTTTACAGCCATAATACTCAAACTTGTTGTCTGATGTAGAAACAACATGAGATGAATAGATCTGTTTGTCCTTGCTGCATGTAGTTTTTCTTTTCTCACTTAGATGTTTTGCATTAGCAGGTAGTTTATTTCATCTAATAAGGTAATACAGCAACAAGTTTTGTGTTGCAGTTTTTCCTTTTAGTTTGTGTGATAAGACAGTGGAGAGAAGAACATGTTGAGGATGTGAGACTAATCGTGTTTTCGAAGCAGTCATGTCCCACTTTCTCTGCTTCACTGATGTAGAGTATATATACAGTGTGCTGTTGGCACCAAAGCAATGGAATTATTTCTCATGTTAAGTGTGTATGTGTATTCAGATGGCCTGAATCAGTAATAACCCCTGCTGTAGTGGAAGCTGTATGTGGCAGTCTGCTGGCCCAGGCTGAGAAGGCTGAGAGGAAGGCCCAGAGCCCTGTCCAGGCTGAGCACATGGTTCTGGATGAGTTTGGACGCTGTCTCACACAGATTGTTAAGGCCATGTTCAAGAACTAATTTTACAACTACATCATATATGGCACATGGTGCACAAGTTTAGGTTTTACACGTGGTTAATTGTTAACTCAAGTCTCTATTGATGAGCTCCTGAGGGCAGTCATTTTTGAATTGTGTTTTATTAATGTTAATACCTGACAAGCATGTACTTGATATAGTCAGAGGTATATTATATTTTTCTGTATTTTCTATATTTTTCTTTGGAGCATTGGTGTAATGGCTTTGATTTAAAACTGTTGACTGGTTTATACTATAAATATTGTAAAACATTGCAGTAGGTTATTGTCTTTCATAACACATTCCTGTGAATAAACAATAAAATGAGTTGACTAATCTGTACATGTAAACCAGTGTAAGACATGTTAAAACCTTCAAAGTAAATGTATTTATTTATTTATTTATTAGTCTTGACAGGTTGAATGGGTTTATTTCATATATTTATATATGGACAAAGCATGTGTATGCCAGCTACAGAATTTTCAATTGTAGATGTTTTGTAACTAAAATAAAAGTAATATCCATGATATCTGATGTTTTACTGTCCACTGCCTTTAAGTACTGGACAGTAAAGTATACTGAAGGTAGAGAATTTTAATTTGAGGCGATAGAGAATGAATAATATGCATTCAAAGTATAAGGTTGTGTTTTATTAATAACTGAGTTATTTCAGTAATAAAAGTTACAATATTAAACATATTTATTTGGATATCAGTAAATCGAGAATAATTTCAGCGTGTCACAAAAACCAGGCCTCACCTCAGCCTCTCAGTGACTTTTGGTTTATTTTCCTAAGATAATAGCGGCAGGTTTTTTTTTTTTTTTTTCTGCAGATAGAAAAGTACATGTTTCTTCTCACCTCCACAAACAAACATATTTTTCAATCCAGTCCTCTGGGTTTTTCGCATATAAACTGTTTGCTCACAGATCAGAAATCTCCTCCTCATCAGTTCCACCATCATCAAAGGCACAGCTTACAGCAGTTTACACTCAGGATAACATTTCAGTCGCTGTTTGGTGAAAAACCACAGCTCACAGGTTTAGTCAAAGGTACGGCCGGTGTGAATGTTACCTTTATTAACCTGGGTGTACTCAGCTCTGTCTTAATCAGAGCGTTATTATGCATTGTTCACCAGCATTTACCTTGAGAGAAAGTCTGGGCTGAGCAATACAACATTCGTCAATTTTAACATGTCAATTGGACATTTAAACAAACCCTTGTGCCCCCCTTGGGCATTTTTGTCAATTTTTCTCAATTTTTTTTTTATTTGATCATTTTGGCTGTCTTACAGGTTGTGGCATGCATTTTTGCAGTAACTTTTCTTTTTAGAAATGTTTTTGAAATCCAGTGTATTGTACTCTCACACAGGGACGGATTGGCAATCTGGCATACCGGGCCCGGTGGGCCGACGTGCTATTTGGGCCGGTAAATCCTGATTTTTTTTTTTTATATATTGGTCTGACCGGCCCATAACGAGTAGATCACGCAGCCCAAACACACTGTTGAACAACCACTCTGTACGCTTTGGTCCCGCCTACAGGCACAAAAAAAGAGAAAAGGCTGTGCAAGACTTTGTTTCCTTACCACCGGCCCTTACACGCTGACTGACAGGGGACCGGCCCAATCATATCATGAAACACCTCCCCCCTTTGGCTTGATGCGCCGGTGTGCAGTTTATTGATGGTGAAACGCTATCAGATAAAGATGGAGAGAAAACGTAAAGGTGGCGCAGAAAAACGCGATAAGAAGAAACTTGCTCTTCGGGCAGATGCTGTGAAGTGTGTTAATGTCACTGATATGTTTGCCACAGCAGGGCTCCATCAGCTCCGATCCTGATGACAGTGGTGCCGGTGGCAGTGACACTCAACATGTTGTAGAACCTGTGGTAAACTGGACTACTGTCAGAACATGTATGAAATGCAACGAGTAGGATAAAGCCACCCAACCCCTTAATGAATATGATAAAACATACTGTGGCATCCAGCCGGACGCGTCAGGAATAACGAGGCGTTATTTAGCAAACTGGCTTTTATTGTCAACAGTCTTGTTACAGAACTTGGTTATTGTAGGCCATAACCACGCCAAGAACACATAACAGGTCCCACTCTGCAGCCTCACTCGTGCCGTCTCTCTCCACACGCGCTCACATACACGCGCTCTCCCTCACCTGCTCACCCGCCCCCTTGCTCTCATACAGGTGCATTTTTGGACCATGGGAAACCACAGAACTCACATTGTAACACACAACACATTACGGCAGGGTCGCTACAATACATTGTAGGCTACACTGGCTGGATGAGAAAATAAGCCTAGCTCAGTAGCCTACTTTTTATGTCTTTTATTCTAAATGAAATAGTCTATAATGTGAGAAAACGTGTTCACCATTCACCAACAATAACAATAAGTCTAATTTCTTATTAGACTAATATTGTCTGTGGGGTGAGTACTAGGCTGGCCTATTGGCTAAGTTGCTTTTTTGTCCTGCAGCTATAGCAGTTCTTTATGTAGCCTAGGTGGTAGGGACAATGTAGTTACATAACTGATAGAAAATCTCACTTTTAAAAATGATATCATTTTGTCTATGTTATGTGAATGCAGCTGCAGGTATCTGTACATTCCAGTAATTCTACCCTAGGCATATTTAAAGCCACCACTCACCAAAAATGTGAGTGAAAAGTGAAGAGTCAGCACTTCCAATTTTTTGTTCAACTGAATTTTTTCAATGTCTGAATTTTATTTTTTTTGTCCTCGGGTAAGCTCCTATTTAGGCCTGGAAAACAATGGGCTGTTTTATGTAGCTAGGTGGCTAAAGACAATGTAAGTTAGCCTACAAATAAAGAAAATAGCACTTTTTAAAATGACATAATTTTGTTTATTGCTAGTGTTATGTCAATGCAGCTGTGTGTTTGTTTATATAAATATATTATAAACAGGCTGTATTTCAGTCAGTCATTGTAATTGTACAATATGTTTGTGTTGATTTGTCCTGTACACGTGACATCTATTGCACGTCTGTCTGTCCTGGGAGAGGGAATCCTCCTCTGTGGCTCTTCCTGAGGTTTCTTCCACATTTTTTCCTGTTTAAGTTTTTTGTGGGCAAGTTTTTCCTACTCGAACCGAGGGTCTAAGGACAGAGGGTGTCACTCCCTGTACAGATTGTAAAGCCCTCAGAGGAAAATAAACTTTGTGACTTTGGGCTATACAAATAAAATTGATTTGATATGATTTGATTATTTATGTCCCGTTGAGCTAGGTTGTTTTAAAGACTTGCACAGTTGCACTGAAAAAACTGAAAAGGTGTGTTATCAAATGTTATGGGCCAGTCTGGTCCAAAATGCCAGGGCCGATTTTTTGTCCCAGTCCGCCCCTGATTAGATCCCATTCATGTTCCATCATAGTTCAACATGTGAAGTTGATATGGTGTCATACAGTGGAAAATTATGACAGCAGCTTCTATTATAGGAGATTTTACATCCTATAAATAAAATGATGGGTATGTGAAGGGAGAAGTGAGCAGCTTCGTTATGTCGTGTTTCATTATCACGGTGGGGAGCTGCCTGGATAATATAACGGAATGCTCCTCCACCCCCACCCTGCCTTCCCATCCCAGATCAATGCAATGCAATGCCTGGTGGGTACTGAAGTCTTCACAACACAAAGAAGAGCCGTGTTCGCAACGCCTACAGAGGAGCTGCAGCTTCCAGAGAGAACTACCCGTACCGAGATGCTCAGCTCGGGATGGTTTCCGGTAAGTGCGTAAAATGTTTGGACCGGGCAGTGGAAGAGGGGGAAAGTGTGAGGTGAGGAAATGACCGGGCTGCTATTTTTAAACTAATTTCAAAGGAGGAGGCGGAGGAGGCTGAGCTGAGAGAGAAAGGTAATGTGAGTGCTGAGGTCCTCGGGGAGCAAAGAAGCCACAGTGGCTGAGTTTGGAGGGAAGATTTCTACGCAGACAATAACTGAAGTTGCTCTCCAACTTAGCCGATACAAAACAAGCCGGCATCGCGAGTAAAATGCGCGTTTGCATTACGGCACTGCGCGTAAACATCTTGGTTTAATGCACATCCAGGGTGCTATAGGGTGAATGTTTTTTGTGCTCCCCTCTTCGCTGAAATCACTGCTGCTCTTTCACCACCTGAAACTCCATTTTCCACTGATGTCTGCACAGGCGTCCATGCACAACAAAGGATGCATGTGATCTCCGGCATGTAGATGGTGTGTGTTTGTGTGCGTCGACATTTGTAATCGGGTGACTCTGTCAAGTCGGATGCACCTTTAAGGTCTGTATGTCGAGTGTTTTCCCCCCATTGAAGTGCGTCATGTTGTGTGGATAAAGCATTTATAGGCCTCTAGAAACGCTGTGAGAATTTGTCTGCAGGCACAGAGAGGGGATGCTGCTTTCCAAATCAAAGCACTTGGAAGTATATTGTCATTTCTGAACGCACATGGTTGGTTTTAAAGACAGAAAACGGAGGCCGTTTTGCTTCAAATTATTAATCAGCTAATTTTAAAGGGTTGACACATGAATTGGTTCATAGCCTCGTGCATGTAAAGCGAACTAAAAAAATAAAAATATCATCAGCAATAATGATATCTCGTGAAAAGAATGCGTAAAACTTTATTGTGTCGTATTTTAACTGTTTAATACAAAACGTCGTTTAGAGAGAATTTGCGGCGCTTTTATTTTGAAAGCTGTGGCCGGAAGTCGTCGTCTCCGCTGTGGCCGTTGGAGCCGTTCACTCATCAGCATCTCGAGTCCACTGGCGCGAGATCCGCTCTCGGAGAAGGAGGCAGGTCGATACACACACACACACACACACACCTCCTGCTTGGAGTAACGGTTGTTTGTTTGTTTTAAATATATTTTATTTTTTTAGTTTGATGCTTTTCACACGAACAGACCAAGTCAAGCTCTCAGGTAATTTAAAATCTCGCCTCCGGAAAGAAATAATGTCGGCGGTGCAATTAGAGAAGCGGCGCTACATTTAGATTTAATTAGGACAGGAGGCTGCTCGGGCGAACATGGAAGACGTGATACACTTGCTGCTGTCTTCACTGTGCGTTTATTAGGGAGATGCTAACCCTAACAAAGACGTGTTTGACGTTTATTTATTCATTTGTTGTGTTATTGACGACGGAGAGTAGATTTTTTTTCTTCAAGGACATTAAAATATTGTAAATTCTCTCATATAAGTGTCAATTTAAGACACAGTCTGCACATTTCTAGTGAGGAAACCTGATGTGTCGTCATTATTGTTTTATTGTCTTGTGTGTATTCATTTGGCTCATGTGAGGCTGTTTTTAATAGTCTGGTCAGGTGCCTCCTCTCACTCTTGAACCTGCAGCTCCTCTACAGTAACATTTCCTTTGGCTCCATCTGCCCGTGCCGTAATAACTCCTGAAGTTAATGTGCTCTTCCAGGAAAAAAGGGAAAAAAAAATGCTGCCTCATGGCTTGTGCTGGAGCTCTTTCCACTTCCTATTGGAAGTCCCCCCTGCTTTAATGGGCCATTAAGAGGCAACCACGATGGTTAAGCTGTCAGCTGGGCCTGATTGATTTGGTCAGATCATGGATGAGACTGATGTGTGCCGAGATTTCTCTGGAGCTCTCAGCTAAATGTCTTTCCTCCTGCCCCCACCACCACCACCACCCTGCTTCAGGCGACAGCAAGAAGCAGAAGTGGACATCCTGGTTTCAAGATGGAGATGCTGAATGTAAAGTGTTTGGTGTGTGTGTGTGTGATCAATTCCCTTCAATGTAGTGTAGCTGTGTGATGGCTCGTCTCCCCTGCAGTGCAGTCTTCACCCAGGTGGAGGGACACTGAGGAAGAAGAAAAGTTTAGCAAAGGCGAGGAGCGTTTTGGGCTCCTTGTAAAAGTGGGCCACCGGTCCCTGTGGTGAGTGATGCTTTTCTGGGGCAGGCTCGGTGATGACGCTCACCCGGCCCGGATTGGGAACAGACACCCTCCGTCCGTCCACTTCAGAGAAGGGTGCGGAAACTGCGCTGCTCGGATACAAGAGACTGCAGGTCTAACTTTTACTTTCAAAACAGAAGCCAGCTTCTTTTCCTTTTTTTCTGATCTACACATCTATTGATAGACACCTCTCTGGTGCAGGCCTGTAAGTATGCTTCAGCTTTGTCCCCCTGACTATACACCATGTTTTGTGAGAGTGTAACTTGTTAGGATGTCTGTTTTTCGACAAAGTGTGGAGGTCATGATTTTTCTCCACTGACTTGGCCGCTTTTTATGCCCAAAACCCGAGCCCTGGAGTGAGGAAGCGCACTGCTATTTAAAGATGGAATAACTCAGCCAGCTGCTGCCGTTTCCGCTCCCATCATAATTGAATCAGCGCTAGTAGAGTGCGCCAGTGAGGGTGTGCGCACTCCACAGAAGATTACACAGTCTTCTAGGCGGTCTATAACGGCTACTTTCACATACCTGATTGGTGGCTTCTTTTTACTGGTGAGTGTGTTTGTGGGACGGACCGTGGTAAAGCTATTATGCGTGAGGAGGATGTGGGTTTGTGATGGGAGTTTACAAAACAAGGTAGTGCGTCCTGATTGTATAGTTTTATAGACAAGATTACAGTACGAGAAGTGATTGATGAAATGGGAAGGTAACTTTTAACTCATTTGTTTACTCCTGTCCGAATATTGAACCTGGAGTTTGGTGCGTCATGTCTTCTTCGATCTGTTTGTCCAAGTGACTTGTGGTGGTGGCTGTCAAAAGCTTCAGAGAAAACATAAATAATCTTTCATGACGGTGAAGACAGTGAGCGACAGAGGTCCTGCACAGTTTGGACAGTTTCATATTGATCTGTCGTGCACGGCGAGAGAGCCCAGAGAGGGTTAACAACTTCAAAAAGGAACTAGGCCATCAACATCTCTTTTTTTTTTTTTTTATGGGCACATTCTGAGACTGGCTGTGAGCGTGACAGAAACAGCAAGTGAAACAGCAATATTTGATCGTGGAATGCATCTGCTCCAGCTAGATCTTTTTCTTTTCTTGGATCGACCATGTTGTACTTGACATGCAGCGACTGCATACAAGTGTTATTCATGCATAACATATGAGGCTGTGGCTGAAATGGTGGAAAAAATTCTGTGTTTGTAGCTCTACCCCCTCAATGCCTCAAATCCGCTTTCAGACACCAAAGATATTTTCTCCTTCCCTGGATAGAGCGAAACGCTCACCACTCAGCTCGATTATTTTGAGTCATCCAGCCAAGTCTGTGGCACTGGGCGGGAGTGTAAAAATTTTCATCTCCGACCACAGATACATCTGCCTCCTCTCAGCTGTGTGTCCGGGTTCTCCTCCAGTCTGTTTGTATGGCTCTACTATGAGAACTACAATACTTCAAACCAAACCTGGTGTGGTTTTGTGCAGGATTAATTGCCCTGGTTTGATGCATAGGTGCCGTTACTCAGGCTTCTTCTTTTCACAGGGAAGTTTACCTTTGAACCTGCCAGTAAATTGGCCTGGAAGAGGAACAGTGAAGAATGCCAGAATACAGTACACAGCCATATGTGGGAAACAGTTTCTGTGTGTCACAACAGCACACATGTGCTTCGGACAGACATTGGTCATTGATTACATTAATAGTCGTGTCAAAAGGCCTCTGGTGGCCTGTGCACAATCGCAGAGTCGAGGGCCGTTTGCTCTTATCTGATGCCGCAGTTTGGTCAGACCAGTAATTCACTGAAATGTAAGATAATACAGCGCTCTATTAGACCACCAGAAGGATTACTTTGCAAAGAAATTCATCAGTAATGTCGAGAGAGGAACTGAAGGAATTTTTGTGGCCTCGTTTAGGGTTTGAATTTAGGTCAGATGTACTTTTTTTTTTTTTTCAGCGATAGTTATAGCGTTTTTTTTTCTCTTATTTTCTTTTGGTTTCTCCTGCAAAGCAAATGTCAGTGGTTGTTTTTCTCAATTGCCACAAAAGATGTGGCTTTTATAGACGTTGCAGCTATTTTATTACAAACAATGAACAGTGTGTCATCATGCTGGTCTTGAACTGCAAATGCCATAGTTTCCTTTTTAGTATATATACGCCGATTACGGTTCCCTGGAATCCAATGTGATGTCTTGAATATTAGCAGATCTTCACATTTTAGAAGCTGTATCCTAGTAGATGTTGGATTTTTAATTTATACACAACTTAACTTGATTAACAAAATAATTTGTCATCTTATTAACCAGCCTCGTATTCATCCTCTTTTCTCGTGAAGGACAAGTGTTGATATTTACGTTTTCAACAAAGGGTGCAAGTCAAACCTGTGATTTCCTCTCTTGTGTCTCAGTCTGTGAGATGTACTAGAAATTCACTTCCTAATAACCTGTGAAATCACAGTTGACTGTTTTTACCTGCTCTGCTGCCCTCATGCCCTGCGGCTTCTGTCTTTTTCCAGCGTATTTCTTTTATATTTCTAAATTTATTTAACCCTGTTGTTAGGTATTTGCTTTGCCAGCTCGGTCAGCTACAATAATCAACAGGAAAATCATAAATTGCCCACTTTAGGTACTAAAAGGGTTGGGTTGTGGTTATGAAGTGATGCACTTGGCCATGAAAAGTGTTGTAATGACATTATCGAAGTGTTTCAATGACAGCGTTTTGATTTTCTTCCACGTGAGTAGTTTGTAGAATGTCCAGCTGCAACCAAAGGTTTGAGTGTATGCCAGCGAACTGTTCACCCACAACATTTTGACACCACCATCGGTGTGACACAACAGAAGTCAATTCATGTTTCAGTCATCCAGCTTTGGGGATCGATATGGCATCATTGTCTGGAGTGGTTTCCTGCTGTAATCCATCTATCTAAGTCTTTCCAATGATGTGTGACACACTCGGCTTTTATGTTTTGTCTTAAGTGCCTTTGTTGTTTTCTCTGCTTCATGCTTTAATCCTGCTGCACACTCTGTCAAATACATACACATTTTTTTTGTGTATGATTTCACAAGATCACTTTCCTTCCTCTCCATACTTGCATCCCTTTTTTCTCTGTCCTTTTATTGTCCTGAAAAAAATATCATAGTCACAGCAGGTCTGCTCAAGTTAGCCTCACTAAAAATAAATAGCAAACGTGTTTGTGTTCGTTCCTGAGGTTTAGTATTGTTCCTCTGGCTATGACACCTATACATAGAGCTGCAGCTTGAGGTACTGTGTGACCTCAACTCTGATCGGACCGAACACGTATCTGGCGTTGACGCTGTAAAATGGCGACTTTGCTGCCTGACATGCAGGGAATGTGTGGCATCTGTGAGATGAAGCTTGATGTCATCTTCTTGCAGTGGGGTTTTAAACACCCTCTATCTACGTAAGACATCAAAATGTAGATCACACTCTCTTCAAGTGTAAATGAAGGTCTTCGTTCTTAGGCCTTTTTGTGGATATGTTTGTGTTCTTTGCAGTGATGATTCGTCTGATGAGTGCGTCTTCACTGCTTTCTGTTTTTTACTACTTTCGAATCTAATCTTGTTTGTTTTTCTCTATCAGAGGGGTTAAGATGGGAGGAGCTGCCATCTTAAGCATGCTGGAGACCTGAAAAAATACTTCTGAACTGCTGCTGAGGACCTCGACCACCCCCACTCCACCCATGACTTTCAATAGTGTATGTCTATTCCTTTTTATATTTACCCAAATCCATAATAATGATGCTAAGGTCATTAAAGAGTACGCCACAGACTAAAATGAAAATGATTGACTGGTATTGGTACTCGAATTTTGGAAAATAAAATATGAAGATTAGTGATTATTTTACTTGTTCATGAAAAAAGAATTTTACTTTTGTCTTTTTTTTATTATGAAGAATCAAGTCAAACCATACCAACCAACCACCACCTATATATAATGATTTATATACTGTATTTAATGTGAGATTCCCTCAGCTAAGTGACTTCATATGGTTTGATTTTTAAATGTGGCTTGAAAGTGGTCAGGGATGATCAAATGCTTGAAATACTTTTATAGTGGAAAGGTTCATTACGGCTTTTAAGGAATCTAAATGAAACATTTTACACTAAATATCTCATGAATCCAAGAAGTGTTTTTTCTTTGAGCCTCATCTGCAAATGGGACTTGAAGGGAAAAACGGAACTACTTTGCTTTGCTCTGGTTTAACTTATAGTTCACACATCACTTACACTGGTGTTGATGTTTTTCAGGAACCGTTGATTGGTGTGCCTCAAACTCTGTAATGGAAAATCGTGGTGAGTACCAAGTTGCTCGTTGTGGTTTGTTAAGTGCAGTGTTAATGCTGTGGAGAGAGCTGTAGATCTACTCATCCTGCTGTACATCCACTGTGTTTATGGAGCCTGTCTAGCCTCTGCTCGTTTTTATGAGCGCCTCAGGGCTCCAGCCATACATCCTCTGAACCACGGGGCCTGATCAAGGATCAGTTTCCCTTCCTAAAACTTGGCCTTTCAGGGTTTTCCCCAGTCGGCGTACTGTACGAGTGTGTGCTGTGCTACCGAAGACATCTGGTGTGTCGTTGTTTAAATTACGTGTGTTTTTTTCAAGTTTGACTGTGAGAGTTTGAGATGAACTGCTTTTTAATGCTCATATGGCAGCACTGACCTTTCACTCTCTTCTAAACTGCTATACTGGAAAAGGAAGTGTCAACCTTTATCATGCTGCTATTACTGCTGGCCTTTGATTCAAAATCACCTGTAGCTCTTCAGTCAAGCAGTTCCCTTTTGTAGAAACCAAAAAAAAAAAAAGTTACAGTCCATAGGTGCATACGCTAAGCCACCCCTAGTGACTGTCACTGAAGACTTCCTGTGGCTATTTCATAATAAAAGTCTTACACCAATCTCATTAGTTCAACACTGGAAAACATCTACAGGTGTTTTGGGGTGTTTGAATTTTCATTAAAGGAATAGTCTTAGTCTAGATAAATGCTTTCCTGGAGAGAGTTAGATCGAGATAGATAGATCGATACCACTTTCATGAAGCCACAGTACAAGCAGCCACTTGGCTAAGCGTAAACACAGGGTACAGAGGGGAAACAATTAGCCTGGTTCTGTCCAAAGGTGACTAAATCTGGCTATTCACAGCTCTGAAGCTCGTTAATTTTGTTTAATCCATTGTAAAAAAAAAAAAAAAGGATTTTACGATTATCACTTACCCTGTTTCCAGTCTGCTGCTGGCAGTAACTTAATATTAGCTTTTCAAACATGAGTGGTATCGATCTTGTCGTCTCAGCAAGAAAGCCAAAAAGCATATTTTCCAAAAAGTTGTTAAACCACATAGCAACATTTATAAATAACAGCTGTTCTCTCTCCTGTCCTCGTTTTATCCCTGTGATGCTGCTTTTTTCTAATTTTCTAATTCTGTATAGATGAGCATAAACATTTAAAAGAAAAAAACTTATTTCTTATCATGACTGATAGTTACAGTAGTGGCACAGAGCTTTTTTGGACCATCCATAGGGCACGCACTTTACTCTACCCTTGTTGGACGGGGCTGTGGGTGGGTGTGTACCTGCCTCAGTCTGCCTGCCTGCTGAAGTGGCCTGGCCCAGTCTGTTATCCAGGTCAGGCCAACAGGTTCTGGGCTCATGCGGATTGGCTCTCAGCTCTCTCTGGAAGCCGGCCCGGTGTGGAGGCTGTATTTGGGGCACAGGGAGAGAAAAGGAACGCTGTCGAACACACACTAGCTCTCCATCTTTAGAAACGGCTCAAGATGCAGCCAAACACTCAGATCTATCCAGGCATAATGACACAGCTCAGTGCTCTGGATCCCTCTGAGGAGCAGTAGGATGAGGTTTTCTGAAGACACACAGACCTCAAAAAGAATCAAAGCACTAATTCAGGGGGTCCAGTCCGCACTCCTCTTTTTTTCTTCTGGTTTACAGAAAGCAGTCTCTTTATCTTTCCTGCAATGCCTCTCTATATTCAGCCCCTCAAACAGGGCAGTTCCTTGGCAAACTTGTTCCAAAGTCATGCTAATGTTTTCAAGACTGTTCAAATTGTGATAACAGACTTTGAGATGTGCATAAAATTGTGTCTGAAAGGCATGTAGAAGGGTGAGCAGCATGATAAACAACCTCTGAACAACAGTAGTAGTAGCCTAATATTAGTGTGCAAGCATAGAATACGCCAGCAACACATCTTCCTATTTATCCGATTACTTTGTGATCCTTCATTCCTCCTTTTTAAAAGTTCAGTGTCATCGTAGCAGCTGCTAATTCTGCTGATTCTGGTCTATTCATGTTTAAATGTTGAGAGAGCAGCATGTCGGGCACACTTGACCTTTACACAGCTCCCACTAAAAGTCTCTGATCTTGTTTAACATTTCTTCTGATTGAGGGCATTGATTGAAATTGCTCTATTTTCTTTCTGCGCCGTCCTTCACATCTAATTAAGGGCTTTTGTTTGTCAGGTTAGATGCATCACTATTTATAAATGTCTTATACAGACACTGTTTATGTGTGTATCCATCTTCTGTGAGAAAATACTGACACCACTGTCAGACAGAGAATAGCATTAAGGGCACACAAAGTGGTCAGAGGTTTCAAGACTAATTTTTCTGTTTATTAAATCTTTTGTTGTAATGTTTTGTCCCGACCAGAGTGCAAGTTCTATGTTCTCTTGAGACCCACCGCACCACGTAGCATATATTACATTGTACATACATTATCGGAGGCTCGCTTTGCACCGCATACCGCAGGACACGCATCAAACTGAAAACATAACCCTTCCTTCTTCCAGGAATGGTAGGCATCTCTCAGTGAATGCTGACCTGTGCTTTGAGCCAAGAAGGGAGGGTCAGTGAGCGAAGGGAGAGGGTGTCCAACTCCTGGAGGGAGGGAAGGTCTTAAGGAGATTGCAAGAGGGAGGGCCGGGGGAAGGACAGAACTGAAAGGCGTAGATGAAGGATAGACGAGAGAAACACAGAGCAGAGGAGAAAGAGGGGACGTGGGGACTTTGTTGAAGAAGGAGGAAGGCAGGTGCAGCTGCTGATCTGTCCACGGTGGTGTGCACGTTTCTGGGTGCAGGACAGGTAGAGGCCCCTCAGGGGCTGGATCATGGGACAGAGCCTTCGTTTGGAGACCCCATCTCAGGACCCACAACAACACAACAATGGCGGTGAGTTTTAGGACTCACTCATGCACTCTGTGTGAACACAGTTGTGCATTCCTCATCAGCAACATACACGGCATGAAAATCAGTCTACTGTTCTTTTTTTCAATGGATCTACTCAAGGAGAGATAAGGGTTGGAGATTGTATAATCAACTTTGCACAGTCTCCTCTCTCTCGGCCCACCCCCCGACTTACACCACCACAAGGAATGTTAAATCACGGAGATCACATGGATGAATCTCAGCTGTGTTTTTACACAGTCATGCATGTGCTGTGCACTTCTTTTCTCATGTTTGAGTTATTGTGTGTGACTATAAGAGGGTTTACATAATGCTGGATCGATTATTATTTATTTATTTATTTATTTATTTTTTCTCTTTTGATGATCGCAGCTTTTCATATTACAGAATTACAGACCAACCAGATCTTTAATTATAGCTCTTGACCTTGAGAATTGACATTGTACCAAGTAATGAATTCTTAGGACAGATTGAATCATATCCTACACGCTCTGAGGTTATTTATTTGACTTATGCTATTGTTTATATGGTTGAATGATTTTTAGAGAACACAAGAAGAAATCACAATGAATAGCACGTATTTGTGCTTTCAATTAAGTAGATAAAAATTCATAATCTGGCCTGGCAAAGGTTGTAATGAGGTGTTTCCCAACTATTGCACCCTGTGTAAGGAGGTTCTTTATGCAAGTGATCAGGACAGCTTGGCTAGCAGGTTGGCTAAAGGTCCTTTTTTTTTTTTTTTAAACAACAATCTCTTTTAATCACTTGCTCACCTGACCAGGCCTGCCATGACTCACTGAATCATGAGGTCAGTGGGAAATCTGGCCTCTCTTAGAGATGTCTGATAGAGTGGTAGGCGTGGATTCACGATAGGGGTACGTCAGAGGAACACACGCGCACTCACACATACACACAGATACGCAGTGTCACCCACCCCCATGTTTCCTGACTGGTATGCCTTATCTTGGCAGAGCTCCTGATTACCAAGCATGACTACTAGTATTCTGGTTCTGGCCTTGTCCCTGAATGGAAATGTGTATCATCTCGTGCTTTCACAGTCAGAATACTAATTAGTTTAACTGGTGTCACTGTTTTGTACCTTGCAGCATGTGTTTCCATGAGCAGTACAGTGGACTGTGGTTTTGAGTGTGAGGGGAAGAGGTTGTCTTTGTTCTCGGTCACAGAATCAGGGTGGAGTGCCGTTTCCTCCCTGTGTTTCCAGGCTGCCCCCCTCCCTCCATAACTCCTGTACTTTTGCTCTCTTTGTAGCTTTTTTTTCTTTTTTTTTACTCTTTTACTCACATTCCCAGGCCCACAGTCACACACAGCTGTAGTGCCACCACACACCAGACCTCTTCTCACTACAGCTGAAACAATGACATGTTGGAGTGTTTTTCTTTGTATCTGTGAAGAATAACTTTTGAGTGGACCCACAGCTCTCTCTGGAATGTGATAATTGGATGCACTGTACTTTTTCTTTGTGTCGGTGGATTGACACGTTTTTATAATCTGGCCTCGCTGGCTGATGTACAAGTCTCCTAAGGATATGGTCAGTCAGATTTTTCAAATGGATGCCTGCTGCATGGGCTGAGTCCTCTGCGATCGTCATCTCTGCAGTGCTTTGGAGTGTGCAGGCCTGGCACAGGCAGCTCTTATCCTGCTTCACTGGCTTCAGCTGAGCCACTGTGATAGAGGCTCCTCTGACAGAGGGAGTCTGCTGTGTGAGAACCTCAGTTCTGGTTCACAGGGAAGCTGCCTTAAGCAATGCTTAATCTGGATGTTATGGCAGCTGGTCTGAATCCTCAGATTTCTACCTCGCCAAGATAAGCTGGATTTCCATGGTGCGGACATGTCTATTGAACCCGGACCCTTTCTGCTGTAGTTTCAAACAACTCTCTGCAACTTGTCCTTCTGGCATTTTCTCTTGGAATACACACAGAAGAGTTAATTTTGGGGTTGCCAGGCTCCCTGCATCCCCATGGCATGCTGTTTCAAGTCCCGCCACCATGGAAGCTGGACACTTAGCACCCCTACTCCAGGTAGACTAGTGTCTGTTTTTGAAAGGCTTGTCAAAATTTTACTTTTAAGGATAAAACATTGGCAGTAGTGCATGAATTTTTAAAGGTCCAGGTTTGAACTCTTTTGGGAGCTTTTACTAACTGCCAGGCTTTTAAACACTGCGTAAGCATTCAGTTCAAATTTTACCCCGGCAGCAGCATTGAGGAAGCCGTGCGGAGAAGCGGTTAAAGACTCCGTCCTTCAGCTGCAAAAATGGGTTTGAATCCTGTGTCAGCAACCATCCACCATGCTAAAATGTCCCTTAGCAAGATACTAAAACCCTGCCAGCTCCAGGGGCGCTGGTCCATAGCTAAGTGTGTCGGTTCCCACTGTGTGTGTCAAACGAAGACTCAATTTCCATGCAGGAATGATATTGTTGTTGTTATTATCTTCCTACATTCTTTATTAGACTGCTAAGTACGCCACCTCACTATTCTAGCTATTGTGTGAGAGTATTGTGGGAATCAGGCTGCAAAGAATTGTTGTCGCTGAGACATCCTGTGTCTGTGTATGAGGCTGGATGTTTTTAAATCGGACCCTATTCTCTCTCTGCTGGTAAATATTATGTCTGCTGAACACGGCAGCTGCAGCCTTGAAAGAGCTAATGTCTGAAACTCTCTGAGCTCAGCAGCCTGTCAGTTGGCCTGTCAATCACGTAACCCAGAATATGTAACCATGGCTGCAGAATGCCACTTAATGGAGTACTTTAAAGCCCTAATGGCAACGCATAATGACCAGCGTTTTCTAGACTGCTTTGCTTCTTCATTGTATGCACCATGACAGCTTTTATCTTCTACTGTATGATGCATCCGTGTGTGAGCTGCTCTTTACTATAGAGGCAGTGAGGGCTCAAAGGCTGATAAGGCATTAGTCTCCATCCAGCCAAGGAATGTGAGCACTTGACAGCAAGAAATCCTGGCGCGACGCCAGCCTCAGACCTCTCCTGTTAACTGTGGATATGTGGAGGAGTCCATGAGTTCTCAGCTTCACCATGCCAAAGCACACTCAGTCCCCGAGAACTACAAGCTAAAGAATAATAACAGTAACCATGAGCAAGGAAGCAGACGAGCTCAGTTAGAACAGAAAGAGCCTCTCTTCTTTTTCCATGCCCCATGTGTTTTGTTTCTTAAAACTGTCGTTGCTTTTATTTTAGATGATGAAGCTGAGCAGCACCACAGCACAATGGTGGGAGAGGGGGGCAGCACGGGGGACAGCACCCCAAAGCGTAAGGGCAAGTTCTCTACCCTTGGCAAGATCTTCAAGCCGTGGAAGTGGCGGAAGAAGAAAAGCAGCGAGAAGTTCAAGGAAACTTCAGAAGGTTTGTGATGTGAACTCATTGTGTTTGTAGCGTGAGTTAACCTACCTCCTTCCTCACCGGTCCTATCAGTTCCATTCAGCTTTTATCAAAATTCCTCAATGAACGTGTTCCTGCTGAATTTTACAGGCCCCCTTTTGTCTCTCCTCATGTTTTCAGCGCACCTACAATAAGACAATAGGCTGCTAACAAAATATCCTGTTGACTGAGGAGCTCTAAGCTTGAATCTTTGTATTCTGGAGCATGACGTCATGTGCTAGATGTGACCGATTACACTGTGATATTTTTTCCTTGTGAAACTGTAGAAGAAGAAAATCTCTCTGTGTGTAACGTAATTTCGCTTTATTGATGACAGAACTGGAGAGAAAGATGTCGACGAGGCGCACACGGCAGGAGCTTATAGAACAGGGAGTGCTGAAGGAGGTCCCGGACAACGGTATGAGTGCTTCACTGATTCATCTGATCTCACTACACAACGGTGTCTGCATCTGACAGCAGCAGCCGCGAGGCTATCACACCCACACAGACAGTACAGTTAAGTCATCAGTACATTATGGCAGGAACACTGTCCTCCTAACCAGCAGGAGCCTGAAACATATTTTATTTTATTTTTTTAAAGCAAATTTACTTTCACCTTGCTGGTTTTCACGGTAATGTAAGATCTGTTTAAAATGGCATGCCACTCTCCAGAGCTGAGGGAAAAGTGGAACGAGATGCACCCTGCAGCAAAATAGCTTTGAGGCAGGGTGGGAGGGGGGGTACAAGCGTATTGCAGGACCCACTACTACAAGCCCATTTATTAAACCTACAGCTGTTCCTTTATCACACCAACAAACAGAGACTGTGTCTCCAAGGTTGGGTTAAGGGCTGTAACTAAAGATTATTTCTTTGTCCAATGAGGAAATGGTCAAAAATGCTCATCACGTTACCTCAGAACCCAAAGTTATGACTAGATCCGTCTGACCAACAGGTATTCAAAGCAGAATGTAATATAACGCAGACTAAAGCAACAAATACTCACATCCAAGGGGGGAAAAAGAAGAGGAATTAATGTATTATTAATTGATTAATCTTTTCACCGCGTATGTTGTTTTACATCTATGTTCAAGAGGCAGGGAACAATAAACTACCAAAGCAGTCCACAATATCGAACAAAAGACATTTCCAGCATAAAACATTGAATAATTTAGATTGAATAAATGTTTTGTTTTCTACAGGAGCTCTTTTTTTATGCATCATAGTTGTGTATTCACCAAGGATTTCTTGCTTCTTTATTTCCAATTTTTTTTCAGATGCAGATCCAGATACACAAAACCCGAAGCAGCCTTATGTGAAGAATGGCCACACTCTGCCTGTGAGCACTGGCGGAGGAGGAGGAGGTGGTGGTGGGGGAGGTGGAGGTGGAGGAGGTGTCATCAGCGGTAGCAGGAGCCCATGCAACCAGGGCAAACCCCCCTTAGAGTCAGACTTTAGGATGAACCCGGCCTGGCTCCCCCAGCCAGATGACCGCAGGATCCGCTCTCCCTCCAACGGAGACCGCCGGGGAGCTCCAGGCTCCAGGGGCGCAGGAATACATGAAGACGGGTGGAGAGGGGGAGGGATGGGGTCACGTGCACATGTTGAGGGCGAGTGGAAGCCTAACATGGCCTGGCAGGGCCAGATTCATGGCCAGATGGAGGAGGGCAGACGTGGCGGCAGACTTCACCCCGAGGATGGGCAGAAGAGGCCCGGGCTGCAGAAAGCCCCATCGGAGGATGGCAGGAGGAGTCGGCCTGCGGAAGCAGACTGGAAGCCCACACTCCCTAGACATGCATCTGCTGAGGAGGGGAGAGCCCGCAGAGGTAAGTCCTTAGCGGTGCTTTTTCCCCATGCCTTCTGACGTCATCCACTGATTTTCAAAAGCTGTAATCACAAGATCCCACTTGAGTTTTTCCTCACTGTGAGAAGTTTTATTATACATCTTGACCTCTTCCACACATGGTTGAAGATAGTAAGCGTTTCTTTAGTCTATGTATTTTTTTTTCTCTCCCTCTCACTGTCTCTTTCCTGCTTATGTGCTGTCCTCCCAGATATAGACGGGCTCCTGTCGGCTCCCAGGGGCCCTGCTCCAGCTACGCTTCTTATTCAGGAACATGAGGGAATAGCTCGTCCTCTCTTCTCTTCTACTAATTAATGTGGCACAATCACTATACCCATTATTGCCCTTTAAGGCTGACACTGTCAGCTCAGTGAAAATTGGTAAAGAGCCACGGCTAATTGATTTTTACTGAAACATTACACTTTGAGAAATAATGGTGTTTTGGGCTGTTTTTAGATCTCAGTTGTCCAGTTATAAATGATCTGACACATGAACCATTTTCATTCTTAAATACTTGGTACTTGTGTGCGGAAAAGTATGTCAGTAAGTTGAGAGGAAACCTAAATGATCCAAATTAAGAAGAATACGACAACATAATGTATGATATCGAACAGCTAATGCAGATTATTTCTATCAACAGTTTTGCAGATGAACCAATATTTCCTCCTACTTTCCTTCATGTGTCCCTGCTCGTCTCACCTCGTATTTCCCTTTTTCTTTCTCTCTCTGATGCAGCTTTTTTCTCGCTCCCACTCTCTTTCTATCTTTATCACATCTCCTGCTTTCTGTCCTCCTTTTCTCTCTCTCTCTCTGTGTCCTCTCTGTTCTTCGTGCTCACTTCCTCCTTTCCTCTGGATTATTTCCTCCGGTTGTGTGACGACACACTGATAAAAGCTCGTCTGTAAATAAATAACCCTGAACATCAGAGCTGTGGCTTTGAGGAAAGGCGTGGGAGCCGCGAGGTCGGGGCCGCTCGGGGGCTGCGGTGGGGTGGGCACGGGGAGGTGGGGTTTTGGTGGTAATTGCAGACGCCTACTCTGTTTATCTTCACAGCTGATCCCTGGATAATGCAATTCTCAAACAAGTGTTATCACAGAGAGTGCTTTGAGTGGTGAAGCAGCAGAAAATGGCTCATTGCTCAGTCCCTGAACTGACATTTATAGCCATGTAGAGGAGTATTTTAGAATGACCTGTCACTAATTTAATTTAATAATAAGTAGGTATACTTTTTAAATGCTTATCATGTGTCCTGTTCTGTGTGCTTTTATTTTATAACTTCTCCTCATGATGCTGTGTTTTCAGAGTCAGACAGCCATTTTGTCCCTGACCCCGAAGCTCTGCGGGACACCCTGCGTGAACCTCTGCCACCGAAACAGTCAGGTCATGCCTCCAAAATGGCTGATGAGCATCCACTCCCTGAATCTGGCAACAAGGGTCCACCTAGGACTCCATCCAACCACCCCACAACCCAGTACTCTTCTCCCTCCGCCCCCGCGGCTGCGTCCAAACCCGTCCGGTCCGTCTCCTCTGCGGGTGCATCCACTCAGCAGTCTTTATCTGTAGTCCCAACGTCCACCTCTCAGGGCACCAAGCAGCCCCCTCTGCCCCCGCCCAAGCCTGTGAACAGGGGCAACGCTACCATGCTGGGTGAGTTCTGCTCAACAGTGGGTATTTCCGTTAACGAGGTGATGCTGATCAACAGCCACTAATGTGCGTTCTAAACACCCAAATGTCTGCTGAGTTAGCACGTTAGCTACACACACTCATTCTCTGGTAATGATGTTATCTGAACAGCTTGAGCAGCTTTTCCCCAGATGATTACTTTTTTACGCCTGGACTATTTTAGCTGCAACTTTTCCCCAGCATTTTACACTCTGAAGATAACAGGGACTCATGTCGCTGTGGGATGCTGCTCGCACAGATGCAGTGTCGTGGTGACTGTTGTTGTTTACTGTGGGTTTGATTCATCTGGGGTTTTGCCTCAATTCCCACTCGGGCAAGGCTGTCTACTTTGATTCCTTTTTTTCATCTTATCAGCAGGTCTGATGATTTCTGGTACCTCGTGTGAGCTTCCTGTTCACGCATCAGCCTGTGTGACTGAATTGTGCAGGGTTTTCTTAGTTATATTATTCTGTGTGGTGTTTGTTTTCTCGTCATGCCTTCAGATAAAGAGTGGTAGTAGATGTGACTTGTCAAATGGGCAATTACAGATTACAAGATGTTCTATTAATTTTTTTACTTGAGTCTAAATTGGTTATTGCGGATTCATAAGATGCGTTTTAACAGACTTTTGACTACAAAGTGTCGCCAACCACAAATCAAAGTTACTACACTACATTACACACAGTACACATTTTCTTTCCTTCTGAGAGTTTGATGAGAAAATCAACACCACTGTCTCCAGGCTGTAAAATCGTATTTAACGGAGAGATATAACAGTTTGCTTAACTAAAACTACAACTTGTTGGTCAAGCTGGTTGACAGATCGATCTTCTCGTCCAACCTAAGCATATTTCTCGAAGCAATTACGGAATGATGAGCATTTAGGTCAACAGCAACCCTCATAGCAACGACAACATGTACATGCATTCATTAAACACTCCAGCTGAAGGCCTCCGTCTCCTCCCTGTTAGTCTCCGCCCTGCAGGGGGGAGAGAACGCTCAGCTTCCACTCTACTGGTCCTGCTGGAAGCGAGAGTGCGACTACGATGTCTACCTGTCCCTACCTGTCTACCTGTGCCGGCGGGCCGGAGGCCTGCGCTCAGGTAAAAGGATGCCCCCTGGTATCTCTGTGGCCAGGGGACCCCATGTCTGGAATGCCCCACCCCCTTCAGAGTCTCCGTTCTTCATCGTGTCGCGTCCTTTTCAAGCTGCCAACATATTTCCCCTCCAATGCCTTTTAACTTGTTGACTGGCCTTGATTGCTTTTCTTTGGATGTGGTATATAAGAGCCGCATGCACTTAATGAGCTGATAATGTGTGTGCTGGGTGCTTTGTGTATATGAGAGGCTACGACTCTGTGAGAATGTTTTTAACGCTGTACTCTCTTATTTGGCATGTGAATGAGGGGAAAGCCTCTAGCAGGTTCCAGCTGTGGCCTGCAATGCATCAAGTGAATTTTATAGCGCTAATCCACTCTGCTTCTGCTCAACTGAGATGGATGAGTGGATGTGAATGGATGGATAGATGGATGGACGAAAGGGTTCCCACATATGGGCTTGACTTAATTTAGAGAGGAAGTAATCAGGTTCCGTCTAGGCTACTGCATGTTTCAAGTCTAGCAGCACTGATCTCTTGTAACGCCTCAGTAGCACGGCCATTGCTTTTAACACTGATGTGGCTTTAAAGCTCTTATACAGAGTGTTAGGATTTACAGAGCAAATATACAAATGTGCATGCAAAGATTTGTAGGGTTTGCATTTGAGCCTTTTTGTTTAGGAGCTTTTTGTACCTGAAGGAGGCTCATAAACAAGGTTTGATGGCAGGTTCAGATCTGGCTGTGTAGAGCATGTTAGGCTGTGTGTTATCTTCTTGTCTCTGTGACCTGGGGCACATGCTGCACACTTTGTTAGGGCAGTGTGTGCATTGATGTTGACACGGTCATGTGATGTGGCACACTGTGTGTATGCAGTAATGCTCAGTCAGACATGTAATCCCAGTGTTTATATTTGTTCATGTGTATTACTGTCATGTTGGATACACCATGCATGTGCACTTATGTCACAGCGGCAAACTAGATAGAAAAATAGAGCAACTCATTCAAGGACTTAAGCTATAACTTTTTTAATGTACAATTATATTAACTGGTTTCCCATTTGCAGGTGACTTCACCCAAGCCACCGGTGGTGCCAGCCTTGTACCAGCCAAGCCCTCTCCACCGATGCCTCCTAAGAGAACCACCCCCGTCACTAAGCGCAACACAGAGGACTCCTCTGCTTCAAGCCATCTCATTAACCCCTCACCGCTCTCTCTGGAGGACCACAGCAACCTCCCTGTGGGCTTCCAGCTGCCTCCCCCTCCTCCCTCTCCTCCACTGCCAACACACATACCACCTTCACCTCCACGCCAACACATACACACCCACCACCTCCACCATCAGCACTCCTACCCCCATCCATTGCCCCAACCCATACCAATGTTGTTTGACCCACCAAGCCCGACCAACGAGTCTCCTCAGCGCCCTGCTCCTGTCCCGCTTCATATCATGATCCAGCGAGCCTTGTCTAGCCCTGGCCCGGCGCAGCCGCATCCAGACGGGTTACAGCGTGCGCACACACTGCTTTTCGAAACCCCTCCGGAGTATCAAGGAGATCGGGGTCGCCCCCTTCCTGTCAGCATACAACCACTAAAACTGTGAGTTTCTCGACACATTACGATGCCACAAGTCAGTGAAAGTAAAATACAAAGTTACATGGCAGACTTTCTGCAGTATTGATCCCATTTAGACAAAATCTTCCTGATCATTACAAGTTTGATGGTGGGATACGTCACATATCCCACCATCAAACTAATATACGTGTTATTTTGAAGGTTGGACATAAATGCATTTTAATTTGGTAAAATTAGTTTAAAACGTGCAAAACAAAATTATTTTAATTGATTAAACAACACACACACTAATGCTTTATCTGTATCTTTAAGCTTATGTATGTATTTTCCCTTTCCATTAGATCTGAAGATGACTACTCAGAGGAGGAAGAAGAGGAGGATGACGAGGAGGAGGAAGAGTACGATGGGGAGATCCCCCAGCCAGAACTGGAGCCACGGAGTCGCAGATGCTTGGTCGGAGACGCCGGTGTTTGTGTCATCTCAGGTGGAAACAGCAGTGAGGAGGAGGAAGACGAGGATGAAGAGGAGGAGGAGGAAGAAGAGCATGACATGCGTGCGGAGGACAGCGACTCCGACGGCCCTGTGCTTTATAAGGATGAAGACTCAGATGAAGATGAGGAGGATGAGCCCCCACCCAGTAAGAATATCAATATTTTCAGGACGGTTTTATCATGATTTATTATTTTTGTGCTTTTTACACCTGACCACACCTCTGCTTGGCTTATATCCAGGCGCCCTGGCCAGCAGAGTCAAGAGGAAGGACACCTTAGCTCTGAAGCTGAGCAGCCGTCCCTGTGCCCCAGAGAGGGACAGGTTCACCCAGGAGAGGAGCAGCAGAGACGACCAGCCACCAGGACAGACCGGGCTCACCTGGCAGAGCAGGGAGCAGTGGGAGGCCATCCGCACACAGATCGGCACTGCACTCACAAGGTAAAGATAGAACTCATCACACACTTTGTGCATATTCCCTTTCTTTCGTATATTTTAAACCAACAAGAGTGCATCTCCTGAAGAAATCACAAGATCACTTTTTAGATCTTTGTCCTACTTATTGGCCGAATGACAAAGTGATGAAACTGTGTAAAAATAGTCCTCCTCTATTTTTTTCTTTTTCATTACAGGCGACTTAGCCAGAGACCCACTGCTGAGGAGCTCGAGCAAAGAAACATCCTTCAACGTTAGTATCAAGTATTTTCTTTTCTTTTCATCTTTGTCATTTGTTATTGAACTGATCTCAGCTCAGATCGATGACTTGTCTTTGAATTCTTGTTTATGTAAAGAAGCCCACATTTTAACATTCTTGTGAGTAATACCAAGAATCGACTCAGGAAGACTGTTTGAAATATGGATTATAGTTCAGGTGTCTAATTTTGGAAACTGCTTTTACTAGAGCTTTGGTGCAAATCAAGTCTGGCTTTCACACAGCATCTAATTAAAGTTCTGTTGTTGTTTGTTTCCTCTCTTTCTTTCTTTTTTCAGCCAAAAATCAGGCTGACAGACAAGCTGAGGTTAGAGAGATCAAGCGGCGGCTGACTAGGAAGGTGAGGAAACACATCCACAACAGACACACGGATGTCAAATACTGGATATCAAATTGACATAAAAACTGTTTATTGTAGCTGAGCCAGAGACCCACAGTTGCAGAACTACAGGCAAGAAAGATTCTGCGGTTTCACGAGTATGTGGAAGTGACAGATGCCCAAGACTATGATCGGAGAGCAGAGAAGCCGTGGACGAAGCTGACTCCTGCTGACAAGGTACTCACTGAGTTTGCCATCTTCAGCTAGCACTTAATAAACCTAATCAGTGTATCAAATGGTCTCTGTGCACTGGATTGTGTTTCACATATAAGCAGCAAGCGTGATGTATCGCATGTTTCCTTTTTTAAATCCACATTTAATTGACTAATCTCTTTCCTGTTGCTTCATCCAGGCGGCCATCAGGAAGGAGCTCAACGATTATAAGAGCACTGAAATGGAGGTTCATGAAGAGAGCAGAATCTACACGAGGTATAGCTTTTTATCTAATCTATCCTTCAATTCAGTGCCTTTCAGTCATGGTTGACTTGGTGACACCCGTGGTTACCGTGGTAACAGCAAGTGTGGTCCTACACTACTGCAAATACTCTGTGTGCAGCTACTTTGTCAGAAGGACAACAGAAGAATATGACTTTTGTGTTAGTCTATAGATACTTTTGTGACAAAGGAATGCCGTCAGTGATAACGGATCGCGGTGACAAGTACATTGTGCTTGCTGTGACTGCTTCACAATAAAAGCCACCCAGTGATTTGCCTAATTGCTTTTATTTTGTGAAGCAGCTGCAGAAAAGTTGGCTTGGCATTAGCAGTAACTTAATACAGCTCTGATACAGTGTTAGGATGCTGAACAGTAAACAGTGATGCTGATATCAATAAGATTACATTAAAAAGAGTGAGGCATGCATAGGCAAACTGAATCCTGCAGGAACGTGGCGCATCTTGCTACTATCTATGAAAACTACTATACAAAGATGTAATTACAGAATGTAAATAAACTGAATGACTATTGCTGGGGAAAAAAGGCTCAAATGTTCAAACTTAATGACTTGAAACAATATGTTAATGTCTGTTCATGCTTCATTTCTGTGTTTTCTTTAGGTTTCATCGGCCTTAACCCCCACCCCCCCCTTCATGGATAATGAAGCACTTAAGATCTGTGTGCCAAGAAGCTGCTCTCTATGCAGACAGATCGCCCTTTTACGTTTCCCGAATGTAATGTACAGAATATCAGGGAAAACCTGGAACTGACTCACAAACAAGAATGCTTCTCGCTTGCCCTCCATTGCCCTCCCACTACATTGCTTTCACTAAACTTGAGGTGGTGGTGTGGGTGAGGACCAGATGCAGTATTTCTCCCGGGACGCCAGGGGGAACCACGTGCCAATGAAGTGGAGAAGTGACAAGAGGACCTACAGGGCTTACTCTCAGTCTGCTGTTATGTGGTACCCCTCAGGGACTTGGATCTAGTTACAACCTTTAATGCGGCCTCATTCTGTGTTGCCTTTTTTCTTCTTTACTGTATATGGAAAAGCTAATTCATCTTGTCAATGTAATAACATAATAATAATAATAATAGTAATAATAATGATGATGACTTATAATACTCCACACAGTAATAATAGATAATAGAGACAAATGGCTGCAGCAAGATCGGGCTGGAGGATGAGGACTGGGATATTCTGTTATAGGACTGGACATCTCTGGGATATTGTGTATGTTTTATATAAATTGTGTACAGACTGCTATTGTTATACCTTAGAATGAAACTTGGAAAGATCTAATTACAAAATATTCTGTAATGCACAAGATATTTTATATTGTAATTTTGATCACACGAGTAGTGACCGCTTTTATTTGAGCCTTTTTTTTAATTATTATTATTTGGCTTGCCTGTATTTATGGTTGTGTTGTGAGGTGGCCATTTAAGCATCAATCTAGTTATAGAAAAAGGAACAGGTCAAGAGGCTGTTGGTGTTTTTATGTGTGCCAACATACTCAATGCCTAAATGACTATAGGATACTGGTTTTCATATGACTGATTTCTGCAACCCACTGCATGAGCCGACACAGAACCCAAGCCATTGGATCTGGTTAATCTCTCTTCATTTCTACTTTTTTTATGAGTTTTTGTACTTCCCTTTAAAGATCAAACATGCAATGCATTCTGTAGCCATTTTGAATAAAATCATGCTAGTAATGTCAATACTAAGAGTTAAATGTAAGTTGCTGTGAGTGTAGATCAGGGAATTATCCAAAAAAAAAAAAAGGAAAAAATCTGAAAATGTATAAACGGTCAACAGGGAGTCATTTTGGCTGGAACCTTTTGAAACTGCAGAAGTGTTTTATCTTGTAATGTTGTCTGGCCAGTAGCTTGCAGGGTTCTCTATGCTGTGTACAGGTTGATATAGGTTTAACTGATGCTTGTGTATATCTTGTCTTCCTTTCATTTGAAAAGAAATTTTAAATATAAAAGTATTATAGGTTGCTATTTTTTTAAGCACAGAATATTAGTTGATGATTAAATGCTACAAAGAATGGGAATATGAAAGTGTACCTTTTCTGTAAAACTAAGTTCATTTTTAATTGAATGTGGAATTGTATGGACTTTTCTTTTTAATTGTAAATACTCACATCTGGATCTAATTAAAAACCTTACAATTCCTTGAACCTTCTGTTTAATGACTCTGGACTTGACTCTTTTAACAAGTAGACCTCTTTTACGTATCGATTGTGTTCAAAGTGGAAATTCACAGGGACAATCTACATTGAAACCTCAAACGCAGTGGTTCTCATCCTTTTATGGCATGCCCACACTTTTATCACCCATTAACAATGATAGGAGAAGCAACTAATTATGACCTGCTTCACGACTGGTCACACAAACCAAACTTTCTCATGGTCTGGTCTACAGGATCACAAATGTCATTGCCAAGGAAGATGTGATCCACAATCTGCAGTGAAACAAGAACATAGTTCATTGTTTTGTCTTTTTGTTGTTTTATTTTTGGCTGTTTAATATAAAGAATCCAAGTTGAACTCTAGTTTAATAAAACATTTGTTTGTATATTTTCCCTACAGGCATCATATTGCTGTGTAGTTTAAGAATCAATGCTTTAAAGTAAGAATATTGGGCTGCAGTGACACCTGGTGGCAGGGTAAGTTTTATAAAGCGATAAACCTGGAGCTGGTTTTGAGTGTATCATACATAATACGTGACTGAAAACAAAGACAAAAGCTCATCAGTGACCTCATGATGAGATGATGCTGTCAATGAGCAAAATAAATAACAAATTAGATAAAAAGAATATGCAGATTGCAAAACAACACTAGAGTATAGACTGAATGAATAATGAAGAAAACCAGCATCCATCAAGTCGCTACACGTATACAGGAAACGTACTGAGTAATGGTGTAAATACCCAAGCATAGGAACATTCATGAAATATTTATATCTTGCAACAAATGCACAGACTGCACAGAGACATAAAAGATACAGTCACACATAATTTAATATACAAACAATATTGTTGTGTTCACAGTGATGGGTATGAATAGAATACAATAAACAACCTTAGAACAAAAACTGAACTCAAACTAAAACCATACTCTACAGTATATTACAAGTGGAGTACATTAAAGTTTTATGCAAGCCACATTTCATGATGTCAGGGTTTTGCGTATTCTGTTTTATCTCAACTACTACATTTATATTTGGGAATTTAGCTGATGCTTTTATCCAAAGCGACTTACAAAAAGGGAAACAGTACAAAGTACAGTGAGACAAGGACATGTTAGTGCAACAATAAGGACTACTCACATATCACAAAAAATATTATAAATATCATAAAAACAATAGAAATTAAGGTGAAAAGATCCAAAGGGCAGAAAAATCTGAAAATAATAGCATTCAGTGTTTTCAATTGTGGGGAGACCTAGACTAAGTAACTAAGTTATCTCATTTTGAGGATTTTCTTCTTTTTAAAAAAAAAAACTTTTTTAAAATCTATAATATTTATTATTTATCATTTAGAACATTATATAATCATAAGTAATAGATATATAAATCATAGAGATATATTACACTACCTAATATTAATCACTACAATAAATTACATTACATTAAAGATCCAGTGTGTAGGATTTAGTTGCACCTAGCTGTGAAGTTGCAGATAGCAACCATATGAATAGCACCCTCTCTTCCCAAGCATGTAGAAAAAACTCGAAATTCACATGGCTACGAAATTTACATAAAAAGCAAAAGACCAAATATAGATCAGTGTTTAATTTGTCTGTTCTGGCCCACTGTACAACAATGGCTTTTCAACATGGTGGACTCCCTGGAAGAGGACCCACTCTCACTGTAGATGTAAAGGGCTTATTTTAAGACAACAAAAATACAATTCTTATACTCAGGTTATTATACACCAACTAAAACATACTGATGAATATTATATTCCATTCCTTTAGAAGAAATGCTCCTAAATGGAAATGAACCTTTAAAGTGATATTTAATACATTAACAAAAATGATCAAATAGTAATATAGGAAATGTTTTAACACTCACTGGAGTAAAATCAAAGTTAAATCAAAACCTAAGACCCACTTTTTTAGATGCGTTTTATTCCGACTAGGGCAGTGCCGTTCCTTCAGGTGTACTCACTCTGTCTGCTGCTTCTTATGTATTTCTGAAAGGGTTTTTTTTAACACTACAGCACTTTTAATTTTGATTGTATTTTTTTATTTGTATTTATTTATCTATGTTCCTGGTATGTATTGTTTTTACGGCTTTGTTGTAAAGCACTTTGGGTACCGTCTGGCTATTGTAAAGAGCTATATAAATAAACTTGATTGATTGATTGATTGATTGATTGATTGATTGATTGATTGATTGATTGATTGATTGATTGATTGATTGATTGATTGATTGATTGATTGATTGATTGGAGTCATTAAGCTGCATAATTAGTACTTTTACTCTTGTACATTGGTTGTTGTAAATAAATCAAACATCTTCACTGCACTGCAGGATCTTTTATTTGCTGTACTTCAGGTTCAGAGATTTCGGTGCTGCTGTCTCTTTAAGGAGGCAGGGGCCGCCAAACAACGTGACGTAGTGACGTACTTACGTATCTCAAGACCGGGAACAGGCTGTGTGCACGTTCACGTCTAGGCAAAGTGCACCTTTCTACATATCACAGGTCAGTAAACTATCCGCTTTTAAACTTTCCGTTTGGAAAAGACGAGCAGCGGTGAGCGGCACCTAAACAAAGTGTCTGTAATTAATGAAATGTTTGTTTTTAGCTCCTTCGTAGCCGAATGTCACGCTAACGCCGCGAGCTAGTTAGCGCCGGCTAACAAACACAGCTAACGTCACACAGACTCGCTGTTCTTTAATGTGGGACAACTAACATTCACCAAACGTGTGAAACATCTCTACAGCTTGTATTCTTACTATATACGCCAGCAGCTGACTGTGTCATGTATTTACTTTATTAGGAATGAGCCATGTATGGGTCGCGTGGTAACCCTGTGAATGTTAGCGAGGACACATGGGCTCTGCCGGCGTTAGCGTGAGATCACGCTGCCTATTTTAACCCGCGGTATGCGTTTAGCTTCTTTAAATGCTGCAGCACACACATTGGACTGAGAGCTGAGTGTGAGCTGTCCTTATTGTGAGGACGGTTAGTTTGATAATGGGAGCAGAGGAAGCACAGCTGTCTGTGTGCGGAGACTGTGCCAGCCATTGAAATGTCTCCCTGACAGCTGCTGGTTCATGTCTGCATCTGCCAGTGTGTTTGAGTGAATATTGTTCACATGTCAAATTGTTTATTTATCGTGTTATTAAACTCAATCTCTTTTTTTTGTTTGTTTTCCTCAAGTGTCGCTGTCATGCCTGCTAAAAAGACAACCACCAAGAGGAAGTCTGAAGCTGTCGTAGAGGAAGAGAAAGATGCCAAGAAAGTGAAAGGTAAAGCGATGACCTTTTCGAAAGGAAAGGGTTTTTTCCTGCATGTCATTCCCAGTCTTTCTCTCTCTCTCCACATTCCTGTCACTCTTCAGCTGTCTCTATCAAATACAGTTTAAAAAGGCCAAAAAAATATCTTTAAAAAAAAAGAAAGAAAAGGGGTTGATAAAGACAACCAGAACGTGCTAATCCCATCATTGGAAACTAAACAATGTGTGTTTGTATTTTATGTATCGACATGTATGCCTTGCTTAAAAAACACAATGAAACATTTAAGCATGCACTGTAGATGTATTTTGAACAAATAAAGTTTGCCTTATAACTTTGGACTTATAACATCTAAATTAAATTGACAACATGAAATTGTGTGAGAGACAAAAGTTAAAACAAAAGTTTAATGATGGTTCTTTTCTCATTTGAAGTCCCAGTTGCCAACATGCGTGTGTATATATATGTACGTACGTACGTACGTAGCTTTCAAACACTGTAAATTTGGATCTACAGTTTAATCACATCCAAAATTACCTAACGTGTGTGTACAGTTTCCCATACGAGCCATGGCAAGGAGGCAGGCCAGGTTCTTGTTCTGGGCCAGGGTGATGTTGGACAATTGGGTCAAGGCGAGGACGTGATGCAGAGGAAAAAGCCGTCCCTTGTTTCCCTGCCAGAGAAAATTGTGCAAGTGATAGCAGGAGGCATGCACACTGTGTGCCTCAGTGACACTGGCAATGTAAGGGACCACCTGTCTTGTTTGTTTAAATGAATATTGTATGGCTAATGCTGTGCTAACAGTTTAAGTCAGAGTCTAGAGTTTGAGAATGATTAATTTCTTTTTGTAGGTTTACACTTTTGGCTGTAATGACGAAGGGGCCCTTGGTCGGGACACAACAGAGGAGGGGTCTGAGACGGTTCCAGGAAAGGTGATACTGGAGGAGAAGGTGGTCCAGGTGTCTGCAGGAGACAGCCACACAGCTGCACTCTCAGAAGAAGGGATGGTGTACATCTGGGGCGCCTTTAGGGTTAGTTACCTGCTGTTTTCTACTACCTAGGCCTAGAGTTGTCACGATACTAAAATGAGTAACCACGATACTATACCAGACAAAGTATCACGGTTCCGGGTAATACCGCGATACTGCGGCCTTTTTTATTATTATTATCTTTATAAACTGCAATGTATTTGTACAAGTTAGTTTGAAACAACAACGTTTTTTAAGCAAAATTAGTGTTGCCACTGACAAAGACGCCACAGCAGACTCGCTGCTCGGGCCCGGTGCTTCTGCCACGGTGAGTGTGTTGTCTCGTGTCTGGGCGAGACAGAACTTTAGCTCGTTGTTTGTTTTGAAGCGAGTTTCTATCGAAGCGGAGCTGTCTTCATGGAGTTCATGCTTGCCGGCAGAAACACGCGAACAGCCAATCAGATACGGGCGGACCCAGCGTGCAACAGCCTATCACATCCCTGGACGTCACCAGTAACAGGCAAACAGCCAATCATTCAGCAGCTGTGTAGTTCGGTTGCAGCGCATGCCATGTTTTTTTTTACGAGTGAGTAGCATGCAGTGAGAAGCCGGGAGGAGAGCAGAGGCGGCCGCTATGTAGCGGAGACTGGCACCGGTAGTATAGTAATCCACGGTAGTACCGTCGTGTAAAATTTCTAGTATAGTAGCGACGGGTATGATTTGGTACCGCGGGGTACCGGGTATACCGTGGGTATCGTGCAACTCTACCTAGGCCTGTGCTTGTTTGTGTGTTCTGTCCCTACGTCCAGTCAACTAGTAACTTTTTTAAATGCCTTCAACACAGGCATTTATGAGCACCAAAGGAATTTTCTGTGCTCAAGTTCACTTTTAACCATCACAAACATACGTGCTGATGACTTTGATTGTAGGTTGGATACAAGTAACTTATCAGCACCATTTCACAGTGTTCTCTGAGCCTTTACTTGACAATTGTTGTGCGCAGAGTTTTGATGTGGCAGCATTTATCTTTGTGTTTAGAATTTTGATTTGCTCGTTTATTCTTAAAGACTTGTAAGAAAGTAAACACAAAGAGGACTAAATAAAAAATAAGCAGTGTAACCTGACCTTTGCAAAGAGTTGGATGCTACATAAAAAGTTCAAAACTTGAGCAATGACTTTGCTTTAAACACTTCTGATCATGTTTTGTTGGGATTGTACATCAGTACTCCATGAACAATGTCAATAAACCTGCAAAGATTAGGACGTATGTTTAACCATGTCCACTCGCTGGCATTGAGAAACACATGTCTTGTAAAATATGTGTTTTATAAAAACACCCTCTTTGATTATGATTGTTTGCAATAACCTAATCAAAAACTTTCATTCATTTTATAAAATCTCAGTATTCTGTAGATTTAGTTTTCCTCTCAGCTAAAACTTGACCTTGAGCCTGTTAGTAGCTTAATGGTTATCCAGGTGTTGTCTTTTTTCTCTCTCATCATGCCCATATTTCCACATTGAGCTGCGGTTAGAGTAAAAGCTGAGAACTTTCCCCCAAAATGGAAGAACAAACTATGTTGAATTTCTCTCTTAGCATCAATTATTTCCACTTAGAGCACAAGTTCACCCCCATTTTCACCAAACCCAATTCATTAATACTTATTTTCATGACTAGATAATTTGCTCTTTCACCGAGCTCCATCAAGAGATCTGGCACAACAATACCCCCGACATATTATGCTGAACAGATAAATGACTGACATTGTTTCCATTCCTCTCAAATTGTATTCTTCCTTAATGTGAGATCAGGAGCAGTTTAATTTCCTGTAATAATGTCTGCACTAATCATCTCACTATTATTCAAGCACGCCGGGTCGTCTGTATCTATCAGCTCCTCAATTATCAAACGTGTAGCAGCTCACTAAAATGTCAGATCTCTTACTGTCATGCCCCTTAGATTGGAAGAAATCTATTTTGTTGGATGGTGTACTGGAGTATTACAATTTCTATAAACATCTTGATGAAGGTGACATATCTTTCTGCACTGATTAGCACTCATGCTAGATTACTACTTGGTTTTTCATTATTAATACTCAAACGCACGCTGGCAATTAAACATCTATTACCTCTGCCCGTCCTCAGCGTTCACAATTGATTTTTGACAGTTCTAAACAAATCATCATTATTACCATGTTTTTAATCATTAGCCCAGATGTGATATCAATATTTGTGCATTGTGCATCTCATCAGTTCAGAAGAAATGTCTCCGGTTGCAGCACTCGCTGATGTTTGTTCTGTTGTCGCCATCGCCGTCTTTCCTAAGGCAGCTCACGCTTTGAAATCTCATTCTAACAACAAGGGGTTTTTATCATCCAAGGGGAATAAAGGATGTTATCAAGTAATAAATAACAATTGCATTCAATGGAGGCTTAACAATCCAGTAATTGTTTCAAATGTTTTAGTTAACCGGCAGGCAGGTTTGGTTTTTGATTTATCTCAGTTCAGTTGAGTGGGCGTCAAATAGACGGATCCAACACCCCTGTTTAAAGTATGTATTCCATTTGTAAGGTATTTTAGACTTTGTTCAATGGGCACCACAATGTGCATAAATGTGAATTTTTTCATAATAAAATAGAAATAGATGCCCTTTACTTAGGTAATGACAGCATGGAAAATACTGCACCATTTGTCATAACCAAAGTATTAGCATTATGCATGTTTAACCCTTAATACCATGGAACTTTTTTTTCTTCCCAGGATAACAACGGTGTTATAGGTCTGCTGGAGCCGATGAAAACATCGACCGTTCCACTCAAAGTCCCCATGAAAGAACCTGTTGTGAAAATTGCGTCAGGTAAGAAACTAATCTTGTCAGTGCTGTGTTTTTATTTGTACCCTACATATTTATGTTCTATTAACATTGTTCCGTTCACTTTTCTGTAATCCTTCAAAAGGTAACGACCACCTGGTCCTGGTTACACTGGAGGGAAATCTTTACTCATTAGGCACTGGAGAGCAGGGGCAGCTGGGAAGAGTGTCCGGGTTTTTTACAGACAGAGGCGGCAGGAAAGGCCTCGGTAAGTAACAAAGCATCAACTTTAACCTCTGACTCTGGGATGCTTTACTTTGTGTGTGTGTTACTGTGGCGTTCTGGTTTAGACTGTGTCCTGTGATTTCAGACCGGTTGCTGGTACCACAGATGGTAAAGGTCAAAGGGAAAGTTCACTTCACGGATGTCTTCTGCGGGGCGTACTTTACTTTTGCAGTGTCAAAAGAAGGACATGTTTATGGATTTGGCCTCTCCAACTATCACCAACTGGGTAAGTAGGCACATCAGTGTAATCAGTTCAATAATGTGAACTGATGAAAATGTGTTATCATTTTACCTGGAGTGATATTTAATTAAATGGCTATGAGCTCACATTCTGCTCAAATGTAACTGCATCAGACGTTATTTTATGCATAATTAAACCCACCCCTTTTTTTTCAGGCACTAAAAGCACCAAGATGTGTTTTTTCCCGGTAAAACTGACGTGCTTCAAGAACTCCACCACCTCCTGGGTGGACTTCTCTGGAGGACAACATCACACACTCTGCCTGGATGCTGAGGGTAAGCTCACAACCGATAATTGCTCTTTCGGGCCGTGTCTGATATAGTTTTACAAAGTGTGGCTGGCAAAACTAAACATGTTAGTACACAGGTAATAAGTTAGTACACATAATGTACAGCCGATGTTACATTCCATGTTTAAGCGGTCATGTCAGTGTTGACACTATATTAAGGCCACTGGAAGCACAAATCCACTTCAAACTATGTAGTTGAGGCTTTTGGAAATAAAACGTCTTGGTTCGTCTTTCCATTGTCAATCATCTCTGTTTCGATCAATATGAATCCTCTATTCATCAAGTGAGATATATTCTTGTAAAATTACTGGGTCCTTTAAAGGAGTGTAGTCTGGCGTCTTTGAAGAGAGCGTAGATAATGCCTTCAGTTCCCCGTCAGAAAGGACTCTCTGTTCTTTGCCGTCGGCACCAATATTCCAAATATAGTGACTAAAAGGTGTTTTGCTGCTCCCTCACCCATAGCAGTACACCGTTTAGCTTCTGTGTTGGTACTCCTGAGGGAGAGATGTCAGTCAGAATGTGATTTGCCGCTCGCACACAGTCTTGAGAAATGGTCTGAACAGTACTGTGAACTCTTTTGAACTAGGTTTTTTTAATGGTTACGTACTATGTACTCTGACAAACAAACAACAAATGAATCTCTTCTCTCCATCTTGTAGGACAGGTATATAGCCTGGGCAGAGCAGAGTATGGTCGTCTTGGTCTGGGCCAACAGGCTGAAGAGAAGAGCGAGCCCACGCCTGTGACGGGGATCGAGCTGGCCAGCAGAGTGACATGTGGGGCGACTGTCAGCTACGCCGTCACCAGAGAAGGTAAGAACCGGAGCAAACGCAGCATTGAGTGGTCAACTTCTGAGCATGTTTCATAAGAGCGTCACGTTACTCATCATACCTCAACAATGAGTGTTTGACTGTTTGTAGTGAGCCAAGAGGATTCTTACTGAAAACTCGCTTACTCTGCTTATTCCAGGATCTGTGTATGCCTGGGGCATGGGCACCAACCTGCAGCTCGGCACAGGGGAGGAGGATGACGAGTGGAGCCCTGTAAAGATGACAGGCAAGCAGCTGGAGAACCGCATAGTACTGATGGCCTCCAGCGGAGGGCAGCACACAGTCCTTTTGGTCAAAGACAAGCAAGAGAGCTGATGTCCATCTCAGGCAGAGAATGATTTGGGGGAGGGCGATCTTTTGATCTGATTCAAAGTGGGGCCTTGTTCACGATGCCTAAGTCTGGGGTTGGGATTAATCTATGTGCAACTTCCTGTGCTGAGCTGAAGTGAAGAGGTGAGAGTCCCTTTTCCTGGGAACTCGTTTCTTCTTGGTGAAGGGAAAAATGTTCATGGATGTTTGGTAGATCATGACAAATGAGACTATTTTTTTAAATCTAGATTTTGGTGTTCTTTGAATGATTTTCATTAAGAGTCATTAACATGACTGTCAGATGATATATGTGAGGTTTGTGAATGTGACTGTTGGCATGTACATAAAGGAAACGAGTGCAAGCCTTTTAATGACTTACCCAAACGATAGTCTTTTTAATTTTGTTTTTCTTTCATTTAAAGCAATAATTCCATTGACTTTGGTTCAGACAGGACGTTTATACTCGGTGAGTTTAATCTGTGATACTACTGTTCATTTTACCTTGGACACAACGTTTGTTGTGAATCGTTGGACATTTGGTAACACGTCATACTGTATCCTGCAAGTTGCTTTTCCTGTCTGCTAATAAAGTGTTTTTTTAATTAAGTTTTAAAGCCTTTTCTTATCAAGTGCATGAAATATTTTGATTTATTTTTCTGCAAAAATACCTTTCAGATGTAAGGATTTAAATTTTGGCTTTAGGAAAACGTAATGAGAATTTTAAACTATTTTCTAGTTAGAGTAATAATCAAAAATCTGTCACAGACCTGCTGTGCAGTAACCACAAACATGATGGCAGGGTGCTAACTTCTAACACTATGCCTGCAAAAAAGGAAAACTCCATCACAGAATCCAGATTATTCCAATAAGGCTTGACATTTTAATCAATATGGACGAGTTTTGTAAACTGACATGAACAAAAATGAGCTGAACTTCATCTAAATGGGGAAAACATCAAATACTTTATTACCATAAAGAAATACCTTAATGAAACCAATGTAAGACTAAATAGTGTCCACTGTTGTTGACGTTCAGAAATAAGATTAAGTCTCTGATTTCACAGATGGGCTTTGTAGTCTAAAAGGTGATGTAGATAATAGAATAAGTAAAGTAAAATAATGGTAATCATCAAATTGATCCAGAAATCACACTCAAAGCCAGTGTTGTCATAAAGCAGTCATGTTCATTGATTTGCAGCATTATTCACAAGATGCACTGAAGCGATACGTGCTTATAGACAAGTTCATTGTAAATATTATCACATCGGCCACCGCTCGTTTATTGATCCAGGATGTACTGGTGTTGCAGTCCGTCACTTGTCAGTATGAATAATTTCATTACAGTAGTAGCAGCAGCTTTTAGTAATGATGAAAGCAGTTGCATTCTACATTAGCTGCTTTATGTCTATTGTGCATGCAAAAAAAACACATTCCATACACATGGAGTCATGAATATGAATCAGAAACACTTAAAGATGCAAATGATGGTACAAGTGCATACATCAAAGCTACATGCTTTTGTGTTTTATCCGGGGTGAAAGCCACGGGGTCTTTGCTCATCTCATCTTGCTTTCATCTGACCAAGAGGACCGTAGTGTCTTTAATAAGCAGTTAACCGATCAGAGCGAGTGTTTGTTTTGCACCACTGTCCTGTGATGAGGAGAAATGTCAGGGATACATTTGATGACTCAAGCGAAAAAGATAATTTAACATTTCACACTGTAGCGAAACTGCATTTTTCTCTGATGGGCCAATTTTCAGTATTTTTTCATAGCAAGATTTTCTCTTGTGAAATGTTGCCTTAGTTCAGTAATGAGCTGTTTCAGTGTCAAATACCAAGCAGAATAAATTATTCAGTCATATTATTATGACTGATAAAGTGGCTTTCTGACTTGCACTCATAATTGTCGTCACTCGTGCCTGAATTTTAAGCAATTTAACATTTTAGTTTTCCAAGTTTAATTTGGTGAAACCTCCAGACCAGCTTAATTATTTTAATTACTTAAAAAGAAAAAATAGACATTCATTGTGCAGGTGTAGGTAAATGGCACAGATATAAGCCCCGGTGTTAGAAAAGGCTGTTGAAAGCATCCGTCTTTGACAGCCGTTGACATCTTTCCACATGCTGGAGCATTCAAGGTTCTAAATCCCAAAAACCTTCTCCTATGTTTCCGGCACAAAGAGAAACAGTCATACAGGAATGCAGCGATGACATCCTGTGATTAATTCCTTTCACTCGTAGAAAGTATAACTTGATTTTGCATATTGCATGTGGGCTCTAATCTTCCTCGCATTAAACTAATCACAGGTGTGTCACGCACCTGCATTGCCACACAGTCAAACTAATAACGGAGGGAGCTAAATAAATCACAGCAATCGGCTGCTCCGCTAAAAGCTGTACATGAGGCTTTTTCATAAGCTTTTGTTTTGGCGACACCGTCTTTCATGTGCTTTTACGCTACGAATCTGAAACGGGCTCTTGACAGACAGCATGATGCATTCAGAAACATTATGATCTTACAATAGAGCGGAATCATTTAGCTCTGCCTTGATTGGGATGTGGCACTTCTTTAGTCACCCTGCTGCTTTCCTAATTAACTTGTCATTTCAAGTGTCAAGTGCTGTTTCCCAAGTACATCTTAATCAGGAAAGCCAAAGTTTCGTGATGGTTTAAAAGCTTCGGAGTAGCATTACTGTGATTTGTTTTCATCGAGCGATCCATCAGAGTGGGAACCTGTTGAATGTGGCGCAGCAGGAAGCTGTTGTCCATTAATCCTTTAATACTAGACAAAATACCTTTAAATACAAAAAAAAGATGGTTTGATAGAAAGTAAATGTAGCCTCAAACACTTAATAATATCAAGCCTGGCTGTCATTAAGTGATAACATGTATAAAACACTTAGCTGTTGCTAGAGGAGATGTTCTGGCCTTTTTCTGAGTGCATGCACAGAAAACCAAGTAGTACATTATCAGCAGATGAGCGTCTCTCTTGCTGTTAAGCTGTTGGTACTCCATCGCCTGCAGATCATACATGTGATTACTGGAGATTGCCTTAATGGATTGGACTCCTCGACCAGTGGGTTGATGGCTTCTTGAGAGCCCCACAGCAGAGCGCAGGGCCCTGTAAGAAAGGCCAAGCTTTTGATCAGCTACATATCTGTTATGGTCACCAGATCACAATGGTGTGTCAAACTGTGGTAATAAAGCACCATGCTGTATGACTCATCCCTTTAATGGTCTTCTTGGTATTAATTTGACTACTTACAGAAGTCGATGTGACACTATGGCCGTATAAATCACTTTGATGGCTGAAAACAGAGTAGTGGTATCCTGAGGGACACATCTGGTACAAAGGGATGTATCGAGTGAAGGAATTAGGTCTGACTCTTAAAGACTGTATGTAAATTATTAGTGGAGGAGAGAGGGTCAGAAATAGGGCAGGGTATGTCTAATTCTTATTTTCATTAAAGTAAGGGGAGTAGCAGTAGTTCAGCCTTCCTTTACAATCTAATTTATAGTTACATCAATAATGCAGAGGACAACAGTTCTGCATCAGAGTTTAGTTAAAAGAGTACTTGACCAATTTAGCTTTGCACTCTTAAGATTGTTGAACTCCATGCATTCAACTTCTGGTGCCAGCCACTTGTGTTATGCTAGGAGCAGCATGTAGCTTCGAGCAGAGATGAGCAGCCCTCCCCAAAAACATTTTCATTAGTTACTCTTTAATGTACCTTGGTGACGCAAGTTCCATTGAGATATTAACAACAACAAATTGTACATATTTAACACCCTAGTATCATTGGGACACAATTTAGGGAGGGTGGTTTTATCAAGCAGCAACCTCTGTGGCTGTTCCTCAAACGTCCACTTGAGGCTGGCTACAGAACGAGTCATTCTCCGTAAGCCTGCATGTTACAATGAAATGAAAAAAACATGTTGACAACCTGGTACAAAAATAGTTTTTATCTCTATAGCTAATTTCCCCATCATCCATGTCTTTGCTGATTTTCGGATCAGCCGGGAAGTGGAAGAGGCTGGACTGCCATCATGGTGGTGGCCGGAGCCATCGCACTCAGAGCTATGGGTGACGTCACAGATACAACATCCATTCTTTGTACCGTCAATGTTTTTTATACAAGGAGGGTTAAAGAAAAGGGGCCTTACTTACTATTATTTATTAACAAAGTGAAATATAAAGTCCATCCTCCTTCAACATCCCGATACTTTTCATGCAGTCTCAGTGAGCAGATGGCACCCAGTTTGAATCCCTGTTACTTCTCCTCAGCAGGGTATACCAGAGTATTTCCAGCCTTTTGAAACATCCAATAGAACTGCTTCAGAGCTTTCTTGTAAGTCTCTCATTTCATGCAAATCTCAACACCCAGGGCAACCAGGAGGTCTGATTGTCTGGATTACTGCAGGCATCTGTCAAACAAAGCAGCAGGCCAAATTGCCAAACCCATTTGCATGATCATCACGGCAATAACTAATTCCTTCTGGGGGGTATTTTCAATCTTCAGTTTGCTGGATTATATGGTTTTGACTCAACGCTGATAGGTCATACGAAAATGCTGTGTTGTGTGAAAAGCCTCACTCTCAGTATGTAAGTGTGTACTCTGAGGCTGTCCAGACATCTGTTATGTTAAAAGCAACATTGAGGTGTAACGTAGCCCAAGTTGTGCTTTTACCCAGATAGATAATTGTGCTCCGTCAGGCTAATAAAGAAATCTGTCTTCACAGTGAAGTGAGGAGCAGGATTTCTCTCTCATTCACATACAGTAGGTCCTTTATTAAGTTTTCCTCATACACTAGCATCGTCCAGATGAAACAGAATCTCGCTTCATGACTATTGCTCTGAGCCTTTGGTGCTTGCAAGGGAATACTGTGAGCGGTTATGAATGGGTCCGCAACATTCCCTCTGTTCTTGTTTCCCTCTGCAGTTGTTGTTTAAGTGTGTGAGCGGCCATTAGTTAGGGTGAAAAGATGAATTTGTTTAATTATCAGCGTGTCACTCTGGAACAGGTACATCTCAGTGTGTAACTGGACATGTTTGATAGCAAATGATAAAAAGCCTCTGAGTGAAAACACAGGATAGATTTCAAACTGCAGAGTTGTTTCTGTAGGGGCAAAGATCACTCACTATTTTAACTGAATAAAACACTTTGGTATTTTAAAATCATGCTGTCTAGTCAAGCCTTTAGCCAGCTCATGGTGTTTGACTAAATTATTCATTTTGTTGCTGTGCCGTTTGTTTCTTTTACACAGTGACCATATAGGCAGTGCCATGTATATTTCATAGGGAACTTACTGTATGCACTGCTGCTCCATAGCAGACAGCGAGCCCTGCTCCCCTACCACCTGCCCCACAATCACCAACGTCTGTCTGGTCTCCTGCTGGGAGCTTTGTGATGTCTTCCACAGGATCTTCTGATAATTTTTGAAGTCTGCAAGACTCTGAAGGACCAGTGATTGTGACTGATGCCTTCAAATCAAGGTTTCTATTCTCTGAACACACTTTGAGCAGAGAATTACTTCAGCCCTTTAATGTGTGCGAGACATTAAATGAAAGAGCAGATGAACATAATCCATGGACCATATTACAAAAATAGCCAACATTACCAACAACATCGTCTGTGGGGCCCCATTGCTATGTCTCATTTGAGTGTTAATTGCGTCTATAATAATGTCTCATTGGGTATTGCCAAATCATGACTGTACTACAACTCATACTCGACTTGCACTTGAGTATGACCCAATGACAATCTCAATTCTTTTAAATAAATCGTACATTCATTTATTTTATGAGTTTTTTTCTCCAAGGGGATATGCAAATACTGTGATGAAAGCGGTAGTCTGAATTTTCTATCAGGGCTTCTATATTTGTTCTATATTTGTTCTACTGTCAACAAATTGTGCAAAGAAACAAGAAAGAGCTGACCCTAAAAACAATGTTCAGCATGGTATAACTGATCTCTCTTTACCATAGAACTTCAAAAAACGATTAAAAACATGAACGACTGTTGCACTGAGTGATTTGTTTTTTTCATTATCTTAAATACACATACTGTACTTTCAGTCCCACATACATCATTCTGCTAGAGTAAATACTCACTACAGCACCAACAGGGCTGAAAATAGTTGTCAGTAAGTGCACAGGTTACTCCTGCTTGAGTAAAGTGTGCTTAGAAATGACATCACCTAGCTGTTTACAGAAACTTCAAACTCTAAAGCACACTAAACCTTCAGAAGGAAACAAAAATCCCCGGCAATGCATTAGGCATCGCCGTTTTTGGTCTTTTCAAAGGATTTTTTTTTTTTACAATAAAACAAACACCAGTTTAAGTTTAAGTGATATGTTATAAGGAGCATCTCAATATCATCTCTGTCTTCTTTCATATTGTGCTTTCATTTATTCGCTCACATTTACACACTCACTGTTTCGATGTGTTATATTTGTCCCTGTGGATCTGGCCCCTGTCAACATCATCCACCAATCAGTAATCCATCCTTGACTGTAGTGCCAAATTACATGTCTACACCCACGAGGCCTCACTGGCATTTACAAAAGAGGAAAAAAAAATGTAAACAACATCTGTAATAACAACCACAAAAAAACAACAACCGAATATTGGATTAAAACTGAAAGTTGTTTAGAAAAATGTTTTTCAGAGTGCACTTTGAAAGCACGTACAAGATACAACCTATGCTATACTATGTGACATGTTTTCAAAAGAGTTACTACACCGATACGATAAGGAGACAGGAACAATATATATAAAGTTATATATATATTAACTATAATCTATAGCACTTAGTGTAAATACATATTATGTTATATAACATTAGAATTGGTTACAAGTGAAGCTTACAACAGCTTGACGACACTTTGAAACAAAATAACATCATCACGTGATATGCTGTTACAGAACAATATTATCATAACACTTGATATATGGATACCGTTTTGCATTGATGCAGTGGCAACATAAGAGGCGTTGATTCTCAAAATGTGCAAAACATATCTTCTTACTGATCGTACAATCTCTTCCTGCAAGTGTCCATCATCACTGGAAATTTGTCCATTAGCTGTAATATGTATAGGGAGCTTTTTGTTGCTTGCTAATGCATTTTATCCAATTCAGATTTGCCTCTGTGCCAGTTTGAGATCATTTAGTCACATCTTAAACAGCGGTGCCACTTCCTCCTTCAGTTTCTTAGTTTACTGGCAGCTGAATGTTTGGGTTGGCCAAAAAAACAGCAGCTAGACGAGTAGAAACAGAGCTGATGTTCATGCTGGCAATTCCAGTCGTCTCTGCTTAATGTTGAAGGCCATATTTTAATGTCTGTCTGATAGATAAAAGTGGAAAATAATAATGCTGAAACATGTTGCCATGGTCATGTATATATACAATTTCATTTCCTTCCAAATTGTTTTTAATCACGCGTGTCGTCTCCGTCTGTAATCATTTCTTCTCTTACTATCACAAGAACAAGCATAAAAAATGAGATACATCCTTTCATTTAAATATTACAGAGATAATAAAAATATAGTCTCAGATAAACATTCACATTATTAGATTCCCATTACCAGTTTCTGGAAGCGTTAGTACAGAGACACATTTTTTATTGAGTTGGCTCTGTACTCCAGCACATTGGACACTAGATTAAACACTTTGAGGTTAAAGTCCTGGCTTAAAGTAAATTCAGCTTTAAGGCTGCTATAAAAACTATTTTTAGGTTAACAATGGATCAGATGACTTTCTGTAATGTCATATCACTCCACTCAGTTCCTGTCAGCTCTATGATAGCGTCTTTCAGCGTATTGTTTTGGTTTTAGGGCACACCACTTCACTATTTTGGTTTACTCTTACTGCTCTTGCATTGTTTTCTCCTACAACAGTCAGCTGTTTTAAGCAAAAGGTTCTAAAAAACGACTATACACTTTGTTACCAACCCCAAACAGCAGACAGACAGAGATTGGAGCTAGCAGGTGAACGTAGAGGAGCATTTAACAGCTAAAGAGTCAGACATTTTCTTTAGGAGTTGTTATATGTTGTTTCGTTTACAACTATTTCCTCTGTCCACAAGTGGTCAAAAAAGTAGTTATCTCAGGTCCATTTTGAAGACGTCACATAACCAGTGTAGAAATCACAGCCCCTCATATTTTGTCTCCCAAATTTAGAGAATAGAAAGCGTACATATATCTGTATATCGAGTCATGTAATATGTAAATAAATCACAAGCTGAATGAAGTCTGTGTCCCACAGACATCAGCATATTTCTCCCATTGGTGCTCTGGCAGGGCTGTACTGCAGACATCATCACTTCTTCCTGCTACAGAGATTTTCAGAGCCCGTCTGGTTTTTTATCAAGTGAAACACACAATCTGTTGGACTGAGGTCAGGTAGGTGACTCGGCCAATCACACATCAGCCCCTGCTTCACCATAAAAAGACTCTTTGGTGGCCTTGTCTGTGTGTTTAGGATCAATTGTCCTGCCTGACTATCTAATCATTGTGGGACTATGTAAGCACATGGCTATGAGCCCTACATTGTTACAACTACCCTTTAAAAGCTGGAAGTCAGCACTGTAACTTCTTTTTTATATATACATAATGACAACATCTATTCGTGTTTGTTCATATGGTTGTTTTATGTTTGTATGTAGATTTGAATCCATTTCCCAATGCACAGGCTCACACAGGCATGTTCGTGATCACCCTGAAGGTTAGTCCCAGTTGCACAGACATTTTTACACGTCATAGCAGGAAACTTGGTCGTTGTGCTTTGAAAAGTCAACATGTCTGCTGTACAACCAGTCCTTTGTGTCCCACAAACCAACTGCCACAAGCTTCATCATGTGAAACCACAAACGCAATCAATCCTTCACACAAAGAGTAAGTCGAAAGTCTACATCTGCAGAATCAAACACCTGTCGTGGTGAACTGTGTGCTCTCAGTCCGACACTCATCCTGAACTGTTCTTCCATCATGCTGATCCATGCCTAGTCAGGCCGGCTGTCTCTCCGTCCGTGCAGGAGCATAAATGGACGCAGGCTCCCGTGTGCTGTTTCGTGCTCTTGAGAAGCTGCTCTGATCCAGACGGGATCGATAGGGCAGGCAGAAATCCCTGAAGCACCTTTTGAAGTTCTCATCCAGGAAGGCATACAAGACGGGGTTGAGGCTGCTGTTGGTGTAGCCGAGCGCAATGCAAAGATGCCAGGTGGCCATAACCAGAAGGTTCTTGTGGTCAATATCCACCATGGTCCTGACGATGATGAAGATGTGGATGGGAGTCCAACAGATGATGAAGGCCGCCACGACCACCAGGACCATTCGGGTGATCCGTCGCAGGTTTCTGTCTTTCTCTTTGGAGCCAGAGAGCAGACGAACGCTTTTGAGCCGCAGGATCATCAGACCGTAGCAGATGGTGATGACCAGGACGGGAACCACAAAGGCAAAGAAGAACACACAGATTTTCATCACTGTGTCCCAGTACCACTCAGGTTTGGGGAATCTGAGTGCACAGGCAATCTTTCCTGAGGAAATAAAACAATTAGAGGTTTAATAGAGGCCCATGTGGAGAGGCCAATTTAAGTTAATAACCCAGCTCAAATGTGTTCTCTGTTCTAGCGCGATTACTCCCAAAGCATTTGCCACTAAAAGTGCTAAAAAGCTTAGTGAGTGAAGTTTTTACTAGTTTTTAAATAGTGATGGGCATTATGTTTTCAACAATAAAAAAATCACCTTTACCTTTGTCTGTCACTTTGGTGATGGCCATGATCATCACAGGGACTCCAACAGCAGAGGAGAGGATCCAGATGCAGACGTTGATGAGCTTGGCTTTGGCCGGCGTACGAAAGTCAAGGGCCTTCACTGGATGACAAACAGCGATGTAACGGTCCACACTCATCATGGTGAGCGTGAAAATGCTGGTGAACATGTTGTAGTAGTCGATGGCGATGACCACTTTACACAACGGCTCCCCAAAGGGCCATGTGCTCATCAGGTACTTAGCGCTCTGGAAGGGCAGGGTGCTTGTGGCAAGTGCGTCGGCAAGAGCCAGGTTAAAGATGTAGATGTTGGTGGCGGTCTTCATTTTGGTGTACCTGAATGGTTTGAAGAAAAGCACTAAGTACTTAAGTAAAGCAGCACTGTGTAACTTTTCTACCCTAAAATAACAGATTTTTAATCATTTTGATGCTGCACTGACTAATCAATAATTAGGTGCACCCCATACGTCCGTGTCTGGACTATTTCACTTTGTGGTCCTGCAAGAAGTAACAAACTATTTCACATATTTTATGGAGAAAATGCTTTCTAGTTTCCCTCTGATGACCTTCAGCTGCTGCACATCAACTCTTTGTGATTTGTGATTTCCTGATCGACAGTAAACTGTTGTGAACTATAGCTACTGTTAGCTTATGTTAGCTCAGTCTGTTAGCCGGGCTGTCCAGACTGGAGCCAGAACTGGAGATGGGCAAGCAGGCAATGTGACCAGGAAATGAGCCTAATGCCAGAGAACTAAGGAAGCTAAGAACAATAAAGGAAAAAGTGACAGAGAAAGATCGGACTAACTTTTAGTCATTGGTGAGAGCTTCATAAAATAAAAGGCTGAAAGACAGACACCAAGCTGGTCTGGACCAGTAAGTAATATTAGCTTGCTGCTATGTCTTGTGTTGTTGCGCTTGCTTGATGTTTAGCTGTTAGCAAAGTTATTGAAATATATTTAATATAGTCATAACAACTACATGTGTACAGTTGTCCATATTTACAGCAGTGGTATTGCACTCTGAAACTGGGGGGTGCTAAATTGCAAAAAAAAAAAAAATTCTCTACAGCGTTGTGTGACTCACAGTCGATGGGAACTTTGGTTGGGTGAAAGAGATTTCTTTTTTTTGTGTTTTTTTTCAAGGTCTGCCTACTGCTGCAAAGACTGACTCATGGTTTACATTAAAACATTTTGTTATAAACTAATTTATTGTTTGATCTAATCCATTTCCTTTCTAAAACCAACAATCTACTATTTCCCCTTGAAATATATCTAACTAATGAAAGAGCTTTTTAGATGCATAATGTTTTTTATGGCACTACACTAAATGCAAAAGTGCTTTCATGCCTCCATTAAACTGCACTTGTATGTATGAGTCACTGAAGACTGTTTCTTTTTTACCAGTGACAGTCTTGTCTGAATGCCAGTGGAACAGTTGTCTGACTGTTTAATGATGGATTCTTTCATGTCCACAATATTACAGTCGTTACATTTAATTAAATTTCACCAACAGGCTCTAAAGGGATAAGGGGAGACAAAGGGATTGCTTACCTATTTACTAAATCCCTCACATAAAGAGATGTATTGCACACCATGCATTGATCTTTTCATATTTACTTTATCTGTTTATTCTGAAATTCACAAACCAAATATTTCATCTTCCACACATTTCAAATCAACATGAAACCTCAGGATCTTCAATAAGAATAAGTGAGATATTTATTGCTTTTGATTTGCAGTTGTTGGGTTCAACATGTTACGTATTTCCTCATCTGAGTTTACAAAATCATTTCTGACAGGAATAACTGGTGCAGTGAAGTATTTTCAACACTGAGCTGGATGCACACCGCCCTCCCTCCCCTCCTGTGTGTAGGAGGTGTGTGTGTTTGTGTGTGGGTGTGTTAGAAAGTGGCTCTCAGACACACTCAAAGTGTGGGCAATTACATAGAACCATAATAAATTATTTTATTTTTTTACACATATTCCTTTGTTTAATTATAGTCACTCTATATCAAACATTCCCATGAATGAATTTGCAATTTAAAAACATTACTTCATTATTACTTCACTTTTACATAATTAGTTTATGTATCTTTGTGTATGATTTCTTACCTGACCACTCCATACATCACAAGCACGTTTCCCAGCAGTCCCACCACACAGATGAGAGAGTAGAGAGCCGTGATACACACGGCGATGATGAGACTTGTGGTGTCTCTGGTCGCAGGTCTGGCGGTCTCATTGACACTTGGTGACACAAGAAGCAGATTCTCGGAGGATGTGATGTTGAAAAAAGGAGTTACGGAGACCGAGAAGCGCTCGTTAAAATCACCAAGAGCGTCGGGGGGAAGAGTGGGGAACTCCATCTCTGAAATTCAGGTGAGATCACTGCGCGCGGAGAAAGTCAAAGGAAACACAGCCAACATAGGAGCGCACGAAAGCCGGACTGAAAAAATTAGTGAAGAGGAGCTCAGGGGATGTTTGCGCTCTCTCTCTCTCCCTCTCACTGTGTGTGTGTGTGTGTGTGTGTGTGTGTGTGTGTGTGTGTGTGTGTGTGTGTGTGTGTGTGTTTGTTAGCTCGGGCATACAATATTTGCTTCATCAGATCCTCTCCAAAATAACAGCATCTTGTTCAACCTGACACCCAGCAACTCATCAAGCAATGCCAGTCAAACTGAACCTAAACATCTCTCATGCTTATAGCTTTGCAGCTCGATTAGACACGTCTTTATTGAGCCATTCTTCATATTGCTGCCTGCCTCCAATCTTCTCTCACTCTGAGTGGCCTGTGTAGAGCTCTATTAGAGGACTTGCTGTTCCCACTAGGCAATCACCTCCATGAAATTACCTTAGTAAACCACAAGAGTGACGCAGTTACCTGCAGAAACAAGGTTGATGAAATATTTAAAAAGGGTTAGAATCTAGCAGCATATAGCAGCAAATTATCATGTTATAGCCGTGATATCCTATACTGGTGTCAATTGCATCTGTATGAGCATTTATGTCAATATTTAATCAGTTCAGCTGGGTAAACATTATTTTCTTGTCTCGATGATTCTCAATGCAAGCTGGGACATTTCTTATCACCAGATAACAGAGCTATAGAATATGTTTTTGGAGTTTTTACGTGTTGAATTTCCAACACTGCTTGACCCGCTTGGCTCATCTTGTGTCACTTAACTCCTCAATTATACAAATGTTTGACTTTTTATGCCAAGCAGGTGTTTCTCTTGCCACTTTTCATCAAAGCACTCGCTTGTCTCTAGCTGCCTTTTGTCCGAGCCCATTACTGTGAACATCAGAAAGCATTCAGGAACATTCAGGTGCATGTGATTATGTCTGAGTCTGCTGATATTGGTGCAGGGCTGGGTAAGTATGTTCGAGAGCGTTTTTTTTTAGGGGTAATTGTTTATTTGAAGACATTAAAATCTTTGGCTGTGTCTGTAGTGTTCATAACTGCAGCAGTCTGTACACACTCTGCAATGTGACCTTTACAAAATACGCCTTTAAGCAACCACCATCAGAGCTGGGACAGTCAGAAGAAAAAAAGACTGCGTGCTGAACAAAAGCTTGCCGACCTCTTTACTGTTCTTTCTAAAGATTGATTATGTGAATCATTCTAAGATGAAGAGCAGTAATTAAAATTAGCAAGCTCATTTCGCTTTGATTAATGGTGGATGTTTGTTTAAAGCTTCTGGTTACAGGTGAGCAGCATTCTCAAAAGGACAAGAGTTTTTAGCCATGATAGCAGCATTGCTCCGTGAGAGGTAATGTCAATTGGTCGCATAGTCCACTATTTTGGACTGAAATATCTATTGAACTATTGGATTCATGGATCCTAATGGTTTTAGTGATCCTCTGACAACCCATGTGGAACCACAAGCAGGTCAAAGTTTCCACTTATCCAGAGAAACATCTCAACGTAACATACATAACTGGCACAAAATTTGAAAACATAGTTTTCATGTATATTATGTCCAACTTCTCCCATATATTAGTCCACTAAATTTTACACACTGCAGCACTTTGAGTGAAAGATATTTTAGGGTGAGTGTCAGTGAGTGTAAGATGGTGTGTGGGAAGCAGTGTGGGCGAAGAGGTCGAAGGAGGCTATCAGACAGACACCACGACACCTCCAGAGGGCCTGACAGTAAATTCTGGTCTTGACTGTTATCTAGCCTACACAGTTCTGACACTGAAGCCCTGATCAAAACACTCAATCTAGACAACAACAGTCCAAGTGGGACAGCACACCCCCGCTTGCGTGAAATGACTTACACAGCAGTCCGGGATGTAAATTCTCCAAGTTTAATTTCAGTTCCAGCTGGGTGGGAGAGCAGTATCTGACATCTGCTTCTGCTGCAGGAGCTAAACACAGGGTTAGAGTAGATGACTTTCTGTCCCCCTATAGAGGACTAAAAACACTGCAATGAAAGAGTGCAGGGTGCACTTTGGAGTCTATATGATGAGTCACATCTTTCTCTGCACACAATTTTGAGATCAGGCCAACACCAACAACACTGCTGCTGATGCTATTGTTGTGTTTATGATTTTCTCTTCTCCTCTCGGGGAGCATCACTCATGATTAGTCTGTACAGACAGCTTGATTACTCGCATCACTCATCAGTCCAATGGAAACCCTGGGAAACATTACGCTGCCTTGTCGAAACCCATCACATTCATGGCAGGAAATACAGAGTGCAGACTATTTAAAGCGGGCTTCACGTTGGGTTTTGGATTGATGATGATGTATGTTTGCTTTTTGAATGATCACACAAGAGAAGATGACTCCTGTCAGCTGCTAATTGGTTCAAACTAAACGGATCAATTTGATGCACTGATGTATCGGCTTGTATCGATTGATTGTCATGCTTTCAGTCTCTTAATATTTTTTATGTCCCCCCCCCTTACAAGTAGATGTGTTTTATATCTGCTACCAAATCATTTGTCCACAGCAGCAGCTCTGATATGAGCTTCATAACTTCTGAAAGGTCAGAGGAAAAAGGAATACATAACGTATTATATGTACATTTTGTTATATTTCTGCGAGAGGAACTAGAAAACACGTGCTGAAGCTCACCTGTCAGAGTGTGAACTTCTGCTGGCTGTCACATTGTATTGCTTTCTAACGAGCACACATGCAGTGTATCAGCATGGCCCTTTCAGTAGGAACTTGTGAATGTGTTATCCTCTGACCTCCGGATGGGCAAGGCCTATTATCAGTATCTATAAATACATTGGCTATAGCGATTTCAATGTGATATGCTCACATAATTTTATCATCATTTCAAGATGTTATCGTTTCACCGCGGCAGTGACATGTATGACATTTGTGGTTGTTTTCTGTGCAGCAGTCCTCAGGGGAAAGGACATCCATACTATTTACCGGTCACACTCTTCATGAATGGACAAGGCATGTCTTTGTGTGATCAATATTTCCTGTGCTTTTGATTGAATGAGCAGCAATAGTGAAGTAAGAGAGAAAGTGTGCGCAGCAGAAGGAAACAGCAGGCTCCTGTCTCTTTAGAGCACTGAGAGCTTGTGCAGCCAGCAGTCTGACAAATTCGGGACTCTGTGATGGAGTTTGTGACAAATGAAAAGTGTGCACGTGTGAGTGTGCACGCAGTGTCGACAGTGCTCAGCCATTAACAGCCGCAGTGACAGAGGCATGTGGAGAAAAACAAGAACACAAATGCGCTTGAAATGTTATAGTAGTTTTTTTTGTTTTGTTTTATAAATTAACTTCCTCTTTTATGAAACATCATGGAGCAGTCTGTACATTTATGTGTTATTAATTTGTGGAGACGCCACCGATGCCCTGCTGTGTTATTAAGCATAGACAGGCAGAGCAGAACAAGTCATGCTGTGGTTTACAAATCAGTCTCATACTGAAAAAAAAATATATATGAAAACACGTATCTCCAAGCTTGAGAAATACCATATATAGATAACTTCCGCATTTAAACCATGGGCATTAATAATACATACACTCCTGGTATGGTGGTTGTGAAGACCTGTTGACAGCTGGATGTGTTTAAATTTTAGGATTTAGGGGCTGTATGAAAAAGGGTGCCAAAAAATGTGAAGGGTGTGCAGTCTGTATTTGTGACCATAGCTCCTACAAATTAAGTTTACATAGTACTACATTTTTTATTATTAAGTTGTGGCACATAATTGCTGCCTGGAGGATGTTTTTCTTTTCGCTGTCAGTGAACATTTTACTTAACCGTTCAGTATCAGCACTCCTTATATTAATAGAAAATCTGGTCAGCATTAAGAGTCCCTTAACACATATTTGCTTTTGCAAATTAGTTGTGTATAAATGTAATTTCCAGGAGACAGGATTTTGTTTTGAGATACTGCAGCTTAAAGTGTCACACTGTCTTTTAAAGTCAGGTGGATTGTCCATGAAAAATATTAATAATTCTGTTGACAGCTTCTCACTCACCACAATCATTTTCATAGATCCTTTTATTTGAGGGTAAAATTATTCACACATATGTTTGTTATTCTTGTCCTTTGCTTTTCCTCTGCATCGTGTCTATGTGATTAGAATTGGACAGTAGAAAGGTTGGATAAAGATTAAAAAAATATATAAAAAAATGAAATAGGCAACCATGAAAATGAAATACTTGGGTTTCAATGAAATTGTAAGCTACTGAGTTGTCAGCACAATGAAGCAATCACCTAGAGGACATTGTAGTACTGTTGTTTGTGAAGTGCTGCAGCATCCTCAGAGAGATTTCAGGCTTCTGCCTGCACACAACTGCACACAGGATGAATACAGACCGATACACTGACATTTAACTGTAGACAACCTACGGAACAGTTGGTTGAATGGTTTGCACAAATGAATTAGTCACACTAATAGTTTATCACTTCTCATGGCGTCAGTGCCTCTGACTGCAAAGTCACTGATGCTTGTCAAAGTCATTTAGTGTTTTTTTTTCTTTCATTTCATCATTAGCAAGGTCATAAATCATATCTTAATTTAAATTGTGAAGACTTCTCTCTGACTGTAGTGCTAATAATTTTGAACATGAGACCTCCACAGACATAAAAGCTACATGACGGACAGCTATTTACACACAGTATCTGTAGCTGCTAAAAGACAAATCACACAGTTCTCCTCTCTGGATGCTATTTGCATCTGTTTTCATTTTTTTTTCTTTCACAGTGGCACTTGGCAAAATAGGCAGAGGTTCAACAGTTTCGTCTGACAATTAGTTATGCAACAGCGATTTGTCTGGGTCTAGGACTTAATTAATTTTTCTGATTTTTTTTTCTGTTTGGCAGAGGCAGCCAGCACAATTTTGATATGGCAAGACAGAGAGTGCGTCCATTATTACACAAAATGTTTGTACCTGTAACACACATTGTAACTGTAACTGTGGATAATACAAGACTGCCTTTAGAAATAAGGGGCTTAGTGTCTGAGTCATCGTTTCTATTCAAGGGGAATGATGTCATGTGATGACGACTGACTGAAGGCAACAAAACAAAACATAGAAGAGGCTGCAGTGTGGAAAATTTGACATGTACTTTTCTTTGTTGAGGTTCTTCTTCAAGTCAAGGTCTGAGACAGCTCTTCTTTTGAAAGAGCAGTGTTAGTCATCGCTGACATCCACTTAGGGTTATGTGCGATGGCAGAGCTTCTGTCCTTGACCATACCGTGTGCTTCCTGTGCCAGTCATAAATTACAACAATAAAAAGGGTTGCTGTGAGCCGAGCAGTGATGCAGCAAAGTAAAAATGTTATATTCAATCTTCTTGTTTTATCGATTAGGCTTGAGAAACAGAGTGTCTGTGAATAGACAGGAGGATGAGAGGTGGTGGTTTGAACCGGTTTACTAATTATGACTGTTTTAGTATCGATTATAGTGTTCATACATTTTCTGGATCAGACCTTTGGAGCATTTACAAGAAATGAAGGTGGGACTTGTTAGATATTTAGGTCGTGCAGGTACACAAATATAGAAAAGCAGAGAAAATAAGATGATATTTGTGTAATTCTCTTTTAATTTCTTCTCTGAATCACATCATCAATCATTTTTTAGTTTCATCTCACTGACATAGCACCTGTCCTTATTATTGTTGATTATCATTGTGCACATCTTTCTCAGGGACAGTGGCTATCTATACCTATCCATAGTGAAGGTGCACAATGGGGGTGGGTGTCAGAAAGGTGTGAAATGAGATGGAAGAGAGTGCAACATGGCAAAGAGCAACACAAACAGAGAGACCCACAGAAACACATTACCTAAACGGAGAGTGGGGGGAAAAAAAAGCTACACGCATGAGAAAGCAAACGGGGGAAAATGCTTATGTAACACAGTGAAGAGTCACAGATCAAATCTAATTATACATACGACTGTTGGAGTGGCAGATGATCATTAGCGCTCGCTGTGACTCGCTAAAAAGAAACCTGCTAAAAGAGTGAAAATGCATTTGACTGTCATCTGAAAAACTTTTTGTTTAGAGCGGTAAAGTGAATGAGTTTAAGGATGACAAAAGCTTGAGAGAAGAAAAACGGAGGACGTGTAGGAATGAAAAAAAAACAACCAAGAGAAATGAGTTTGAGGGCAGACATTAAGAGAAATGTGCCTTTACAGAAAAAGAGGCAACATAACAATTCTGCGTTGGTAAAATGTGGTTGTCAAGGAAACAGCAGCCTAATTTCCATTTGAATTCCCCCTGAAAGAGCAGAGGCGACCACTTCTATAATTTTGACTTTTGTCTGCGTCTGGAAGGTCTGCTGCCCTCACTGTTACACCTAAAGGACAGATGTTTGCATCAGCATTCAGCTGGTTAGGACACACAAGAGAGAGTGGCATGAGAAATGATTGTCTTGATACCAGCAGGTCCGGGTTTCTACTTCCATCAGACTGGCTTTTTCATTGTTTTCGGTCATCTTGCACACCACTGCTGTGTCATCAACAAACTTAGTTGTGGCTACATGGTCGTATGTGTACTGAGATAACAACACCCCAGCCCTGGAGTGTGATGTTAAGCAGGTGTGTCTGCCTCTCGGACTCTCACCACCTACTGTCTGCTCAGGAAGTCAAGACTCCACATGCACAGAGTAGTGTTTAATCTCAGGTCCTTCAGCTTTATAGCCAGTCTGGGGGTTACTTAGGTCTTAAATGCTGAAATGTAGCCAATAAAAAGCAATCACATATCTCGCTTACTTGTCCAGGTGGGACAGGGTGGAGTGAAGGATGTTTGTTATGGTGTCTTCTGCTGATCTGTTGGGATGGAAACCAAACTGTAGTGGAAGAGCAGATGTAATCCTCGACCAGCTGCTAAAAGCATTTCATGACTCAGTGAGTGCCACTGAGTGGTAGACATCCAAGCCGGATGGACTTGGTAAATAAAGTTCTTTTTTTATAATAGCTATATTTACTTCCTGGTGTTTTGTTTCTACCTGCTAATCATCAGCACGTTTTAGGTCTTTTTTAGTCTTTATGAATGGTTATTATAGAATTTACTAATGATTTGAAGATCAGTTATAAGCCATTAATAATGTAAGATGAGATTTATTTTTGTGAAGATTTATTTCATGAATTACATGATTTTTGCTCAGGTTGAGTTAGCAAATTAACATAATTTAATTAATAATAGGTTTTTGCATTCTGTTCCTTCAGTTAGAGGAGGAGCTATATTTTAAACCTTCAATTATAATATAATTGAAGGTTTATATTCTTCTCAAGAAGGTTAACGGTCAAAGCACTGCATTGAAAGAAGGTTAGTGTGATAAACCTAATTAACTTGTTTTAAATAACTATATTGATCATGGCCACACTGTCGAGAATTTGTGAGTAAAAAGATTGCAGAGATTCACTGCAGCATCGATAATGACGAGGATGGCCTGGCAGCGTGTTACACATAACACTATTCCCAGGTGTGAAAAGAAGCAGCATGGAGCTCAAATGGAGTCTCCGCTCACTCCTGTGATCGACATGAACTAAGCTAATGAGCTGAGGTGGAGGCTGTGACTGAAACTAGTCAAGATGGCTTTTGAAGGTGGGGTCAAGAACGCAGGAGCGCTTGATTTCTCTTTGAGAGTATTTTTTATTCTGGACTTTTATTTTAATGCAGAAGGCCTCAGTTCCTCGCTGTTTAAGATTGTCACTAGATGATAACATTTAAGTTACAAGGGTCACTGACATTTGCAGCTGTCTAAAGGCCACGGCGCCTTTCCGCCTTAACAACGTCTCCCTATTAAGACTTACCAGGCAATAACATTAGGATTTCATCACTTGGTTCAATACCCACACACTAACAAGTGAACTGACAAGTACTGTTGCACAGGTTTAGTCTTAAGTGCTCAAAGCCAATATAGCATTAGGCCATTTCAATAATTCAACCACTTTTTAAGATCACTGTGAAGAATACGCCTGGTTCAAAAGACATCTGCCTCTGAATCAGAGAAGGATTACAGGTCTTCAGGTTCTGTAAAGCCAGAGGTTTAATGACTGTCTGATGCAGGGAGAAGTTCCCAGTACTGGAGCGACATATAGCAGGGTTAAACTCTGGAGAGAAGAGAGGGGAATATATGATTGAGCTTCTGCAAATCGAGGATTGACAGAACTGCTCAGAGCGGTGAACATGAGATAGAACTTTGATGATGAGTGTTAAGAAACCGGGTTGTTGCAGCATCAGTGACATGATACAGAAAAGAGAAACAGAATATATTTGATTTCAACAATGTCAACAGCACAACATGCATTTGCTAAAGGAAATGAATAATTACTGAATTGTAGCACAATAGCAGTACAGTAACTACCAGAACTGAATGTTGTTATCAGCAAATAATTCAAATTATTTGTGGTATGAAATGGACCGATGAGATTCCGAGGAAAACATATAGCTGCATGAACAAACGTGTGTTATATCCATATTAGTTTGTCCAGTGAAAGCCCCCAAGTAGCGATACGGTAAAATAAATTGTTGAAAGCTGGCAACAGAGCATCTAATTACAATCTAACCTTCCTGTTTTCCTCTAAACACTGATGTCCAAAGCAAAGCATTCAATGGCAAAAAGCAGGCAGCAAACCAAAGCCCTCATTAGATCCTCATTGAGCGACAGAGTGTTGTTAGCCAGACCTCACAGTGAGATTCATAAGCCAAGAAAACAGGATGAGCACTGCAGCTGTCTCCTCTCGCACTGGCTTTGCCTGCTGGTCCCTGCAATAACAGGGGACAGTGAGGAGCAGTGTTGTTCCAGGTGCCACAAGGCTCTAATCGAATGGATCAAAGCTCTGTTGGCTCAATACAGATGGGACACTTCATCTGATTATATGGATGGAGCTGTGAACAAGGTGGTATCACCGCTGTTTTCAAAGAGAAATATAGGCACATAGAAAAATAGTGGTGACATTGACTACACACGTGTGCTGATCGTTAAGCACATCATTAGTAACACATATAGATTAGCTTCCTCTTGTCAGACAAGGTCCTCCCAAGGTTTCTTATGATTGGTAAGACTTGTGATGGTGTAAAAAAGTACGTAAGTGTGGATTGCTCTTCTGTAGAAATCTGATATTATTGTTATGCCAGGCACATACAGGCGTATTGTTTCGATGTGACTGATCACATCTTATATGTACTGCTGAAAGCATCACATCCACCACAGGAGAATTAAAATTCAAAAACTGTTGCATTTAATTTCTCCAAGAGCGAGATAAAAGGGGGTAACACAAAGGAAAAGATCATTGTTCAACACTTTGACACAGTTGTGTGAGGACGTTCCGGAGACAGAAGTGCAGCAGTGCGTACTTCCACAAACTTTCAAGGTGAAAAACATCAGCGTGTCGTTGACCTCGTATCATTCCTCCTGCTCCAGTGAGGACTGAGACACCAGCGTTCTGCTGGCTCTATAAGGCTCATTGAATAATTTTCAGCAGGACGGGAGAGGGAAGCTAAATTTCCATTAGAATGGTTTAAGCCTCATTACACCTGATAATAGTGTTCATAAGGACTATCTGAAATGGACATGGCATTTGGGGCATCATCCAGGAGCATTTCCATATTCATAATGTTTTTTCATGTTGTTTTTATTTGCTGTTCTAAAATAAATCAGCTGCACCTGGAAAAGAAAGAACTTTACACTGGGTGGCCAACTTAAGGTCCAGTGTGTAAGATTTGGGAGTATTTATCGGCAGGAATGAAATACAACATTTATTCATGTGTAATCACCTGAAAATAAGAATCGTTGTCTTTTTGTCTTAAAATGAGCCCTTCATATCCACACTGTTCTGTTTCAATGAGTCCACCATGTTGAATGGCCGTTTATGTACAGTAGCCCAGAACAGACAAACCAAACAAGGATCTAGATGTGGCCCGGTGCTTTTTTGTGAAGTTGGCAGCCAGAGTTTCTCTTACATGCTTGGAAGGAAGAGGTTGAGACGTAGGAGAGTTTTCATTCATGTGGTTGCAATCTGCAACATCACTGCTAGGTGTCACTAAATCCTACACACTGGACCTTTAAGTTATAGTTTGAAATTTGCAATTTTTACTAGAGGTGGGTGCTAGCGCCAGTCATTTAGTTGGTCAGTCCGTCCACTTTGATCTTTTTTGGATTGCTTTGAAATTTTGATCCAGACTGAGAGATGCTCACAAATATTTTATAGTTATAATGAGCGTTCTATCATCTGCTGCATGCTAACCAGTCTGCAGAGCTACATCTGAGGTATTCAAAGCATGTTCTGTATTATCATCATTGATATATATGCCCAATTTTTTGCATTAATCTCCTGGGAAAATGCCAGAAATGAAAACAAAAATAGGCACATCTAATTGTACATCAATATTTTTCAACTTAGCATTATTGGCTCTTATTGTTCAATCTGATAACAAAAAAAGATCAAATATTGTGTTTAGTATATGGCAACATCAGCTGATTCGAATTCGAACAAAACCTGTTTTGGCTCTCCTGTAAAATCTGATTTAGCACATTGATATAATGCCCCTTCGGCTCCAAACCAACGAAAAATAAAAGCACTCATTATGCATTAGAATTCTGCCTGTCAGTGTTTTACTCTTATATGTTTTTGAATTCATATTACTGCTGTGTGTGTTTCTTGATATTTACTGCTGTAGATATTTAATGTTGAGCTAGATCATTCCAGCTGGAGCTGGCCGGTGTGGGACGGAATCATCCGAATGTCTTCCTGGTACATCAGATTCCCGTACAATGCTGTTGAACAGGCCGACATTAAAGCGCAGTTTGCAGAGAGCCGGTTTCCCTAATGTAATCGGAGCTATTGACTGCACACACATTGCTATAAAATCACAGGATGTATTTGTTTATGTTAAAAGGAAACATTTTCATTCCATCAATGTTCAAATCATATGTGATGCGCAAATGCAGCTACAGTAATTGCAAATTGATAAATAATCTACAAACAAGGAAATGTGTTTTCCCCTAGAGGTCTGACAACGTTATCTGACTCTGTAGAGGTTTCTATGTTATGCACCAATCTGCTGTGTCTAAGAAGTGAGACACCTCTGTCCTCTGTCCTACGGTGATCTCAAATGCCTGAGCAATGATAAGAGATGGAAAGACATTCACCTCACCAGACATTTCCTTTATGTTAATGTACCAAAAATTAGTTTGTTTACGATTTTCAGAGTCTAAAGTCTGTGTGTATGTGACTTGAATCCAAGTTGCAGCCTCAGGTTGTTGTAACATGGTGGTGATGGTGATGCAAGGACTTCATATTTTGTGCCATCAATGTTAAAAAAAGTAAAATCCAAATTAATCATATTTCCATCAGCATCATGTAGTCCTCGTGGTAACAGTAAACAAAGATGGAGAACATACTGTAGTAAACATTATCTGCTGGACAACAATGTGTTATCATTGTGGGAGCACTCTGTCCAACCTACAGAGCTGCTAGTGTGGCTGTGGACTGTTATGTGTTTATATCCAGACATACATTACTTATTTCATTAACTCACATGTCTACAGACAGACTGTCTTGTCCAGCTTATTGCATCCTGTAACACTAGCCAGATTTTATTGTTGTTTGCCTTGTCTCACTGTCTCCATGCTTTATGTGTTGCCTTCAGACAGTGTCTGATTGTCTCTGCTTAAAGTCACATTTCTCTGTGCTAACAACTTTAAGCTCTGCAGTCTGCACATTTTCATCTGGCACAACTACAGACAACATGCCTGAAGGATTTTTCCCCCCACATCCTACCTACACAGTCATAAGGAAAGCAGAAAATCAATGGGTTTTGGTAGCTGCAAAAATATCTCGTTGTAATTTGTGTGTGTGCTTCACATACTGGCATAACCAATTATTTGGCAGTGCTCAGAAGTAACTCTGTATAGGACCCAGACTCCCCAAATATCATGACAAGTTGCAGGTCCTCAGTACATGTTTCAAAATGTCAGACTCTCCACTTCAAATTTGTGTATGTATATATATATATATATATATAAACAGGTGTCATACCACATTCAAAAACTCCAACATCCTGGAAACATGTAGGATACGCTCCTACATCCTATAGGATTATTTATACAGCAGATTAAAAGGCTTTGCATTGCCTAATTGTAAAGCAAAGAGACAGGTGTATATACCGGATCTGTATTCCTCACAGTCTGTCAACTCCCGACTTCAGATGTGTCTCCTCCCACCACTCACAAGTAAAAGCAGTGAAGCGACAGTTGGTTATTTGAAAGCAAAATGCAGGAGACTGAGAACGAGGCAGTCGGCTCCACAGGAGTCCAGAGTTATAGATCATCTGTTGCCTCTCTTCCTCAGTGGATTTCCCTCGCAATTTAAAAAGTCTCAGCCATGACGCTTTCATTTGACAACAGCAGTAAAGGTGAACATTTAATATTTTACACCCACTGACAAGGCTATTAAAGAAGTCTCAAAACATTAAGCATCAAAATGACTGAGACGCCTCTAGTTCTCTTGCAATAAAACACTGATTGAAAGACATTCGTCTGTAGTTTGAACAAAGGCTTTAGTTTTAGTTTTTAAAAGAGCTAAGCTGAGGATGCAATGCCATATTATTAACTTCCATTAAGTCCAAAAGAAGATTATCTGACGCAGTCTACAGAAAACAGTAGTCGAGATCGCTTGGAGTGCAGGGATGGCACAGTTTCAAAGGCTGGAGACAGTTTGGATGCTTTAGACGCTGCAGATGTTCAAAATTAAAAAGCTTCATGGGGAGATAATCTCTCCTTGCACCAGGTTTGCATGACACTACAGCTTTTAAGATACATTACTGAGGCAGGAAGAAATCACACGTACAAGACCTTTAGCTTTGTGAGCACTTACTTTACTGAGTCATTTCTAAATGCTGGAAGAAAAACTGAAGCGATGGTCTCTTTTCAAAAGTACGCAGCAGAGTTTGCTTCAAGTCGACGTCGCTTATCTGAGTTTTCCAAGAAATATTGTGCTTATTATTGTGTAACCTTCTCCTTTTCTTTGTGTAGTGTTTATCAGGTTTACTTTTGTTTCAGAGTAATAACCGGTGTTTATTGTGTGTCCCAGGTTGTACACAAGGGGACTGTCTATTGTTCTGATGGCCCATTTTTCAGAAACACAAATAAATGTCCCATTGGACTGAAAGCCCATTTGTCCGACATCCTGTTATCCAGAAAACAAAAGCCCACTGCTGTGAAGGACGGTTCAGAAAATACACAAATACACTCATCCTCCTCAAGTTATTTTTTGCCCTTGATAACAACAATAACAGGCAAAAATGGTTAGATTAGATTTAAGCATCAAAACTACTGGGATGAGGGAATGATTATGGTTTAGGTTAGAATGAATACATCAGTTACATCAGTTGAGTTATACAGTTACATAAGTTACACCAGGCTGATATTTTCAGAGCAAAGTGCCTCTGGAGCAAAGGGCATTTGTTTTCAGGGCTGTCAGACAATGGGGCCTTTTTCGGGCTATTGGCGTTTCAGAAAAATGGTCTGTCAGAACAATGGCATAGCGCCATACACACAGGCACAAACCAAACATCATTTTCAGGTGACACAGGGAGCATCTGCAATTTACTTCAACACAAAAAAATTGTCTGGGATATTTACAAAATGGTAACGCTCCTATTGGTTTATTGAGCTCAAAGTCAAAGTCCCTAGAGTTGGCTGAGCTGTCAGGATGGAGACGAATAATGATGTTTAGTGGCGTGCAGCAACGTCTGCATCACAACTTCTGGCCTGAAGTCACTCTTTAGCTTAAAGGACCACTGACCACAACTGCAACATGGTGGTCACGTGTGTTTGAATGATTAAATTTAATTATGAGAGAAATTATCGACTAAAGATAGGTGCAACAATGTTGTTAAAAATAAATTAAAAAAAAAATAAAATTACTTTCATAAAATAAACAGTTTATACTGCTCAAAGCATATTTCTAGTTGCAGAGTGAAGGCTTTAGTAGGCTACATTTCACTGCTGAATGGTTATGTTATGTAGGAGACAGTGTAAACCTACCAAGTCTCATTTATTCCCATTTATAGAAAGGCTTCATGCAGCATCAACAGGAGGCTGAGAGGTTACAGACTCATTCAACACTACAGAGAACATTTCAAACAGAGAAGACTGGGTAAGCCACATGATTACAAGAGCTGAGTATGTTCAAATAATCAGTGTTTCTCCTGTGTAACTTTATTTTTAAGCTTTACAAGACAAAGCAGACTGTATCACGCAGTATTTAACCTGCCATTAACACGCCACTGAGTGCAGTGTTAATGTTGACAGAGATGCACTTATCCCCGAAACGCTCTGCTGCGTAGTGAAGTAAATCCATCCTGACTGACAGTCACTTCCACTCTGATGTTCTGGAGGAGATGGAGAGTTATCTGATAGGAAGATGCCCGCATGAAGCTGTCAGTGATGAGCTGGCATTCATGTTCTCAAGGGAGAGTCTGTAACATCTACACTGAGCTTGTGTGTTTGATTTATCTGAGATGGCATGTCAAGCCATGCCGGACATGTATGGATTTATATGTCACATCAGAAACAAAGACACGATCGAACACTCCGAAATGTCTCCTTCGCACCTGAAGAACAGACATCCTTTGCAACTTCTAAAGCACATGAATATTTCCCTGGAGAATTAATTACTACACACTAATATAATGTAATAAATATAATAATAATAAACTGGTTGTAAATTAAATGTAGAGATACTCTTTAAATGTCACTTTACATTGCAGTTACCTTTATCAGATTGTTGGCCGTGAAGCTACAAAATCAAACACTGATGTAAAAGTAGAAACATGTACTGTACACACATGAAAGGCTATATGAACAAGACTATAATGATGAAAACATGCACAAAAAAATGTAACAATTAATCTGCAAGAGACCTTATAAATTATTTAAATTTGCATGAAAACATTTGGCTATTATCTGAGAGCATTATTCATTTGGGGTGTAGTATGGAGGGCTTTCATTTTTTTCACATCTCTGTTCACCAACTGTTGTGATACACATGGGTCACAGAGCAGAGCAGCTGCCACTAAGTGAAAATATGGGGAATTACACTGCAGGATCCATTAACAAATTGGTACAGAAAGAAATGTGGGGCTTTGCACAGATGATTTATCTTTAGTTTTATTTGTTATACTCCTGTTTGTGTTACATTACATTCATGTTTTCCTGCTTACTTTCAGATTTCATGCTAAATGAGATCTGATGATCATAACACCAATGCACCAGTGTAGAGTAACACAGTCGGTGTTGATGCTTTCTGAGCCCTGCCTGCACATCGACAGAGAACATTTATACCACTGGAAATGATGCAGACAAAGTAAATGAATGTGGTTTCAACTCACAGGAAACCAGATGGTGGATACTAAGCCAGAGGGCGGCCAGGAAGCTTTTACTTTTCTATCATTTCTACTGACATACACACCATATTTCTCATATTACCACCACATTTAATATTTATATTTTGAATTTACTCTGTGCAGTACATTTTTTTAAAAGCACACAGCTGATAGAGTGTAATTTGCTCACACATTTTTTCTCATAAGGATATCAAATATTCAGGAGAAGGTTTGTTTTGTTGAATGCTTTAATCTTCAGTAGCACTTCCCTCTGGCTTCACCAGCCTGTTGGACTGGCACTAACAAGCAAACAAAATTTGTGAAGAGAGAAAAATTCACTTGTGGAGACAGATGCTGCCTGTTTTTGAGTTATGATTAATTGTTGCCATCTACTGTGTGTGTTCAGTGGTGCAACAGAAAAACTTCATGCAATCCATCTACAGCTACATCAATCCATCCATGATCTGTAACTGCTTATCCTCATCAGCGGCACAACATTTTCATTTAAGATATATTTTAACTGCGTAATGAATTTTGGATTTACACAAACTTGTAAATTGTATGTTTAAACTCCTGAAATATTCGTACAGATTGTAGATGAAGTGTAGATCTTAGATACTATGCTGTTTTTCTTACTTCAGTTCAGTCAGTCGATATGTTTATTAAAATCATAAAAAATAGATTCTAATAAGAATTAAAGAACTGTTGTAAACCTGATTTTTCAAGCCACATATAACAATTATACAGTAACAACTCCTCTCACCCTGCATGAGACTACTCCTTCAGCAACAGACTGCTACTCCCACCACGTAAGAAGGAGCACTACCACAGATTCTTCATTCCAGCAGCTGTCAGACTCTTATAACACCAGCATGACTTCATGTAGCACTCAAAGTACTGAAATACTTTGTCCTGTGTTAATTGTATTTACTGTTACACATAGATATCAATGTGCATGATACAAATGATCCAACATCTATATACTTGAAAGGTGTATATAGTAAAATTTTATTTTATTTTACTTTTTCTATTTAAAGCATAGTTTAGTTTTTGTTCTATATACTATCTTATAATCTTGTGTATTGTGAGCTGCTGTAACAAGTGAATTTCCCCGGTGTGGGATCATTAAAGTCTATCTTATTTTAACTTAAAATCAGACACTACTGATACATTGATGATAATAATGTAGGAAGGAACTCTGAAGAAGACAGATTGTCAATGTTTTTTATTAAATGTGAGTTTTAAAAGCCATCATACCGATGATTTATGCCGTTTTATTGGAATTTATTATATACAAAGTGAACTGCTGTAATATGTCGCGGCATATTAAACTGGACAGCACCGTGATCGTCACTCGTTTCAGTCAACAAGCTGTCGTTCATGCTCGGTCTTCAATTCCATATAAAGCAAACCCTGATTATTAGCACATGCTTACACATCTCAAAACTTAAGTACAAATTGTAAGAACACTTTTCTGTTCAAATCACTAGCTGCAATAATTTATAAACTTCCTCCCATTATAGAAAATATCCATTTCAATATGCTCAGAAAAAAAAGGTGGTTTCACCTGGAAGGCATCAGCAGAACTGAAAATGAGAGAGGAAAAAAACATTTGTTTATTAAATGGTTCACGTCCAAAAACAGTGAGTTATTGAAACGAAGGAAAAGGACAGACTTACCTTCCAGCGGTTACCACACTCATTACACAGAACAAACGTGGTCATTGGCTCGTCAGCACTGCGCGTCTGCACCTAAAACACACACAAATATACACATGGGGGTTGTAAACAAAACACTACAATGCAAAGAAGATTATTAGTTCTTGACACAATGCGTAGAAGAATTAAATAAACAAATAATAAATTAAGGAAAAATCTCAAAAGATACAGACTGGTCACCTCTTCTGTTCCTTTAATAGATAAAGCTTGAATAAGCACATTCAAGATTATTCACAGCAGATTTAATAACTAAACGTTACATTTATTATTTTCCTTTTGCACTCAAAAACGAAGAAATACATGTACATGCAGTACATACAAAATACCACTTAACTTGTATGTCCATGCTCATATGTCTGCTTGTCATTGGTGTGTTTACCTGGTTGTAGGTGCAGTTCTTCTTCTTGCACTTGCCGCACTGCAGCAGGTCGGTGGTGGTGCCACCTGTTTTGGCCATTTGGTGTTCCCTGATGGCCTCCTGGGTGAGAACGTTCCTCAGCTGCTTCAGCTCGTCGCTTGCCATTTCCTACACTGAAGACAAGAGATGTGAAAGGAACAGAAGAAGGAAGGGTATGAAGTGGGAGGAGTTCTTCAGCGTTCTGTACCTCAGCAGACATAGAGGCGATGCGGCTTAATTCGATGTTTCCTGCTAGAACGTTTTTGCGAAGACCAGGGTTCTTTGGGTCCTTTAGGTTGCTGATGCGGCTGCGGACTCTGTTTTTGTATTTCATGTCCGTGGCCTTTATCTCCTGGTAGATATGTGCAACCACTTAGTCAAGGGAGATGTGATCGTGATAATAATGCCAAATAAGACACTTTGCATTTGAATCATCACTGAATGAACTACAAATGAGTTAACCAGAAAAAATGGAATAAATTAAAGGATATGATCTTCAATCTCTGCAGCCATGCTGTCACAGTTGGTTGCAAAATCTTTGTAGTGGTCTGTGAAACAGAGAAAGAGAAAATATTTCATGTTAATCTGCACACACTACAGTGACTTATGCGAGTCTTTCTCCTGTAGTATATTGCTGCAAAGTTCCACTGTGCAGTCTTTGTACTTTGTCAGCACATATGCTCTTAGTGATAAAGTGTTATCTTAGCCTCACTGTCTGTGCGCAGGGCAGCTGCCAGCATCTCAATGCACTTGTCTCTGACGGAGTCTCCGGTAGCGAGGTGGGGGGGCAGCGGACCCCCGGCAGAACTGAAGCTCGGAGACATGGGGCTGGTCGGGGTGGTGGGAGATTTAGGAGTATCGGCTTTGCTCTTTCTGCAGAAAAGGACACATCACAACAATCGCTGAGAAGAGTGTTTAATTGTGACATCCGGAGTAATTATTCTGATTTAACCTAATGAAGGAGAGCCTGGGATTTGAAGTAGCGATTTGTGTTGAATGTTTAGACCTTATTTAAAACATATCTGACAAAAAAATCTTACCTAACACAAAAAGTTGAGTTGAAATTGTCATGACTTGAAAGTGTGTGATGAACATGTCAACTCAACCTCATTCAGCATAGTTCAAGCAGCCATAATTGATTTTTTGTTTGTCCACTTAGCCAAACACAACACTGACATATTGACTGACATATTGACTGGCATGTTGTTATGTTAGCAAACATTCGCTTAGTTAAGTGGACAAGCATTGATTTGTGTTTGTGATTTCGGCCACTTGCAGAATCTAGGTTCATTTCAGTAGAATCCCATGCTGTCTTTTAGCTCTACTTTTGGTCTCCACCAACTCCTGAGTGAAACATCTCACTCGTGAGCTGCTAAATCCTCCACTATGTTCACCAGCTTGTTGCTAGATTTGTTTGTTGTTTTGTGGTGGCCAGAAGGTTTACTGTATATATTTTAAAAAGGCAGTCTTTACCCTCTGAGGTCCTACCAATGGTACTAATTATGAGGATCATTAGTAGAAATTGTAATGAACCTACATTGACTTATATTTTGTAAAAGAAAAACACAAATACCTTTCAAAGCTGTCAGTAGAGGGTTTCCTCTGCGGAGGTCCAGGACTGAGAGGTCTTAGAGCCATGCGACTCTCTCCTATAAAACAAAAGCCAATATAATCATCTTTATGCTTTCCACTAAGACGATACTGTGAATTTTTTCCACATGGCCAACAGTTTAGTTTTTTTTTAATCAATCAACACTTATGTCTTTTTCATTTACCTTTCAGCGGTTAGCTTCTTTGCTGGTGGTGAGCTGCTTTTCTTTGAATCAGTGGATTCCCTCCTACAGTAAGTAATTTGACACTTCTAGTAAATATGGTTTTATCCACAATGTTTATTTCTGTTTCATTTCCAAGTATGTATAAGATCTAAGGTAGTGCATACCAGTCCTACCTGTCAGGTTTGGAGTCAGTTGATTGACGTTTCACAGGTTGTCCAGGCTTCGAGTCACCGGAGTCCTTCCTGCAACAAAAGAGATGCAGAGTTGTGACACTGACACCACGTTTAAGAATCAAATACACACATGTATTTGTCAGACAGGGCGGTGTGAATCAAAGTGTACAACGTACAGTGCTCCTGCACACCTGTGTTTTTCTTTTTTGACATCCACAGTGGGCTTTTTGGGAGGAGACGGTTTAGAGTCAGATGAATCGTTCCTGACAAAAGGAAACATTTGTTTGATTCTTAAACAAATCCACTTGTCAGAGTATATAAAGGCGAGCTCCTCATGCACTGAAAGCCGACAAAGAGCTGTTTGAAAGAAGCTCAAGCCGAACCACGCAACCACATTGTATCACGCCCACAGCTTAACAAGCATTTTCACACTCGCCAACCTTTCTTTCTTGCCTTCATTGGCGTGTTTTTTAGACACTTTGCTCTCCGATGAGTCTTTCCTGAAAAAAGAAAACATTCTTTGTACCAACAAAAGATCTGCCACTAGACTCTTGTCACAGCACAACAGCACTACACACTGCATTATTATACTGACACTATATTGCGTCAATATTTCATGTAAAACCAACGGAAAACTAAGAGATTAAACTCTAAGTGCACTGATCCTCCAGAGTCAACAGCAAAGTGATTTTCAAGGATGAATGACCCCGGACCTTTCTCTCTTTACGTGATCTGACGTCTTCTTCAGTGAAGGAGGTTTAGACTCTGATGACTCCTTTCTGCTGTGGCAGACAACACAAGGATTCAGTGCAGAGAAGAAAACGGCCAATGAAAATTACGGGTTATTTTTCCAAAATAACCAAGGCAGTGACTACATGCAGTCTGTAATGAGAACTCATCTGATCCAGACCTTTCCTTTTTCCCGTCCAGTGAGGGACGTTTCACAAGAGGCGGAGGGTGAAGGTGAAGAGGGAGTGGAGGGAGAGGAGCGTTGGGGTCAGGAGGCTCTTTTCTAAATGAAAATACAGCGTTGAGCAGAGCTGAATCACTTCACGACGAGAGTGACTATTACCGTGCATGCAGAGCCTGACCTTGGTGGAGGTGGATGAAGGTAAAGAGGAAGAGGGGCAATAGGAGCATTTGGGTCCGGTGGAACTTTCCTGATATAAAAATCAAGATTTGTTTGAGTTTCCCTTAAAATGTTAACACTTCTCTGCACTAACCGAGAGAATTGTTTCACAAACATGCACCAGAGCATGCCTGACCTCTCTTTCTTGACTTCCAGTGAGGGTCGCTTGGCTGGAGGAGAGGTGGCTTGGGGGGCATGAGGACGAGGATGTCTGGAGGAAGAGTCTTTACCGTCCTTCCTGGACAAATGTCACAACAGCACAGATCAGAGCACTGAAACTTAAGAGTCCCAGATGAAGCAGCATGCAATTCAAGCCAAATCCCTTGAATAAAGACACACCTGACTGACCCATCACGGCATGCATCATGCACAGCGGGTGTCATGTTAGGCCGTGAGTCCGGTTATAAAACCGCAGGAACAAATGTCAGTGAATATGTGTGACTCAGAAACGGTTATGTCATGCAGGAACATCTGAGTCAGTCATGGTCTTCAGCTCAAGCGATGAGACCTGACCTGTCCTTTTTCAGGTCCAAAGAGGGGCGTTTGATTGGGAAAAGAGGCCGAGCAGGTCGAGGAGGAGAGGGGAACCGGGTAGGATACAGAATACTGCTGTCCAACACTCCTCTCCTGAAATAAATAATTCATTTTGAAGCTCTGCTGGATGCTTCTGATGTGAAATAACCTATTTATGGAGGCATTTTCCTCTCACCTTTCAAATATTGCTTTATGAGCGTCAGCAGGTTTCTCTCTCTGGGGTTCACCCTGCAGTCTCTCACGTTGTGGCGTATTTATCGGCCTCTCATGTCTGTTTTCTTCTCTGTGTTTGTCCTTCTTCAGGTCATCCATGTAGCTGTGCTTCTTGGGCTCCTCGGGGTGTTTCTCCTTTTTGACCTCTTCCACGTGTCTCGTCTTTTTTGGTTCTTCAAATAATGGTCTTTCTTTCCTCCATTCTGGCTTGTGTTTCTCACTCGCCAGGTCTTGCACATGCTTCTGTTTCTTGTCATCTATTTTTTGTTGGGCATCTTCTACAGGTCGTTGATTTTTGGATTCTTCTAGATGCTTCTCTTTGCTCATTTCTTGGGGATGTTTCTCATTTTGGGGCTCCTCCGGGTGCTTCTCGTCGCTGAGGTCATCCGTGTCGCGTCTCTTTTTGATTCTGTGCTCGTCGTTACGTTTTTCTTTTCTGTTTTTACTAGAGTGCTTTGTGTCAGGATCTGAATCTTGTTTCGGTTTAACATCCAGTTTCCTGTGACTAACAGAAACAAAGGAAGTATCATTTTTACCTCTGTTCGAGAGCCAGCCAACACTAACCACTTTCACCTGCGTCAGGTTTGCTGTTGTAACGCAACTCAAGCCTCATTCAGACAGGATTCAGATAAAATACAAAAGGAGTCACTGCAAGACGCACGATGAGCTTGCAGAGTGAAGTTGAACATTTTCTTTTTATACGTCTTCGGTAACAGGAAACACAGCTCTATGTGTAAAGCTCAGAGAGACTTTCTCAAAATGCAAACACCTCTGCAGACTGGACATAAATTAATGAGGGTAGTTGGGACTGTAATTATCATTTGTGGGATTAAATCACAGACCAGCACTGGTAATACTGACCCACTTAAATGTCATGCAAAAACACATGACTTGTAAGTATCTTGAAAACAACCAAATTACAACCTCAGTAACAGAAGAGTCCGTCATCACATGTGCCAAGACTTTAAGTTCAATTTCTGATGACCTAATCATAGTAGTACTTAAACAAGCACTTGCACACTACAGAACCATATGTTAAAATTCACTTCTTTAATAGTTTCTATTTAAATTCTGATCACAAAGCATCGCCCTTGATGCTGAATATTGTTTTTGTCCAAGGATTAACATATTTTCCCTGCATGTACTGTAAGTATGACACAAATCCACTTACAGCTGCTCGTGAGTTGAAACCTGTACTTATTTAAAATGCTGATGTAATACTACTTAAATGACAAAGAAACAAACAAATATCTTTACATCATTTGACATCATCCTAGAAAAAATACTAATCTACTTTTGATATGGTGCTACAATGCTGTTTTGATTATTGCATCTGGGGTCGGATCATTTTCAGCTGTTATAATGTCCAGACTGTGGGACTTGTGTGGTGCATAATGTTGTGCGTGACAAGTAAAATCACCACTTCACCATATAACTATGCTATTTTTTTTCATATTTGCACTCTGGGCGTGCTGATATCTAACAACTTGTTATTTCATAATGTTTCTGCTTTTGTGTTACATATCATGTTAGCTGTGAAAGAAGCAGTACTGACCTGCTCTGTGTTTCAGATGGTGAGCTGTTTGGAGACGTGGCCGTTTTGCTGGAGTCCAAACCGTTCTTTATTTCGGACGGTTTCTCAGAATGAGAATGTCCAGAGTCTGTGAGAGTGTTTGAATGAATAATATCATCAGTTCACAGATGTATTTACTGACATAAACTACTGTTTACCTGAAAATCATGCATGTGTATAAATCAGGTATCAAGTCAAGTACCCAGAAGTCTTTTCCAGTCTTTAATGAGAACCTTTGCCAAAGCAATGACTTCCTCGTCGGTGCAGTGCTTCCTGATGCCGTTGACAGACATGCCGATCCTCGTTTCCTGAAGGGAACACATCGATGTTGACAGTTTTAATACACATGAATTTGTGATGAGCCATTTGTTAACTTAATTATTCTTCTGATGTTTCTAATTAGTTTATGGGATGAAAACCACTGACAAAACTGCACTCTAATGCAAACTAAAACTATAAACCTAACACCCACCTGGAGAAGTTTGAGTGTCATATTGAAACCTTTCAGTTCCCTCAGAAGGTCCATGGCGCCCTCCTGCACACACACACACACACACACACACACACACACACACACACACACACACACACAGACAACAGATTTTAGACTTTTGAATGATAAATCTTGGATTTGTTTATTGACAGATGTGTTATGACAATGTGAAATACAGATATCACAGCAAGCAAATGCAAACATTTCGAAACAGAAACTGGTTAGTAAGCAGTAACACAGCTTTCACTTCTGTTTTTATTTTTTTTCCAACAGAATTTTAAATATAATATAATCTATAATCGAGAATAAAAACAAAACATCAGAACAGGTGTTAAATCAGCAGGTCTGGGAGGTTTTATTCTGATCACACTCTGAATAACAATAATAGTTTTTGTAGTTTTTATTGACTGCAGTACTGTGAATGTACAAGAGCGCCATTGGTACAACGTCCTGTTTACACACACTCACTCACTCACTCACACACACACACACACACACACACACACACACACGACCTTGCCCAAAGGCCGCGGTGTTTACTTTCTGTTGCACGAGTCACTGTTTAACATGAACAACAGCAAACGATCTGCAAAAAGTTCTTAACAAGTGGACACAAGTTGACCCATATGGCGGCTGGACACTCCGGGACTAAAACGTCCTGCGAGACTTTAAGTCTGCAAAACCGCGCCAAACACCTGTTGACCATTTGTTACGCGCACAGCCAGGTTCATATTACAAGTGTGAACAGTCTCCAAATGCGGAAATCAAACACATATTCGACATAAACCTGGTTGAAAACATTTCATTTTCTGTGGAGATATTCACGGGCCTTCTGCTCAGCACGCGGTGGCAGGACAACGCGCCACCTGTGGGTGTCAAAATACAGCCTCACCGTGTTATTTCTAGACACCATCTTGTCCAGTTTTTTTGCAATCCGAATGAGATCTTCCTCTCGAGTCATCGCTGCATTTACTCGACTGAAAACGAAGCAATGGTGTCGAGTTGATCAAAATCGTGAAAAATGAGTGGAGAAAACAAAAAGTTTGGATCCGCTGCAGGTCGGACTTTACGCACGGCGCGCTCCATTCAGTTACAGAGGCGTGTCCTGCTGCTGCGGGGTCCCAGCTGACCAGCGCGACACATGACAACAACTAAATATAGACGGTGAAGTAGACACATGGCACAACGCAAATATACAGTGCTCAAAGTGGTTCGTGTAAAGTTGTATCAAAGTGTCAAATACTTCCTCGTTTGTACGATTCAAGGAGCCAATCAGCGACTTTAGATGGCTGCATTTTATCCCCAGAGGCTGGCAAAATGCAGCCTGACGCTGGATCAGTTTCTAACAAGGTTATTACCTCACCGTGTTACTTATTCTCTAAGAAACACAGATGTATCTATGTTTGAAGACATTGGATTTTCAGGTGTGGCGCTTGCGTTTCCAAAATGAAATAAATGTGATTTTAAATAAATTAAAAGAAATTCTTTTGTTTACACGTGTTTGCCACCAGAGGGTGCTGTAACGTAAGTCTACACAGCTTCACGAACAAATCAGATCCATCCATGAGAATAAACATAAGATTTCCTCCTGCTCTGAAAACACTGACCTTTCACCAACCATCATGTTTGCTTCTGTTTGGTACTTCCACATTCGCAGTGCAGGTTTTCTGTCTTTACACTCGCTTTGAGCTCACAGCAATATTTCATGAAGATCGCGCTTTATCAGCACTATTTGTTCCTCTTCTTCTTTCCAGTGAACCTGTTATGTCACTGAGGGAGTATAAATGTTGATAGTTTGGGGGGGAGTCCGAGAAATGCAGGCAGGCTGCGTTTGAAGTGATACTAAACTATTCTACTACTGAGCTGGAATGATGTTATTTGAAATGATTTGAGACTGTAATTGCACAAGTCTGCAGCCTTCCTTTGAGTCTTGTGGTATATACAGTGAGTTAGCCGAGGTCAGTTAGACAAACATTCAGGAATGAAATGACTTGCGATTACGTGCTTTCTACAAGGTCCTCAGTAACCTATAAAAATGTGTTTATAGATCATCTCTGACAACTTCTTGGAAGCAATAACTTACAGACTGTTTTTATAAAATGAAATCTCTTCCAGGGGAAACACACTCCCAGAATCGAAAAGGCATGAAAGCTTACTCCCACAGTCCACCGGGAACTGAGCCTCGTTGCAGTTCAGATCTCGGAGACGTCCCTGCTGCTGGTTGTCTCGACGTTTGTGGGAATGGAGGACGTGAGAGATGAGGAGTTGCGACAGCTTGTTTTTGAAGTTAGATCAAATATCAGTGGGGAAGACTTGAGGTTTTAATTGGTTTGGATTTCTCTGTCTAGAAATGTACTCATACCCAACAGTTTTCATGGACACAGTTTATGTAGACAGCCATGCTCTCTAACATAATTGTATATCATTACAGAGTACAGTATTGGCTGGAAAACGTCAATGTCTGCACTAAAGGTAAGTGTTTGGATCTTTCATACTGTAGTGTACTCATATTTTAAAACCTTAAACTATGATCCAACGTGGGGATTTGTAGCTAACTGTGTTAATGGCAGCAGGTGAAAGTACACTCTAAAGCTTGTCTTGAGCAAAGAGTATTATCTCTTTACACTGCTCTTACACAACAGGTTGAGCGTACCACTGCCTCCGCCTGAAGCCACCAGTGTGTCTGGCAGGTAGAGATAGTGCCAGACAACTCAATAATAAGTGGGTCAGCTCAACGAGAGGAAGCAGGCCAAGAGGAAGAACCAGTGATCAAGATCAACCTGAAGCATCCTCTAAAGTCCGAGTACTAAACCCTTCAGCTTGGAGCTGAAAAAGAGATGTTCTCCCTTCTGCAGATCTCTGACCCACTTCCCAGACGCTCAAACTAAATAATCTAATCTGATCTCTTCACTGTTGGGGGGAAAAAAAAACTCACCAGTAGCAGGAACAAGCTGCAGACACAACATTGACATACTCATTTAATTATTTATTGACTTGACAATTCATAAAGTGGAGATTGTCAGCACATACCTTGTATAAACTTGTTAGCAAACAGTTGCTTATTTACACATCCAGCAGTTAAAGTGCAACATCATTCATGCAGAGTTGTCCAATATTGACTCTTTTAGCTCTGTTTTTGGTCTCTGCCAACTCCCGAGAAAAATATCTGTCTCCTTAGCTGCTAAATCCTCCGCTTTGTTAACCAGCTAGTTCTCAGAGCTTGTTTGCTTCTCAAAATGACATTCATGACAACAAGGAGACTGAACCACAACAGTAAACTTTAACAGGAAATGATGCCAATACCTGCTCGTAAAATTACATTGTATAGGCATTGCTGATCAGATATAAAGATTCCTGCATTGTCCATTTTTCACCTCAGATGTTTTCACACATTTTAATACAGGAACGTTTGTGACCAGGCTGCCATTTTTTCCTGCTTAAAAATTCCAAAACCAAGCAACGCCCAACTTGTAATATGTCCCCCAACAGCACGAGCGTTTATGTTGCAGTTCATTGAAAGTCATAAGTCAGTAGTTCTGAGTGGATTTTCACAAATCTCGATCTCAAACTGATGTTTGTACGGCAAGTCTCTGATCTTCAAAATAATGTACTCAGCACATTGAAAAGAGATGAGAGGCGTAAGCTTGTACCACATGCTTCCGAAGGCATTCATTTAAGCACAAATCAACTGAATGACAGTGGATATGGCAACTACAGCACAACAAAGTTTTATGACTACTTTTTTTGGAAATCTGACCATGATGACCATTTCATTTCATTTCATTTCCGAGTTCCAAGGACATTGGATTCAAGCATTTGTGAGCAAGTGCAGCCCAGTGCATTCCCGTGTTGTTGTAAGTTTTCTACTTTTTGAGTAAAAAGGGAATACAACAGCCCTTTTTCTCTTTTCTCTATTCATGTGGCACCTATTTCAAAAGTGTTTCAGTCTCTCCACAGCATAGACATCCCCGTTTTATGAAAGGACCATCTTTCCAAAAGTGAAATACTCTTTTAAAGTCATAACAAGGAGCTGAAAGACACTATAATGCTCTGTAGAGCTGAAGGAAGCGGCAGAGTTGTGACCCCTCATGCATTACACTCATTTATTTGATCCACCGAGAAAGAACCTTTAATTTTTAAAACTGTGCATTTACTTGTAAGAGTATCCTTTGTATTGAGGTTTTGCCACTTTTACTGAAGTAAAACATCTGAGTACTTCTTCCAACACTACAAAGGAGGCATACTCATTGAGAGCTATACACATAAAAGAAAGACTAATATTGCTTGAGACAGCAAAGATGTAGACTTTGCTGAAAGGATTAAGTCCCTGATGTTTTGTGCAGTCGGTGAGTTTTCCGTCACTCTGGATTCCTGGTGGCTCTTAGGCTCTGCATGGTTACATAACTGCATCTGTGTGCATTCCCATACACTACACTGAAGTACACTGAGCCTCTGCTGCTGGGTTTTAGAGTCTGTCATTAGCCTCTTGGGTCTGACCACATCTAGTCCTTTCTTGTCTTTGCTTGTTATCCAAGCAGACAGAAGAAAGTGGTCCTACACCCCCCCTACTGCTCTGAGCATCCTGCATGCTTTGACAGACAAAGAGTTAACACAGATTCCAACAGGGAACATCCACCAGTCTACTTTCCTCCGCCGTGCACCTCGCCCAGAGCCGGTGTCTCTGCCAGTCACAGACCAGAGACGCCAGGCCTGGGCAATTATGGCAATTTTTGGATGACATCAGACCAGAAAATGAATGATTTCATTTAGCTGTCAATTTTTTTTTTTTTGGGGGGGGGATCTGGTGTAGGATGCAGAACCTGTAATAGAGCATGTCAAAACAGAGTGGGAGAATTGTTTAGACGTTCACATCTGCAGTTGGCTGGAAGGTAATCCTAGCCTGGTGGGGTTGGTTTGTCTGCTAATAATGACCACTGTTCGGTGTTGGCACTTGCAAAAAATAGGCTGAATCTCCCCGAGAGGTTGGACCACCCAAAGACTTTAAGAACATCCTTGTATCTTCAGCTGTCTCTTAAGTCTCTATTTACTGCCACACATACACACACACACACACACATACACCAAATCTGCCATATCCAAAACAGTTTTGGTGGTGCCACTATTTTAGGCTCCCTTTGACCAAAATAACCAGTGGTGCCACCGTTAGACACAATCCAACCAAAATAACTAAATGACTAACCAAACTAAATCTGAATTATGCTCTGAGCAAGAGATGTTTAACCCCGCTCCTGACTACAAAAAGAGCCTTTAGTGTGTGTCAGCCCGACTGCAGATTATGAAGAAATGAGACAGAGAAAATGATTCACTCGATAGCTGCACAGTAAATATCCCAAAGATGCCTTTAAAGGCGGAAAAAAAGCTGGAAAGGGATATGTAAAATATGTACTATATCTTATCCACAACCGTCAATTACACACTGGCACACTGGACAGACACTGAGTCATTTGTGTAGTGTGTCTGCAAAAAGATCCTGTGGTTCTTCCCAAGGCTACGATTTGATCTCTGAGCTCTCTTCGTTTGTGCTTGAGCTTCGGCTTTATGCTGACAAACAAGTGCATAACCCCTTTGGCTCGAGACTGAAAGGGGAAAAAAAAATCCTTCAAAATAAAGGGACCAAATCTCCGTGTCGTGAATGGAGGAGCATCTTGAAAGAATGCTGCAGTTTTAGTTTGTCTCCATAATCAATGAAAATAGGATTCAATGCTTGCACTAATCTAGATAAAACATTGCCTAAACCCCTCACAGCAAATTGTGTTGAGTGGATAAATCAGAGTTCCTACGCTGACAGGCTCAATTGTGTTAGTGTGTAAATCCCCTCTTACTCTCATTTCCTTTTCAACGACCCACTAATCCAATTAGAGCGCCGTAGTTCAAAACCTGTGATAACTACCTCTCCTCTCCGTACTAGCAGCTTTTGCAGCGCTTTCTGTTGGAAGTGGATTCTGCACAGGTTAGATATTTATATACTCGAACTGCAGTGATTTAAGAGAAGCAGGGATTGGACTCAATGCTTAATGATCCAGTTAGTTGTAAACACTATAAAAAAGCATCTAAATCCACAGATGTCAAACACTTGTGAGCTTGGGAACTGTGTAATTGTTCTTGTAATTCAAAGACAAAGACAAAAACAGAAAAGTAAATAAAACCAAATGGAAACCAGCCCTCAAAGTAACAGGAGAAAGAACTATTTATAGCAGCTCTTCTTGCCATGTACATAAACTACAGGTTTTGAAAACACTTAAGAGGTTAGAGGATACAGCTGATTCACATGACAAGACAAAAGACAAAAGTTTCTCAGCAATAACTTCATGTGAATTCATGAATTCAGTGCAGTCAGGACCGTAACACCAGGCTTGTGAGAGGTCATGATTTTGTCTCAAAGTTTCTTGTTCTATTTATAACTGATCATGCCTCTGTGATGGCTGGGTTATTGTTTTCCTATGGAGAGAATAGTGATGTCCAACTATGCAATGTGTTACACTCAGAGGTGCGCAAAATTGACACAAAGAACAGCGCTCAAAGCTCAAATTATTTTTGGTTTGACTGTTGCCGCTGATTTTTTCAAAGCACAACCAATGAGATAACAGTTGTATGTGATGTAGCCTAGGAAAGAAAGTTAACTATCCACTGAACTCAATATTATAGTACATTAAAAGCATACCACCAAATTACCTAGAAAAGTAATTTATGACTAAATGTCAGCGGTCAGGTGTGGCACTACTTGATTTGTGAATGGGCACACAGTTTACGAACTGAGCTTGCTAAATTCAATGCTAAAGCGAGCTGCTTATGTATGTAGCAATGCAAGGTATACAGAGTGACAGTGGATATGCTTCATATCACAAGCAGTCGCTGACCTGAAAATGTTTCCTAACAGTAAATCCCATTATGTTGTTAGAAAATTGATCTGATTTATTTTAGGAATAAAAATATATTTTGCTGACTACACTGTGCTGTTTGTTGAACAAAGAGTAAATCTCTAAACATGAAGGCAGCTTCATGCTCAGCCTGTGAAAACAGCTGTATGACGTCTTCAGCATGGGCCTTTAGCAGGAAGGAAGTACCTGACAAACAAGTTGCATTGTGGGAATTGTATTTTGGACCCTTTGTCTCCCCAAAGTATCACAACTTTATGCAACTGCAATACTCAATCAGTGGAGTACTCTGTTAAGTCCCAGTGGCCAATAATTTACCACCATTATTTCTAGTATTCTGCCAATCATCACATCAACCAAATAAGATATGAACAAGCTTCAATGAACTGAAAATCTATTTTGAGAGATTTTAAAGCTCATACCAACATAGTAACCTATGCTGTCATGTAAGAATAACAAAAATATGTATTCCAGTTTCTTTCTTTTATAGTAATGAACTGCAGATGTTTTTTATCCTATATGAAGCTTTGGGCTATACTGTTGCTATGCTATGCGCAATAAAGACTTGGCAGCTTATTTGTAGCCCCAGGCAAAGAATTTTCTTCTCTCTTTGACATTTGTCTGAATGACATATTGCATTGCGCTCTAGTTGTTGGCACCTGTGACTGAAAATCAGATGTTTTCTGAATTGACATACACAGATTCTTTAAGCTACGGCCAATGGCTTTTACTGCACATCTGGTCAACTGCAGGAGCTCTTATTTTGAGATATGTACTGTATATACAGTACAATAATATAGATATATAATATACATATACACAGTGATTAAAAACGACTAGGTGGAGCAAAGAGCTTAAACCTTTGCCTATATAGCTCCGGGATCTGGCCCAAAAAGAGAGAAGAAGACAGCAAATTATCTCCACTTGTCCGCTTGTCTATTTACTATACACTTCTTGCCTTAATCCATGTAGGAGGAACTAAAAACAGTGAAATAAGGCACAGAACAAAAATAAACATCCAAAAGAAAGAAAATCAGCTTAAGAAATTTTTTTTAAAAAGGCTAAGAGTCCATCCAAACATCTTTCTGCAGTGTTCGTTTCAACTTTGTGGTGGATTTATTGATACCACATGAGACTGAAACAGCCCAAAGGAAACAGGGAATTCTGTCCAAGGGCTCCAGGCAAGAAACCTCCTGATGGCCCTGGAGGTCCCCCCAAGGTTAACTCAAGCAGACTTGTTAATGCATGGGTGATGTCATGACCAAGAGGTTTTCGTGCAGTGATGTCAGGATGTCATGTTGTGCGTGTTTTAGAGAACTATATACTGTGTAAAACAAAATATAAAATCAGCATTGAGGGGGGAAAAAATTATTACTCATTAAGAATACAAATAAAAGAAACTATGTATTATGGTCAACCTCTATATTTTATTAGGGAAATTTCACATCCATTGAAGTTGATTATTATTTTAACCCTTTTAAGTTAATTCATAATAAGAAAGATCTATCTATAATGAATATTCATGCAGATATCTGTATGTAAGATTACAAGTCTGTCACATCTAAGTTTTATTTTTGCTTTTCTGTTTTCATGATTTTCCCTTTTAATCCTTATTATACTATCATGTAACTATGCTGGTGCTATGTTACTATTGTACAATGTGAACTAGTATGACTGAATTCTTTATTTGTTTGTTGTTTGTTCTTTCAATAAAGTTTGGAAGACAAAAAAAAGAGATAATTATATACTGTGGGTGTGTTTGTGTATTTTGTGGCAGGTGGGAAAAGAATGATGTGTGTATTTGTTTCTGGTTTAGTTCACTGACTCCACACAGGCACTCTCTGTCTATGTGGGGTCCAGGAAATCTCAGAAAGTCTCAGAGCAGAGGAGGCGTCTCCTCTGAGGATGGGATGCCTTAATGCATCTGCTCAGACTTCCTGTGAGTGGATCGCATGACAACAATGTATACATTCAACCAGATTTATGAAAAAAACAGATGTACAGGATATGTGCCTATCCTCAGCAGGAGATACACAAACAGAGAGAAAACAAAAAGATTATGAAGATTAACAAAAGTAATGTTATCCAATCAAATCATTAATGCAGGCCACAGATCTGTTCCTGCAGATCTGTGGAAATCTGGTTATTGTGTTACATCACTTGGGTGAGTGCCAAAGGCTTCAGTACACTTCAGCAGGGCTGTATTGCTCCCGTATCTGAAGTTAGCAGGCATTGCAGTCTTTGGTGTAAATGTAGAAAACAAGCAAAACTGCTTTCTCTTGAAACTGTTTTGTTGTTTAGTCAAACTGAGAAAGTGTATTTCAACCAGCGGAGTCAAGACCTTTATAGACTTAAATTTATAAATCAACACAGTGTTGATCAACCTTCTTTACATTTTAAACTTGAACAACACTAAAGTAAATTAATAAGATAAAGACGCCAAGTCAACCAGTGAACCAGTGAAGGGAGGCCAGTTAGAGTAGATTTGGTTTCTTCCTTGTACGAGTGAGAACTTGATATACTACATTTGAACTATGACTGCAAGAGTTAGGGATGACTGACTGATTCCCACACAAAGACCTGAAGTAACAAGAGCAGTGAGATGGTATCAAGATGTCCAAAGGAGACAAAAATTGCACTTTAACAGCCTAATGTAGAGAAAGCTCATATTAGGATCTGTGTCTTTGAGCTGGAAAAAATATCTGGCCTTCCAACATTTGACATCTTCAACATAAATGTCAAGCATAGCTTTGTCTTATTAGTGTTGCAATAGTATGGGATGCTGTATTTTCTTTTTGAAAAGAGGCCAATGGAAGCATATATAATGCAAAATCGGGCCTAAGATTGAGCCTTGGGGAACGCCGCAGGAGCCAGTCGCAGGTAGATATTGTTAGAGAGGTTAGAGAGCAACTGGTATAAAATCACCAAATTTGTATTTGTTCTGTCATTTTGTCATTAAAATTAAGTCAGCTATTACATAAAACATTGCAGGAGAAAAATATAAGCTCAGTATAAACAGGCTGACTAAGCTAAATCACAGTGAAGCCTTGTGTGCCCTTTATTACTCTCAGATGTCCAAATATGATAATTCTATCCTCGGGAAAAATAGAGGTTTGTATCCAATGTAGGTTGACACAAGTGGAGCTCAAAATCCGCACATTGTGGTGCTTCGCTTCCAGTCGGTCAGGATAACAACTGGTGACTGGAAAATATACTGGCCAAAGCATACATCAGATTGACCAAAGTCAACACACTATTCTGAAGAACTGAGATATATAATCGTTTTATTAATAAGAAAATATCGCTTCAATTTGGTATTTGAAATAAAATATTTAATGATTAGTTACTGGGGCTATCAAATGAAGGAAAAAAATCATTTTTCAAAATTATGATTCCTGGGGTTGTCCTGCCTACGCCACGTCTTCTACAGCAAACTTTAAACCTTTTGGTAGACAGACAGAATGATTTCATGAGAAAATGAACTGCTCCGTTTTATATCTCGCTATAAAACTGACTGACAGTACAAGAATTTAAATTATCAACAAAACAGCCAGAACACACCATTGTAATTACGGACACATAATTCACTCCTTCTGACTGTTTAACGAGCACGGTTCAATGCTTGGAAATGCATTTAAGTAATTAATTGGAAAATCCATTGTGTATGTGCTGGGGACCAGAAAAGTTCTTATCAGAAATGTTTTTTTCCCCTAAGCTTAAACATATGGTTTGGTTAAATTATCTTATTATTTATTTTTAAATTTGATTCAAGTAAATTATGTGATGCACCTGGAATAAATTATTCTCGGGACATTTGCTGCCAATTGGGAGATTTATGGCCTGTAGCGAATACGGATGTATTTTTATATTTTAATAAAATATATGGTGCTAAATTACCTCACAAAACACAGTCTGTCAACAGTGTATACAATAAAGTTTTAAAATATGTTAGCAAGCGAAAGTCATGCATGCTTACAGAGTTCTGGTATTTGTTTATACTTTGGATTTGAATTTAGAAGAAAGAACTACAAATTAAAAGTTTTGTTGAGGCTGCAATGATCTTTCTGACAGTTCCCCGATGTTTGATATTGATACAGGCTGCAGAGGCACATGTTTTGGAGCAAAAAGCCTTTTTTTCAGAAAAGAAGGGTATACTGGCAAAACAAATCACTGATTTATGTGTTTTGATGAGGCCTCTTTTTCCATTTGATCTGTTTCATAGAGAGGAGAGATGCTGTTTGACAGAAATGTTAGGTTTGAGACGGGAAATTGCCATTCTCCAACGTTCTCCAATGACCTTGGACCGACATCAAGACATGGAGTGTTTAATGATTTAGCTCAGATTAATATCAACACAAAGCCATGGAGTTATTATAACCAGATTGAGCTGATGTGCTCAGCGAACTGGTAGCCAAAAACCCCAGTCACTCGCAGCAGGAGGCAGATTGTGGGGGGGGTGAGCAGCTAGCAGACGGCGGCAACAGCAGGGGTAAAGACCAGCTCTGAGACATGTGGAAAGTCTGAAATGACTTTTACTGGGCCCCAAGTAAACAAACCCACATCAGTTTGGACCTAGGTCCTCGCGCATGAGTCACTGCCATCAGTCTCTTTAAAGCCCCACATGGAGATCTTCCACAGTCCTCTCTGCACTAGTGTTGATGAAGAGCACCACCAAGCCCTTCTTTCAACATTACGCTTCCTGTCCTGTTCCAGGAATGCAGGAAGGGGGACATCAGTGAAAGGGGCCTTGGTGATGGGCTCCACATGATGTCTAACTGATGAGACAAGATCCAGAGAAGGAGTTCACATGGTAACCATAACTTGAACCCACTTCTGAAACACACTTTTTCAGAGCACTATATCCTGGAAGAGAAAACCCTGGGTGACTCTTAAGAAAAACAATGTCACCACAAGGTTCATTTAGTGGCTGTTCTGAGCTTTTTATCTTATGGATGGAGATCCAGATGGAGTTTACCCAGTTGTCATGGAATTGTAGATTTTTCTGGGCACATTAAGGACTGAAAAAAGTTTAAGTTTATTATTGACCTTGGAAACAGAAAATCAAGAATCCTTTACCTAATCTTTAAGTCAACATAGAGAAGTTCAGCTCAGAAAACAATGGACATTTTGACTGTCAGACAGAGGTAAACGAAAGCAGTATTCTTGTTTGTAGACATCGTGAAAGCTAGCAAGCTCAAAATCAAGCTACAGTTATTAGATTCACGCTTTGACGTTTATATTTTCACACACATGGCAAACGTAACACAATCTATAGTGCCACTTTGGCTGCAGCTGCTGCAGAAATTAGAGCCTCTATCATTATTCTGATATGTTAGCATCTTGTCCCCACAGAGTGGCTGTCTGAGTCAGTGAACAGGCATTTTTTTAACATAACCTGTAATGTCACAAAATACTGAAATTAGCTAGTAATGCAATGCAGCTACTGTAATATGCATGCTTCTGTCAGCTGTTGTTTCTCTTTGTCAAAAATGAACTTTGAACGCTACATTACTTTCATCCTGACGAGACAACAGTATTATGTGCATAGTTGAAGTGTAAAGTTTATACATGTGCGCCTGTGGTGTATGATGCTAAAATAACAGGCGATAGTTTGAACTTTGGCACAGAGATGAAGTTGTTGAGCTGTTGTGTTCTCATAAAATCTCTTTTATAGCTGAAGGAGGCGGATGTTATTCTGTACTTTCAAATCTTTTTAATCCCAGCTGACAGTCCTTTTTTTTTTATTCATACAAGAAGACATGTGCTTATGTATCTGGCAGAATTTATGAACGTGTTTTGGTGTATAAATCTTAGGAGCAAAGAAAAGACCATCTGGTATTGCTATATCGAGAATAACAATCAAACAAAACAAAACAAAAAAAAAGAAAAGAAATACTTGTTTATTTCCAAACACTAAGGATTACAAGATTTCAGACACTGAGTTGACAGCTCGGCTAACATTATGCGTTTGGATGGAGACACAGAATGAAGGACCGGACTGGGCACTGCCCCCCTCAGTGGGTAAACTCTACACACTGCAGCCATTCAGTTGGCCCAGCTCACTGGATAAAGTTAGGATTGTTTGTCAGCGGGCTGTAATGCCAGGAATGCTCAGTGCTGGCTCCCCCTGTGTGTGTGTGAGCGTCCCTTACACTTTATTTTGCCTCTCCAGCAGCAGTTTGGATCTGTGGTAACACCCCTGTGCTCCCAGAACTCTGAAGTGAAATAACAGCTTCTATTTCTCTCCTGCAAGCTATTTTGGTACCCCCGACACACACACGTCCACCACCTCGAATTACCCCACCCTCTCCCACCATACCGGCAGAGACTGTCCCATCTGTGCTCTGGATTGGCATTTTCTAGCATGTTCCATCCGGCCATCATGACATCACTTTCTAAATGAGCAGACACATGAACATAAACGCACACACACGTTGGTCTGATGATTTGCAGCTTGAGTCAAACCAGTGTCTAGCTGCATATGAGTCCTGTTCAGCTCTCAGATCCAAGTCTCCTGAGGTTTTAATAGAGATTAATGATTGCATTAATGATTAGTGTTTTATCCTAAAGGAGAGAAAAGGGGAGGATATTTTCAACAATTCATTCTCATTTACTTTTCATTCAATCTGGTATATGTTTACAAGTTGCTATTAATAGCTTTTTTAGTTGTTAATATATAACTTTAATTAAAGCTGTTCCAGTCATTGTAAAGCAGAAATTAAGCAAACAAATTCCTAAGTAACCCCAACTTTAAAGGCATAGTTAATCATATTTTGTTGTTTTTGTTTGTTTGTTTGCAGAGAGTTGGATGAGAAGATTGATACTACACTTGTCCATGAGCTAAAAATAGTTGCAAGTTATAACTTACAGCCAGCAGTCACTTAGCCTAAGCTGGCTCTCTGACCAGCACGCCTAAAGCTTGAATTAGAAATGTAAAAACAACAAGCTTCAACTTCCTTTAAGCGAAACATTCCTATTGTTGACATAACCAAACAAGACTTTCTGTGACAACATTTCTATATAGTTATTCTGCCTACCACTGGGTCCGATGTGGTCGGTTTCCTGTCGCAAAGTTCCTTGTAGCTGCTTGAAAGCAACATTGCGTAGAAATTGGTATTGGCTGTTGGTTTCGGAGTGAAATGCTACTGTCATAAATATGGACAGCGGTCTTTGTAACGTGTATATTAAAATTAATGAGTCTACAACTTTAATAACACAGCCAAACATCAGTCAAGTAAAACAACACAAGACACAGCAGCCAGCTAATATTACTTACTAGCCCAACAGCAAGAACTCCAGTTTAGCATCTGTCTTTTAGACTCTTGTTTTAAAAAGCTTTCGCTAACTGAGTGGTTTCTCACTCGGTCACTCTCTCCTCTTCTCTTTTCAGCTGCCTCCATCAACCTTCCCTTCGGCCTTTTCGCCTGTGGCATTATGTCCATAGAGGCTGCAGAGCCCAGTTACATTGTACGTTGGCCCAGCTCAGGTTCTGGCACAACACCGACTATGCTACAGCATTCTCCAGTGCCCTGGGCCTGAAAACCTTGTCTTCCTGTTGGTCCCAAAGCACCTGTGGCACCAACACTAACACTCATCTGATGCTCGGAGCTCACAGTCCAGGCAACCGAGCTGGTAAAGTAAGCTCACATTAGCTAGCATTAGCTAACAGCAGCTATAGTTTGGTGCAGATTACTTTACTGTCCATCAGGAAACTTGATGCACACAGAAAACATAATATGATCCAGTTTGACTAAAATAAGTAAAATAGTTGTAGTGGTGTGCGGCCTGCCTGGAGGTCTAACCAGCCAAAAACACCTGTGTGGGTGTGCAGTGCATTTAATATGCAAAGTAATGGAGTATATCACCTCCCTTTGAAATGTATTGGAGAAGTATAAAATGATAGAACATGTGAATAACATGAGTAATGAAAAAGTACCTAAAATTTCTAGTTAAGTACAGTACTCAAGTAAATGTACTCAGTTACTTCCCACCACTGGTTGATGTACATGTACAGTTCATAAGATGTGTTTTTAACCAGCCATCCAGCCACAAGTTATTCCATGGACTGTGTGACCTCTTACTCAGTGGAAGAAAAGTTTTAGCACTTCCAGGCCAAAAAGCATTTATTGCTTTGTTGCCGCTATCCAGATTTTCATTACAGTCCGGGGAAAACCTTCCCAGTTTTTTATGTTTTCAGACATGTTTTTATGTTTCATATTTCCAGATAAGTTCAATAATTAACAGACCTTTCTGTGAGATAAGAAATGTCTCAACCTCTTATACTCATTACTCATTTTCAAAAAAACCCTAAAGGTTTACATTCTGGAGATAAAACTTTGCAACTTTTGATTTATAGTGCTGTTATTTATAGCTCAAGGCTTTATTGATTAGTGTAACGTGTGGTTTTCCCTCGTTTATCGTACACTAGGTGTGATAGCTATGCCACAGTTGTTTGGAATCTTTCCCTCGTGAAGAACTTGTGATGAACACTCCTCAGTTCTGTACCCCAGCAACACATGAGCACACAGATGACAACCCACACATCTCCTCCAGCTGAAGCTTGTACTGTCAGCTTGCTCCAATCATGCAGTTCAACTAAAACATGTGTTTCCCCTTTGCACCTTAGGATGATGTCACATCCACAGAGTCATGTGCTCCCCAAGTACGGCTTAATTTAAAACATGTCCATTTCCTGACTCAGGTCAGTGTGATCTGGACTTAGTTTGTCTAGCATCAGGAGAGACAGCATTGAGAGAAAGTATGCACCAGAGGCACAAAGTGAGAAACTACCCACGGATAATGGGTAAGTGGGACATTATAATCGCCCCCTTTGGTGAATAAACCCTTTTCCAGGAAAGGTAATAGCACAGATACCAGACCAGGGTGAGTTTGATTTGTGTTGTGGCAAGAAATTGTGAAATCTCTGTCATTACTGCGTCTCACTCCTGTCATCACTATAGTTTCACACAGACGTGTGTACAGAACCTCAGCCCACACACATACTCTCCAAATTAAAGCCCAAATTAAACGTCTCACAAATCTCACAGTGTTATCCTTGGGATTAAAATGACTTCTGAGATCGAGACAGGGTACTTGATAGAAATATTTTTAATCAGATGTATTAGATCACATTCCCACATCAACTGCTATGACTTGTTTTTCTCTTCGTCAGCAATCAAGTGTAATATTTCTTTATTTCCACTGATGTTTTTTAAGGCGATGAATAGATCAGGGTTCCAGCTAGAGGCCAGTGAAAGTGAAGACCTCTTTCATATGTTTTATATGCACCAGTCCGAAGATTTTATATTGACCTAATGACCATCCGGATAGTATACTTCATCTCAACTTTAATGTAAACATTATGAGTAAGCCAGGAAAACACACAGTCGGATGGCCTTGGTACCTTCTGCCAAACACTCATGGCTGCTTGAAAAACACACAAAGGGAACAATTTACCGACAGCACACTTGAAGACTGTGCCAAAACAAGCAGAGCCAGTGATCATGACAGGATTACCAGGATGTTAGATTAAGAGCGTCTCTATTGGAAAAGGCCTTAAACCAGCAATAAATCATTTCCAGTTTGCTGCTAATTTGCATCCAAAAAAACTCCTTTCTTTTAATGTAGCAACATGCTGTTATTTTACATGTTCGGAGAAAGGGTAATAACATTAAGGGATAACCACCTAAGAGACAATGAATAACAGATAACTCAATATAATCATCAAACACTGAAACTTTCCATAAACTGTTTGTCTCAGAGGGGGCAAGCAAATATGAAAAGGGCATTTGGAAACATGCTGTCATTTAGGAAACACGCACAGAGCAGCATGACCCCTGAACATGCATGTGGAATCCTGTCATTTATCACCATCTGCAAAGGTTCATGTTGGCACCAATGAACTATCCAATCCATTAACTGCCGGTTACACTGAAATACAGAAGATGACTGCATCTCTACTTGATTAGTTAGTCTATGTTAAGACTCCTCCTGGGCCATAAAAGCACTTGGTTTAGCAGTTTGTCGTAGATAGAAAACATTGCTACAACTCGTAACAGTGTCTGTGCAAACAAACTCTATGAACTATAAACTGTGGAACTATGAAGTCCTATCAAAAGAATCATCTGAAAATCGATGAAGCAGAGGCTGAAATATTCTGACCTTTCTTCCTGCAGTATGAGTCAAGATCCCAAAACACTGAATCCTGGAATTCCCATCATGCAAACTGATACCGTCATTTGTTAGACCCTTTCAAACTCCTACCCCCAGTTTGTAACACAGGCTTTTTGTTAAGATTTTGTAGTACCCGAGCACAAGCCAAGTTAAAACCTGAGAAAAAAAAACCTCGGAGACGCATAACATCATCAGGGGTATTTTATATAGTTATAGATAGTTATAGTTTTTTAAAGCTCATTTTCCAACCATTTCACAGGTTGAGTAGTACTTCTCATTGCAAGTAAACAAATTTTTGTGCAATCTGAGTGGCTGTTTAATTACTAATTTGGTGGCCAATTTGCACAAATACAGAAGAATATCAACCAAGAATAGTCAAAATTTAGGTTTTTTATTTATTTATATTGTGCTCACATCATAAAAACCCACAGTTGTTCACATTACCACAGACCGAGCATTATCCCAGCATTGGAGGACCGGTTGCACTGGACTTAATGGTAACTTGAAGGTAACAGGATACGCACACATTGCAGTAGATTGAGACTCAGGAGGGGCCCATCAGCAAATCTTTGCCCTGGGTTCTCCTAACAGGTTAATCTGGTCATGTGTGCAAGAGAATATCACACAAAGTGCAACTGGAAACATTAACTGGCTTACATTACTTTATACTGGCTCAAGTATTCTGACTGTTGCCAGCAAGCTGACACTGTGGCCACCAGTAACCCTGTCTTTAACAGATTTAAGCAAAGATAAGGCAGTGTGTGTATATAGTCTTTAATAATACCACATCTCTAATGTGGTGTTTCAGCGCCTGGCTTAAAAATTGAGTTTAATATGGAGAAGGAATGAGGAATGAACGGCACACGTGGCAAAATAGCATTTTGTTCTCGGTTTGCACAGTGGAAGTAAATATTGGCGAAAATCGGACTAGAGAGGCTTGAGGAGACCAGAGATCTGCTGATAATCTATATGAACGGCGTGGTTTCCACCATCTCCATCTTTTGACAAACTTTACCATTCTGGTGATGCTTGGAAAGATTTCTAATTCTGACTCAGATAAAATGACATGGATATGGTATCAGTCAAGCAAACAGAACTGGGTTTCCAGTGGTAACATGGGTGGGAGAACAGGCCAGCCTTTGTTAAAAAGCTTTAGTATCACTGAGGAGAGAGAAGCCATTGTGCTTTAGAAAAGCCTCCTTATGGTTCATGTCCTCAGATTGTAATGGATCCCCAGCCTTGGTTTAACAAATGCAACTCACTCCAGACGACAGTATATGCATTTCAATGGGCCTGGTCACTGGAAATGAGCTGTCTTGTTGTCATCAGCTTATCAAGTATAGAACAAATAACTTCCCATCTATCCCCTGCATCCAGAGCAAGATAGGACAAAAGCCAGAGTCAAAGCGAGTAGCAGGTTCGATGAAAACCGGCTGTTTATGATGGTCATGTGTGAAGGATGAATCAGTTTCAGATAATGAGCACTTTGAACTAACTGCAGCCCTTAGAAGCAAAGATTAAAATTCAACAATCATTATAGGCCAAGGTTAAAATAAAATAACCACAATACAAAAACAGTCGTTTTTTTTCTTTTTTTTAATCTCACAAAAATGAATGCTTCTGTTCCTGAAAAGAGAGACGGAGTAATCAAGAAAACACTGAATGCACCATTCTCACTTTACAGATGTTTTTAGAACATTTCATGGTTCATTTTAGGCACTTGGAATCATAACAACATTCCCTTTCTGAACAACAAATACATCTTTGGTCCGGTATGTAATTTTAAAAAAATAAAGCCAGAGTATGAAAAGAACACCAGCTTCAAAGTTTGTTTCTTCAAAAATGTATTTTTGACATATATAAAGCTTCATAAAGACTTTTTTTTTTAATACTTAAACATCGCTACATCTCAGAAATGACCAGCAATCTTACAGATGTTTTGCAAAACAAAACAAGTGAGAAAAATTAACGTGTCGGCTCAATCAGATGTACAGCAGTACAGGATTGTTTAAGTCAAGTCACATTTGGCAAACAGTTTCTTTTTTTTTTTTTCCTTTTTTTTTTTCCAGTCCACGTCCTTTGAATGATGGAGCGATGGAGACATGTCCACCTCTCCTGTTGTGACAGTCAGTTCAGCTACAGGGCAGCCACGTCTGATATGAGTTACTGCACGGTGAAACCTGCGGTGGTTGCACGTGTGCAATATAGTAATTACTGAAGTTGATGTCCTGCACGTACGGAGCTGGCTGGTAGTAACACGTGACGTTCGTCACAGTGGGGATGGCGTTCTGCTCGGCCAGCACCTTCAGGGCCAGCATGGAGATAAGACTGAGTGTCTGGCGCCGCTCGTGGCCCATCAGACAGACAGTGCTCTCGTTCACTACTTGGTGAAGAGTCATCAGGCACTCGTACCGTTTGTGCTCCATCCCAGCAAAGTGGTTTTGCAGGTAGGCCTCCAGTTTCCTCTGCTGCTCTCCTATGTCAGAGAAGTCAATGAAGAATCGAGAGCACATGTAGCGTTGCATCTGCTTCATGTCCGCCTCCGAAAAGGGTCTGAACCCTCGCACCAACAGGTGGCAGTACTTCAATAGGCCGCCCCCTCTGATTTCTTCAGGGCTGCGTGTAGCTATGGTCCTCTGACACAGGTGGTCCATGGCCTCCTTGAAGTCCCCGTACACACTCTCCCCAACCACAGTTGGGTGAAAGCTCTCAGACATGGGCGTCTCTGAGCAGCGGTCAAATAAGAGCAGAGAATCGAGGCAAATCTGGAAGGAGTCCACGCTGAATTCAAACTGCCGCCGTAAAGAATCCACAAATTTTAGCTCCACATTCTTGCCTGTGTTGTTGGACAGCGAGATGAGGCTCCAGCGGTCCGTGTCATTACAGACTTTCACCAGTTTCTGTACATAGGCCTCTTTGAGGGTTAGTGCCGTGATGCGTTCCTTTGAGACCCCGGTTGGCAGGAAGTCAAACAGGCAGTCCAGCACAACATCCTTAACCAGCCGGAAGGCCTGATCATCTTTCAGTGACACGCCAAAGATCAGGTCCAGGTCCTTATAGCCCAGTCCAGTGTCCTGATGGAGCACATGGCTGGCAGCCGAGCCGTTCAGCCTCACGTCTTTTACACACACACCCCTCTCCTCCAGCCTTGCCCGCACCACCTGGAGAGAGACGAGACATAGAAACAGCATGTTATTGATGACTATGTGAATTAAAAAAAAAAGATTTAGTCAAAAAACTGCAGAAATGAAGAACGAAATGAAAAAACTTTTGAAATATGTCCAAATAAGCTCCACAGGAGCCTAGTGGAAATCAATATTTTGCGGAGGCAAGATCAATAGCGCCGCTCACAAAAGTCCATTTCATCACCATCAGCTTCACAGAACGAAATCTAAAGAGTCCAAACAAAGAGCAGCAGAGCTGGTGAGCCCGTACTCCAGTCCATCTCCCTCTGGGTCTGATTATCTAATCTTATCAGAGATATAGGATTTATAATCCTGAACTGCAGCCAAGAGAGAGTGAGCAGCAATGTGGCGTGCAACAACAACAACAACAAAAAAACAACCTTGCTTTCGGCTGAACATCACAACCTGAGATCAGTAATAGTCAGCAGCACCTCTTAAACTAAGTATCATCTCAGTGTGCCCACATTGGAAAATGATGATCGTGACGGGCTATGCCAACATTACTATTTCCTCTGAAGGGAAATGACAAATAATTGTGTACATAAACCTGTTCTTCAAATATTTGTCAGATATCAAATTGTTTAGAGTTCGATAATATGACATCGTACCTACTGTAACTGTAGCTTCCTTGTTAGATCTGGCAAGCTATTTGATATGTTTCCGTGTACACGCGGTCACACTCAGTGCTTATGCTGACACATGCGGTAGACTATAACACAACAAATACGATGAGCATTTCCACTGAGCAAATAATAAGTCTGCAGCATAAATTAGTTGTTACACTCACAAACAATCCTAAATCTCCCTGCTGGCATTTACCCGTCAGATTAGAGTCTGTTAACTCTCCCTTGTTGAGCAGATAGCAAGCCGGCTCTATTTATACACGCACTGGGTCAGGCTGCAGACAAACAGACACTTGAAGGCAAGTCAGTCCCTCATACAGGAGTGCTGCAGGGACACAATTATAGCAGCATAACTTGGCAGTAATGGTAATCATTCAGCCATAAAGTGGTGCAGATTGGGTTCAAACTCCAGTCAGAAGCTATAATATTGCGGGTTTCATGTGCTTCTGCGGTCGTCCAGATATGTCACCTCAGTCAAAGCCAAATTCCAGGTCAGGCCTACACTTAACACTTACATACTTGAACACAGGTGAGTGGTTAACCCCCCCAGCGCACACACACACACACACACACACACACACACACACACACACACACACACACACACACACACACACACACACACCAGTTATGTCTCTGCTGACTTGACAAACCCTGCCAAAAAACACAACTCTCATCTAATGAAGTCTATCTCACTTATTGAGAAAAACAAAATCAATGAAAAGGGAGTTGTGTAGTATAGTAGCTCAGTGTTAAGAGGGTGTTATCTTAAAGCTACAGTTACATCTATAACTCTTTGAACTGTAGAGCTTCGCGATGCTGCAGGACAAAGGTTGACACACTCAGTCGTGTCCCCTGTGATGCACGCAGGAGAGGGCACAATTACACCATCGAAACCAGATAAATATACATCTAGGCTAAAAAAAAAAAGTGCCAATTTAGGCTGTCGTGACAGGAGATTTACTGTTGATCGATGTTCAGCCAACCGCTAAATGAATCTATGTGGCAGATGGCAGATTTTAACTCAATAAAATTATATGGGGTTTCCACAAATCCAGGGGAAACAAGAGTCCCCACATTTGGGGCTCAAACCTGCACTTAAGCCTCCTACACGCTCAATGGGCCATTCATCTTTCCACAACCGCAAGCATGAAGCTCTGGGAGGCTTGTTGGGCTCATCTTGAATATGTCAACGTGAAATTGAAATGGCGAAAAATAAAAAAGGACATGTTACCAGACCATAACTTCTGCCGTGAAGATTCGGCTACATGTGAAATTTTATCATGACGTTTACCCTACCACTTAGATATATGGCAAACTGTCTAGAGACACCACAGGAGAAGTGAAACATGATCCAGCCACCATGCATGAGAGGCTGGAAATGCGGAGGGACTTTCATAGACTCTCATAACCAGGGGAGCTGTTATATTCCTCACTATCTGTCCCACTAGTCTGGCTATAAGTGAGATAAAATGAATAAATAATTTGATTAAGCATCACTGGGAGGAAAGATATGCAGAGGAGTCATAGTTTGGCTGCAGATATTTTTAGGGGAAGGGATACAGAGCAGTCCTAGGAAGAAATTAGAAGAACTCCAAAAAGAAGAAGCAGAACAAACTAAATTATGATGTAAAGTTGGAAAATAAAATTAAGCAAAGAAAGAACCCAAAAAAACCCAAAAACTTTCTATCCTGGTTTGGTCAGTGGGTTTCAAGTTGAGATTTGGAGACCACCAGGGGTTACAAAGAGGCAAGACAGACAAATAACCTCCATTGTAGTTTAACATTTCATTTCCCAGAGACTGTTTGATCTAAAGGTCACTGAATTCACCACCTGTAACAAGTCAGCTGTAATATAAGATTTCGCATTTATGCATAGGCCTATAAATACATAGGCTATAAATATGTCCTAACTCGAAAACAACAAGATCCCCATGCGCAAACTTTAAAACTCTTAAGTACACAAGTGAGTAGCCTTTATGTAAATAATATGCTGTGCTGGTTAGTACCTGGACGATTTGTCGGGGTTGCACGGACAGCGTGGGGAAGTTTCCTCGGCCGTGGATGGGGACAGCCTCCCCCAGGATCGAGTCCAAGCGCTGCACCTGATCCCAAGACAACACGCAGAACCGCCGGCTCTGATCCGACGCATCACCGCAAGACATGGCGATAAAAAAAAAAACCCTTCCCACAAATAAAAAAAAAAGAAAGAAAGAAATCAGCAGAATGTGAATCAGCGCTTCTTTCCCAGCTGATCTCTGGATCTTCTACACAAGTTAAGATATTCCTGTGCGGATGTCAGCTGTGAGCAGGTCCGGTTGTGGATGTTGAAGTGGAGAAGAGTCTCAGAAAAGTTAGTTGAGTCAGAGGTGAGAGTTGGATGAGCCGTTTCCTCCGGTGCGCGCCGATAAAATCCGGTCAGTCTGGCGAGGACCGATTCATAAGAGGGTTTAAAGCGTCCTCATTAGCATGCGCCCTGTGATTGGCTGCTGTGTTTGGTCATTGATTATGGACGCCTCGTCTGTAGGGAACACCCTTCAAGTGACGCATATGACAGCCTCCTCCCCTCTGCTCTACTCATGGTGCACCACCTGCATGCTGACAGGGTTTTCCTTCTGAACAGCCCCAGTTCACAGTGATCACTCCATGTGCAGCATTATGAGGAATCAGCGTTATTTAGTCATTTGTGTCAGATGCAAACAGAGACAGAGATGAGGTTACAGCTGTACAAACACAAGGTGCACTTTTATTTGTCCAGGATATGTTTGCACGACATGCAGGATGTTTTTGTTGTTTTTCCAGCAACAACCTGCTTCACTATCAAACGCTTCACTGTCGCACAGACTTATAAAAACCCAGATAAGACCTGTAAGCGCATTAAAGAAGGAAGAACAAAGTTAGAGGCCTATCTGGAGAGCAAGTTAACAAGATTATCCAGAAAACTAACCATCTAAGCACAACAAGCTACTAATTTGGCTTGTGACCATTTAGTTTCTGTGCCTTCTTTAGAAGATTTAGTTTTTTTTTTTTACACATATAGGCCCAAAATACAACTACACACACACAGGGATTATACAAAGCAAATGTAGTGACATGGTGGAGTGAGCAGGAAGAGGTTTGGTGACCTCCTCAATGGTGGCTTGGCACTGCCCAGAAGGTAAACTGGCACCTCTTCAGCTACTAAATCCACACCATCAGACACCCTGTGGTTCCTCAAGCCAAGTCTCTACAGACTGAGCTATACTGACTGCAGCTCTGCAGAGACCTCGACAGGCCAAATCAACCAGTAACTCACAAGGCAAAAAGGCAAGTGATCAACGGACATCATTTTGTGCTGCAGGAATATTTTGCTTTCTACTTCATATGTTGTGTCCTAATTGTTTCTACATGTTCCTGTTCATATCGCTTTACGAAGGCAGGAAGCTGAAAGATTTGAAGTTTGCACATGTTTTTTTTTTTTTATATTAGCGTTGTAGTAACAGGTTTCAATTGTAAAAACTTTGGCTGTAGTTTAAAGGGCTAGCTTGACAACACGAAATCACAAGTTTCATGAGAGTCAGCGGGGAGCTATGCTAATTAGCATTTGTCCGGACTACGTTATCTGGTGTAACTTTTTTTCTCTCTCTCTATTATGATTACATTTAGTTTTTAAACACAATAACAATTATTAAGATGTTTGGCCAATGAGATAGATTTTCGAATCACAGGAAACATGGAAATTTGCGTAAATTATCTTAGCTACGGCTATCTCAGCCATCTAACATAGCTAGCCAGAGTGCAGCCAGTGTGCTTTGGTTTTAACACACTTTTACATGCAGTTTTTGTTTTCTACGTCATCTTTGGCATAGTGTTTTGAATCATATAAAAATTATTGTTATTAATTATTATTATTGTTGGTATTTGTGGTATTACGTAATTTTCCCTCCAGTGAGATCCAGTTGCGAAGTATTTAAACTATATTAGCAGCTGTTAAACCTGTTCAATGTTGCTTGCCAATCACACATTTTTATAGGTCCTTATCATTCTTAGAGTGAGCATGTTTAAAGTGGAAGGCCTTGTCTGTTTATTCAGTCAGTGGAAAGTTAAAGACTACAAATACACAGACAATCATTCATTCAATTTGCTCATGATTGTGCAGGGACTCATGAAAAGGCTCTGATAACCTGCCCTTTAAGATTTCCACTTACGTTTTCAGAAATCTCGCTGCCACTTCGTTCCACTCGGGCTCCTTATCTGAGGGTTTTTATTTTATTTGTGTTGGTGCAGACACAAAAATGTTCCTGTGGTTTGAACAGGACATTGTCAGATTGTTATGCTTAATAGCATATATAATGTTCCATCTGGGGAATAAAAGATAGTAATATAGAGAGGAGTCATGGCTAAACGATGCACTCATTTTAGATTGCTTTATTTAGCCGCTGTCAGATGCATTCAATGTCCTTCAGTTCAGTTTAGTTCTTGTCTGAATTTTCCAAATCTGTCAGTCTTCTCTGCATCACTTCTAACAGGAGTGGACTGCCGTCACACCGCCACTGCCTTATATCCCATCCTGTCCTGCATGCAGTCTATTATGTGTTTAAATGCACTAAATATCCCTTAGTGAAGGACCTCACACAATGACAGACATTACTCACAATAGCAGACATTACTCTTTCAGCGGTGAGAAGATCCTGCCAATGTGTAATTTCCCAGTGAACAATAAAGGTGAAATCTTCGGTAATTTCCTCTTTTAAAATAGACCCAAATATGTCATCATTTATAAAATCCCTAACAGCCCGTACATGTCTATGGAGCATGTGATCACACTTGTAAAATGTTTACAAGAGAGTAAAGGTCATTTCATGATTGACCCAGGTGGTGCAGCAATAAAACACTGACAAACTTCCTATACACATCATGTCTTATTCAATCATATTCACGGTTGTATCTAGTTCACACACACACACACACACACACACACACACATCTTCACTACTCTCTACATCGCACAGCTGGAGGACTTGACAACGTCTTGTGGATCCTGTGGGTCTGGTCTCCACGGAAGATCACTTCAAATCCTATGATGTCAACATAATCTAGTCTCCCTGGCAACAGCATCCTCTGTCGTTGGGCAGCTGGGCAGAGGCGTCTCCAGCTGAGGGTCCTGCCAGGTGCCGATGTGAGACATCTGCGTCATCCGACTATAAATAACCCCACCATGTGGCAGCTGTGCATCCTGGGAGCAGAGCCAGCCTTTACCTGAATGTGAAACACTTGGGGAAAGACAGGACAATGACGGCAGATAGGCCTAAATGTCAGGCCACTTGACATTCTCAGGTTCCCTCACAGCTACATGTCAGAGGGAGTCATCCGGATGTGAAGTCAAGACATTCATGGAGTGGAAAAAAACAATTATTAAAAAAAAAATCCTGAGACTGCTTTGTGTACACACCGTCTTTCGCCTTATATTATTTCACACCGGTGTCACTGGATCCCGAGGGATGTTTATCCTTTAGCTGACATCCTGCTGCAGCCATGACAACTGAGACTGTGAGTCAGGTAGGCGCGGACCAGTATTTAAACACACCTTAAACAAATGATGCATTAGACATGCGTATGTTCCTGTCTCAACCATGCTCAAACACTGTGGCCATAAACAAACAATATGGTAGTCTCAAGTGTATCACAATAAAGACATTCAATTAAAGTCTGGTTAATACACCTGTTGTTTTTTTTTTATCTGTGCTCAAAGACACACATCAGTTTAAATATCTCTCTATCTGTCTTTGCTTAATGGAAAGAGGAACAACGCAGGACTTAAGTGTAGGGACATGACTGGACGTCACGGTGCGTTGTAAAAGCGTGGGTGAAAATCGATGTTGCCAAACAACCAACAGTGAAGTGTCACCATGATCAATTGTGTGAAGACAGATAATACTCACACAGGATGAGTTGTGAACCAGAATCAAACAATCTAAGTGAATTTTTCCTCCCCAGAAGACTTCATCTCATCTGTCACTGAGCACATTCAGTCGTGTTACACTAGAGGACCAAGTTTTAGCTATTATTAGAGCATGCACCACGTGTTTCGCCATAGCTAAAATAGCGATGCAGCTGCTGCTATTACATTGCATGCCTGACATCACACTGCGTTTTTAATTTTAGAAGATCCACTTGGCGTTTGTGAATGAATAACAAGTTTGTATCAAGGTTTCAGGCTGAGTGTGCCATGGGAGCAGAATAACTGGTTGGTACAACCTGGTTAAGTTGACCAGTCAGGCTGGACACTAGGGCCTACCTACCTCGGGTATAGAGATAGTGTGTGATAAGGCAGGTAAATTTACTTTTCCGGATTGCTTCAGATGACAAATCTATGGGACAGTGGAGCGAGGTTACGCAAGCAGCCCGTGCTTCTGACGTCAGACACCCTCTACCTGCCTGCTTGATTGATTACAGTAGTGCTTGGCAGAGCAGACCAGTGTGCTGCTGGAGAAAATAAACACACCAAAACACACGATATCTTCAAGTGGCATCATACATCAGCTCCCAGCTCTGTGCACACTTCAACAGGTGAAATGGAAAAACACTCAATTACTGAGGAAGCAAACACACATAATTTGATCTTTTGTAAGCTTTGTTACTGTTGATTTTTGTCATCTTGCTGTTACCTAACCCTGATTTTAGGTGTATGATTAGTGATTATACAATACTTCCTTAAGATTATAAGTACATTAACATTGGTTTAAGTCCTAAACATGATTCCATCATCATTTCTTAAATAGATTTATATTATCAGTTTAAGTTTAAGGTTTAAGGTGAGTTGTTGTGTTGTATTCTGCCACTGTCTACAGGCTCTGCAGGTCTATAGTAGCCATAAGGCAGTTCACTGACTAACAGAGGTTATTCCATAGTTGAAGTGCCCTGAAGCTCAACAGGTCAAATATAGCATTATGCTATGTATTATGTAAGGCTTACTTTACTCTCTGAACGGAAAAGAAAACTTTGACTCATGCTGAAGTTGCGTGGAATGTCAAACATATTATAGAATGAGAGCAGATGTTAGGCAAATACAGGCGTGTTTAGCAACTTGGATCTATACAAAAGTACACAACAAGGAGATAAGGAATTCTTTTAGAAGGTGCGATTATTTCTCTATGTATCTATACTACACTAAATATTTTGGCTCTCTTTCCCCTAAGCTCTCAGATGAGCACATGGATTTCTCGAATGTGATTTATCCCAGCTTATAGAGGAGCCTGTGTGGAAGAGAGGAATGTATGGCCCTGGTAATAAAACACCGTCGCCTTCTTCTGTACCTCTGAGACGTTCTAACTTGGATAGCTTCCTTAACTGGAGCTTAAATCATGTTGTGCAAGGGTCCCACACCCACCCTTATAGGACATTTAGGGGTCCCTGTTAAAAATCACCGTGTGAAATGCTACACAAAAAGAAAATAAACTCAGTTTGGTGCACTTCTTAGTTCAGTTCAGTAGTTGAATGTGTCTCTGGGTATTATTATGCACTGATCAACTACTCTGCAGGGAGACAGAAACATGACAGCTGTCCACAATGTGCAGATCCCGCTGAGTCAACATACCCGACCATAAAGGCTTATAAAATAAACATGTTCTGTAATTTTCTCAACACATGTGCCTGGTGTGGACATTGCATATTAAAAGCTACCAGAGAAAAGAACTGGCTCTTCCTGCTCTCTGGAGCATTTACCAGAAGTGAGAGGGAACCCCTTTTTAGCAGCGAGCTCTGATTTCATTCCCAGAAATCCTTCTCCTCGTCCCGAACCAGTAGCCGAGAGGAAAAAGTTAGCCCCTAGGGCGATTAAAGAGTGCAACACTTCATAGAGAAATTGTGTAAATTCACTGGACACCTTCGGGATTAAGCGCAGCAGCGATATAGAGCAGGCCCCTCAGATACCAGGTCTGTTAAGGTCATGATCATACCCGCGCAGCTTGACTCATGTAACTGATATCTGAAGACAGCAGAGCTGGTTTTATCCAACCTCTCGGTCAGGTTAAAACGTCTGTCCAGATGAGCAGCTAATAAAAATTATAGCAGCACATTTCTCAGATCAATGTTCAGATTTCCTAAATCCTACCCCCTTGAAGGATTACAGGATTGGGAAAAAGTGAATCCCACCAAAAACTTTCACAATATCAGAAGAACAAAGTATGCTCATTAGAGGAATATTTTACGATTTCCAGACATTTCTATAATGGTGACAGATGTTTGTGAATATTAATAACAAAACACGCTTTAAAACAAAAAAACAAACCTGGCTAGTTTTTTATAGTTTGAAAAATTTATGTGAAGCTTTTCTGCTGAAGTGTTGAAGATTTATGGAGTGCTGTAACTGAGCACAGGCAGGAGGCAGGCATGTTGCACACATGGCCAAAAGCTGCTCCGAGTTACATACTGTAGAGACACGGGCGGCAACTGGCGCTCGACAAACAACTCGGCATTCGCTCTCTAGTCTCAAACATTTTGACTATACGATTAAAACCCCTCTGGCATGTGTTTTTTCATGTACCCTTCTAACCTTTACATAACTTGTGAGTAACATAGGCAAACATGATAAGCATGACAGAGTATATAAAGCTGTACCTGTACTGTGGCCTTTGCTATAAGAAACATGCTGGGAATATGCCCGGTCATGTCCTTTCAGTGACTCTGCACCCACTATCTATCCGTCTCTCACTCTGTCCCACCTCTTTTTTCCTCCTCACTTTATTGTAGTTACTGAAGTTCACTGGCTTTTATTGGTTATTGCACAACCATCCTCTGTACATAACCTTTTTTCTTACAGTAATGTGGTGCCTAAAGTTCCATACACAGTGATAGAAGATGTATTCGGATGTTTGAGTAAAAGTGGCCATACTACTACATACTGTAAAAATACTCCATTACAAGTGAAAGACAGAAGGATAAGGGATGAACTTAGATAACTGCAGTAATGTGTGTACAATTGTGCATGTTTGCCTTTAAACGTGTAAAGTGAGAAGTGCCTGTTTGCTTGTAATTTGTGTACTAACTTAGGTGTGTATACTTCGAGATGTGCAGCTTCAGAGTTTTGGAGTTCTTAACAGAGAGAATGATTTAACCTAGGAAAATCATCATCAGCTGTTAGATGAATGTAGGGGAGTAAAAAGTTCAATACTCCCCTCTGTAATGTAGTGCAGTAAAAGTCAAGTAGAATAAAATACTACTACAAATGTATTAGTATTATTTACAACATAAGTATATAAATGTAGTTACTTTTGATTAAAACAACCATAGAAGCAACTAATGTGGTTTAACCAAGATGCACACACACACACAAAAAAAAGATTTTGTTAGTCCACTCAGATAATGATCATGCGTTCCAAAATCAGCAAAGATACAAAAAGAATTCAACACACCTTCCAAAAAGAAAAAAGAAGCATCACATCAAACTTAAACTATTTAAACTATTGAGTACATTTTAAGATTGTGCTTAATGTGATGACATAATGTGGATGTGAGTGATCGATGTTGACAGATTCATGCTTGAAAATATTGTTTATGTTACAGAGAAATCCGCCTGCTGTAGAAGTTACCTAAGTTGTTTTTCGGAGTGTGGACATTTTCATTTTGATAATTAGTCTGGCCTGAAAACAGCTTCGAGTAACAAAAACAAACTGTTTATCAGTCGGCAGTCCAGCTTTAATATTATAAAAACGATCTGTCAGCAGCCAAAGCATTGTTCAGCAGATTGATTAAGGCCATATCAAACAGTCTACATGATAATGGCTGCTGTGATAAGGTCTGACCCTGTGGTACCCTGGTACACTAATCCAGCTCCATGGCACATATTCAGGTTTCCATGGGGAGCTCTTTCCACTTCACCACGCATAGCCAACGTGTTTCCACTGCAAAAACCCAGGATATCTCACGTCTTTTTACTTATTCGCTTATCTAATCTGTACTCTCAAATAAAACATTATACCAAATACCAAATGTTGCAGATATGGTATCTTGTAAAAGTGGAAATTGTTTTTATCAGTTATTAAGAGGTATAAGAGGTCAGGAAGTCATAATCAAGACCCACAAATGAAGATAAAAACGTTTATGTATAACAACATGAATAGTTACATACATACAGTTACATACAATAATTAAAAAATAATATATGCTACTGACCATCACAACCTAAAGTAACCTGTATGCAACATACATACATATAATCTTTTGACAAATTAGATCAGTCAACCAACTTAATACAAAAACAAACCACTAAATAACACTGAACTGATCTATAATGAGCTTTATTTACTAAAAGGCTTCAAGGGCTTTATAGGTGTAACCACAAGCCACCATGCCCAAACACACGGACATCCTACCCACCCAGAAAAATCCCAGGAGAAGCAGTATACAAATATGTTTAAGTACGGACCAACACATAGGCACTTCACATAGCTATGGATCTTATAAGTCTGCTTTGTCCTTTGTGAGGAGGTCAAACACATCCTGGTTTTGTTGTGGAAGCTTCGCAGCATTCATCTACTTTTAGGAAAACACAAGCAAGAATGCAAGACAAACAGGCTATTTGGCTGTATGACAATTCAACATCGAAGTTTGAGAAATCTTAACCACCATGTGCAAGTTACCCACAGGATTCAGTTGTCTGATGTTCCACTGGCAGTGGCAACGAACTATGCCCGCTGGCAGCTGGTTTAGTTCTGTGCTCAGTAGTTCAGAGTTAATTATATCCGGCTTCGCTGCCCGACATAGAGACGCACTTTTAGCTCTTGAAAATCACAGCAACAGGGGGACAGCAGACCTGACCGTGAGTCACCTGTATTGTTCGCAGAGGTACTTCACTTCTGCTCTGGTCAGACCAGCGAGCGATGAGGAGAAGACTTGTGAGAGTGTGACACACTCCTGCACACATGACAGAAGGGGCTTGCTGAAGAGGAACCAGTGTGCTGAGTCACAGAATGGATGACAGTCAGAGGTAAATTGGTTTTCTGTTATTTCTTTGAAGGGCTAGAATATATTAGTTTTAAGTGAAATGGATGCCTTTCCCCGGCTGTTTTTTGACTAGGTGTTGCTCATGTGTTCCAAAATAAAGAGATCGCTTTAGACAATGAAGTTTTGTCTCTAGTTCTCATCCATCCACTCAGAGTCTTTCTGATCTGATGTCTTCAACAAAGTTACCTTTATGACTCAAACACATCCTCTTATTCTGAAATCTAGCAGGAAACCAGGTCACTCTCCCCCACTGACTGGGTGGCCTTCTGTCTCTGTCTCTGTGCCACACCAGTTGGGGTTAAAGAGCATAACACACTCCAGCAAGCAAATAATCACCTGCAGCCAGCGAAGACTCAAATAATCTGCACGCCAACACTGGTGACCTGGCGGTACCTTTGCTGCTGTTTGTTAAAGAGACCTCATCTTCTCATTTCTTTTCTTTGGCAAACAATTTTCGGTCTTCTCAGCGATGGAGGGCTGTGGTCAAAATGCAACACAGCTGCTGAGGCAGCGATGCTTTGTCTTTCTTTTTTTTTTCCTGCAAAGACACTGAACCAAAGGAGTTTACTGTGCTTTATGTTTGCTTAAGATATACTGTACAGATTGCTATACTAACATGCCACAGCAAGGAGTGTTTTGAAGTCCGGGGGCAACACATTTATCAAAGTTTGAAGGAATCCGCTCAGATGATCAGATATCATGAAAAACAAAATGAAGCTATTCTGAATTGAGTCATTGCTTTTTCACAGATTTATGTCTTCTAACATCTTTTTCTATTTTGTTTTACTGCGGTTAAAAGCACTCTAAAAGGTCCTGAAATAGCCAAACCAACAAATAACCAACATTCAAAGCATCATATTTAAAAGTTGAATAAGATCAGCATAGAGGAGACACCCCTTCAAAAACAAAAAGAGAAAGGGGATTTCGAAGAAGGAGCTTGAAGCAAACACTCTTTGCTTTGCGTTTTCTGCACACAGTAGTGACAGCTGAGTGCAGTCAGACTCTAACCTCAGCTGCCACAGTCCATCCGTTGCGATCACTGGCCTTCAGGCTATTTTTCTCCAGTTTTCAATTTCAATAATTACAGGCAAAACAGCTCTTTAAAAAGGATAACCCTGGGCACAGAATGCAGATCATGTCACCAGCAATGCCAAGGAAACAACTCACCACACCATGAAAGCTGATATTCTATTCTGTATGGCTATTTACAAGAGGGGAAAAATCTCTAAACCACAGTTCAAGAGGCGTAATATTATTAGTTGGGATCGCAGATAGAGAGAAGATACATTAGGTAGCTGTTAATTTGTTTATGAGCTAACAGAATGTGTCTTCTTTTGATATTTGACTGTGCGTATCTGTATCCACCACACACACACACACTTTCTTTTCTTCATTGCTGGCTCTCTTGACAGTCTGAACACATGTGTTCAACATGCTTCATCTCTTCATTGTTTCCACAAGGGAGCTGTCAGGATGAACCATGATTTACTGTACGTGCATTGGTCTGTTCAGTCATTGCACGTGACATGAACTTTGCCGTGTGCTTATTTGCGGAGGGAAATCTATGTGTGTAAATTGAATAAAAATTAAACCAACCATGAGGGGGAAAAAAAAAGAGCCTCAAAAAACCCCAAATCAATCAAAACTGATCATTTTTTATTGATCAAATGTTACAGTTCCACTGTTACATCCTACAAAATACAAACAAACAAGTTTGTTCATACAAGCACTGCTTGTAATTGTTCACACAACCTATGGGCTTTTGATGCAGACTGACAGGTGTTCTTTACAAATCCACAACCTATGTACAGCTTCAACACTCACTTACAAAAAAAGAAATAAAACAAAAAAAGGCCTTCCTTTAATGGTTTTCTTTACTAAATTGTCTTCTGACTAGGCTGCAATCCTCGTTCATATGCTGCCCCCTAGTGACTCCAACTAACTCCTGCCATTTCATCTCGAGAAATTGTACTCCACCGTCACAGATGGAGGGTTAAGTTTCGTGCTGTAAGAAGAGGAAAAGGTCACGGCCGTTAAAATGACAGCTTGGCCTGCACGTAAAGAGGCCTCATCAACATTCCTAAAAGATTACTCCGCTTGACACAATCCATACGACAACAACAAACACACTCATGAAAAAACAGATGCTCACTCGTACTGTAAGCATTCCCGCAGCTTACATTAATAGGAAACAGTGTGTCCGTGATAAATACTGCATTCCTGGTCGGCAGCAGCATATGGGACCGTAAATTAAACACTCGGTCTTGACATACTACACAAACTAGATGAAGCAACAAAGTGAACATAAAATGTGTGGAGGAACTATTTAGGTCGGTCTCCAGTCACGCACGAATAATGCACAAATTCACTCAGTTTTACATGTTAAGTATACTTTTCCTAAAGTGATACACTTCACAGAAAGAAAATATATTCACCATTTAGCCTAAAAAGCACCTGATGTACAGGACATAATAAACTGATTACAGGAAAACCCATGATAGTGCATACATTAAAAATAAAATAAAATAAAAACTCCCTATTTAAACTCATTGCTTATTCATCCCAGTACTGTTGCGCTGGATCCACCTGATAACTTTCGGATGATGTGACGGGGACGTGAGGCTAACTCTTCGGGTTTATAATCCTGAAATGGCTCACTATCCAGAGCACGCCAGTTCGGTGAATCTAAATGTCTGTGTTCCCAGATATGAGAGCTGTTTGCATAAGATATTAGCAAGAAACTTAAACACCGCGGCTGTGATGTATGGCTTGAGGTTCTGTGGAAGGTGTGGAGGCATGTTCTTCATAAAAAGGTGATACAAAAATATCTCTATATTGTGCTTCCAAGTATTACTAAGATTTACCTCCATCATGAAGGAGACATGTAGTATATAGTAGGACAGTGTTGACACAGAAAACAAAAATAAAAAAAAACTCTGGGTGATTTTTTCAACTCATCAGAATGACATCTTGATACCAAATAGTAACACACAGAATGACCACCACTATGAAAGAGTTTGTTTGTAGCCAAAACCATGACGTGAGCAGCATTGAGTGCACTGTTACTCCTTCTCTTCTCATATGGTTTAATGGGTGTACTCAGGTAAAGCCAGTGTCGGGTGCATCACCCGGAATCAAGGTGGTGCGGCTCAGCGATGGCGAGGGAGAAGCCAGACGGAAGGCTGGGTTGATGGAGTGCAGCGAGTCCCTCTTGCTGCTGCTTCTGCTGCTGAACAGGGGACATGGAGCGGCCACGGGCTGGTCAGCGAGCTGCGGTGAGCAGCCAGCGGAGGGTGAAGCTTCTGGGGAAGTTGCTGTCGTGCTGGAGACCTCCATGCCCAGGGGACTGGTCTTTGGGGTGCCAGGGGGGCACAGGGCATGAAGGTCAAAGGAGTGGACCATCCTCTCCAGCACGTCCTTGGTGCTCTGAGTGCACTGTGTGAGGAGAGAAAAAAAAAAATAGAGAAGTCAAGCAAAAGGAAGGAAATGATCATCAATTTGTGGCATGAGAGGCCAAACAGTAAAAACAGGACAAACAGGTATAGAAAACTCTGCAACGTGATTAGAATGATTAGTTTAGAACTCAAGCACAGTGAAAGCAATGATGCGCTGATGACAGGACTGTCTAAAGATTCAAATGGAGAAGCATGGAAAAAGTGAGTTAGATGCACACAATGCAACACGGGGAAAGAGTCGAATGTGGGTGGAAAATTTGCTTCTTCAAGTGTTTCTTCTGGCTCTGATAAAAGTAGAAAGGGAGAAACAGTTTACGCAGACTTGTATTTGCTTGCGTTACTATGCATGCACAATAACGCCGCAGACGTGGGAAGAAAAAGAAAAACATATCATCTAACTAGGACAAGAGGAAACTCATCAGCCTTCAAACACGAGCTCCATCCCATACTGAGTGAGCGAGCGAGCGAATGTTAATGACAGGAGAATGAGTGGTAGTGAAAGCATGCACAGTGCACCCATCCACACCATCACTGCACACCAATCACAAGATCTGCCCCAGCTGTGTTTGGGGTTTAAGCCAGAAAAAGAAAAAAAAAAAAAAAAAAAAAAAAACACACCATAAACTATCTTAGAAAAGAAAACAGCTGTTAAGGTGACAGAGCTTCCAAAACCTAAACACAAACTATGTTATGAAAAAGAGACACGCTGAATGGCATGTGAAGAGATGGTGAGATGGTGAGATTGGTTCAACGTTCGACCCTACTCTTACCATCGACCGTCTTACATGCAGCGGTGCCCTTCAGGCTGTGCAGGACAAAGCAAAATCCTGACAGTTCTCCTCCTAGCAGGGTGGAATGGATACAGTACAACACTGAGTGTCAGATCTTTCATCTAAGCAATGACGTTTTCAGACATACGAAGCAAATGTCACAAAAAAAAAAAATCACAAATAAACCCCCCCGAAAATTCAACGTTTCTCAAAATCTACACATGAAAAAAAACATGAAAAATGAAGAGGCAAAGTAAACTCAAAACACAGACCAAAATCCCGAAATACAAAAAAATAATGTTTATTTAACACATAAAAGGACACTTTTTATGTAAAATCGAAATATGTACGTAAAAATAGAAGGAGATTTGAGAAAATAAAGCAATAATATACTTAAAACATTTGATATGTCGACCATATTATGAGTGACAAATGTATTCAAGGCACGTGACAAATGATCTGTGATAAAGTGCTGATAAATCAAATACAAAATATGATCTAATACCGTTTGCATGTCCTACTAAAAAGCAGTAATTACGTCCTTTGTGTGCATACACCTTCACCCTAACATTCAAGCAGTAGTACAGTGACAAAGAGGTAGATACAGCAACAAGATGAGTTCCTAAAAGTGTAAGCAAACATGATTACAAGTCAAATGTCAAACGGTGAAACAAATTACAGCTGCAGCAGTCTGACGGGTAACTCAACAGTCAGTCAGTAACTCAACAATAACCTGAAGAAATGGTTAAATATGTGGCTGTACAAACTCTCTGCCCTCTTTCATGCATTTTTAACTACTCAGTGATGCCAAACAGTTTTACAGGTGGCTTCCGAGACATTTTGTTTTACAGCTTAAAGAACAAATGGCACAGCAGTATTATTTCAGCGTTATGATATATTACCTCTTCAGTAGAGGTTTCTGTTAAATGCCTGTAATTAGCTTGCTTGGTAATGAAAACAATTGTATACTGAAGATATTTGGGTTGATGTCATTAAGCTGAGTCCTGGTAATGTTGTTCCAGTCCAGTCAAACAGGCAGTTCCTTATTAAAAATCCATGCCCGGCTTTCTGGTGTCGTAAACCATACACATAAAATGTGCATCTATCATAACACTAGGCACAGATTCAAAGTACAGTATGCTGGCAACTCTACTCGAAGGACTGAATCTGGAGGGTGTAGGAGTGGACACAGAGTAGAGAAGGCACACAGGGTGGGGCAGCCTAACAACAACAACAACAACAACACAGTGGCTATGGGACAGTCGGGACATGGGAGGGACCACATGCTGCTTCATCCTACCATGTGAGCGTCGTTCTTGGCCAGGAACGGAGGCAGCTCTATCTCAGAGGCAGAAGAAGTGGGGATTGCCTCATCAAGAGACAGGAAGCCTCTTCTGTCTATCAGACTAGAGAACAGAATAGCGGATTATGTTATGATGCGCTTGAAAAATGAGGATACAAAGATTCAGATTATATCACTCACCTTGGGGGCATGGGGCCACATAACGTCACACAGCAGTTGGTTATAATACTGTTGTAACTGTACGGGTTCCCAGACTCCTCTGCAGCCCTTTTACTTGACCAGGAGCCCTTTATCTGCACAGTAAATAAATCAAAAGTAAGCTGTGAGCTGGTGGTCTATTTTAACAATCATGAACTCTATTCATATAAAAAGAGGCTCAAGGACTTACATCTTCATTTGTTGTGAGGTTGGAGGCTACTAAGTAAGTATGGAAGCCTGAGAGGCCCAGAATAGACCAGATGGAGAAGAAACAAATCACCAACTCCACAACAGTGCACAAGGAAGAGTCAAGGCGTGACAGTATCACAAATACAAATGATTAATGAAGACAGTATAAGATCTATGACAAGAATATGTATCATCATCATCATCGTGTATACAAGGTCATTCTTTTAGACAGAATAGAATAAATTATTAATAACTGAACTACGAGTAGCACACGGCCATCTCATATAGCATGTTTTTTTTAAATATTAGAATACTAGATACAAATAATAAAAATACATGTGAATAATGTTTCTAATCTTTATATTGTTATCATACTGTGAACTCTTACACATTACCTGACAAATAGCGACTTATTCCTGAACAAACACGTAGCTATTTTCATCCTAAAAACATATCGTACGTACATTTATTCAGAGACACGTGCACAAGCACAACAAGATGACATGTCACGCATATCATGTGTACCATGAGGAAATTACCCCATACCGTGTCTGTGAGTTACAAACCGCACTACTCTGTAGTCATGCAGTCTATATTTGTCCGGCCACTGACATCATCTCACAAGGACATGAGGCAGCAAACCTTCGGCTGGAAAGCCATCTGCCTAAAAGTACCGCTTTGCAGGGTGCTAGCTCAATGATCCTATTAGACATGAGCTTAGGCTGAGGAGCGGCGGGAAAAGCCTTGTCAACAGTGTGACTCGTGTTATTTCTTGGCACAGAACAGCAGCTAATTTCAAAAAAATAAAAAACCTCATCCATCCCATGAAGAGGTTGATTATGTGACAATATGTGTGTAAAGGATATCTGGCAGGGCTCTCTTGGATGGCTTGAACTAGGCTTTTACCTGTTTGAGAACCTGAAGACAGAAAAGGACAAATCAGGAAAGTCATTTTAATAGCAGTTCTTGGTAACATGACAGGCACGTCAGACAACACGGAGCGCATAAAGTGAGAATACTTACGCAGGGTAATGTGTGTGATGACACAGCCGAATATGAAAGACGTCAGAAAAGACAGAGAGATGATGAAGCTGTAAAAAAAGCGGTAGTTGCGTTTGCCCACGCAGTTCCCCACCCATGGGCAGTGATGATCAAATCGTTCTGAGGGTGAAGGACAGCAAATATATCAGAGATTAGAGACGTTTATAGTGGTTGTAAAGTATAACAAGGCTTAATATCCAACATGTTGTACATTAAACTATTGTTACTCCTAGACTGGAATTAAAAGTAGTATTTTAATGATTTTCCAGTTCCAGTTAAAAGGATAGGTTCAGTTTTTACTGTCAGGTGTCCGTATATCATTCAAACAGTTTTGTACTCGCTGAAATTATTCCTCATGTTCACACTGGACCATAAAGCCAATGAAAAAGTTTAAAGCTAAAATCAGTGTGAGATTTCAGGAGTCTGTGTGAGACTAATCAAGAGGACATCTTCCAAAGTTAGTGCAAAAGTGCCAAATTCCTTCTTCGTGTCACTGGCCAGCGAGTAAACACAGGTCATGGGAAACACAAAGAGGCTTTGTGCTAAAAATACTGTAACTTTGTTAGAAATTCGCCTGATTTGATTAACTGATTGCTGAGACGTCATACTGACTTTGGTTAAAAAAAAATTGCACTCAAAGAGGTTAGTAGAGATTCAAGGGACTCTATTTACAGAACATGGCAGAGGGAATGTAATATGATATGCATAACTCTGTTTTCATTAGCATATAATCCCTTGAAAACAAGAGTTGTTGTGTTTTTGTTACCTTAGAATGAGACTTTTATAACTACAGATGCCACAGGTCCTCCCAGAGCAGACAAACTAAACACTGGCTCTAGATAGGAACTTGTGTTTTTCACATGCATGAACCCAGGTGGTTACAATCAGCAAGCCTGGTACATTAAAAACCTGGGAAAAAATCTGTCCTTTAGCAGAACAGCCCTTTCAGGTTCATAGGAAAAACAATCCCACAGACTCAAAAAACAGTGTAGTCTTGCCAAATGATGATCTAATGCTGTATAGACAAACCAGTTTATGGCAAACTACCTCTATTTAGGCAATAGTTCCTAGGAATTAAACTAATTTGAAGAAGTGTACTGAACAATAGTTTCACTTTCAGTGGGTTAACATAAGAAGTGTGAAACAAACTCTAATAGAGATCTTCCAGGCGAGCATGTGGTATGTTCCTTTTGGCAGTGATGTTAGGCTGGTACGTTTAATCAGTGCAGCTGCAATAAGTGATAACTTCCTGCCAAATCCTTACCCACACAGTTGTCACAGAGGCTGCAATGGGAGGTCCGAGGAGGCCGGAAGGTTTTACAAGTGAAGCAGTATTTGAGCTTTACCACCTGCTGGTTGATAAGGATCTCCTTGGTTCGCGGAGGGGGACGATATGTTGATGATCCTGAGGTATCTTAAAATAGAGAAGTACAAGGAGGGGGGCACATATGAACAGCCAATGAGAACTTACAACGAATAACAAATGAACAAGCATGCCTGGCTTTTGTGCTCTTCAACCATGATAAAGAATAAGCTGCTTAGGTCTTGGTCTGCTGTTTAATGACAAACACGTCGCATATGGCAAAGCTCTTTTACCCCATCTGTCCCACAGCAAGTGTCCAGGACGTGCCTTACCTATCTGCTTCTCTATGTCTGCTGCTTCATCTGGGGTGGCCCTGGGTAGGATGCCTGGATCTGTAAAGCTGGTTCTTAGCAGAGAGATGACTACAAACACAAAGAGCACCGCGCCGATCACAGGGATGAAGACGGTCAGGTGTTTTACCAGGAATGGGCAACTGTAAAAAGAAAAAACGGATGAGTTTGTTTTACAACACACACACAATGAATCACTGTGTAACTTCCACCTCTCATGTTGCGTTCAGGGCTCACTGGGAAAAAAAAACATACAAAAGGACATTTCTGATTACTCACTCAAATGCAAAGAAAAGGCCACAAGTGACAACAATAAGGCCCAGTGTCAGAGGAAGGACACCGCTCTGTCTGGCCAAGATGATCCGTCCATCGCAGAAAAACCGGTTCTTCCCCGGGAACACTTCCCATTTCCTCCGCGGCCGCTGCGCTCTCTTCTCGGTGTGGTGGTTCTGCGCGGAGGAGGGCGACACCGTAAGCGCCCTCGGGTCGATCTGCTGGTACTCGCAGTTCTTCATCATGTAAACAGTATCGACACGGTTCCGGAGGTAGCTAAAGGCACACGCGAAGCTCTCCTTTGTCGCAGAGACAGCCCCCTCAGGAGTCGCTCATTGTACGCTGATGTCTTAGCTGGCTCGGTTAGCGCTCATCCTTGAAAGCTAACGCTGGCTAGCTGAGGCATTCTCCTCCTGAATCAGTTCCCGAGCTGACTCAAGCTTAATCACCATCTTTGGCGGTTAAATAATTAAAGCCATTACATACATATGAGTACTCATTTGGTTATATAAGCTGGCCTTTTATCGGAATAATCGATACAAACACAGACGGGCTCCGGCTCAAAGCTTCTTGCGGCAGTTCACGTTTCCTTTTTTTGCCGTTAGTCAATGTACGTCACGGTGAGCACGCTGACGTATAACCGCACGCGCGCGCACACACCAGGTGTTCAGGACGTGATATGTAGATCTGCGCATGTCCGCACGCACGGCGATTCTCTGCTCTGGGTGTTTTTGTTTTGGTTTTTTCTCACAATGATTAATTGATTTTACTGAAAACAAATGAAGTCAGTTAAACTTCTGTATAACCCTCGATGCTGTTCTGCTGCTGTAGCTGCTATTCAGTGCTCTGTGCTTATGTACTTCTTTAGAGAACTTAATGATTAAGGTTGTTGAGTTTGTTCTGTTTTCTCGTTTGTTTGTTTTTTATTTTTTGCTTTTACACGTTTGAAATACATTTTCAATCAATCAAATCACCCTGGAAACTTGAGTCACCAGTTCACAAGACACATAAAGACAAACAACCATTTCCAATCACATTGACACACAGATAATTTAGCGTCACCAATTAACTTATATTATTATTATTATAATTATTATTATTATTATAAGCTCAGGGACTATTTATAGTCTTTGCTTAAGTCTGACTTCAGCTCCTTCTGTCAACAGTCATTGAGCATGACACTGGATCCCAAACTAGTCAGGCCAGGACATTGCATTTTAGCAATCAAGGCAAACAGAGACATTTGCAAACACATACAGCCGTTATCTAATTAGTTTTCTCAATGCTCTTGTCACTTTTTGTTACTTATTAAATTGTTTCATGTGTAACAGTAGCCTCCAGTTAAAGCAGTGCCTGCATGGATCTGGGGTAACTCTAGACTTGACATGTCTGTGCCAATTAACAATGCAGTAAAGAATCTGTTTTGTAAATAATCCATGAAAGACCAAAAAACTGTTTACACTATGTGTAGAAGGATATAGAAAGGATTTCATATATATTCATATTCCAATCTGTGGTTGCCTGAAGAAACTACACTCAGGATCATTCAACAGCGACAAAATCTTTATTTTGTTCATTCACATCCAAAGGTCCCAAACCATAACTTGGAATAAGTCCAAACATGCAGTGCAATTAAACAGAATAAGTAAAATGTAATGCTTCAGCAAGAAATAAAAATATATTTTTTTCAAGTACGACCATAACCTTCCAAAGATTTAAAACCAATGTTCAGTGAAGTTTTAGGTATTATGTACACAAGTTTGATCTAAAGCTGTTACAAATGAAATTACAGGTCCAGTGTGTAAGATTTGAGGGGCTCTAATTACAGAATAAAACATGTAGTATGATTCATTAGTATATAATTACCTGAAAAAAGGACTGTGTATGTTTTTGTTACCGGAGAATGAGCCTTTTATATCTACAGAAGTAGTAGCCTCTTACATGGAGTCCACCATGTTGCACCACCTTGTGTCTACAGTAACCACTAAATCCTACACAGTGGTCCTTTAACAGAGATGTGCAAATCAAATAATCGAATATTGCATGAATCTAAATGGTAATCGTGTCAATAAGTTTTATGTAGAGCTGGACTATAATTTCTTTTAAATGAATGTGACATTGACAAAATATTGCATTCAAGTAAACAATTATTTTCACAACGATTACAACAACTAAAATGGACTACTGATGATGTACTGTAAAAGCACCTGTGCGTGGATTCATATCATGTAAAATATGGTATATAGCCCAGTCCTACATAGAAATATTGCATTTAAAGCTCAGACTAATGTTTTAAGTCATGTCCATGGCAAAAAGTTGCAATGCATTGCGAGGCCCAGCACCCAGTATGAGAGGAAGTATCCCAGGATGCTCTGTGTTGTCGGAGAACAGGCTGTGAAGTGGGGCAGCAGAGCAATGATGGGGTTTTGAAGTGTGTGCTTGCAATCATTTCTGGAATGTGTCTGCAGCTGTACGCTGGGGTTTGATGTTTTCCTTCGGTGAAGAAGCGGTTCATTGAGGAGGAGCAGATGAGCACTTATCCAGAAGGGCACGGGAGACGAGGAGGCCATGAATCTAGTCAGAACCTAGAAATGAAAAAGAGTGAAAATGAAAAGATGTGTCGCACCCAGACTGATTTATTGTTTCACGTTAAAGTGGTGTCGTAATTTACCTACCTGCACATGCATGCACAATGTTCCAAACACCAGAAGTACTGTCGAATGTACAACATACACAAACACTCTGGGGTTGAACATTCCCGGTATGGGTTTGTCGAGCCCTTTGTGTGCACCCGTCTCCCAAAGTCCGAGTCTCAGACATAGTTCTGGGTTCGCTTGAAAATATGCATAAGCTGCCATAATGCCGAGCGTAGCCATAGGCAGAGCCAAAATAAAGTTCGGTATCTGCTTCAGCTCAAAGTAGCGGAGGAATCCCACATCCCAGTACACATCCTGGATATGAGAGTAAAGCAAGGGGAGGGGTCTCATGCACCAGAGAGGTGGTGGACCATTTTCATCTGGAACCCGGTAGCCCTTCCGTTCAGCCAGCGTCAGAAGAGCGGGCGGGATCCGTTCCAAGGAGAAGGAAGGTGTGCAAAACGTCCTATACCCATAGTACTGGAAAGCACAGAAGGGAAGGGCGATAATTGCAGTTCCCAAAAGGGAGGTGAGCAGGAGCCGGATGATGACCCAAATGTAGTGGAAGACTTTACTGTGGCCTTTTGTTGTCATTCGATAGACACAAATTTGGGAAATCGCATGCAGCGATGGAAGATACAGTAAAAAGCCAATGTTGACAAGTCCATTGGATCGTGCTGCAGTGGCTATACTGAGGGCCAAGCAGGCTCGGAAGGTGAATCCTTTCTCCAGGAGGAACAGACCACCAAATGTGAGCGCAGCAAACAGGCTCTCCGAGTACCCGGCGGTCATGAAAACATTAGCAGGTGTGATGCAGTAGAGCAAGCTGGAGAGCAGAGCAAGACGTCTGTCCTGAAGAACTATTCTACTAAGCGCATGCAAGGCGACCACACTCAGCAGGAAGAGAGCAGTGTTCCCCAAAGCCACCGCCACCAGCAAACGCCCCCGCACGCTCAGCCAACTGCTCAGAGGCCACAGCAAGGTTTCTGCCAGGCCGCGGAGAACGACGGGGTAGAGGGGAAAGAAAGCAAAGTTGTGCTCATAAAGGTATCCCCTCTCAGCGATAAAGAGGAAATGCTCAGCGTCCCAGTGAGAGAGGCCACCCAGCAACCACTCCACTGCAGAGTCGAGGTACAGAGGCTCCTCTGTCCGTGGGGGCCTGAACGCATCGGCATCATGGTCAGGGATGGCAGCATTCAAGACAGCCTGAGGAGAAATAGTGCACAATATTAAAATAAACAGAGTTTTTGCTGCATAAACAAACCACACAGGTGCACAGTCACTTTGTCTGTGACCTACTTAACACACACAGCATGCATGCCCACTGAGCACTGTTCATAAGCTGGTTACCACAAAGTTAACAGCCAGGGTGACTGACAAGAAAAACAGGTTTATAAAAATAACAGAGTCGGACAGATTTATCCACATCCTAATTGGACCAAAGCTTACCTGTAAAACAAGTGACAGACCCCTGGTGACTGTGGCAAACTCCAAAACTGCTCTGACATCCATGGTCATTGATGTGATGGACAAAAACTGAACAAACCACTGATGACAGGCCTGAGCATTGTCGCTGCTACGAGATAGTCACTGCGGGATTCCTCATATTCTATATCAAACATAGCTAAAACTATTCACCAAAATAATATTCCGTGAGTTTCCATTGGTTTGATACATTTAAAGGAGGATGGATATGATTTTAATTGGATCGCCAACCCTCTTCTTCGCGCAGCGTTTGTTGTCGCTCAGGTGAAATCTTTGTCCTCACATCCTGCTGCAGCCTTTCGAATGGAAATGTTCACTTCCGGGTCAACCGCCGGACGAATTTCAGATTAAAAGCATGAGCTCAGATGAGCGGTGCAGTTTCTCTTAAATATAGTGAATTTATTTAAAAAATGAAATAGCTTAGTAGTTGCTTGGTGTAGTAAAATATAATCAATAACACTTTAGCTTTTATTGGCGTAACCTTGCAACTTTTTTTTAGATGTTATTGAGTCTTTTCATCATTAATAGGTGACATTTATCTCTCCAGCAGGTGGAGCTCCATACAGTCTAATGAACTGTTTTTTGAAGTTGCTTCTCTTAATTCAAAAGATGTGTACACCTTGTATTTTCCAAAATTCTGTCTCTTTAGTCAATAAGTTTAATCTGTTCACGTTTAAGATTCATGTTTTTACCCATGCCTTTATAAGTAATCTCGTAAATATGGCTTTAAAAGAAGATTTGTATTGTGTCTGGCCACTGACGGAGGTATAAACCAAAGGGTTTAGTACTGATGGAGCAGTTAATTCAAAGAGTAAGTGAAGTCCTCCTCCTTCAAGGTTTGTCAGTGTCAGGGCTTACATTTCACTCAAGCATGCGGTTATTTTAGTCAAAGACATAAACAGTGATGAATCTAATGCAAACTGTGACAGTTGAGTCCGCTCAGCAGGACCATGTTTCCTGAGAGTGAAGATACGATTGAACCTCATTTTGTTTGATTTGTTTGTCCAAAAGAAGTAATTATTCCAGAAGAACAAAACCATCAAACAGCTTACGAAGATTTAATGTACATTTATTCTTACCACGTGGAACATATAGTATAAAGATTTCATACTGAATAAATGATATTCATTGAGCCAAAAAAGGGGAAGGGAGGAATTTACATGTTGTCTTAGCTACATAGTCTGAAATACAAATATGCAGAATCCATGACTGAAGAAAAATTGTCAAATGTGTACTTCATCTAGTTTATTTTCGTTGTACCAGGTTTGATAACAGGTTTGGGCCGTGTCTGCCGTACTACGGAGCTGTGGAGAGACCGGAGGAGTGGGTCTAATCAGCGGGGACTGGAGGTCACGGACCAAACTCACATGTCAGCCTCAATCCCTCACCGATAACAAGTGTGAGAATAGTGACACAGACAGAGACAGACACAGAGAAAGGAAGTGTAATGTACAACATTATATATACACCACAGCAAAGCTGTATTTGAAGTTGAAAACCAGTCCTAAGAGGTGATTTCTTTTCATAAGGGTATTCATACAATCAAGGGATAAGAGGAGGTAAGGGTGTTGTAGGTTCTTGATACTTTGGGGAAGAAAGCCATTTTCTGTTTAACACCAAACTAAAATGACCTCAAAACTCTAGAAGAGCTGCATCTTCTGCTTCTGTGTGAAACGTGTGTTACAGAATGCTTACACTCAAAGAGCAGTACGGTACAGAAAATGTCCTACAATCTACTGCACACTGCACAGGCCTCCCCGGTGAAGGTGTCTACTGACAGCACTTTGTCTACCGTTGGGCTGACTGGTGAGAATCCAACTACAGCAACTATAACCAGTAGGCCACTTGTCAGTCTGCTTCACCTCTGCACGTCAACCACTTACAGACTCGTTGTGCCCTCGAGGGGAGAGCTAGGGCACACTGTGTCTCCCAAACTCACTGTAAACGAGACAGCAACTTTGGTTACAGTTTTTGTTTTTCAGCTATTTATTTTATTTATTCATTTATTTATCTTTATTAAAAAGTACTTTCCCCCAAGTGCAGAACAGTCTCCCAACCGTGGTGCTCTGCTGTGTCATCCTGTTGGCATTCATGTTGCAAGTAGTGTCACTTTATGGGCATCTCTCTGGTTTGTAATCCACCACAGCTCTGTGATTACCCTCCTCCAGCAAGGACGGCCTGGGGAGGGCTCAGAGAATGGAATCTGAAGGATTTTCATAAATTAAAGACAGTCACTTGAACTTTCCTTGCCCTGTTACACACACAAGCCAGGCTTCCAGGGAAGAGGGGATTGGGGATAAACCCCCCAAAAAGCGGAGCCACGGCTCCCTACAGCTGTCATGACTGGCCAATCAAAAAGAGTACATCACAGATAACATGAGAAACCAACGAGTTCATTAGGGGAGACACTGAAAGGTCGAGGAGTCGGGACTCATGTAGTGTGAACTCTGAGTGGTTCTCCTCCACCTTGGCTAAGGCGTGCAGAGCCCGGGCAGCTCGACGCATCATGTCCGGGCTTGTGGGCTCGAAGTGCATCCCCTGCAGGTGTAGTAGAGAGCTCTGGCTCTGCTGAAGCTGTGTGGCAGCCAGACTATCCTCCAGGAAGCCCAGCAAGTTGCCCACGCTACCTTTCTGAACAGCGATTGCTCGGGCAGCCATAGTGTCACCCTGGGCCAGGTTGGCCAGTAGGACAACGGCCATCTCCCTGCAGACTGCGATCTTCCTGTCACCAATTAGCCGCACCAGGTTACCGTATAGCTTCTCCAGCCGACTGAATGGCGGAGTGGCCAAGATGAGGTCCACATTGTTGTCTTGGATGCTTAGTTTGCTTAGCGTCTCCAGGACCAGTCTTTGAGGTGACAAAGCACTGTGGGGACCCAGGGTGGGGAAGGGGTCCTGAGCCTCCGCTGAAGGGCAGACAGCCCAGTGAAGAAGACCGTCCAACAGAGGCAAGCAGATGCTCTCAGGGTAGATGGAGAGGTTGAGTTGGCCTGAGATGTTCGCCAAGGTGACCAGCGTGTTCTCCCTCAGGAGACCCAGGCAGTCCCACCACCATTCATCCCTTTGGCCCATTCCTTCGTCCGAATCCTCATCTTTCTCGTAGGTTAGCGGTGCCTGTTTGCGCTCAGGGTGCCTGTGGTGGAGCAGGATCAGGCGTCCCAGCAGCAGTAGCAGCCCTGGATGTTTAGACATCTCATGGTCATTGCCTGGAACAAAGGAGAGGCTGCGGACAATGTTGGAGATACAAATGCAGCGTCGGGCTAAAGAATCCTGCCAGTTAGCCAGTGCGATGAGTGGGCCCTCGTCTTTACTGTGAGGCTCATCCTCCAGGATGGTGCCCATTTGCTGTGCCTTCTTCGTTAAGACACTGCCGGGGAAAAGAGGGGATCTATTACTCTCCAGTTGACTTCTAGCATCTTTCTCAACTGTCTTTGCCTCAGAATCTGTTTTCCTCTCCTCCTCACTGCTGAGCGAGGGGCTGCCCTTCTCTGAGGAAGATGTCTCTTTGGGCCTTTCTTCTTCTCTCTCTTCCTCGGTTGGCAAACAGTTTTCCTGTATGTCTTCTTCTGGGACTCGTCGCCTCAGCAAAACTGGGGGCACAGGTATTCGTTCTCGTGGTTCCAAGAAGTCTTTGCGTGGTTCAAAGTGAGTCTGGATGTGTTCTGTCGAGTCTCCCCCTCCAGCACTCCAATGAAGCAACCCACTGTCAAACTCTTGCAGTTTGCCATGATTATTAGACTGGCCAACCGCGAATGAGTCTTTCTTTCGTACCACCTTTAGGGGAAACTTGTCAAACTTACTAGCTTGTTTGGGTCTCTCGCGGGCAGTTAAGGACTGCGATGAGCCTGTCTGTTCAGATGAAGGACCCTTGCTCTTTCGCTCTTCATCCTCTGTCTTATCTTGCCCCCGAGACTCAGAGCACGGTTCTTGCTCTTCCTCCTCCTTCACATGAAATGGCCCCTCTGTGTCCCGTTCCTCCTCTTCTTCGTCATCTTCCTCCTCTTGTTCCATGTCCTCAGCACGTGGTTCCTCTTCTTCTGTGCTGTCCCAGTCTCGTTTCAAGGCATCAGGATCAAGTAGTGTCCTCTGGCCAGGGTCTCCCACCTCGTACTCCCGCAGAATGCCAAAGATTTCAATGAGGCAGCGTCTGAAATACTCAACAACCAACTCTAGTAGGCCAGGCAACTGAAGAAAGAGCATAAATAAAGAAGAAATCAGACATGATAACTTGCACAGTGGGTTATAAAGCATCATTAAAGGCTCAGCTTTAAGACTCACCGTGTTGAGATCAAAGGTGGAAATACTGCTGTCATCATACAGGAGAATGTTGATGGTATCTAAGGCCCACGTGCTCTCAGCCAATAAACCAGACTTTAATGACATCATAACTCTCCAGGCCTCCGGAGTTCCTAAGAAGACAAAACACAATTAGTACCAAAATTCATTGTAATTGTATCAGACACAATATAGGTTGATGTAACAACAGTGTCAGTATCAGCCACAAGATTGTTTCGATATTTATTTAAGTCATACCGATATCTTTTACGGTGAGTCTCCGACGTGGTTTCAGGACGGGATGGGAAGCTTCTATAGAGCCTGGGGGAAAAGGCATGTCTCGCCTTATTAGAGGCGACTGCACTGGAGGGGGCACTATATGAGACGCAGGCACTGGAGGACCGGCCTTCTGCATCTTCATTACTCCGTGCATATAGGGAGATTTACTAGGTGATGTCCTGCTCTCCATGGGGCGAGGCATGGAGGCCGGGCTGGACACCTGTGGAATGTGGTTCTGCACACCCTGTGGGGGCTGGTAGTTGGACTGTACTGAACGAGGCATAGGTTGACCAGGTCCTGCTGGACCATAAGGAGGCTGCCGTGGACCCATTTGACCGCCCCACTGGCCATCATGATTCATGCGCTGTTCTGATGACATCATTTCCTCTGAGCGGTTCATCCCAGGGTAACCGGGTCCTTGGGGTGGGCCCCCAGGACCACCCTGCCGACTGGGGTAGTTCTGAAAGTTCATGTCTCGGGGCCCCTGCCACATACCTCCCTGAGGACCCTCAGGGCCTGGCTGCATCATCTGAGGGGGCATGTTGGGCTGAGCGTTGGGCCCTGTTGCACCCTGCATTCGCTCACGACCAAAGGGAAAGGGGAACTGATTGCCTGGGCCAGGTGGACGGCGATCAGGGCCGGGGTACGGCCCGCTGCCGCTGTACTGATTGTACGTCTCCTGCTGTCCTGAAGAGGGTACAGGGGCACCTCCTTGCTGTTGCTGTTGCTGCGGTGGTTGTTGTCCACCATGGAAGGGCCCACTGTACTCCGTCTCATGCCGTTTTGATGGAGGGTAACCCCCTTCCACAGGACGCTTGTAACTCTACAAATGACAAAGATACAGAGAGAAACAATTATTTCACACCATTACAGTAGAAACATGTTGTAAAAATGAATACAGTGATCCCTCGCTATATCGCGGTTCACTTTTTGATTTTTTTCAGTGTCATTTTGCATGCTTTTTTTTTTTTACAGCGTACTGTACAGTATGAACGTGCATTGTGTTCTGCGTCCTGATTGGCTAAGGGAGAACCGCACATGTGTTCTGCGTCCTGTTTAAGGAAGTACTGTACAAAATGTGTGTAAAAGGGTGTATAAAAGTGTGTGGTTAGGGGTTTTACGGCCTTAAAACATGTATAATAATTGTAAAACTCACTTTGCGGATTTATTTTTTATTTTTGGAACGTATCCCCCGCGATAAACGAGGGTTCACTGTACATACATTCATAACACTGCTAAAAAATGAAAACCAAAATCCAATGCATGACAGCAAAGAGGAGAAAAACATTTTTTAACGTTAATATTATCTGGTGTATTGAAAAAAACAGCGAGAGTTAGTGTGGTGCAGATAGATGACCTGTTGTTGTTGTGGGTACATTCCAGGCTGCTGATTTGGGTAGGAGCCAGTAGGGGGCGTTCCCTGTCCAGGATACTGATTACCATAGGAATCATGCCTGCAAACAGTATGCCTCGTCAGTGTGACCATGAAAAGTATACACATCTCTAACTCACTGATTTAACACAGTCACACATTACAGCATACAGTTATCTCCATATATCCCTATCACCACATAAAGTAATCTCCGTTATACAGTTGTATCATGAGAATTCATTATTTTACTCCCAATCTATAAAATGTACTGAATATAAAGGGCAAATTATGAATATACAGTAAATACTCCACTCTCTGTAAACTGTACTGCTTATTAGTTGGCAAAGAATAACATCCCCCAGACAACAAAAATGGCATTTACACATTGAAATAAATTTCAATTAATGCAGCTCCGTGCTCACATCTACATACAATGAGCCCAAACCAAAGAGCTGTGAAGGTTAAGGTAGATTTGAAGTAAAACATTTTACCCACGAAGGAAGGCATCTATATTTGAATGTTTATCATGTTCAATAGAAACATTTAAAATAATCTGATGGTGTCTGATTATATTGTACAACCAGATGAAATAGTTGTCTCGTTCAAGCTTTACCATAAGCAATACATTTGTTTAATATGAAGAATGATCGGTTCCCATCAACAGTAGCTTTAAGCCGAAGAAGCTTGGCAAGTGTTGTGTGAACTGACCGTGGCTGCTGTGGTGGAAAGCGATTTGGCGAATACATCCCCGTGTCGGCGTTGGCAGGCATCATAGGGTTTGGCTGAGGAGCACCGGATCCCATGTTGCCCTCTGGGCCCATTCCTTGCTCCGATCTGGGGGAATCAGAACAATACACATGCCATGTTTTTCCATATTTTGCTCACTTAAATATCTGATCCGGTCGTTTTATTAAGCTTATTTGCAAAAATCCAATGCACAAAGACAAATAAATCAGTAGCCACATGTCCACATTACAAATTAAAATTGATAAATGAACAATAAAAGTATACAAAAATAGGAAGAATGCTTTCTATTGTATGAATACTAAGTAAAGTAGACAGAGGCAAAGGCATGCTGCAACTTAACACATATATTACAGTCAAACCACATCTTCCTTGTATGTATAAAGATGTAGGTTTCTGGTGTATTCAAACTGAATTCAAATAGATTATAGAGTTCTTCTTTTGACAATGAAAGCATATAATTCCCTGACACTACATCACCACTTCAAAGCACAGAAACCACCCAATCCGATTTAATTCTTGAGTTTTAGTCTTGAAAGTTATTAATTATACTCTTCCTGACCTACAATGGAACTTTCAGGCTTGACTGATCATAAAAATAGCTGCTGGTTATATTAAGCAATGTTCAATGACCTTGAAAATGCCATCTTCCATTCAGTGATTCTTACCTCCTGTCGTAGCCTGGTCCATAAGGATACGGCTGTCTGGGCCCCATTGGCATCGTGCCCATGGCCCCAGGCGGTCCCCTGTTGAATGGAGGTTGCTGCTGCTGCTGTTGCTGTTGTTGCTGTTGCTGCTGCTGTTGTTGTTGCTGCTGTTGCTGCTGCTGCTGCTGCTGCTTGCTGCTGCTGCTGCTGCTGTTGTTGTGGTGGTTGCTGCTGCTGCTGGTCACCAACCCCGCTGTTAGGGCCCTGGTTAGCCGGTAGAAACTGCTCCCCAACTGGAAATGCATTCAGATATTAAGCTCATTTAGAAATGCTTAACTGAACAGTATTATGTGAGTACTTTAGATACTGGAATAAAACGTCCATTCACCGTGCCCACCTTTCCGCATGTTACCAAAGGGGTCCTTGTTGGGCTCGTAGGCGCCCATGCGCCCTTGCATGTCTGGTGTGTTCATGCCAGGCTGATAGGCGGAGTTGGGCGTCATGTTCTTCCTCGGGAAAGCAGGGTCATTTCCTTCAGAGAAGGGGTCCTGCAGGTTAACGCTGCTCCTACAGAGAAGCAGAGGTAAGAGGGAGGGGGAATTTGGACAGAAAAGGGAGAGAGCGAAGAAAGGACAGAAAGAAATTAGTTCCTCTGACTTAAAATGTCTTTTAGAAGCTAGAACGGTAAAATCAGAGTTGTTTTGAGTCACCTGGATCCAGGTGGCATGGGGGGCATCTGGGAATGAGGAGTGGAGGCTGGTGTGGGAGGTTTTAGGTCTCCCCCCTCAGCCATGGAGCTACTGGTGGACTGGGGTGTCTGAGGACCCTGTAGAGAACCTGATCCAGCTGTGGAGCACAGGGACGCTAGAGTTTGAAATAAGAGAAGATGTTAAATTAATAACACAGACACACGACAAGTTATGTTTTTATGTTGCGTTCAAAGAGTGTGGATTGTGGGTTCCACGTGTTAATTTGAAAAGAGGGCATGACTCTAACCTGGAGATGGGGGCTGGACTTTAGCAGCTTGGTTCTTTTTGTTGTCGGTGAAAATTTCAGGCGGAGGGTCCTCACCACGCTCAATTTTGCACTCAAAGGCATACAGACATTGGATGTACTGTTTCTTCAAAGAACTGGCAGCACTGCTGGATGTACCCACATTTAGGGAAGTGGCCAGATCGCGCCATTTCTTATTCTTGTTCACCTAGGACACACACACACAAGAAGACATATTTAGAACAGAGATTACAATGGGGGCACGCAATAAATGGATTTTTTAATTTTGTGTCACTTAATTCCATATTCACCTGTGTCATGCCTCCGATCTCTTTAACTGACATATATAGCCGGAAAAGGTCGAGCGGTTTACGTCCTACAGCAGGCAGGTTGGTCATGGGCATGGCTTTCTCTTCAATAAAGGCCAAATAACGGTCCACCCACATCTTCCTGTCCGGCTCTGGTCCTAACTCATACAGGCGTGTTATCTTTTCATTGGTTGTGGTGGAGGAGTTTGACTTCTTCTTGAGCCAGAGAAATTAGAAAACAATTTTAAAAACAACGTAGAGCCACTACAGCTGCACCAACAGAAGATATCTGATTTTAAAGGATTTTCTAAATACTGGTAAATCAGGTTACCTTAGATTTGGGCTCTTGCTTGGGTGTTACGCTCCCATCTACTTTGTTATTCATCTTATTGTTCACCTCTGGGCTCGGGGCCATACCTAGACACAATGATGGGGAATAAGTGGTTAAATTGCCACAATTAAAAGACAAAGCTAGATGAAGTAATGTCTATATAACTTACCACTTGAGTTATTGGCCATGTTTGGCCCCATTGGATAAGGTGATCCACCTTGAGTGTTCATCATTCCAGGCATGTTGTTCATTGGAGGACCATAGGGAGGGCCAGAGCCCATCATACCTGGAGACATGTTGGGGTAACCAGGCATCCTGGACATAGGGAAGAAAAAATATGAGCACCTAGCATTCAAAAAAGTAAGGTGAACAAAGGTACGCACTTGAGAATGCAATATAACCAACCTGTTGTGCATGGAGTTGGTGGCAGGGTGCTGCATGGCCGTTGAGTCCTGGGGCTTTCTGTTCATGCCTGGTGGAGGACACATTCCTGAGCCTACCTGTGGTGGCATGTTACCCATGTTAGGAGGCATGTTTGGACCCATGTTGGGGCCCATATTTGGACCCATATTGGGGCCATAAGGACGTGCCCCCATTTGATTAGGAGGCATCCTTCCTGGTTGCATGCCAGTATATGGTGGTCCCCCACCCTGTCCTGCCATGGGGTTCATTGGGCCCATGCCCGGCCCAGGGTAGTTTGCGTTGGGCATGTTGCCATAGCCAGGTTGTCGGGGATAACCTAAGGACACATCATCATAGAAAAAAATTTGATGAAATAAGTAATCACTTGGCTCTAACTATTTTCTTGTCTGTAAAAAAAAATACTGCAAGACCACAAAGAAGTTTATGTTCAACATTAAAAGTGGATTGTTGAGTCCTGAAGAGCTGCACTGAGGCAGACTTTTCCCCTACAGTCGGTTAGCAGAGAGCTATGCACCCTGAGCAACAAGCCTTCGTCACAGTCTCAGCTCTACTGACAGGAGGCTCTGCTACGTCAGCTGACTCTCTGCTTCACAGCTATAAATAGCTGCACCAGAGTCAGAGGGAGGGACCAACGATAGCATGGTATTCCTATGTGGCAGGCAGATATACTCAATATGTTTGTCTAATGGGACAGGTACATGAGAAGACATAAAATAAAAAAAAAATAGTAAATTAAGTGGAAAACCTTAATAAATCTAAACTTGAGCTGTAACAGTTAATTTTCACAACAGAATTTAAAAGACAGCTCAACTCTCTCTTCTAGTCAAACCCTGACAGAGACGATTGGAAAATACATACTTTGGGGGCCGTATTGTCCTCCTTGCTGTCCATAGCCACCCATGGAGTTGTTCTGCTGATATGGGCCCATGCCAGGATGCATCTGTCCGCCTGAGGACTGACGCGGCGACAGTGCAGAAGCTGACTGAGGGGAGCCATAAGGGGGCATCTGGGGGTTTCTCTGCATAAACCCTGAGGGGGGGCAAGAAAGAGAGACTCAGATGCTGAGGCAAACTCTTGAATGTGAATTTCTGTTAACACTTTGCATTTAGACTGCTGCATACCTCTGTCCTGGGCCATAGGAGACTGACTCATTCCAGGGTGCAGACTCCCATCTGACTGCACACTTGATGGCCTAGGAGGCATCTGAGTCCCTAAACATCAATATTTAAGTCAAGTCAGTATGAGAAAAACAAAAAAGTATAAATTCTGAGTTTGAAGCCATGATTAAGATTTTTTTTTCACAAATGTGAAAACCAGAACTAGAGTAATACAAATATGAGTTAGTATTTGGCTCCATTTTATGGTTAGACTTTTGTCAAACATGCCCAAGTTGTCACACTCCTACCACTCCTATGCCAGCTCTTACAAAGGCACGTTTTCTGAACAAGCATTCACCAAGAGATAGAACTTAAAAACGATTTCAAAGTGTAGCCAAGAATCCAAAGTACACATCCGGCTCAGTTTGAGAAAAACTGTGATTACAGGGCATATTTTATGTTGCCAATTGTGAGTGTAAAAGAGCAGCAAAAGCAGAGTTTCACCATAGAGAGCGCTTAGTCTGATATTGTCAGTCTGAAGGATTTAAAATCAGGAAAATAATGTCTGTTTAGCACTGTTTAGTTTTGTTATTGTCAGTGCATTTTCACTTGAAATGCAAAATCAACACAAAAACACTGAAATGACCTAAAGCACAAGTAATTTGATGTCCAGTTCACATTTGTCAGAACTGCGTTACTGTTTATGCGCGAGGGATCAGCCCACCTGGCATGTTGGCAGGTGACAGCGGTCCTGTGCGGGGTGTGCTGGCACTGGCGGGGGAGCCAGCTGGGGAAGGTGAAGGCCCTCGGATGCCCGGCAGGTGGGGAGACGTGTGAGGAGAGAAGGGCGACTGAGCCTGGTTACTCTGCTCGCCCTGGCTGCTCGACACACCTGACGTGCTCACGCCAGGACTCAGGGCGCCCTCTGCACCTGTGGGCAGGTCATCGATGGATCCTGACAGGTCCTGAAAACACAAACAGAAAGAGCAGGAGAAGAGTCAATAAACATGGTATATGAAGCTCTTGTGCATTTTGACAATTTAACAATCAGATTAATTATAACTTTTATAGTATTGCAATGTTTTATTCATATACAGGTTGTAGTATTATTATGTTACAGTTCCCTCTCTGTGGTTTAGATATGAGTGGCACACATACAAATACTCTACATGCGCACACACACACACGCACACACAGAAGACCCAGAGGCCTTTGTCCTTATTTATCTTTTTCAGAGGAAAAAAAATGAGTGTGCATTAGTGCCGGGGGTTGTCATGGTTACCAAGGTTTGTAGGATGCCAGCTGAGTCAGCATGTAGCAGCAGCCTTGCCATGTGATTTCAATAGAAAAACAAACTCTCCTGTATTCATCTAAGATACACCCATTTACACAGCAGCTTTTCCTCAAGCAAGCGTCAGCCACATGGCCATCTCTCAACAAACGCTACCACGCAGCAGCGCACAAAGTCTCAAATCACCAGGGCACGGACGGCACAGCAGCCATAATACAAGCACGCAGAAAAATTTAAGCTCTTAAAAAAAACCCATTAATATATGAGATTACAAAGTGATTTAAAATGAAAATGAGCCTCATACTGTCCTAAAATGAATGCCCTGTGTATTAAAAACTAGAGGACACAAATATAAATTAACACTCTTTCATTACATGAGGGTGAAATGCAAAATCACATTGTGAAAATGGCTTTTTATGTTCCAGCAGTGACATAACGAGCACAACTGACCGGAAGGCTTGAGGGACGGCCTTGACTGTCCTCTGGGCCAGATTTAGGCTGAGTGGATGGAGGAGCATTGGACTGAAATGAGTCCTGGGATACCTCCTAAAAAGACACCAGAACACATGCTTAAGTATACTGCCAGAGAGAGGCAGAAAGCATGGCTGTGAACACACATACACATGCGCACGCACACACACACACAAAGATAATTAAGTATGATGAATATGATCCTAGACTGGGGGTAGTACCTGCTGTGGTGGCGGAGGAAAACGCTGATAAGGTGACTGTTGTGCTTGCTGCTGCTGCTGCTGCTGAGGGTTCTGCCCGTACACTGCAGGCGGGCCCTGTGGGTGTTGGCTGTGTCCTGGTGGCTGCTGTGGAGGCTGAGACTGTGCCTGCTGTTGTTGCGAGGGGGGCTGCTGAGGCCCCGGTGTGGATCCTGGGTAGTTGGACTGGCCCTGTGATCCTGGGGTATCCTGTGAGCTAGGCTGCTGTGGGGCCTGGCTGGGGGGACCCTGCTGCTGGGCGTAGAGAGATTGGCCAGACTGTGGTGCTGATGCTTGGGAATAAGGAGGCTGAGACTGTGGGGGCCCTTGGGATGAACCTGGCAGTGGCCCCTGGGACTGTGGGGGCATGTGGGGCTGCTGATAGGGTGGTCCTCCCTGGGTGTGTGTAGCAGAAGTTGGTGGAGGGTGGGGTTGCCCTGGGTAAGAAGTCTGGCCACCCGGTTGTCCTTGTGGAGGCTGGGAATAGGGGGTTTGCTGCTGGCTTGGGTGAGGAGCCTGGCCGGGCTGCCCGTAATACGGTGCTTGGCCTTGGGAACCGTAGTTTCCTGGTCCCTGCTGTCCATATGATCCCATCTAAAACAGAATACACATAAGACTACAAAACACAACTGACAGAACACTGAAATTATAAAATTAAGACAATGAATGCTTATTTCCGAATAAGATGAATCATGTCAAAATACCTGTTGACCATACGGCATGCCACCCATGCTTCCAGGGGTACGTCCTTGCATTCCCACTGGATATCGCTGGGGACCTGGAGGGCCATAACCTTGGCCAGGGTAACCAGGTCCCTGTTGTGGACCTGTGGGAGGTCCCTGCTGCGACTGTTGACTATATGGACTACCTGCATCCGTATGGTTGACCTCTCATTTTTCCCATTGGGTCCATGGGACCAGGTGGCTGGACATAGTAAGAACAGAGGAAAATACACTTAGTCGACAACCAAGCAGCACAGGAAAAATATAAATAGTGTGTGACATCTTACATGCAGCCCATCTCATTCATAAACAAGTATGGTAATAGTTAAACCATTACTAAAGCATATACACCTAAACAGTTGGCTGCAGTATGTAACTTCTGCTGCACTCGAGTGTAGAAACAAGCTTCAATGAATGAGGAAACTGTGCTTTCTTCACCTTATTTCCCACGGTCATTACCCTGAGTTTTTTTTTTTTCTTCACCTCACTTTGCCATAGTTTCGGAAGTCAGAGCTATATATATCTACTTTCGAATGGAGGGCAGTCTGCCCAATCTTAAACATATCCCAGCTGTGCTCCTGTTTTGAGCCTGGTCCAAGTAGCGTTTTTCCCCGGAGAAGGCAGTTTGGCTCTGGATGAATGACACTAGAAATGAAGGAAGTACTTTCACAACAGCCAGAGAGTGAAAAATGCACAAGAGCATACTCTGTCAAAAGACAAACAGTTAGTATAAACATGCGTTCTCAGGTGAAAACTCGCTGCTATGTCTAAAGCGATGACAAAACATCATCAAGATGGTGCTCTGTTATGCTCACGCCTTACATTTACGATCCAATTAATCGTTCACCTTCGCAAACACTTTCTGGCACTACAAGTTTGGGGATTTCATGATAATTAAAACTAAAGAACACCCGCTTGAAAAGCATCCCCTTTTTATTACATCAAGTGAATTCCCACAAGTGCACTTTGCGGAGAAGAGCTACCTCAGCTTAACAACGGCTCTTTACAAATAGCATACAAAAATGCCTTACATGACATTTTGCAGATCCAAGATAATGAAGTGAAATAAATAAAGAGCAGCACATGGCTAATCTGCATAAGACAGAGAGGAAACTCCCTTGGCTGGTGAGAGATGGTGGACTGGACTCTGATTGGCTTGGGGGGAGAATTGGGGGGAATTCTTCGCAGTCACGCAGTTCAACTTGTGTGGCATGCCAGACACATACACACTCACAGGCCAAGGTCAAATTTGCCTTTTGCTTTTTATATATATAACAAGTTACAATATGAACAAACAAGAGGATGACTATCAAGTCCTGTCATTTGTTTATCTAGCGAACATCAGGGATAACAAATGAGGTGGTGTGCAAATCAACAAAAAAGAAAACTAATACAAAAGGCAGTGTATTGTTATCATTTCATAATTACAGTAATGCTGTTATGTGTTTTTTTAAGTGTGGATGTGATACATGCAACACATCACACCTTCATATATCCTATGATACAGACTGCAGTTATCGTGCAAGTTCATACTTTAACCATCAATCCAGCACATATGACATGACTGGATCTGATGGTATTATAATAAAAATCCTGATGCATGCATGTCAGAGCAAACAGCTAATAATTGCTTTTAAAAAATATATATTTCTTAAAAAGATCAAATTAAACATAAAGCCAATATATGATTTCTGTTCCCGTTGCATGTTGTTGTTTAAAGTGTAAAAGTGAAGCAGGAGTGAAGGAGTAATACCTCTGGTGACCCTGTGATGACTTAATGCCGTGTGCTCTTATCAGCAACTGTTTCCTTGCATCACATGTAATTATAAATGGCCATGAGCAGCGGATGAGGAGCCAATCAGATTTCAGCTAGCATGTCAACCAAAGACCAACTATCTCCTGGCTTTGACAGCAGGATTTTACCTCCACAATTCAAATCCCAGTGCAAACTGCAATCTGCAGGCTGCAGTCACTCACTCATACATGGCTGAGCCGAGCTGTTTACAGGCACGCATGCATGGGAAAAGCCCAGCAGCTTTTCAACTCGTCTTTAAATCGACGTATGAGTAAAAGAATAATTTATACAATTTCCTAACATCTTTTAAAAAAGGACATAAACTGAACTTACACATGTTATTTGACGGAACAGTGAGGAGCTAAAATAAGCATGCGACGCATTCCTTCCGTCGTTTGCCACAAAATTACAGCTCAACCCGGACAAGAAAACAACACAAAACACGAGCCCAAAAGCGACTACCACAAACTAACATGCATGAGGGCATGTTAGCCTTACACACACACGTATAGTATAAACACATTTCTAACAGGATACGGTGTAAATTTAAGGTTTAAACACACGCTGGAAAAAGGGCTAGTCGAGAAAAAACGAGCCGCGGCTCTTCTCGGGAGTATTTTCGCCCCTTTTCAAAGTCGGGCCTTCTTGGCTCCCCTGAACATCCTTACATCGTTTCAACAACTTATACCCATTCCTCCAGCGGTACTCTTGCATTGCTACATACCGTCACGGGTATATTTAAAACAACAATTATTTAACGGGCTGGTGTAAAGGAAAAAAAACACACACGAGAGGCAGCCATTTTAGAGTCTTTGCGAACTAGTATCAGACAATGGCTGGCCTGCTACGTTGTGAACCAGCTAGGAGGAGGGAAGGAGACATGCTACAGCCCACAGCATGTTCCCGTGATAATGTGACTTTACCTGGTTTCTAACTAGCGGCTGCCCGGCACTTCCCGGGCTCATGGGCGACGGGAGATGGCTTCTTTGTTGCCAGCCCGGGTTGCTCCCTCCATACAGCCCGCTGCTGCCCATGTCTGCTGGTCCCTTACTAGCTCCCTCTTGGCTGCTGTAGTCACTAGACGGGTAGCTCGGATATGCCCGCGTTGAGCTGGGGGCGGTCAGGAGCTTGTTGAGTGTCGGTGTGGATGTAGGCTGAGGGTTTCCAATGTTATATCTCTGATTATTGTAAGATCCAGCCATCGCCGTGGGTCCTCCCGCTGGTGGCTGCTGCTGCTGCTTAACGTTAGCTGGCTGCCCCCCAGCTGTCGGCGCCTGGGTACTGCGAGGGGAGTTCATGGCGTATGCCTGGCCGGGATAAGGAGTCCTGTTCGGGAATGGGCTGTAATTGTTAAACTGGTGGTTGGAAAAGCCATGGTCGTGTGAATTAGGTTGATACGGGTCCATCATATTGCTCGACTGCACAACCGGACCCGCAGCAGCTGCCATGCCAGGGCTTTGTTGTCCGCCATGTTGATGAAAAGGGGCCCGACCGTAGTGCTGACTGTATCCGTACGAAGGTGGAGGAAACGCGGGGCCGTGGTGATGCACCAAACCGGGGTGGTTGTTTCCCTCCGGTCCGACAGAGTCATTCTGGTTATTATTGTTAGCCCTGGGCGGGTTCCCATTCCCGTTCTTCATCTCAGGTTCCCCTCCTCCCCCTGCATTTCCACCGTCGGCCCCGTCCTGCAGATCCCCCCGGCCCGGCGATCCGCTGTCCAAGCCCGGCTGCTTTTTGTCTGACTGCTTCTCCCCCGGTACCGACTCCTCCTTGGTGTCTCGATCCGGCCTTTTGAGTTCGGAAGGCGGACTAGTGTTAAGAGTGGCGGCGCTAGCGACCTGAGCGGCCATGATATTCCCCCCCCCCGCGCCGCCTCTCTCTCCCTCTCTCGGCGAGTCAGTCACAATCAAAAGCTAGCATTGAATATAAATTATTGTTTATAACCATTTATCCTTGAGCCGATTCATTCCCACCCCTTACACCGGACCGAATCCGGCTTCCATCCCCCCGGTTCCGGTTCCGTAAATGGGTTAGAGATATGATGGAGGCTCCATACAATGCGTAAAAAAGCGACAGAAATTGTTGTGGGAGTTGTGTTACTGAGCCCGGGTAGAGGCAGGGAGCGAACCCAACCAACACGAGGCTCCGCTACATACAGCCATTTTACTGAGCCGCACGGATGGCTGCAAAACATGGACCGGATCGGCTCCGGTGCGGAGTGGACTTTTTTGTCTTACAACCTCACATTGTCTTTTTCTCTCCCTCTCTCTTTCTCCCTCTCTCTCCCTCTGTCCACATAAGTGGAATATTTTCTCCACATGAAGACACTCTGCTGTTCACACAACTCATTAATGTTACAATAAAAAAACATGAATTTGATGAGTGATTGGTGCAGGGGAGTGGGTATTTGGTTAATTACATTTTTTTTAAAGGCATAAGTGTTCAGAACTCTCTGCACACTGCAACTTTGAATGAATGAAACACACAAACAGTCATACTTCTTACTAAAGGAGAGGGGGAAGTGAGTAGTAACAGTCACATCTATGAATATAATCATCTTCCTTTATTTCAGTTTATTCCCACCAGTGTCTGTGAGCGCTAAGCAAAGGGAACACACAGGTTTTTCCAGAGAAGGAGGAAGCCTTGCAGCAAACGAGACTACCAATGCACATTCCCTCTTATTCCCTCCCCTGCCTGCTCTGCTCTGCTCTGCTCTCCTCTACCACCCCCTCTCTCCTCTCTGTCTGTCTCTCACTCCAGCAGAAACACTCCTCTGCTGAGTGTGGGGGGATGGGTGCACAGGCTCCAGCTCTCTCTCTCTCTCTCTCTCTCTCTCTCTCTCTCTCTCTCTCTCTCTCTCTCTCTCACCCTACTAACATTGAACTACGCCGTACAGGAGGAAAAAAAACCTTATCTAGCAGACAGAGGATGCATGGAACAGTTTCAAAGTCTCCCAACAATTAGAAAAAATGGAGCATTTGCTCCCCTCCTTCTTCCCCTCTCCTCAGTCAAATGAAGCAGACATTTTTTGGCATCCACAGGGTGTGTGTGTGTGTGTGTGTGTGTGTGTGTGTGTGTGTGTGTGTGTGTGTGTGTGTGTGTGTGTGTGTGTGCAAAACACTGAGCAGGGGTGGGATGATAATAAGAAGTGTGTGTGTGTGTAATCTGAGGGAGTTTTTTTATTATTAAAAAGAATGAAATGCAAATAGATGACAAGCCTAATGAGGCGTTTAATGGTTGGATTGGGTATTGATTAAAATTCAGATTTAGGGTGTAAGATTGGTTCCCCTTCTCACTCTCCACACACACACACACACACAGAAACTGTCTCTCGTGCTCTCTCTTTTACACATACACACACACACACGATGCGCGCGCAGACGCACACACACATCTACCTCTAGGGGGCTGTGGGGGGAGGGAAAAAAAAGACAGGAAGTACCAGTGAGAAGGCATACTTGATCACATGTACAAACATCGGAACACAATTTAACATTCAGCCTGACACACCCCCCTAATGCACGGAGAGCAGACGAGGAAGCTTGTCCACATTATAATTTCACAGCCACATCATACCACCACCGGGGTTAATGCAATTCCCCACATCAATGCGAGCTCGCAAAGTGGATCACGCTTTATTTTAGTCCTGACTACGGCGGTGCATGAGAAATGCATGCACGCAACGCCAAGCCTCATGTTTAATGTGTGTGTGCGTGAAAAAGAGAGGGCGTCTAGACTGTGTTTAATTTAGGTGTTTTTCAAAAATGCGGATGTTGGGTTTTGAAACAGTAAAAGCAGAGAACAGCAGCAGTGGGAGAGAAAAAAAAACTCCTACAAGTTTTTTTTTTTAAAGAACAGAGTTTTAGTTGCTTTTTAGAAAGACACAGGGTCTTCCATCCCAGAGACCAGACACAGGGCCAGTTGTGCAGAAACAGATTTAATGTAGCTTCCTCTCCCCGCCTGACTTAATTTTTCTGTTCAGGCTGCTGGAAAAAGCCGGAGCAGATTTCTGTGGATCTGGGTGGAAGATTTGCAAACACATGTGCCACCTGCCGGACAAAAGACAAAACCCAACATACAGGGGACTCGCACTTGATCCAGAGTCATTATTATGCTTCTGATGTGTTGATGTTTATGATTCACCTTAAAATATAGAGTTATAAATGCAGAACAGAGCTGGTCAAGAGGGTGAGACTCTACAGAGGAAGCGGGGGATAGGAGGATGATGACATCCATCATGAACAACTCCTCTGACTCACTGCATGAAACTGTGGCGGCCTCGAACAGCTCCTTTAGTAACAGACTGCTTCTCCTACCATGTAAGAAGGAGCTCTACCACAGGTCCTTCATTCCAACAGCTGTCAGACTCTTTACCACCAGCATAGCTTGACTTTTTTTCTATATGTTTTCATATTTATCAGTCATTTCTGATCAACCTTGTGTATACAAGCTGCTGTGAGAAGTGAATTTCCCCAGCGTGTGGTCATTACAGTCAATCTTATCTTTTCACTCACTTGATCAGCATGTTGCGCAATGTCCATTTTACTGAACACAAATATAGCTCTGCAAATATATGATTCTGTTATAATAGAAGTATCAGAGCCGTAGCACCCATTCTAAAACTTATAAATCAAATTGCATAAATTTGACCGATGGATGAGCTTATTACCATTTGTTCTACAAACATAAAATATGTAGTCTTTTGTGTTAATATTTACCCATTCACAGCACACACACACGCTCAAATTGCACTGCATCTATGAGGCACTGCTGATGTCAGTTTCCATTATATTCCGCTGCATATCGAGGGAAATGTGCTGTCTGTTCTCTGTATCTTTCTGTCAGACACACTCCTCGTCAATACATTCAGGACAGGAGGAGTATGATCTTTGCCAGAGCACATTTTACTTACTTAGTTTATGCACCAATTATATAAAATAAGCAGTATGGAGTATCAATGCGAATGTGAAGATTTTCAGCTGAAGGGAAGACAAAAACAATGTCCGCCTGAATTGCAGTCACTTTATTGTTTCAGAATGAATATGACTGTATACATTTCCCCATACCGCGAGGTTTCTTAGAAATATGGGAGATGTGAACATGTAACAAAAGCCTTACATTTAATACGTTGTCTGTTCTCTGTATCTTTCTGTCAGACACACTCCTCGTCAATACATTCAGGACAGGAGGAGTATGATCTTTGCCAGAGCACATTTTACTTACTTAGTTTATGCACCAATTATATAAAATAAGCAGTATGGAGTATCAATGCGAATGTGAAGATTTTCAGCTGAAGGGAAGACAAAAACAATGTCCGCCTGAATTGCAGTCACTTTATTGTTTCAGAATGAATATGACTGTATACATTTCCCCATACCGCGAGGTTTCTTAGAAATATGGGAGATGTGAACATGTAACAAAAGCCTTACATTTAATACGTTACAAGCAAATGAATCAGCATTTATTGAAAACTTCCTTATCATCTTTAACCTTGAAGCATCTTCAGCACCCAAATTTAGTTCCCATCTCTGCACTGCTTTTGTAGAGATGCTCAGAATTCAGGCCAAGTGAGATGGATGTTGCCAAGACTCCTCGAGTATACTGGTGCTAAAAAGGCAAACAGTTTTGTCCTTTTTATTTGAGCTTTTTTTCAATTTACAGGTCCATCATTTCCTCTTCCACAGTCTGTCCACTGGTTTCAACATACCGCTCTTGCACTCCAAGAGTACTGTAGCAGTGCTAAGGAAAACATAAAATCACACATTCAAATATATTCTAGGTTACTTTTAGAACAATCCACCTTCATTCATTAGAAACAAAAAGAGTACTCTGTACTTCAGCCTGTTAATCGTATGGTTTGATTTTAAACCAGATGAGTCACAGTGAGTCACCACAGCTATTAGAAAAGGATACGAGTCGAACTGGAAGTCTGCCCCCACAGCAGCTGACATCATGGCCTGCAGATTCCTCTCCTCCAGGTCTCCAAAGCAGTAGCCGTTGGCCTTGTCCACTGCTCGTAAGACCCTGAATCATGCTTTCTTTGTCCTGCAGACAGAGGCGTTTTATCAGGGGGTGTTTCCTCAGTAGGAAATGATTGAAACTCCCCAATGGCCAAATATTTGCTAAAAAGAAGAAACATTTATGTGCTGTTTTAAAGAGTTCCACTTCCCGTTTCTGAATAAACGTGTTAGATTTGATGTGTTACGCGTCCTCATTCTCTATTCCTTGTGTGTTTCAGATCTGCGGCAGCATAGAGGCAGACTTTATCAAAGTTTAGTGTGTTTAGAGATTTGCTACACATGCATGCAAAGTAATAAAACCCAAAACTTTTTCCAATGTTCAGTTTTTCAAGGTCAAAAGTCTTTTGCCCTTTTAAATGTGTTGCCTTAAGTACCATTGGTAACCATGGTAACTCATGGGTGCTTCACTTAAAAGGCGGTAGAAAACAGAAGCAGCGCATCAAGCCTGCACTTTCACCCTGATGGAAACACAAGCGCCAACCTGCCATTTGTATAAATTACTAGTCCCATATGCGGTGATGGCAAAGCAGTCTAGACTCCTGTCTCTGGATGCACACGCAGGATCATATCAGTCTCCATAAAGAAATAATGTCGGGGAATGAATGCAGTGCGCAGACAGCCCACTTCAAATCCATCAGCAGAAAATTGATCCAGTGTTCAATTTAAAATGCTGAAAATGATTTATGATTAACTCCTTTGAAGAGATGAGATATGTGGTGAGTGATTTTTAGAAATTCATGGATGAGAGACATTTTGATGTTTTAATATTCGGGTCTGTTTTACTCTGTTATGTGGATAATAAACTCCTTCACAACCCGTCTACAAACATATAATGAAGAAATCTTTTCTATGCCATCGACTCAACATCTCTCAGTAGCTCTGCATCAGTTTTTAAGTAAGAATTAATCCATATACTGCAGCAAATTTGGCTTCAGTAAAAACACAAAATTAGTTTTAATAAGTTTTGAAATCATTCAGTCTTACAACCTTGCAGGGATCTCAAGGTCTCATTCATGATGTTTGATAAAGCTGGTCAGGCTACATTAGGTCTGTGGCTCTTGGATTGAGCTCAAAGAAGACTTGAAACTTGGCAGTCAGTCAACGAGCAATAACTTATTAAAAAGAAGACATATTTGCGTGTGGCTGATTGTAATATATGTTTAGCTCTGTGTTAACATTCCTGCAGCAACAACAAAACAGATAGCAAGAAATATTATTCTCTTCGGTGTCACAAAATGGCCGTATGCATCCAAGCTCGAGAAAATATGTTAGATTATACACCCGGAATAACAAACACTATATGGATTACATTTAATCACTTATACTCAGAAGGTTGATAACAGCTGTAGCTTCTATATTAGCCTGTTATATTTGATTGACTTTTAATTCACTGCACCATATTTCAGTGGGAACACGGCAATATTAGGTCCTAGTAGTTAAACTGTACCAGCAGCAGTATAAAATATATAAAGCAGCAGACAGAGATACCTGTACGTTGAGAGGCACAAAGGAGACAAGGCTGTAATCTTGAATGACCTCTGCCAACTTTTCATTCAGACGGTGGAATTTTTTAAAGAAGGGGTCAGCAGCCAGGTGATCGAGAAGATAGGTCAGATCCATGACCTCTGTGTAGAAGTCGAGGTTGAAGGCTGTGCAGGAATACAGATGGGACAAATGACACAATGGTAATGAAGTGTAAACCTTTGTGTGCGGAAACATTTGCTCTGAAGCCAACAGTCTTACCCAGTTTGCCATACTGCTCAATCAAGTCCATCTTGGAGAGGACGTTGACGTGGGGAAGCTCCACATGCAGCATGGTGGACAGGGAGGTACATAGCACAGAGATGAACTTGGCCGGGTCGGCGCAGTAATGAGAGTCCACAAGGTGCACCGCTGTCAGCTTAAACAAGTGAGAGAAAGAGTGTGAACGACATACATGCAACACAGAATCACTCGAATAATGTTGTACACGCTCAGTGACTAAGGGCATCTCTTAATGTTTTAAGAAGCTCACCCTGAAATTCCACTTGGCCAGCTGGGAGAATATATTTTTGACTGAACTTTGGTGGGTGTAGAGCTCCACTTGTCCAGGGCAGTCAAACAAGAAGTAGCAGTCACTGTGTTGCTTGAGCTTATTCTCTAACCAGTCCAGATTTGCTTCAACATAGTCCATACAGTACAAGAGCCCACCGTTGGGTCCCAGCTTCAATCCGTCCATCACATCATCCAGAGTGACCAGCTCTGAGATATCTACCGCACAGGAATAAGGTAGTCCTTCATTGGCAGGGTCCATATTCACCACAACTACTTTGCGTCCCAGCTGGGTGAGGAACTCCTGCATGCCTTGGCAGTAGGTGGTTTTTCCGGAGCCTGGGGGTCCGATGACCACCTGGCCGAAGCGCAGAGAGGGAGTCGGTCCTTTCTGACTGGACATGGTGTCACTGAAGGATCAGATCAGATGGGACCAGGATTGGACATGAGTTGTCCTGTGCACGGTGCACGCATCCAGATTGTCACCTGACAGAGGCAGATGTCAGCAACAAGTCACCTCGACGTGATCAATACACCAATAACTACTAAATTAATCAATCAAACTGTGACAAAGAGAAGTGTAATTAACGTGAGCTGCAGTCTCTAATCACGACATTGTGAACTTGCACTGATAGATGTGATTGATTAATAATTACCGCTTGTTTGCACGCGCACAACCGTGCTCAGCTAACTGGCTAAGCACGCTAGCCAGAAATACTTCCGGTTTACGTAACAGGCGTGTCAAAATAAAAGCATTATTATTTAACATGGAGCTCAACTCCTCTGTGGTGATGGCCACATTATCACCTCATGATACATCATTAATACCTTCTATTCAAATGTGAATTATTAACAATTATTATTATTAAGTTTCTGGGTAATAGTGAGTCAGCACTTTTAGACATTACACAAACATGTTCAAAAATTAAAAAGACAAAATCAGAACAAGTGGAACGAGAGTTTTTAAAAAAACATATTTTAATACCACAGTCAAACAGGAAAGTAAAAATTCTATAAAACAGTAATAATTTAATGAATGTCATCTCCGTGGTCCAATGCTGCCACCTGGCTGCCAGCCTCTGTACTTCATACTCGTGTTTGGTTGACGTCTCAGCAACGTGTCGCCCTCGTCGATGTTTTTAGGTTTATCATACACTGTAGATATGTGAAAATCTGGTTTGGCCTTTTTTACAGAATGTAAGAACAATTTCTCTCCATGATACCTGCAGAAAAGGAATACAATAGCATCAGGAAGTGCTAAAATAACAATCCACACACTCATACAAGCAATTATATTTTGATTATTATTTTGATGTCATGCCTACCCAAAGCCTCTTTTGCAGTTGGGATGTTGGCCCTCGCTCTCAAGAGCTTCAGAAATTCCAACCTGACTGTGTCCCAACCCTTCACCATCCTTCCATCCCTGCTTTTCCATCACACGACGACCGAAGCCCTAAACAGAAGAAAAAAACATTATAAAATTGCTCATACAGGCTATGGTAGAAAAGATCCAAGCTAACTCATTATCCTTACCTTAGTGAACCGTTCAAAGCTGCCAATAGTCTGACTGTGTCCAGATCTATCTTCAACACCGTCCCTCAGCCTTTTTTCATAACGCATTCGGACATAATCCCGGGCATCCATGTCACCTCCATCTGTGAAAGGAGGAGTTGTGTTAAAGAAAACTGGACTCTGCAGAGATAATTCACAGGTGGGTTTCTTTCATCAATCAAAGTAATCTCAGATGTAAAACAAAGCTGAAATACCTTTATCGTAGTATACACTCATGTCAACATCCCAGTCGTCTGCTGTTTGTTCGTCAAAATCTGTAAAAAGGACACAAGGAGTCATAAATGTAATCAACATTCAACTTCAATTAAAGTACATATCTTTTTAAAAAAATTTTTTTGATAAAGACAGCTGAAGAGTGACAGGAATGTGTGAGGAGAGAGAGATGGGGAACGACATGCAGCAACATCCAACATCAATCTGATCTTAATCTTAAAATGTATTCTGTCATGTATACACATATATCATGATATACCGGCTTCTTTACATTAATATGGAAAACTATGATCAGTGTTGTTCGTTGTATACCTCCTTCTTCCTCCTGCCAGTACTGAGCATCAGTGTAGAAGACGAGGCCTGAACCGCCCTTCTCCCACTTCAGCTCGATCTCCTCCTCATACAGCCGCTCTTTGCTTCGCTCCTGGCTTGTAACATCTTCGTGCAAAGCCTCATGGCGCTCCCACTCCTCGCAGCAGTCGTCATCCTACAACCAACAAAATTAATAATTGGAAAAAAAATCACACGATTAATTTTCAGACAGCCCTATATCACATTAACAATGCATTTATGTTTGACATGCTAATAAATATAAAGAGATTTACACCCACATCATCTGCGTTTGACTGTGCATCCTCTTCCTGCTCTCCCTCTGGCTCATCAGTCTCTGTTGTTTCTCTGTGATCAGCTAACTGTCTCTTTCTTGAGGGTGGAGCAGTAAAAGAGCCCGGTCCTGATATTATATGTCCAGCAGCTGTAAATACAGTCTCCTCCGTGGCTGGAAGTATCCGAGTGTTCTTATACTGGAAAGGTACATTGCCGTAACGGCGGTTGGAACTGGTCTTGGGGAAAGTGAGGCCCAGCTTCCGGATGAGGCGCGGAGGCAATCGGCAGGACTGGATGAGCTGTAGGAAAACTTTCACCGGCGTGCCGACGTTCCCATTCTGCATCAGAGCAGGTGGATTCAGCTCGGATAAACTTTTGAGGTCAGCCTCTGTGAAGCACTCCGTTAAGGACACCCGGTGACGCTGCTCGTACTTTGTTTTATACGGGAATGACCCGTCATCTGTAAGAATACAACAAAAATAAATAAATGTATAGACTGACAACACATCATAATTAAACATGTGACTGAGAGATTTCCGTCTTAAAAATAGTCTATGAATCAATTTCCTGCTTGAAAACGCAATTTTAATTAATACTTTTACTGTTCAAGTGACATTAAGCATTTGTTTTTTGCAAGTGACTTTACAAATAAAGAAACATTTGCACTTCTTTAGTTTATATAGAGGCAAACTATCGAACAGGGAAATCAAACTATCGAACAAGACAACAACAGGCATGTTTCCTTATTATTGAAGATAAGAATCAGCGGTGAAGTAATAATTTAAATCAAGATATCTTGTCTGTTGGTGCTTTGATTGGGTCTAGCTCCAAAAGCACTTGATCCTACACTTCCCATAATGCAACATAACCCGTGAGTAACGCGCTGTGTGTTATAGATTTGTAGTCTCCAGACTCAAGACGAGATAACTTTATGTTATCCGTTTCGTTTTCTCGCTGAGACACATTTTGTGCAGCACTAACCTTTGTCATTTGAAACTTTGACTTTTTTAACAACGCAGCGTCTGGACAGCCAGTTCCCCTTCGAGTTAATCCAGTGATTCCCCGCATACATCCGGACGAATCTCTCGGCGTCTTTAGCGTGAACTGAGACGACACAGCAGCACGACTTGGCCGTCTGCTTCTTCTTCACGGAGCTGCTTTCTGTCCCTTCGTCTGTCTCGTTGGAGCTGCCCTCGTCGCCGTCACCACCCGCCGTGTTTTCGGGCTCCTCGGACTCCCTGAGGACCTCCGGTCGGTGTCGGTAGTGAAAACAGTGAAAAGCGCCGCTCTCTATGAACTGACTGAAGTAATTTCTCAGGTCTGCTGAGCGGAAAGCGGCAGGAATGTTACTGACGGCGAAATACACCGGAGCGACGTCTTCTGCGTCCGCCATGATTGTTTTTTTGTTTTCTTGACGCATAACGTCATTGCGTCATCAGAACGACATGACGTCCACTTCCCGAGACGTTACTAAATAAAAAAAAAATATATATATTATTGTCTATTATTATATTATATTTTATTACACGACATGCTTTATATTATATTATATTATATTATATTATATTATATTATATTATATTATATTATATTATATTATATTATATTGTATTGTATTGTATTATATTATATTATATTATATTATATTATATTATATTATATTATATTATATTATATTATATTATATTATATTATATGCACATTTCTGCAAAACGTTACCGCACAGAGAGTTCATGTGTTCATTTTTTTACTACAAGAACCATGTTCTTCCTTCCTTACAGTTTATTCTATTTATACTGTAGTTTTTTTCCCTAAATCCCTAAAATATAACACTTAAAGCAGAGACATGACTTCAAACAGGGGCATATTGGTGTTAAGGTAAATAAACACTATTATTGCAGGGATTTGATTCAGAGACCAGGTGTTATGATTTTAGGTTTACTGTTTTGTTTTGTTTTGTTTAAAATTCAATTTTTTTATTGCTATGCTCAGTTGCATTTACACAGAGTAAACACAACAAAAACAAGCAAGGAGTTGTATTCTTGAAAGAGACACAGATAGAAGATACATTATTTCTATGTTCAAAGATACCAGCATGATTTACTTTTTCCAGGTCTATCTTTTAATTTTCACATATCCTGTGGGGGGCAACAAAGTCTTAAGATTAAGTCCAAAGATTTATAAGAATAGCTTTGACAATAGCCAATAAATGCATAGCTCTCAAATAGAAGAGTGAAGACCCACCTCCACCCTCTCTTTGGCTTGGTGAACTAACCTAATGCATAACCAGTGAGAAAAAAAAGAAATATATATATATATATATATATATATATATATATATATATATATATATATATATATATATATATATATATATATATATATATATATATATATATTACAGATGTTTTACAGATATCCAAGGAATTATATTTTGCAGAGATGAAAATGACTAGTGACAGTGGACTTTCAGTGATAGCAGCTTTTTCCATACAGTGTCTCACAAGGACACAGACCACCATTCAGGTGTATCAGACCCAATTCAAACTCTCCGGTGAGGAAAAACAAACAACGAAAATCTGTTGTACAAAAGGGAAGAAAATCTAAGGTGGTATGTCTCAATTCTGAAACTTTGACTACATTAAGTTAAAATGCTAAAAGGAGAAATGAAACCATGAGACTAAAATGACCGTTATTACACACAGTAAACTGCCTCATCTATTTTTAATTTAGGCAAAAAGGCAACAAGTTTGTATGAGACTGTTTGCCCTCACTGAAAAGAACAAAAATGAAAAGTAAAAAAAAATAAATATGAAAATCTTTAGCACTATTGTTTTAACCTCGTTTAGAGAGACAACCAGTCAGAGTTCATTAACCCAGAGGCTAACTGTTCTTTTGGCCTTCAACTCAGCTTTTATCATTGTGTTTTGCTAGTAATAGGCAATAAAACTAGACGGGTGTCTGGACCCTGACATCACTTTACACATCATATTATAAATGAGCATTGGTCATATCCATTGGATTCCATTCTAAATATAAAAATACATATATGTCAGTGTCAATTACAGATTGGACTATAGTGTCAAGTCTAACTTGACATTACAAACATGATTACACAGGTAATTCAGAAATTCAAGCTTACATTTGGTTATAATAAATAAATAAATAAATAAATAAATAAATAAATAAATAAATAAATAAATAAATAAATAAATAAATAAATAAATAAATAAATATAATCTTACAATATCAGTGCTTGTAAAATACTTAAAGAATAAAAGTTATATACACAAACACATATACACCGCTAAATATCTGTCTGGGCTGAAGATAAAAATAGTCAAATAAATCAAGAGTGAGTACATCTTTCCACACACATACCAAAAGTACTGTGACACCCAAAAAGACAAAGCCACTGTCCTTGAGTTTTTGGCTTTTATAAAATGACAATAACAATTTATGATTCAACTGTATAGCTCTGTACTGTTTACTCTTTTTAATATAGTGTATAATTTGCTGTACATATCACTTAAATCAGGAAATATCTAAGCGAATGATAACTAAACAAAGCAGGCGTCTCAGTACTTGGTACTCTTTGCAGCAGATCTCCGACCAGTATCCAAAAAGTTCTGAAGTTTAGCAGTATGTTAGTTTAGTATGTGTGCTTTTCCTGATACTACTGGGTCAAAATCAGAGCACAGTCTAGCAGTACAGTATGTTATAGCACAAATCCATACCATTTGAAGGGAGAAATTGTGTTGCACAAACCTTGAAATAGTCTGGTGCACAGATGATCAAAGGTTGGCGATGTAGTTTACACTTGATGTTAAATGTGTCTCAAAAGTCCTGCAAAGGAGGTGAGCTGGACCATTTAATTAGTGTATCTGATTTCTTTAGTTAACAACATATCATTTCATATCTGATATGAATCTATGAATGTGAACTGAATTCTTTGAATTTAGATGCTAGGATAACTATGTTATTTTTCCAGAGGTTTGAAACGATCTCGCAGTGTAAAAATAACTATTACCTTTGGGCTAATGAACTTTTGATGGATTGGCAGTATGTCAAGGTCAAGTGTCATGTACTAGACATTGTGTCCATCACTCACTGTGAGTTCAATGGACTGGGAAAACTGGGCGGAATGATTAAAGTCAATATTTGAGGAGGGTTCCTGCCAAGAAAAGCAAATTATAGGGTAGTATTAATATACTATATGATTTGTTGCTACAATTCTCTTTAAAATGGTCTAATTGTCCTATTAAATGTTGTTATTACAGTCTTACCTTGATAATGCTGTTACAGTGAAATGTCTTATACATTTTAGAGTTTGTATGTATTTTAATAGTAATAAAAAAAACGGATCAAGGCTTAGAGACTTTTTTCAGGTTTAATGAGCCATTACATCATGCCTCATCAAACCTGAACTGTTTCCCTTGTTGATACAGCAGTTGTTCCACTGAAGGAATGAAGGACATTTCATTTTTACTGTCTTGGTTGGAGATAAGTGTCTGTCCTCCGTGCCCGTCTCTGCCTGCTCTTAGCCTATAAACACAAGTCTTATCAAAGGCATTTACAACTGTCAGCATGCTTCATGAAGCTTGAGTGCTGCTGAGGGCATTATAGGTCACTTCACTGAAATTCACAAACACAACATAATGTGTTTCATCATGTATGGTGCGTTACGATTCACCTGCTGTGAGTACAGAAATGTCACATATTACATGAGTAATCACCTTATCACATTGTGATCACACCAGGAAAAAATACGTGGCTATAAAACCTATTCTAAAGTATGCATGAAGGAGTGAGTAAATAGGCTGATGAAGTAAAACAAACAGTCGGTGACTGGTGCTGCCAGCATTGTCTGGCTTGTAACCACTTTATTGCAGTCATTCACTTTGTGGACTGACCTTGACTCCACTGCTTTGTGGTTCATTTTGCCCTGGGACTTCCATCCTATGATGCTTTCAGAAATCTTGGCTTGTGCAGGCATAAAGAGCGTAATATCACATATATACTGTGTCACTGTCACTGTCACTATACAATGTGTTAAACACTTTGTGTTCATACATCGTGCTAAATGTCCAAACGAAAGCAGCTTGTCATTGGAATGGTGCTGTTTGTTTATTTGTCACAATAATAAAGCAATTTGCTTATCAGTCTCAAACCTCTGTGCCAGGCACCAGGGAGATAACGCATTAGGGTAAACCTTATTTAAATGACAAGTGGATCATAGTACTACCTGTTACAGGAGCCATAAACTGGAATTTCCCAAATTGTAAGTCAGTGAATGTAACAAAAATTGCCCTGAATTTTTCTTCAGTAACACTGATGTTGACACTTTTTGTGAAAGTCTCAAAAACTGTTGCACGGGGGCGGTCGGTAGCGTAGTGGGTTAAGCGGCCGCCCTGTGTGTAGAGGCTGTAGTCCTCGCTGCAGCTGGCCCCAGTTCGAATCCTGCATCAGACGGTCATTTGCGTGTCACCCCCCCTCTCTCTGCCCCCTGATTCCTGTCTATCTTCAGCTGTCAGGATGAAATATTATTAACCCTTGACTTTTTTATACTTGTGCCATCATCAAAGTGTTTGTTCAGCTGGCATTCCCATGATCCTCAGCTGTAACTGCTTGTAACTACTATATGAATATGTGAACATGCTAATCTTTAAACTTGCTTACAATCAATACGTTGACAATGTCTTTGTGAGCATGTTAGCAGGCATCAGGTTTCATGACATCAGGTTTTAACTCAAAGCACTACTGTGACTAATTACTTTTATGGGGGAAATAAAAATGACAGAAACTGTGAATGAATAATAAAATAAAATAAGATTAAAAAAAATAAAAATAAAAAAAGTCCAAAAACTTTAAAATATTCTTTTCTTGGTCTCTCGTCAAAATATTCAGTTGTTTTTTTTTCACAGACTAATGCCATCAGTATTTCTAAAATCCTGGCTGAAGATATCAAATGAAAAAGAGGTTGGGTTGAGCAGTTTTATACCATCAAATTAGCTTTTTAAAATGACAAAAACACTACAGTTAAGTTACCAATTAAAATTTTTTAAAATTAAATTAAAATAAAAAACTTCTACACCCCATGGAGACTTAACTTACAGGTCAATGCATTCTCTCTGCTTTGGCCTGCAGGTGTGAACTGGCAGCGTGTAGGGACGCATGTAGTGTGGGGTTGATTACCTCTGCAGTCCTTGGTAGCTTGGTACTGCCTGGGTTAATGACACCGACTGCAAGATAAGGCCCAACCCTCATGATATCCAGGCGTTACTCCACCAGCTTCTTTTCATTGACAAAAGCTTATCAGTTTTCTAGGGTTATTCCACCAGTCACCTGGCAGAGAACATAGTTGTTTTTCACAGAGTGTATTGACAAGTCAAGGTCCACCCAGCAGGGAGGGTTGGCCTTATAAATACAGGGGTGCTGGAGGAAGCAGCAGTAGTACTCACAAGCTCATGAAGAGTCCATCCTGGCGAAGGTCACTTAACTTCTGACTACACAGATCTCTACAACTCAAAATGGATAACTGTCACTGTTCAGCCAACGCCGACAGGCTTTCGAATCCTATCCTCTTCAACATCCTGAGCCAAATGGATAACAGCAAACCAAGACAGGACAGCTTCAATTACAATTCAATACCTCATAGATGCAACTGTGAGCTGCGACGGACAGTGTGCTTGAAAAGGCTATCTGAGATTTGCAAAGAAGCTTCAGCAGTTCTAGTTAAAACCATCCACTTCATGAAGAACTTACCTGCTTTTAACCAGATGCCACCGAACGACCAGTTCTCACTTCTCAAAAGCTGTTGGGCACCGCTCTTCATTTTGGGTTTGGCTCAGGAGCATGTGGACTTTGAGGTGATGGACACACCTGCCGACAGCATGCTGAAAAAGATTCTCCTAAATCGCAAGGAGAGCCCTGGGATGGAGAGGGAACAGCCTACCATGGCTGGTGTCAGCAAACTGAAGTCCTGCCTCAAAAAGTTTTGGAGTTTGGATTTGAGTCCAAAGGAATATGCATACCTCAAAGGGACCATGATATTTAATCCAGGTATGTATTCATTTCATATTGTGATTTCTTAGTTCTCAGGCGTACAATTTCAATCACAGCTGAAAGAATACTTAAAACTAAAACTGCATAATACATATATTTATGTATATTTAACCTCTAATTTCTTGTCTTTCCATTCAACAGACGTTCCAGATTTAAAGGCAGCTCTGTTTGTTGAAGGCTTGCAACAAGAAGCTCAGCACGCCCTCAGCGAGGTAGTCCAGCTTCTACACCCAGGCGACCAGGAGCGCTTTGCTCGAGTCCTCCTCACAGCCTCCATGCTGCAGAGCATCACACCCAGCCTCATCTCTGAACTCTTCTTCCGGCCTGTGATAGGGCAGACTGATCTGATGGAGCTGTTGGTTGACATGCTCTTCTGCAGATAGAAGAGGATGGGTGGACTTCATGTAACTGTCTTGGAGATAGTTGAATCCAATGACAATGGCCAACAAAAAAGTGTGATCTGGTGAACATGAGACTATGAATTGCTTATATTCACATTGAAGCTAAGGTCACTTTAGCCCAGACTGAAAAGATTTTATCAGCTGGAAGTGGTAATTTAACTTTCCAGACTGTACCCACTGTTAATATATTGTATGTTATGCTAAAGATCCTTTATGTGTCCTTCATTGTTGTAAATAAGTGTAGTCCGCATTGACAGAGCATTTCAAATAAATATATTTTTGTACATGAGCGTAAAAGTGAAGTTCTGTTTCTGTCTTTTAAAGATACTCACTGCAAGCCAAACCTGACACAATATTTGTTAAATGTGCTGGGTACTGCACTTGATAATGACACTCTGTTCTGAAAATGACAGGTCTATCTTCGTTGACATGTCATGCAGCCTAGTGTTGCTCCAACCCATTTGTGTCAAATTCTTGTCAAGACGCCAAAGAGAGCAAATGTCAGTGAATTCCAGGGGAAACCGTAAAAAAAATAAAAATAATAATATGTAGTATGGCTTCAATGACAGAACAAGCAGAAATATGATCTGTTTTTTTCTCTAACTTTAAGGCGAACACTGGGTTTCAGCAGAGTAAACGACCAGTTTGCCGTACTCAGTATTGCATAAATCTCATTGGGAAACCACATCTGACTCATGCATGCTGTGTTCACTTTCTTGTTTTACCAGATTGTGTTAAAAACCAAAGTTAACTGACAGTGTCAAATATCAGTAAGTATTTCTCAGGCGGTACATTTTATAATCATGTGAACGTCCTATCAAGGTAAAGAGATTGATACAATTAGGAAAGAAACAACCTTTCGTGTTTTTATTATGTCCAGTATTAAGCCTATGAGTTTTTCTTCTTTTGTGGTACTTTGTCTCCCTCTCATGGATAATAGTGGCAGTCACATTTAATCCAAGAAAGTCACGTAGTCACCTAAGAAGAGTGTCAATAATCATGTATCCTATGCACACAAGTAGGCAAAAGAAGTATCTGAATGCTAAATCAAGTGTCCTTAAAAAATGCTTGCAGTTAACAACCCGCAGGCTATATTTGATACAGAACAAACCCTCTTGATTCATCCTAGCCTGTGGTATGTTAGTTGTGAAACAGCGAGCCTTTGCATGACACCTCATACAGGTAAAACAGGAATTTGCTGGTGGTGGCAGAGAGTCATAGGAAATGGGGTTACACAGGGCAACTCCAACACACCACAAACAGAAAAGTCTCAAAGTCTAAATGTGCAACATTTGGCACAGAGGAATTCAGATAAATTGCTCATTGCTTGTGGTTTACTCAGCTTTGTTTTTTCTACAAACAAGTGAACAATCACCTATTTTTTTAATGCAAATCACATTGTTTCAAGGATGAATTGCAAGCTTTGTCGTGGTGCACGTGCAGCTGTCTGCTCTATTATGTGCAGTTTCATGGTGCTGACAAATTTTCTTCAAGGCTTAAAATTACTTGTCATTGGACAAGCTAGCACCGTAAATGTGACTACAGCTGAAATAAAAACCTGGAAGCTGGAGAAAATATGCCTAAACACATTTTTATTTTGTCTTTGGAACTCAGTAAATGTTACTATGTCCTATGTTTAGTTGATAGCTGCAACAATGCCAATGCTTTGAGACTCCCAAATATCTTAAAATAGAAATGATTGTTTTTCTCAATTCATGTGACCCAGCAGGACTTCAGGATAAGCTCCTGAAATCAGGCTGATTTTCTGCACTGCTTCTTCCCTTTGCAATCAATGACAAAGACAAACCCCGGGATTTTATTTCCTTTTTGTCAGAACCAGCCAAACAAGTTTCCTCTTCTGCTGAGGGTGGAAAAAGCCTGCCTGGTACAACATAGTGACCTCGGGGAGATGAGCTTGACAACAATAATCCGAGAGATAAAGAGGGAAACTAGGCTAAAGAGACAGAAAACCATGTGAAGGAAGGACTTGTTGACATACAGGAGCTCATAATTAAATACCTGAGCTGCTTTCATTCAAACGACATGAATATATTCATTTGGCTTGACGCAAAGTTCTGTGTCACATTGTCTGTGCGCTAAAATGAGAACTATAGGACGTAATTACTATACATAAGGAAATTTTCTGATTGAATACACATGAAAAGGTTATAAACAAGCATGGAAAGCTTTATTTTGTTAAAAACAGGACTTACCTGTGAATAATAATAATAAAAAAAAACAAAAAAAATGGTTTAACAACCCAGAAAGTAACATCGACTTAAAAATATGTACATCAAAATATGGCTTAACAATGCACTTTTCAGGTCAAAACATGCCTTTAAGGAGTCTAAATTGCAAGAGTCAAAAAAAAAACCCATACAGTGCATGCACAATGGCTTGCATAAACAATCACAGACAAGAATGAGGACGGTTATGTTCTACCATCAGTCTCTTTCCTCTGGCTAGGATTGCATGGAGTGTAGTCATATTTCTCTTTCTGGCAACAATTTTAAACACTGCATACGAAAACAGAAAAACATGCATCATCTTTCCCTGTGTGTAAAACAAAAAGTTTCCTCAGTGGAGCATTTGCTGGAAAGATAAAAAAGGTCCATGAATTTAAATGACACTCCAATAGCAAACATTAGCCAGACCACTAAAAGGAGAAATACAGCGGCCCAGGGTAAAAGGTGCTCCAGCTAGTAACAGCACAAAAAATAGTGTATAATAATAACAATGTCCATCTAGGTAGCAACATCACTTTGTCAGCATAGATACTTTTGTTTCCACCCTTCAGAGAAGCAGAGGAGCGCCTGAAGAGTCTGTTTCCATGTCATGACGGTAGGGCGAATAGGCTGTGGCGGTGCTGGAGGAGTACGCTGTGAGAGAAAGAGTTTTCTTTTTTATAAACGCACTAAAAAAAACAACCATAATAGAAAAACAAACAAAGAGTGGATAGTTTGTGCACAAAGCGTGAGACAGGAGTTGAGTTTAAGCTTGGGACGCTGGCACATTCTCAGGCGGCTATGTGAAAGTTGTGGTAACACAATGTGGTGTACCCTCATTCAAAGACGTGTAACAGGACACCCCCGTCCTTCTAACAGCCTCTTTGCCCAACAACAACAACAACAAAAAAAAAAAGAAAGAAGCTGCTACGCAGTAATCCGTCTGTAACCCAAGTTATTCACTAAAATGACATAATAAAAACCTGGGACATTATGTGGCACATATTTAATGTGACTTGATCTGCTGCTCTTGCAGGTGGTGTAGCGTGACTGTTGAGCTGGAGGGGAGAATGAGGCAGATTGATAGGTGGGTGTAAGGTGGCAGATGAGGGGAGGAGGCAGCTAATGAGTAAGGGATTGTAATATGTGGAGGAAAAAAAAAGGGACAGGAATGCAGGGCTTTCACTGCTTAAAGAGCGGGACGTTAGTGGAAAGTAGAGAGGAGGTGAGAAAATGCCTGCAGCTGCAGCAGGTACAATGAACTGCAAAGGCTGAGCCTCACACTCGGATTCACAGGGGTAATAATTATACCTGAATGACCAGGACGAATAACGACTGCAGCTCTATTAGCACAATGAACGCAATTAATATTAAAATGTGCATTATTTCTAACCACACACATTGATTGTGGATCGTATTTAACTCTTCATTTGTGCCTTTGTGTCAAACCAAGAGAGGGTCTGTGTTTGTGGAAAATTCCCCACATGCACTCACTTCTCCCGCTGTAATGTCTCATTTTCCTTGCCAGCTCATCCGATGGCGTCTGCTCCGACACTTTCACCTCCGGATCTGCAGCAGGGGACAAAAAAAAAAAAAAAGAGAACAAACTGAGCGCAAGCAGACGTGGAGCTTTGACAGACATTAATCTGGTCATCTCTGCTATTGTGCAATATGTTTTAGAAGACAGTGTGTGCCTGTATCAACTTGCCCGAGATTAACCAATTATTATTAGGTCATTGACTGTAAAAATGCCTGGCGTATTAAGGCTTAAAAGTATGAGCCAAACAAAAGAGCTTCAGCAGCGTTCCAACAGACGCTATGAGTCATTCAGGTAAGACAGATCAGATGATTGGTATGAAGCAGCCAAGTGGTGGTGAAAAGAGGTCTTATAAATATTTATACAGCTGTAATTATTCACATTAATTGTTTTTTGAAAAACAAAACAACATTCTTACAGTCACTGCTCACGAGAGTCATGGTCTCGTTGCCACTGTCAGGGAGAGTCCCGTCGCTCCTTCCATTCGGACGCTGTCCTGTCGACGGATGGCTCTTGTTCCTCTTGCCCTTCCTCGTGCTGATGCGGATGACACCGTGCACCAGCTTGCACTCGGCCTCCTGCTCCTCCAGGTTGTAGTCCTGCGCGATGCTGTAGATGAGCTCGCTGATCTCGTTGGTCTTGCGGGAGAAAGAGGAGTCAGAGGTGCACTTGGCCAGCTGGTCGATCTGGTGCAGGGCGTAAAGCTCCAGCAGCTTCTTGGTGATAAGAGAGTCAATGTCTGTGCCTGTGTCACTCGGGTCATCTAAGACATAGTCCTCACGGGATAACAGGCTGGTGTTGCTGATAGGTCGCTGGCTTTCCCCCTTGCCAGGCGTACGGGTCCGTTTTGGGACAACAACTGGATACTTTATTCTCTCACCTGCAATGCGGACATCCTGGTAGCGGAAGCTGTCACTCGCAGGCAACTTAGATGGTTTGGTAGGCTTGCTGGGCTCCAAAGGGATCCCACAAGTGGGGTTGGTCACAGCTATGCCATTAGGAGGGTGAGGCTCGCTACCTGTTTTAGGAGGATGGTCTGTGGAGCTCTCGTTCACAGGCAGGCAGGGTTCTCGGCTTCCATAAAATCCACAGGTCAGTACACAGCAGATAAGAGCCTTGCAGCCACTCCAGCCCATGGAGGCACAGGAGCCACAGGCATGTCTGCTGGCGGGCGTGCTGTCTGCTGACCCAGGAATAAATCCTATAGTCTCCGAGCCCCGTGCCGTGCCATTTCGCGGGTGGCCTCTGCTGCGGCTATACTTGTTCTCCGAATACCGCTCAGCACTTCGGTGCTCGTGCAGATGCTCCCCATGAGGGATCCTTGTAGGAGTCCTGGCTGGTGTTGCTCTCCCGGGATATAGTCCGATTGTGTCGGTTCTTTTCTGACCTGGAGCCGGAGCTCTGGTGTTTGTGGTTGCGGGACGCCTGAGGAGCCCCTGTGCTGTGGCCAGGCATGGCTCAGAATGCCTGGGACCTGGTAGTGGGAGATACATGTTAAAGGATAATAACCAGGTGTAACCCCCCCTGCCCTTCTGCTTCCATACAGGTTTGCAGCATTAAAACACACCATGGAGCATTTAAATCAGCTGCATTGAAAACTTATGCAGTAAAAAAAAGTGTGTTTCCAGTAATGTAACCTCCCATTAAAGTCTGAGAATGTAAATAAAACTGAGTGCATTGATTTTTGGCCTGATAATAAGTTGGCCCATTTCGTCGCGCCCTTAAATGCTTGTTTGGCTCCCACAGTGAAAAAAAAGTGCAGATAAACAGCTGAGCCTAAAACTCATTTAACCGTCTTTCATTTGACTTACAAAACATTCACTTACCGCATAAGAGGAAACACTTAGTGTCTGTCTTTCTTTCTTTATCCCAGGTAACTTGTTCTGCGAGCAAACCGCGGAAGTCTCAGGGAGAAAACTTGTGCTAGCGCTTCAAACTCAGAAAGAAAGACTTTTCTTTTTCGACCGCCCACAGATTTCCAGGTGACTTCCACCTCCACGGAACAACAAAACCCTGCAAACATTAAAGTCCGGCGCTTCGACCTAACAACAAAGCTCAACTCATTCGTGTCGTCTTCTTATTAGTAGTAAAAAAAAACCTCTTGTCTTGTGAGGACGACAGTCTCCCAATATTTGGCTATTACCTGCGGCTACAGCTAATCCCAGATCTTACACCCACCCACAGGTGAGTCGTGACGTCACGCGAGGCGGATATTAAAGCAGAGGATGAAGGAGAAAAAAAGAAAAGGATAATTTTTTAACAGATGATGCAAGGAGGAAAAAGGGAGAAATTACTGTAAATGTGATGAAAAAGCGAAACATGAAGCTTAAGGGGGAAATCTTAGACTTTACATCCTTACAAGATGGACATTTTATACATGCACACACACACGGTGCAAGGGTTCCCACTGCTTTTTCATGAACAAATTCAAGCACTTTCAAGCACCTTCAAGCACCAGTTTCTCCATTATTCCAGCACCTTTAAATAGGTAGCCTAGTTGTGTTTGCCATGATGGTCATGGGAAGCGCAGCGGTGCCACTGTATGGCATAAAAATATGGGTCTAATTAGCATTATTTCATATGGTGGTAGATTGACTGTTTTGATTTGTAACTAATTGTGAAATTTCAAGCATTTTCAAGCACTTCACAAAAAATTCAAGCATTTTCACAACCTTGAAAACACTGAATTGAAATTCAAGCATTTTCAAGGAATTCAAGCACCCGTGGGAACTCCTGAAGTTAAGCCTGACATGCACACAGAGGTGCACAGCTGCAGAGCCAGCAGGTGTTTTACAAATACATATCTTTCATTCTGCCCTATTTTCCCCTCTACGGAAACACTTAATCACCCCCTCTTTGAATTGAAATAGTAGGGCCGCTTCTCCTGGAGATATATGAGTCTGTGTTGCAATGGTGTCTTGTGGTTTCACAATAAAACAAGAGCACAAGAAAATGAAATACATCAGCACTTTTATTTTTAATTTAGAACTAGTGTAAATACAAGTTTAATATCAGGCAAGAAACTTTGACATCTGTTCCTTTGAATATTGTACTACGGATCACATCATGGAGTCTAACACAATAAAGACACATGGATAATTCGATTTAAGGATTGTTTTAAGTCTTACAGAAATACATTAAATCCTATAAAGACCTACTGTAAATTCACTGTGTGTCTATGGATTATATTTTCTTAGGTAAACATACATTTTCCATGCCATTGATCTACTATCTATGTAATTTCTCTTTCCGACAGTCTCCTGCAGTATGTTAAGGTATTTAAAGTCATGACACTATTGTGAAAAAAAAAGCAAAGACACAACACAGAAATTGGCAGGTTGTTTAACACACTATATCACTATAATGTTTTCATTGTAGCCTATGTGTTATATTTCTATAAAAGATATGATAAACACACAATACTGAGGTAAATTTACACATACAATGCTCCAGTGCCTCGACAACAGAAAGGCACTTTTAAGGTGAGGTTTATAGAGTATAACTGCAGTATGTCCAGACAGCTTATTATAGTACATCTACCAGCTATTCACATCCAACTCATATTTATTTTCTAATTATTAAAGCTACATTAAAAGATCATAGCTTCATAGATGGAGATGTTGTCACCGGTTTGACTTGTGTGTTTGTAGGAACCTGGATAATACAGGTGTCATTTGGCAGCTGCTGTGACAGACCTAATCCCAGACGTCCCTGTGCCCTGTTCCCACAGTTACCGGCTGCGACGTGCCCCAGCCGAGGATCAGAGTCAATCTCGTACCTGTAGTGATATCCCTCCAGAACATCGTGACATGCGTCTCTCATTTCATTGATCCACTTCTTCATGCCTTTGCGATTCAGGTAGAGCACAAAGAGGAAGACCATGCCCACAAACCCCAGCACCAGCCCCAAGAAGACGTAGGATGTCTGCAGAGTGAGGTCAGCCACCTCTGGTTGGACTGGAACAACGCATCCAATGGACTGGACACCGAGCCCACGCAGCCGGGTGTCACTTAACCCTCTTGGTGAGGCACACCTGACAGCATCCACATCTACATTGTGCTCTTGATTCATTCAGCCAGGCTACAAAACTACGGCTCTCACATGTGCAGGTGTAGGGGTTGTCACCGAGGAGGATACGGATGTTTCCAAGCTTCTCCAGCTCTTGTAGAGCATCACCCCTGAATGTCCTGAAGGCATTTTGGGTAAGGTCCAACACCTGCAGATAGTTCATGCCAGAGAAAGTTCCACTGTAGACCGCCACCAGAGAGTTGTTAGTGAGGAAGAGCTGCTGCAGGTTGGGAAGGTGGGAGAACATGCCCGGGGGCAGCAGGGCAAGTTGGTTCCCTGAAAGGTCGAGGCGGAGGAGCCCTCTGAGTCCACCCCAGCGCAGCGCTGTGGTGAGGTCTGTCAGGGCGGTGAAGTTGTACAGTGAGCGGCTCAGGTTGAGCTCCTGAAGGGGACTGCCAGGTATGTTGAGGGCTTCTGGATGGATGAGCGCCAGTTGGTTACCGCTGAGGTCAAGGAAACGCAGATTGAGGAGGGCAGAGAAGCTGTGGGATGCCATCTCTGTAATCCTGTGAAGATGACTAACACTGTAACATCTATTCTTCTGTAACGTCTAGACATTTAATGTCATTTCCATGCTCGGACATAACTACATGCATGCCACTTTGCTGTAGGTAGACAAATATACACAAACCACATACAGATAAAATGTATTTATTAGATACACATCAAGAAAGTTTGCCATATTATCTAAATATGGCTTCATATGCATGAATGAAACTAAACAAAAAAACACTAACATTCTCACCTATTATTGCTTAAAATGATGTTGGTGACATTCTCCAGCTCTGCAAATGAATCAGGTCCAATCGAGTGTATATTATTCCCTGTGATGATGACAGTCTTTGCATATCCTGGGATACTTTGTGGCACCGTGAATAGATCCTTGGAAACACATTTCACTGTGCGAGTGACAGCAAAACACTCACAGCCAAGAGGACACCCCAAACACTGGTACGGTGCACAAAGAAGGATTCCCAAAAACACTCGGACTGCAAAAACACACATCTCTAAAGTATAACCAATTTTATAAAAAATACAAATACAGCAACGTGTTTTGTCAATGCAACAGAAAAAAACTTAGGTCCATAGTAAAATTATAAATACAGCTTCTGTTCTCATAAATCTAATCGAATGCTGCGCAGAGCGCTCCAGCATCAGCCCTTCCGAACGCTCTCCACTCAGGGAATAAAGAATCCCGTAAATTGATGGGAGTTCATATCACGCAGAATCTGCTGGATAAAAAAAGGTGCGTGCTTCCCTTAAAGGTACAGAGGACGATTAGGGCATCGACAGCCTGTGACCTCCAAAACAGTCTGCCAGGGGAGACTTTGTACGCAAGCGTATCCAAAATGTGAAGTTACAGAAACGGAAATATCAAACGGATAAATATACGCATATAGTACCCATCAAAAAGAAATAAATCAAATAAGTAATACATAGTGTGATGCAGTATTGCTCATAATTTGTAGTGTTTGTAGTAACACTCCAGCCTGAGGGTGCACAGTTAGAAAGCATTTGACTTCTGTCTGGAGAAAAGCAAATAATACACTCATGCTAAAGAAAACACTTCACATGTTTGCACACCAGAGGAAAGAGGACTGAAGAGGGAGGAGGGCATTTTACAGCACAATACCACTATTTATCACATGTGAGGGGTTCTACATCATTCTATCTTTGGTAGTGTGGCTCGTATCTCTTAGACAAAATAATTGATGAATATTTTCAGCATTAAGATTCCGTGATCCGATTCGTCACTAAGATGTACATTAGCCAGCCTGGAAACACATTTGTCACTGCCATTCCTGAAGAACACATCCGTGGACTCAATGCCATCGCTCTGCTGTGGCGTAATCTGGAGAGGATCATCTGCCTGTACTCTTTATGTGGAAAACAGTAATGGTACTGATACTGTTGCTTATGCACCTTACTAAAATCATAAATACTTAGTAAAGAAAACAACCGTTAAATCGTAAATGAATTATTAATTTCAACACTACCCATAAGCAGCTGGGTGTTGCCCTTAAATTCCTCTAAGAGACTAGATCACTGACAGACAAGTCTTTCATCTGTAATACACAAACAAATGTCCCGTCAAGACACATCATTCAACAGCCAATGATAACGTGTAAAGTATACTGTAAGCAAAGTCTATGATTAGCTCGCTGATCTGCTCGCTCCTCTACTGTAGGTTCAGGGTCAGGATGAACGTGGCGAGGACTCCGCAGAGCATGAAAAAGGGAAGCCAGGTCTTGAGGAACGCTGCCCAGCTGAAGGATACAGAGAGGGTAATGTGTGTTAGAGTAATTATCAACTCCTGGATACTGCGAGGGTAAAACATCGTATCTGGTATATTTTTGGACAGACAAGGACGTGTGAGGTGTGTTGAACTATCACATGGTCCAATCACTTTACTCCCATGGGTCCACATCTCGCTCTCTCTCACCCTCCCTCTGAACGCACCCCATCCTGTGTCCTACTGTCCTTTCCACCCAACCGGCACAGGGAGCCCCACTGGAGAGGTGACCTTCAGTAGTGACACAGAGGGGGAGCACCGCTGTCAGTGATGAATTACATGACTCCCCTATTTTTAAAAAGTCTTCTGTGCCGTGGGAGTGTATGTGCAGAGGCAGCACAAACTGTGACGCCAGCGCTCTCTATGTGGGTCAGTGGAGAATAATGAGGGGGGGTTCTCTGAGCCATATGGCTCTGAATGCTCACGCGCATCAGGCAGCAGAGCAATTTAAAAGTCTGTGTACATGTTTGTTATAAAGATGTTTCAGGTGTGTTTGCCTCCGCTCCCAACCACCCATGGACTTCTTCTGTCATCTCTGTCGTCACTACACGCACATCTGTCTGCTCCGGTAGACAAATTCTGCCTGTGTTGCTATCGTTTTTCCCCATTTCCCATGAGAGGGACAAGAAATTAGTTTTTCTTTATACAAATCAAAGTGTAATCCAGAGGGTGCCTGTTGCTGTAGAGGGTACATGTTGTACAGATTGTATAGTAGTTTTTTGCAGATTTGCGATTCAGGAATTTTTGGCTATATAAATAAAATCATGATTTGACTAAATAAACCATTTTACAATGTCGTAACAAATAACACAAACAAAAACCAGAAAGACTAGAAGTTTTAGACCTCAAATGGAAAAGTAGGTTGTAGGTCAACACAGGGATTCACAGCAGAGTGCTAAACACTTGGATGAGAACATGTTTTTCTATTGTGATGTTAGCCAAATAAAGAAGTGAAATGCGAGTATTTAGTCCTTGACTTTAATTTTGAATTGAATTTAGGAGGTGCTACCTTTCTATATTTTTATAAAGATGTGTTTAAGTGCTGCAGGCACTGCCATGAGGTTTTGATAGTGTGCCTGTGAAAAGCTGTAATGCTGAATGGTAGAGTGGATAAAGCATCAGGGTTGATGGTTTAGCCCCAGGCTGCTGCAAGTGTCCTTGACCAAGAAAACCCCAAAAGCATTTGCCAAATGATTGCCATGTAATTAATAATATAATGGGAGCTAAATCTGTTAAAGGTTTGTTTGATGTTAAATGTCGTTGGATGAATAAGATGTGATAATTCTGCAGCACAAATACAGAAGTAAACACCGATAAATAGAGAAACTTCCAGAATAAGTTTGATAAATGATAAGGTGTTTAAATATTACCGCCTATTATAGTGGTTCCACCAAAGACAGATACGACAAACACTATAAATGTATTGTGAAACCTGTGAATAAGACTGTTAACCTGGAAGTTAAGCAGGACTCCTTTATTTTTGACTATTAATAAGTGACTTCTTAATTTTTAATACAGGCAGTCACAAATACTGACCTCACATGTTTCCCATGAACAAGAGACAGCATACACAGGTTCACCATGTTCCAAGACGTGCTGTTGTCGTAGCGCATTAGGTTGAGGGCCATGGCGACGTGGGAATGGCAGTTATCTAAGCACAGATTGTGCTTCACCAACACACACAAAAATAGTTATTGATATATATATGGATAACGATGTTGAAATATGTTCATTACAAATCCTTAATATTGTCTCACCGGTCTACATTTGTATTCCTCAGATGCATCATGCACTGCTTTGTCCCATGTGGCAGCACCGTTTCCGCACACTTTGTCCACATCGAGCTTCCAATACCTGTGGTAATAATGAACAATTAATTAATTCATGTGTTTCATTTAAATGTGTGACCCACTTGTTAAAATACTATTAATTGATGAGTAAACTCACTTTGTTGGTCTACCAAAGCCCATGTTGTCCTCCTGGGAGGAGGAAAAAAACACATTTTTAAATAACTGAATGAATCATTATTATTGAATTCAGCTCTATTTGAATGAGAGGACTATTTTATGACTGAAAATACAGCCATAAAAAAAAAACCATAAATCATGATGAATCAGCAGCTTTACTCTCAATGTCAGAATGACATCTCGGATCTCACTGCACGGTGATAAATACATGTATAAATAGATTTCATTGAAAAGGAGATACTGACCGAGACAAAGTATGACCCTGCAAAATCTCGAATAATCCCAGAAGAGGTGCAGATACCCATGTGACCAATGAAGGGGAGCACCCACCTGCAGGATGCAACAACAACACATGCAACACACGGGTCAATTCATGTGCGTTTAAAATGTGACAGATGCAGCTGAAGTGCATGAGGTGCAGTCATTTATTAGGAATAAACAGTCAGCATGAGGTTTACCCAGCGGCTAACATAGCTTATATCTGCCCCGTGCGTGTGAACGTGCACGCCGAGCTACGGTAATAACGCGAGAGCTTCTTACGATAAAATAGGAATAGGTGTCCACACAACGCAGTAAGGGTAGCGGCTGTTTTTTCTGTCGCTTTTCGTGAAATCACCGGGGTAATTCATCATAACGTCGGTCTCGTCCACCTCCGCCATCACTGCCCGGAGTGACAGATGACGTACTGCCAACAAGGAGCGGAAACGCGCGCGTCGCTCGCCTCCGCGGATCGGTCGGTCAGTGAACGCAACACCGTTCACTTGTTTGTTTATGGCATTTTAATTAAATTTAATGAGCACCGCAGGGCTCCAGTGATTAAAGTTTATACAAAAACAACAATATATATTGTTATTTACAATTTGTATTTGTTTTTAACCCTTTCTTACTCGTTTCACAATATAAATCATGGCTACTTAATGACGTTTGAACAAAAAAATTTGGCAGTCTCTTATCAAATCACTAGTTTATTGCCCTATTTGGCACCCAAACTCACAGTCTCAGCCAAAAGCTTTATCATTATAACCTCCATTACTCTAGCAAAGCTGGGTCACCTCATTACTGTACACTATATAGGGCATGAGACGCTCCCCAACTACTCATGCTTGTGATGTACTGTGCCCAGATTTGTTGCCCAATAGTCAGCAAAAACTGGGAGTAAAGCAGACACTGATGAATGAGCAGATCATAGCGTGCCTTCACAACCTAGTTAGTCATCCGCTGTTGTGTGACTGTTACACTAAAAAAAAAAAAAAACTTATCACTGATTGTATCAGTTAAGAAAACACAGACAAGAAGACGTTCAATCATTTTATTCGTCACTTTATGTGCAACAAAGGATATTATAGGATTCCTCAAAGAAAAACGCCATATCTCAAATTAATGAACAAAGTAAAACGCATGGAAGCCTAGTGTTGTATGTCGCTGAAGACCCATTTCTTAACGTTTACCCTAATCGAGGGCAAAGGAGACCCAATGAGCTGTTCTCTGAGCAACAGATGAGATGGCTTGGTGTCCTTTTTTATTTCATTTTTTTATTTTAAAACCCACAACTATGTTCAGAGAAGCCTCATGAAAGCAGGAAACACCTGACTGCAGCAGGTGCTAGAGCCACGCAGCCAGCAGCCAGGAACACCGTCGCCACCAAATACTTAGTATATCAGTTTTCGTGTTTCACACATTAGCATCTGTGTCCCAGTTACAGCCATCAGAAGTTTCACACTGATATTTCATGCCGAACAACATTTGAAATCAATGGAATTTGATTTAAAAAGGAAAAACTGTATTAGAAAGTTTCTTTTTTTTTTTTTTTTTTTTACAAATATTTATTTGTTGATCTATTGTAGTAAAACCTCTTAACTAAGGAGCACAGTATGCCAAAAGTATGTTTCCATGAAACAAAGAACATCAACGTTAATCCTTGGCCATTGAAATGGTCAATGACGACCTTTGGCAGGAAAAAAAAATAAATCACTTGTTTTTTTCCCCCCCCGACAGTTATAAACTAAACAAAGCTCATAAATACATTTCATCAGAGCAACACTTGCAACTTTCAGAACTTGGCAAGTGACAATTAATCCTAGGCTTATTGTGACCAAAAACACCAAGTGAAAATATGATCAAGTCTAACTTAGAATCAATGACTTGGGTGCGCAGCCTTTCTGTGATGAGCGGGCTCTAAGACTCGTAGCTCCGAACTGTAGAGCAGACCGGAGATGCAACAAAGCACCGTCTTCTGGTCTGTGATCCAATCCTCCGCGGAGGACATTGCGACTAAGTGGCCACGCTAACCTGAAAATAGGTCGCCCGACCGCAGGATGCTCCTTCTACATGTTGTGTGCCTCTCCTACGTAAACCTGAGGAGGGGTAAGTGCTGAACTCCTCCTTCTTCGTGAGAAACTGGGGAGTGGCGTTGGAACGTGCTCTCCTCAGAGGTGTCCTCCCTCCCTTGCCACCGCAGGGTGGAGGGAGAGGCTGAGGTGTTTTCCGTGCTTTTGAATAGGGCGGGATGGGCGTCTTCTCCACCCTCCATGAAATCCTCTCCCCAAAGTGGTCTCCGCCAGTCCTCTCTTTGGACAGGGGAGGGCGATGCATAGTGCAGAGATGTGACATGACATTCACTTAATGTTTCTGTCGAACAGAGGGGGGAAATAAAGATTCAAACAGGAGCTGGGAGAGTGCTTTCCTTCCTACATCCATTCTAAAGAATGGCCAACAGTTTGTTTAGCTTGGCCGACACTGCACTTGTCCCTCCGTGCTGTCTTCATCATCCGAGCCATCTGGGCCGACACCACGCAGGCCTGTGATGCGATAGCCCATGTTGAGCAGCATAACCTCTAACGGATCAGCGTTCATACGCCGCTGGTTCGCCTGAGCAGCACCGTCCATGTCCTCTACCACTCGCCCGTTCTCACATTCTGTCTGTATAATGAGAAAATCATGGCAAGAAAGAGATGCAGAATCAGCTAAGGTCAATGATTTACAATATGATGGTATTTTTCTTTCAATTCTGCTAGAAAAACAACTGCACAAACATTTTGTACTGCTCCCAAATGAAGAATCGAGTCAAATAAAACAGTAAAACATGCCAAAAAGGTATTTACCTCTGGTCTAGGGTGCCATAATCGGACCACGGGGTCAATACCACTGGTAGCCAGGAAGCAGTAGCTGGGGTGGGGCTGCAGACAGTTGACTATGGACTCGTCCCCCTGCAGGATCCTCACCAGATTAGTCGTCTCCTTTTCCCAGATAAAGAACGAGCCGTCGTCTGAGCCGCTAACAATGTATTGGCCTTTGCTGTAGACAGAAGGAAACCATTCAGACCTGCCTGTGTTAAGTGGCAATCATAAAATTGCTGTCACTATTTTACAGTACAGGTGTGTAACCAGGCCTTCGCTGGAAATCCCATGGTTACACACCTTGTACCAGGGAATGTTTAGAGAGACCTGTTTGATGAGGTTCATCAGAATATGTGTTGGCAGACATGAATTGCTGTGCCCTACACACATATAATAAAATACCTGTTTATGTATGCAAGCAGCTGTTTCAAACTTAAGATACAGCCTACATTTATGAATGAAAGTTAGTTTTCGCTGCACTTATTCTCCACCGTAGATTTATCATTGTCTCAAGCCTAAGAGCTCAGGACTGCCCCCTACTGAGCCCTCAGCAGACTGCGAGGGAGGTCTACCGACCTTCCAAAGAAGTTGGCCTCTTTGATGTCGGTGGTGGTGTTGCAGTGACCGCAGTAGCGGTGCTTGTAGTCAAAGCTGCGCTCTCTCAGCACCACCTCATCTTCAGGGATGGAATCCTTCCGACTGAACGAGTGGAATCGAATGGAGCTGTTGGCCTTCTTATCTTCCGCTGCTGAAGAGAAATAAATCACACTCATTACCACATTCAGATACATTCACAAGTAAACAATGGCTGCCTGTTACTCTTGATATGCAAAGCTAACACATAGATACACATGCACGACACAGCTGTTTATTTGGAGTACAGGTTTCGCTCGGCTGCATACCCAAAGATATCCAGTGGCAGTGTGGCTTGCACGTTCATTTCCAGACTGTGTACATAACTTATTTAACAAATGGGAGCTGCTGCACATCAGCTGATGAAGTACCGACGAACTCTATTCTACCTGTTTCGGTCTTGGAGAAGAGAGCAGCCTTGATGTCTTTATCCAAAGCATCACAAGCACTGCTGTGCGCCTGCTCCGGAAACTTTCCTTTGAAGTCATCCAGACACTCCAGAGCTTCAGTGACATACTTAAGCTCAAACAAACAGCGTGCCAGCCTGAAATGAGCCTTCAGGTGAGCCGGGTTTAGAGTCAGAGCCTTCAGACAGTCTCTGAGGGCATCATAATGGTCTCCATCCCTGTGAATTTGATGTAAACAAACTTTATATAAATGCTTTTATAACCTTGAGGAGTATGTGATGAATCTTCTCTCATTAATGACACGTACCACTTGCGTTTCATGTAGGCTGCGGCCCGGTTCCCATACAGCATGGCGTTGCAGCTCGCTTGATGGATTCCTAAACTGTACAGCTGGATGGCCTGTGTCCACTGCTGCCGTGCGAACGCGTCATTAGCTTGTTGCTTTATCTTCTCCAAGTGTGGAGGGAGCTCAGTCGAACTAAAAACAAAGAGAGCAGAACAAACATAACTGCATGCACGTTCAAATCTTTAAACAGTCAATCTGTGTGTATAAAACAAAACTGCCTCATTACCTAGACTGTATCTTGCTCCCAGCAAATCGAATATGGCTGGTTGGCAAGTGCATTCCATTGGAGACGCCATTGGTCGTCTTTCCATTCTGTACATCTGGTGGAAAGCCAAAGTTTCAGAAACCAACAATACATCTATAGTTTTTTGTTGATACAGACCACACAAACCTACCTGGTAATGGTTGCCACTTTTTTGGGAGCACGAAAGTGTATGGCCTCTGTTTAAATGTCAAGTCAAACAGATACACCTAGAAGAGCCGTGAAAAAAGTACATGTTTAAATACAAAAATTAATTATTATTATTATTTTTTTTATCATTGTTTGTTCAAGTAGCATTACCTGTTCCCCACCCATGTTTACAAGTAGCTCAGTGCCATCTGGACTGAAGGTGACGTAGGTGGCCACCAGGACCCTCAGGCGGTTATTGTAGTCTGGGAGTTTCACTGGCAGGTGCCCTGGTGCATTCAAACACAAGGTGATGTTACTCAAACACATCCATCACCATAACCTTTCCGCAACCTGCACGTCCTGCTGTCATTACTATACGAGTAGGATACAAATATACCCATTAAACAGACATATATGCACCTGCAACATAATACTGCCCGGCTCCATCTGGGATGGGTTTCTGCCGATCACAGAAAGTATGCACGGCTGCTGATGTGCCCTGATTCACTGATTTCCTGCATAAAGGGGGGAAAAAAAACACAGTTGAGTGTATTTATGTCAAAATCTGGAATGGGAAATGTACGAGATTTAAGAGGTTGTTGCAGAAGTATTGGCGTGCATTCAGACAGGCACAGGTGCTGCGACAAAACGTAGTAGGGCCGTAGGAGGGTTTGCTATTTGTGCTGAACGTAACCGCTGTGAAACAATCAGGAAATAACTTCTTATCTCTCTGATTAACTGGCTTTATTGAAGCCGGCGCTCACTAACTGTCATTGACTGTAAGGAAAAACCTGTCAAAATGCAGCCTTGGCATAGTATGACATCAAGAACTGAACCAACCTGTAGTTGTGAATCATCCTGATGTCATAAAGGCGAACAAAAGGCCCGTTGGCGCCCACTGCCAGGTAGTTGTTGTCCCGTGGGTTAACAGCTAGACACTTGGCCTCAACCAGCTGACCGCAGAACTCTGTCAGGTCGATGAGCACCTCAGAGCGTTTACTGCTCTCCCTCAAGTCATATTGTCTGTAGTGAACAAGGATAGAGTAAACACATTACCTGTAGCAGGTGAGTTCGGCGTTACCTCTGATCTCTGGGTGATCTCTAACCTGATGATGCCATCCTCCGCAGCACTCCAGAAGGTGTTGGGCCACATGGGTGCTGTGGCAATGCGTTTGACTCTGTTGGTGTGATCCGAAAACATATGGATGGTTTCCTTTACCGACAGGTCATGCACGTGGACCTTAGTGTCGGCTGCACCGGTTACCAAAATCCTATCCCCGGAGTGAGGAAGGAACTGTATGGACAGATAAAAAACACCCGAACTGATGAGTAGAGACACAATGTTAAACACTTGTTAAATCATTAAATGGCTAACAGTGCCACCTAATGTGCAGGAAGAGAACTTGTATTACAGAGAGCAGTTGTTGACAACTAAAGTGTGATGTGAGGCAGCCGAATTTGGGTTGCTATTTTGGATGAAAATTGTGACAGTGAGTCACAGTTAGAAACACGCTTGTGTGGTAAAAATCCCCTTCAACGAGACAACAATACTTCACTTATCTTACTCCAGTTCTACAGCGTTTGTTTCTTTAATCACATTATGAATGTATGTAAATAAAAAGCCATTGTAAATTACTTAACCTCCTGTCATTTGATACATCCATATTAAAGCCAGTCCGCCTTACCTTTACGGAGAATATATTCGCTGCATGACCTGTGTGCATAGTTGTAAGCTTCTTGTGTCTGAATGGATCCCAGATGACGGCATGTTGATCATCCGAGCCTGACGCCAGTAAACTGAATGCAAGAAGAATCACAAGGACAAATCTGGCAACATTTAATAATGTACAACAGCTGACACTGTATGCATACTCTTATTAACTTTAGTAATTTATATCAATCCCTCTACGAATGAGTCAAATGTGACGCATATAATTAACTGCTTAAAGAGCATCTGGAGGGACACAGATCCCATAACAGAGGAGTGAAACCTCGTGGGCCTGGTGTATATAACCCAGCAATAAGAGTACATACAGTGTCTATAATGTTCTCTGCTTTGTTTAGAATAGTTACATGGTAATGTAGCCCAGCCAGTGATCCCAGGTCAGACACTATAATAAGGTGAAATTTTAGATTTTGAAGACTTACTCTCCTCGTTCATTCCACTCCAGACAGTTCACACAGCCGGTATGACCCTGTTTGAGACGGACAATAGTAAGACGACGTGACAGCACACATGGAAACATCTTCTCACTTACCCTCTCTTTTTTACAACATGCACAATCGCTGTCACTGACCTGCAGCTCAGCCTCCAGTCCAAGCCTCTTGATGAAGGGGTCCGTCACATGATAAGACCTTTGGAAGCCTGACGCTCTCTTGTCCTGAAGACATGAATTCCATCACACCCTTTTAGATGTAAACAATCCTTTAACCCCGCCCCGGTTAAGATTATTTCTACACATGACAAACACACATGTCTGTTTACTGCTTCTGGGATGCTCTGGCATTTGTTTTACTCACTCTGATCTGCCTGTGCAGGATGTCTCTGGTGATGTTGACAGTAGTCATGGCCTCACCACAGAACATAAATAGGGGTCAGGCTGGAGGGTCCCAGCTGTGTTTTTTTTTTACGAGAATAAGCTGGAAAGAGAAACATGAAGTGAGAGGGAGCAGTGATTTCACGTCACGGGTGAGGACGGGACAGTCAGCACGTATTTGAATTAATCACTCACATCGAGCACTTTTAAAAACAGCTGCAAGATAAAAGCACGTCACACAACACTACACATGACTACAACAGCTCCCGTCAACCGAGCTAACTAGCTACAGCTAGCTCTGCGTGTCTGCCAGCATTATAATCGTCTGTCTGTTTCCCAAAACCCCTGACTATGGTTTAAAGAGCTGTTATCCTGTCAGAGCCGCCGTCCAGCCTCTGTGTCAGGCCTGTGTCAGAGACCTGCCGTAGCTGCCGTTAGCGGATCTGCGTTACCTCGCTAGCTAAACAAAACAAAACGTCCCACTTCATGTCAGCGTCAACATTTGCAACACCTCGCGTGTTATTCACGGCTGCTGGAGAACAACTCTCACCGCTTTCCTTGAACCGAAAAGGTTTGTGTCAAGAGATGTCCATTTAAGAGGCGTGATGGATTACACTCTGTGAGTTTGTTGACAGCGCTCACGCTAATAATCTGCACACAAGACCTCCTCCCACTTCTTCTTCGGCTGCTTTAGAGTCTTCTTCTTCTTTGGTGTTTTACGGCATCCATATAGTTGCATATACCGCCCTCTTCTGGACTTTACTTCTTCATTTACTTTTTAAATTCTTTACATACATTATATATATTTCAATAAATAATATTTCAATATGTATCATCACAGTAACAGTGTTACACACATTAGTAACTGTAAACACTCATTAGAAAAATACATATGTTGGTTTGGTGCTTACATAAGGAGTAAACATTTATAATCATCACCTTTAAAGTTACATACGTTGTTTTTGGTGCATGTTTGTTTCCCAGATATATTAGTGTGTGTGTGAATGGGTGTATAAGAGGCATTAACTTAAAGAAATTTGTAGAAAGGAGCTTCATGAAGTTCAGTCCATTTCCTTGTATTAGTTTACGGGCAGATCTGCCTTATCCAATATGGCGGACCCGTTTACGTATCGCGACCAACGACCAACCCGCTCAATGTGGCGTCTATGTATATATGTCTATGTATGTATATATGTCTATGTATATATGTGTATGCTCGAGACTCCTGCTTTAGAGTCAATAGACCAGCGCGCTGCTGCCCTCTACAGAGCAGAGCACTTCCGCTCCGGGATTGTTTCAAAATTCAGATTTATTGAAAATTAAGGAATAAAGTAAAACATATTTATGTACTGGTCCTAGGGATTTTGAAAGAAGAACGTATTATACAGAAAATAGCCAGGTGGACAATGGATGTTGCTCAAAGGGCTGATCGTTTATGAACATACACCCCTGGAACAATATAGCAATTTTTGTACTAATTTATGTTAATCTAACTTATTTATATGTTGAACATGTTTAAAGAATAAGAACAAAAGTTTAAAGTAAGAGTATCTGCTCTCGCAAACTCTGATTAAATCCACCTTTTTGTTTATCTTCAGACTTCAGCAGCAGTTTATGGATTTAAAGATTAACTGAATAGGCTGAGTCAGATTAAAGCACAAGAGCAAGTTATATATGAGCACACATATTGCACTGATAGAGAATTGTAAATGTTTTAGCATATGATAAGTTTTATCATAACGAAAGGCAGAAGTCATCTAGGGAGGCTGTTAGATGCATTTAAAACAATAGTGGAGGTAAAGGGCATCAAACCATGTGGTTTAATTGTTCTATTGCATGTAAAGGCAGGAAAAGCTGGACTTGCCACTTCAAAACATGGAGGTTTTATATTTTTATATTTATATACTGTACATATTTACATTTTTGCAAGAGACAGGACTTGACATGATAAAACATTCACACTGTGGATCACAAAGTGACTGAACAAAGTGGACAGTTCTCTAATATGAATCCTATTTCTTAATTAAAACCTTTTCAAATGTGTTATTTTCACTAAAGACCAAAGCCTAAACCCGTGTTTCAACATCCTGAGCTACTTTCAGTGATATTGTACACGTTAAACGTCTTGTATTTATAGTAACGTATTATTACTCAGTGATTGAGAAACTCCTCCTGATGATGACTTGCAAGCATATAGGATTATATTTAGTTAACACGTGTGAATAATACATTATTGTTTCAAGAAAAGCATGCACACCATGTACCAAGATAACAAAACAGATGTGAGTTTGTGATGTAAGTAATTCGCTGGGAAAAAAACCTGACTTGCAGCTTATGCGTCACTGTATGTTCGAGGTTGGGTGTTATGTCCCAACTTCCTACAACAAACGTTGTCAGCATTTGTGGTATTTCACTTCTTAGTCACCCAAAACGGTGCTGCTTGATGTTAATCAACAACTTCATTCAAGGTAAAAAAAAAAAAAAAAAGCGTTTTAAATGAAGCCAAAAAGATTAGCATAATATATTTGACTTTGTATAGCTAATGGAAATTAGACAATTTCCTCATGTTGTCTATATCGTCTCTAGCTGGACGCATGCCACCTCTGCAAAAAAAAAACAACAACAACAAAAATAATGCATTTAAACCATATAATATTTACACCAGCGCCGTATACTATGTTTTAGAATAATCAAATAAGAAAAAAGCTGTTAATTATGTTCAAACGCTTCTGAACCCTTGCGAAAGTCGTGTTTTCTAGGTTATTCTAGTGTTCTCAACGTATCTCGCTTCGGTTCGTTCGTTTTGTTTGTCTGCGGAGGTTTTTTTGGTCATATGGCAGAATGTACCCGTTTTTGTCAGCGGTAACTTTTTTCAATAAGAGGCTTGAAAGCGTCATTCAACTATTTATTTGTTCCAAATGTAGTCTGTAATCGTAACCATTGCGGACGTGTGTATCTCATAAGCAGGAACCCCACAAACAGTCTCTCTCAGACAACACGAAGCGTCGCCGTGAAGGCGGGCGGCGCCGCGACATTAAACAAGCAGCCATTGTGTCTTTGATGGGTCGTCTCCCAGCAGAGAGGATCTGCTCAGTTGGCTAGCGGAACAACAGCAGCAGCAGCAGCGGATGGTAGAGATTCAGCTCCGGTTACCAGCCTCAAACTGAGATTTGTTACAGCATTCTGTGTTTATGTGAAACAAAGGTAACGTAACCTCTTTATGTTAGCAGCTGGGGCTGTCTTGGCTGTTGTAATGTAAGCTCTGAGAGCCGGCAGAGATTTGTTAACGTTAGGCAAACGGCAGCGTTGTGTTAGCGGTTAGCTAGCTTGTTAGACGGAAACGGATTTGTCGCGGATTAGCCAAAATAGTTAACGGTGCACGGCATCAGGACAATATATATACGGCTGCAAGAGGAAATTATGAAGGAGTTATGGCTTTAAAACCAGCCTTTATTTTGGCTATATAAATGTCGCATTGAGCTGGCATCATACAAAAAAAATCTATGTGCAATTTAGCGATTAGTCACGTTTAGCTGATAGCTCGAGTGTCAGCGAGTCATTTCCTTTGTGAATTAGCCACCGAGGATGATTACTTAAGACACAGCCGGCATTAATCCTCACATACCGCCTGCCACAAATAACGTGTAACTCCCTGTACCCTCCTGGTGTTTGTGTAACACGTTATGTAACGCCGACACATGTGCTCATGTTGTTATTTCTGTTGTTGCTACCCAGAAAAGTGTGTGGAGGCTGTTTGTGGCGCGTCGAGGGGGCAGATGAGTTTGATAGGTGAGCAGATCAGTCAATGGCTAGCAGCTGTTTGAGTCCCAGGCCCTGGACATTGAGTTCATAATCAAGAGTCAGGCAAGAAAGGAGCTTTTGTTCAGATGTCAGTCTCTGGTTTGTCATCAAAACCTGCTTACCAGCTTCTTTCACTGTTTTCTAATTAACTCAGTCTGAAGAGAGGATGTTAGATGATATAACTTACTGTGGTGTTGGAAGTGTTTGGCTGCTTTGTCAAGTTGTGGTTTAAAATATGTTCCCAGTGTGTCTGTACTGTATAATAATGTTGTTCCTTCTTCATTTCAATCAGGCGACATTGTCTTGTATGTAATGACAACCTCACACCGATACATCGACTCCAAACCAGCGGGTGAGTTGACAGCCCGTCGTTGAAATGCATAAACTGTGCGGTCATCTCATCCTGTGTTGATAAACTTATCTGTTGCTGTTGTCCTGTTTCACAAATCCATCCAGCTCGGTTTGCTGACATGGAGTGGCAGACACCAGCTGTGTCAGAGAAGTTTCAAAGCCGCTTTGGCCGCCGGCCCGGAACATCGGACAGTGTGGACACTGGTCTTGGCACCTCCGCCTCTGACAGCACAGAAGGTGATGACTTTTTTGCTTGTTCTTCCTCCTGCCTGTCGCATGTATTATGTAACGCCGGAGATCTGTTTGTCACGGCTGGAGCTTCAGCTTGCGCTCTCCACAGCCAGAGTTGGTTGCATACGTTCACTTTACGGGATATCCAAGTTCTGCAACATGTTTGTTGATCATTGAGCTGATGTACTAGTAGAGGACAGTCATGTAATTTATAATGTGTTGTTGTTATTGTTTTTTGTGGCTATTTATAGAGCGAGAAAGATGTTCATGGTCCGCTGGGGGTGCTCAGGAGATTTGCAGAGGTAGATGAAAGCCCCAGCCAAAAATGCTCCAAGGCTGTGCTGTACTACTCTGACGTTAAGGTTAATTGGGGGATGGGGTGTTGGGGTGCTACGACTGGACTGCTGAATGGAAACTGGACCTTAACCGTAGAGCAAAATGTCACATTGTTTTTAATATAAACATGCTTTTTTTTCTGGGAGTATCCCACCGGAGAAGATGTGAAATCCCACCGGAGGCCGTGTGTGTTGTGCTATATTTGTACGTCCATACACACAGTGGAAAAAATAACAGGCACCTATTATCAGAGATGTTCCATGTAATTGTTGGCACGCAGGGCGTGGGTGGTCCCATGTGCCATAGAAAAACACTGCAGAATAACTGGAAAATGATCAGAAGTGTATCAACACTGTCTGGTTTGAACTCCACAAAGCTGCTATCTAAGGCAGGCCTGCCTGTTAGAAAGTATTCATAACAACTGCAACAGGTTCTGCTCCTTACATCTAGTTAAATGTATGTATGTATGTATGCTGACTTCCTGAGGGCGTCCGCAGGATGTCTTTAACACACACTGTCTTTTAGCAGTTGTTAAACATAGCTGCGGATGACACAAGTACCAATAATCACCCTGAATAATTGTATATAAGCAAATGGTGTATGAGTCTAAGTCGTACATTTTTATATTATGCACAGTCCTACATACTTTTGTGTGTGTGTGTGTGTGTGTGTGTGTGTGTGTGGGGGGGGGGGGGGGGGTTAAGCTTTTCTGATCACTGCACACCTCCTGTCACCTGTCCAGTCCAGTCACTAAACCTGAAAGAGAAGGTGTAGAGAAGAGTTAACCGAGTAAACCGAGTAATGTTACGAGCTGCATATCTTCCACATCTTAATCTTAAGGTTTGCAGTGTTGTCTAATAATCCCTCAGGACCTGTGGGACAACATTTCTATGAATACTAAAGGTTTTGGGGTTCTTTTCAACCCTTTATATGTTTGTTTGGCGTGCTCTTTGGATACATTTCCTTTTTTTCTGATATAGCTATTGTCGTCGTGGGCTTTTTTTAAATGAATGCAGCTACTTTTTACAGGCCTGTCGTGTTTAGTTACAACCGTTGAGCAGGCTACCGGTGCTTGTATGTTTTTGTCTGGCACTTAAACTGACAGCCGTGCCTAGCAACATGGCAATTAGTCCTGGATGTAGCCACAATAAAGACCTGTTGTAGAGATACTTTATAGCATATTTGGAGTGTAACTTAAGCAGCACAAGAAAATAAGAAAGGAACCTTGTTTTTTTAATTTGAATTGCTGGACGCTTATCAAAACCTCCTGCTTTACATCTGCAGGTAATTGACACTGTTCTACTCCTTCCAAAGGCAGGAATGTCTGTTAAGCAAATATCCAGCAAATGTTCATCTTGCAGAGTAGTTTAGACTTGTTCTAGCCAGCCATGAAGCAGCAGAGCCTGGAGGCTACTTTTATAACATTGTCGAACTTCTGTCTGCCTAAAACGTTGGGTTTTTTTGTGATGATAATTCTGACTTTTTACTCATTATTGTGAAAAGTTTCTAGTTTGACGTGGTTTTGGGTTAAAGTGAGCCGACTGTTCAGTCTTTGACTTTGGAAATACACTTGTGCGTGTGTGATGTGAGTTACAAGTGGGAGGAGGCAAGGTGCTTAAATAAGCGGCACCCACAGATCAACGCTGTAACTTGAGAGGTGGGCTATAAATACCCCTAACCTTTCCGGTGTATGCCTGTTTGTGTGTGTGTGTTTGCTCAGAGCTTCATACAGGCCGGTTTAGCTGCTGGAGGACAATACAGCTTTGGACACAGGGCCGGTCCGCTGCGACGCTGTCAGTCTTAGCTTCAGAGGTTGATTCTGTACCAAGTCCAGAAATGCAGAGGACGGACTGTTTGCATTTAAAGCTTTCTGCCACTCAGCTCACCCCGGTTCAGCTTTAGAGAAAATGCCACAGCTAATAAGATGTTTGTTGCGTTGGAGTGAACTTCAACAAGTCTCTCAGGTTTGTAACGGTGTTGAAATGACTTATGTAACTCTGAATTGTGTTGGGGCTTGTGGAGTTATCTGTAGGCTGGTTGTACCGTTCTCCGCTGTGTTCCTGGAGTAAGCATAATGTGATCTCCGAAGAAGGTTTACATCTCTGTGCATGTTTTAATGGACAGTGGATTGGGTGTGTGCTCTGTGGGGTAGACTGATGGTGCTTATCTTTGGAATAATTACAGGCGTTTGTGCTAATTAGAAAGGACGAGCCTTTAGTAGTCAGCAGTTCTATCAGAATAATCGTCTTACATGTACGCTCGGCGTCATGGCAGCTAACTGAGCTCCATCAATGTTAGACATGTTGTTTTTGTTAATCATGTAATCAGAGCTTTTGGTTTAAGTCTATTCTAAGCCTATTCCCTGGGTTGAGTCATTCAGAGCCAGTTAATTCTTTCTGCGGTGACACCTCATCATCAAAGTAGGCCACCCATAAACCCTGCTGCATCCACTTTACATCACTTACTGAAAATAGAGAAAATGGCCCGCAGGATTGCTCTAGATGTTCTGCACTGATTTAACAAGGTCTGTCTGTCTGTTAGTGAGAATAGTGAGATAAAACATTTTTTTTCTTTTACTCTTTAAAGATTTCTGCAGTTCCAGCAGCAGCCCCCCTTTTCAACCCATCCGGAGTCAAATCCCCATACCCACTGCACATGTCATGCCATCCACGGCCGGAGCCCCGGCCTCTAAGCCCAGGTCCTGTGTCCAGGAGGACTCCATGTCCTCTGTCGAGGGTCACAGGTCTTCGTCTGGATCCAGAACGCCCAGCGGCTCCACCTCCAAGTCTTCCTCTCTCTCCAAATCAGCGTCTTCGCCCAACTTGGATGCTCAGACCAGCGTGGGAAGCGATCTTGTGGGGCCAAAGGCAGACTGCCTGAGCCGCTACCGCAGCCTTGTGAACGGGCTGGACCACTCGCTCTTCCCTTCGGATCACACGCGAGTGGATGAGGGCCAGAGGTTTGACACTCCCGCCGTGGAGCCTACACTAAATCAGTCAGCCCTGCTGGGGGGTTTTTGCCCTGATGTCAGACTCCGATTACAGACGACCGGGATTAGAGACACCCCAGACTGTGTGTCTGAGGCCTACAGAGGAGGCATGGAACACAGCTATAAAGTTCTCCCTGAAACCAGGCCTGGGATTCCCGGCACAGCAGAAACCTCTAATCAGAGGGGTCAGCCCGGTGCAGCCGGATCCCCTGGAGTTTACGCAAACCCTCTCAGCCTGCAGACACAGGCTCTGCTGAGGGAGCATGCAGGCTCCAAGGGTTATGAGCCACTGCGGCAGGACAGATGTAGTGAAATATCCAGCTGGCAACATAAGCAGCAACTGGAGAGTTTACGCCTGCAAGTGGAACAAATGCAGGTAAGGATTTCTCCTAAGCAGAAAATTACACTGCACTAGAGGTGAGGAAACAGCTTAAACTGTATGTGTGTTTAACAGCTGTAAATCCTGTGATTGCTATTATTGTCGCTCAGGATAAATGCTCTAAAACAGCAGTCGCCCAGTGGCAACACAGCCCACACAACCCACCTTATTTTGCCTCTGACTGGCTCGTATTCGTTGCCTTTGTTGGTTAGTTTAGGTGAGAATATTAGTCTGGGTCGGAGCAGGTCCAGGTCATGACTTCAGCAGCTTGGGGGGAACAAAGGCTAACACGGTGGACCAGTGCCCAGACACACATGTTCACAGATCCTGTATTTTAGGCAGCATCAGAGGCATTTCCCATACTGGTATCAGAACTCTCATACATATATAGGTCAGGATTGGAAAACTAACATCTTACTGAATAAAGCCTGAAGCTATACAGACACTGCGTCCTATTTTATAGCAGGACGCGTCGAGTCAATGAGCGAAATCAAGAACTTGAAAAGGTTTTCTGTAGTGCTCGAGCAACGCTTAGCCACGTTGTCACAGCTTCCTGTTGAAGCTTGTAAAAAGCTGTGGCAGCTCTGTTTTACTACTTCAGCAGTGTTTTCAATTTTCTTCACCCCCATGGCGGATGTTGAACACTCTGCACTGACTGCCACTTCCAATTACTGTGTGCTGACTCATGAACTGACACAATTTAAAAAACTTACTTCTTTAGGGCAGAATATCCTCGTGCAAAATCCGTCTGTGCTCACAGGGGTTTTTACTGTGTGAAGAAACTGGAGCAATGATCGTTCAGACATTGCTTCATAAACTAAATGATTAGTTGTTAAAGCTGTAAAAGAGTGGAGAATCCATTCATCCATTAATTTATTCATTCATTCATTCAGAGGGCTGCATGTATTCTTCAGGCCACCAGAATACACTCAGTCATTCGGTTGTGCTTTCAGCGTGTGTTGGAAGAAAGACTTTAAATAGCAACAGAGATGGAGTTACATTATATTCCAAAGAGAGAAACTGGCACTGCTTGATGCTCATCAGGTTTTATTTCTCTTTTAAAACCGACCAAGTTGTTGTCAGAGTATCTGTTACTGTGTATGCACTATACACTATTTATACTGTGCCGAGATAAAGTGTAAGGAGGTCAGCCGTACGCACAGTTTATTTATTTCCAGGGTTAAAGTTGTGCTATTGTAAATCTCTGTCTGTCATCACCGTTGCGTATTTTCGCAATTTCCGCAGCTCTTAACCACAAGGTCTTTTTTGTGTCTTCGTTACAGATGATGAGCGCTGGAGTGGGTCAGTACCCGTCTCTGTACTCAACGCCCACTCACTCAGAGTCCGGCAAGTGGGATGCTCTGGTCAAAGCCAGCTGAGAGTCTGCTGAAGGAGAAAGAGCTCATCATTCGAGAGGCAAGTGCTTCTAGTAGTCTTCCTGCTCGCATGGAGTATTATTTAAAATAACGATTATTCTTAATGGTTTGTCATGCAGCTCATTTGTAGGATTTAAACAGTTGTTTGTCCCCTAACCTCAAGGACTGCACAGTGCTTTTAGCTGATTGTTTTTCTACAATGTTCCTGACTTTGTTGTTCTTGTGGTGATGACGATCACGATGATGGATGGACCTGGTCCTGATGCAGACAAAAGCAGCACATGACCCAGTTGGAGCAGCGACTGAGGGAAAGCGAGCTGCAAGTCCACGGGGCCCTCCTGGGCCGAGGAGCTTCTTATGGAGATATGTGCATGCTGCGGTTACAGGTTGGTGAAAACCTTTGAACTATACCCTGTGTTATACTGGCATCTACTTTACAAACTATTCTTGATAACCTTCACTGAAACCTTTTGTATCACACGGTGGCTTTGCAGGAGGCTCAGAGGGAGAATGTGTTCCTGAGAGCGCAGTTTACCGAGCGCACCGACTGCGTCGCCCTGGAAAAGGCAGAGGCAGAGCGCAGGCTGGGGGCGGTCGAAGCTGAGACTCGCCGACTAACCGACAGTCTGAAGGAGACCTGCGAGAGACACGCAGAGGAGATGAAGAAACAGGAAGAAAGGGTTCGTACTTCCCGTTACAACTTGCTGACATGCAGCGATGCGAGCAAGCGAAACATGAAAAACATTTTGATTACACATTTCCTGCCGCAGTAGTTTCAGGTAGCTTTTAGAAACAAAACACTGTGCAGGAAGCTTTTCTCTCCAGAACATAAATAGATCCTGGAGAAAGACAATATGACGGTGTTTGTAGGAATAGTTTGTCACAAGTTATCGCCTCGAGTTGTCTCACTTTCTGTGAGTGAGAACGAGTGTAGCACCTATTCCTTAATATGCTTTGAGCATATTATTCTATTTGTGCAGATCCGCAGTCGTGACAAGCACATCAACAACCTGAAGAAGAAGTGTCAGAAGGAGTCCGAGCAAAAGAGGGAGAACCAGCAGCGCATTGAGACTTTGGAGCGCTATCTAGCCGACCTGCCCACGTTGGAGGATTACCAAAGCCAGAACAAGCAGGTCAGCACAGTTTGGTCCATTCTCACCGCGTCTGCGTCTGATTCACGCGTGTAAATCATTAAACATGGAACGTGTTTGCATCAGCTTCTAGAGGCCGAGAAGCAGGTGGCTCAGCTCCAAGAGAAAGTACGAGAGCTGGAGGCCTGTGTAGAGACGACACACTCACAACTGCGGGAAAGAGACGCACATCTGGAAGAGCAGAAACGCAGGGAGAGAGACCTGCTGACCACCATTACTGAGTATGAACACACACAGAGTCTGACGTAGCATCTTCTCAGTGGGCACGTTAATTCAAACAGTCATAACTCTAATCAACAAATTATTTTTTTGTCTTCATCAGAATGCAGCAGCGGGTACAGCAGGGCCTCGAGGACGGAGCCAGGCTGCCTTCCCTGGATATCGAGACACTCAGAGGAGAGAACAACACTCTGAGAGAGGAGCAGCAGAGACTGAAGAAGGTCTGCTGCTATCCGTCTGTTTCTTCAATAAAAGCTCATCTGGGAACTTGAAATATTCACAGAACATCTGATATTTGATTACTCTAGCAAGGCAAAACATTATCACCAATATTAACACTATCTGAATCTGACATGTTGAGCCGCAAAGTGTAACCAAGAGTTAAGAGTGAACTAATTTGATTTAGTTTTATAGTTTATATGATTGACCTCAAATTACTTCAGCTTCATGTGGCACAGTGAGTGTAGAGGAAGCGTGTGTTCTCTGTTTGAACCAACAAGAAGTATCAGTTCCTCTGGAAGTAAGTTTAAGCAAACTGTCCATCAGTTGAACCTTTTCTCAATATTTGTTGTCGGTTTCAGAGCGTAGCTGCTCTTTATTTATTTATTATTTTGTTTTCTCTGTAATGTTTACTGTGCTAGCTGTGCTGCTGTGTGCTTTACTTGCAAAGTCAACACTTCTGTCAACACCATGGCCATAAACACACTCACACGTTGCACAAAACTTAGGTCACAACCTCCTAGTCACGCAGAACATGCAGGAGGAAGAGTGTTATCATTTGATACTTTAAAATTAGAACATGTAGGAGTGCACTGCTGCGTTCTGTCCCAAGTAATAAAGTTTTTGTTTTTAAAGCTCAGTTCTTCTTTTTGCAGGTCATCGAGAAGCAGCATCGGATGATGGAACAGCTTGGCTCACAGATCCAGGTGTTTTATCATCAGTAATTTATGCAGTTAGTGTCCAGCTTTTATAGTCTATTGGCATTCGGGAGTCATTAATTGTTTGTGTGTGCAGGCTCTGGAGGAGCAGATATCTCAGGAAGAGAGCAGCTCTCAGGCTCTCAGAGAGGATGCGTTGGCCAAAGAGCAGAATGTTTTCGAGCTCCACACAGCCATGAAGGAGGTGAGACAGGCTAATGATCCTGTTTCTTAATACGACATGCCCAGAATCTGTGAGTTTGAAATTTTGTGACACTTTGAATGGATGATGATGATAACTACTGCTGTGTTTCAGCTCTCAGCCCAGAACCAGGAACTGATGGAGCAGAATCTGACCCTGCAGGAGCGACTGAGCGATCCAGAGCATAGGAGCACGAGCCAGGCGTCCTCTGCCCTGCAGCCGGCCGGGGCTCGCCTCACACAGAAGTTACACGTAGAGATCGCTTCCTGCCTCAGTGACCTGCGCTCCTTGTGCAGCATTCTGACCCAGAGAGCTCAGGGACAAGACCCCAACCTCTCCCTGCTGCTTGGCCTCACATGTAAGCTCTACTTGAATTGAAATTATCTTGTTGATAACTGACAAATTATTCGCACATCGGTTAATCAGAGCTCTGTTTCTCCAGCACCGCCACCGGTGACGGAGCAGGCCGAGGACTGGATGAGTCCAGAGGTGCTGCAGAAAAAGCTGCTCGAAGCTCAACAGCTCCGTCGGGACGTCGAGGAACTGCGCAATGTGATACTGGACCGTTACGCGCAGGACATGGGAGAAAACTGCATCACCCAATAACCTTTGCCACCCAGGTGATAATAAAAACTTGCAGAAGCCCCACTTCACCTCTCACACATCTAAAACAGGCTCGTCTTTCTGTCACTGAATGTCAGAAAGAGGACTGGAATTTAATTTTCTTAAAATGAGGACAGAGGAAAGCCCAAATGGTTTAGCTTCTTCTTCTCTCAGCTGACTGTACGATGACTCTCAAGCCTGCCTGTAGCTCAGACCCCTCCCAACCCACCGGTGAGTTCATCTATTTCAGTCCAAGGGCTAACGGAAAATAACTTACCTCTAATACTTGATCCTTAAGCATTGTGTGTGAGTGTGTGCGTGTTTTTTTTTTTTTTTTTTAATGACATGATACTGTCAGTTACCAAACAGTCTTATACATTTTGTTTAAGTATTTGTGTAGAAGTCCCACAAATATAATTTATTTAAATCTTAATTTCCCTCTCGAGGGGAATTATTCAAGATGTGGTTGACAATCAACTGAAACTATTTTTTAACTTTTGCTTTTAACTGAATTCACAACATGTTACTAACAAGCCATTATTTAAAATGGTGAGCACTGTAACCGTAGACTCTGCTGTGAGGTAGAACACAACCGAAGGGTTTAAATACCAAATCAGCTTCTCGCACCGACAGGCCTCCAACAGTCGTACTACCAAAGAAACTCTGGTCGAAGCAGTTGTGCAAGTCTGTGAATGTTTGTGAAAGCTTCTCTCTGCTGCAGGCCTCGTTCTGAACGAACACCAACCTTGTGCCTTTCTGTCACCTTTGCAACCACAATGCTAATTCATTTTTTTTAGACCAACCACAAAGGGCTGTCTGCAGCTGACTCTTCCAATATGACCTTTTCTCTCAGCGTATCAACCAGTAGGATAGTCAATACATTCCCTGACTCTGAATGTAGCAGATAACGTTGGGCCACATCGCAGAGCTCGTGCAGGCCCCCTACACTGTTTTTGTTTTGTTTCTTTGTTCAGTTAGTTGAAACTCTTCAGTCTGTGTGACGTTCGTAGAATCTGCTGCGTGTAGACGGATAACTTCACAGTATACTGTGCATTTCAGGTTGAAAATGGCTGACTCGCATTTGACAGTATTAACCTTCAGTATTATTTATTTTTCTTTGTTTGCATTGACAACTCGGTGAGTCTTTCTAATGTGTTGCTGTAACAATGTGCTAGTGCGTCTGAGCGAACATCCACAGTGTGTAAAGGTCCCATGAAGTGGGTTTTAGATAGTACTTTTCTCCTGTGGTTTTGTGTGTGTCATATGAGGTGAGATTTAATGTCAAGGAGGGACAAAGATTGGCAGCAGTCGTTGAAGATTCTTCTTCAAGTGGAAGGAAGGAGGACATGTTTTAATCCACATGATGATGAAGGGTGGGGTTGGCTGGATCACCCCAAAATCCCCAATCACATCATACTGGCCGAAATTTTATATTTGCCCTGAGCGCAGGATAAGCCATTAAAAAAAAAAAAAACTTGACACTTTACAGGAAGAGAAAGGGATTTTAATAATACAAATATGCAACAATGACTTCTTTTTCTGGACGAAAATGATACAGAACACACCCAGGGACACACAAGCCATTTTTCATTTCATGGGACCTTTTTTTTTTTTTTTTTTTTTTTTTTTTTAACTCAATTAGCACAAGATTTATCTTTGGAAAGTCAGGCTCCGCATGCCTTAACATCTCAAACGTTTTTGCAAAAAGGGAAAAAGATGTTTATATTTTCATACTTTTGTCCTTGTTTGTATTTGCATATTTTAGAAATAAAGATTTTCAATTTCATTTTGTTTTGTTTGAATTTGTTTCGACTGCCTTTTGATCGCTTTGGTTAACTGCAGTATTCTCCTCTCACGCGTACCAGCCGTCTGTCTACGATTAAATATGCCAGCCGTGATTATCAAGTGGATCGGGTATGGACCATAAAATACAGTTTTAGTCATTTTCATGAAGGTACCAGTTACCTTCTGGTATTGCTGGAAACATGCTGGAACAGAGCCATTGTTATTAGTTATACTTTTTATGATGCTTTTGGTACTATGACGAATCAATGAAGGCTGATGTAAAACAAATCCCTCATAAAACATGTATAACCTTTCCATAAGTTTATTTATTTGACCTCATTTAGTGTTTGAGGGTGTTTCCTCTTTCGCAGCAGCAGGGTAACGTTACTCGTGAGTCCACATGATTGCAGCGCCTGGCTGTCATCATCGTAGCTGCACTGTGGGTACGCGCTGATGATGTCATAACCAGGGAGACTGCCCTCTCTGTAACGCAGGAAAATACAAGCAGCCATTGTTACGTCTTGTAAAGACAGAGAGACACTTTGTCAGAGCAGGACGGTGTGGTCTCACCTGTGTTTGTCCAGATACTGCCGCAAGTGGCCGATTGTTTCTGAGAAGCACATTTTCAATATGAAAGTATGATTCCCGTCTTCTGACTTCACTTTAAGTGTAATAACATTGTGGGCAGACACAGGCCGGTCAGAGCTGGGCGTCTGCAGTCTGTAAGGCAACAAATTCAAACACATAAAGGACTGGGACTCCTTTAGGAGGTCAGATCTGATCCTAGTCATCTAGAGCTAAAGAGAGCAAGCTGTGGTGATGACCTGCCCTATTTTTCAGCACAGTACATACACTTTAATCTCCACAATCGTGACAGTGAGCTATTGCGGGCACAACGGCATACTAATCGGCCTTTACATCGTGTAGTGTGTTCTTGGATCTGCTAATTCCTTTAACCTCTAAACCCTGTTTTTTCTCTTGACACAGCTGTAAAGCTAGATGATGATTTGACAACACACGGTCAGTACATCCATTTCTATTTCTATGGATTTGAACACTGTTGTCTGTCCAACATGGGTTTATAAGGCTGACCTCAAGTCAGTAAATGGTCAGAAACAACAAAATAAAATGTAAAATTACCTCTCTTTCACCGCTTGCAGTGCCGGTGTGTCGATAAGGATCACTGAGTTGCTGCTCTGTTCGTAAGATGAACCCTAGTGAAAGCATTTGTTAGATAATGAGCGTACTGTAGTGAGTGTACAGTACGTAAAACCTCTGCGTGCTGCTCACCTGCAGGTCAGCCCTCAGAGAGTCCCTGATATCAATAACACGACCAGCCTTTACCACAGACTTTGGTAACCTGCTCCAGAACCGATCCATGCTCTGCTTCTTTCCTGTGGCCAGAAGGAAACACAAGAATGACAATGAAGGTGGGTGAGACATTTGGAAGCCCCGGCGTGATGTTTTCAGGACAGACCAGATTCATCTCTCTGCCCACGAACAGCCTGTCCTTCACCAGGAAATTTGTTCCACGTTAACCTCGAGATGAATTCCTCCTCTCGCCTGTCATGAACCTGCACAAAAAAAGGATAATAAATAGCAAACTTGCACAGTGACACAGTTGCTAAAACACAAAACAGAAACAAACCTCAAAAGGGACACCATCTGGAAATCTTTCCTGAAGCTCAGAGGGAAAATACCCGTCCATCAGGTCTTGCATGCACCGCTGCAAACCCCAAAGAAAGAGGTTATGAACCACGAAAGAATGCAGTTTAAAATGTTGAATTTCGTGTAGTTTTAGTAACCAGACCTGAGTGCTGTGCTCCTCATAAGAGCGGAAAGGACCCTCAAACATGACAATCCCGTTGCTGTAGAGACTCAGTTGAATGGGATCCTTCTTTGCCAACTGTGCCCCCGTGGCTGTCGACCGTACAAAACACTCTCCCTCCCCTGCGAGGATGTTCAGCTCCCTGATCCTCTGCAGCACGAGGTCAAAGTTCATGTGGAACTTCCTGACCGCAGAGGCATCTGCGCAGGAAACGTTAGGACTCATTATAGACTGAAGAGGTGAGTTGAGGGAAAGCTCAAAGCCTATAAAGAGGACAGCCATCGGAAAGTACCTGGCTGCGAGAGGCTTCTCTCCATGTTAGGTGGCTGCTCACTTTCAGCTGAGTCACTGTTCTCATCTCCCACCCAGATCAAACCGTAGTCATCTAGAAAGCTCTGAAAGACAAGAGATCAACCGGATTCAGTCGGGTGCAATCACAATATAAACGCATGAATGAAATGAAGTTTAGTTAAATGAACTCACCTCCATTTCACACACTTGATTCTGCAGTTTTTGGCACTTTCTTTCAAGATCATCTCTGCTCAGATCGTGCGTGCACTCTAAACCCACACAGAGGAAAGATACAGCCACAATCAAACCCCTTGTATCTAAAGATATATACAGTTTATTAAACCTGAGGTCTGTAGATGTAGTTACCTGATTCTTTCAGGTGCTTCAGTTTTCCTTCCAAAGCTGAAATCTTTTTATCCTTTAGAGGAAAGAAGAAAGGTGAGACGTGTTTTGATAATGCTGCTGTTCATCAGGAGGAGGCGTGTGTTCACCTTGCGATCGATCTCCTGTGCTTGGCTCTTCACTGTTTTTTCCAGCAAGGTCACTCGCTTCATCATGGCAGACATCAGCTCAAAGTCACTCGGTGGAGTGCCTGAAATAAATACGTGATATATTGAGTCAGTAAAAACCTACAGTGTGATTGGATTAAGCAGATATACTCTGCTTTGGAATAAAAACATTGCAATACCTTTCTTTAACGGGGCTTTTGACTTTGAAGTTGAGGCTTGACCGGCATGAGGAGGATGTGGATCAATTGATTCATCAGCTGCAGCCAATTCTGCCTGAACTTCTGGAAACAACAACCACAAAAACACGTGAGAGCACTTATATGTCCTTGTCGCACTGTCCCCACTGTCACTTTGGATAAAAGCATCAGCTAAATGACTAAATGTGATGTAATGTAAATGTAGAATAAAAACAATCATTGCAGTTGCAGCCTCGTAAAATATGAATTGTATACACATGAACGCATGAGTAATAACAGTCACAGCACTAGATTTGAATACTTCCTTAACCTGTGTAGTGTGGTACTTTTTTTTTGTTGACTAGCAACATACCTTTTAACAGATTCCTCCTGAAAGGCACCTTTTGTCTGCCCCTGCAGGTCAAAGACAGTTTATAACACATGATCCCTGCACAGTATAAGCACATTTCACAGAGTCACACTCACCCAGGGTCACTCAGGGGGTCGTGGAGGGGGGCGCGCTTCGTTTTCTTTAGCATGGACAGAGGGGAGCTCATTTTACCTGAGATAGCAGCGCTGCAGTGTGATTTCTCCAGTTTCTTTGAGTTTGTTTGGAGTCTGTTGCCATTAGCAACGCAGGTGGAGAAGTTGATACAGTGGCATGATGTTGTGATGTGTTTCCTGCTGGATCCGCTGGGGGTCGCTGTTTCCACCTCTCTCTCTGTCTCTGTTACACACTTGTAATATTATAAACTTATGTTCCTTTTATTATTTTTTATGACAGGCGGACATGTTACTGTTTTATTGATGCATGACATAAACAGAAACCCGCATGATATCCTGCTTCCAAACTCTGCATGTGCATTAACAATGACACCGTTCCTTGCAGCCACTAGTCGTCCCGGTGCGGTGCAGCCATACTGTCCGATTCAGCCCTGCTCTGTGCGGGCATTCAAAGAGGATGCTGAGGCCTGCAAGTCCCGCAACACATCGAGCATTAACCCGGGGCTATTAGGCTGGTCCGGGTTATGGCTGCACCCATAGTGGATTTCGACGACGTCTGGCCGGTTCTCGGTGATCTGAGCATGGTTTCAGACCAGAGGCTGCTCCCGCAGAAAGGCCGTCTGGCCGCCGCGGGGGAAGCGATTGCAGCCCCGCAGTTCCTCCCGGATAATGATGATGATGATGATACCCAGGACAGCAGCTTCTCCGGTGCTTTCAGATCCATGGAGGAGCTGGTCAACGATTTTGACGAGAAGTTGTCAGTGTGCTTCCAAAATGTGAACGCCAGGACGGACAGCATCGCTCCTGTGAGTGTGATCGCCGAGGACTCGCTGCTGGAGAAAGACCAGTGAGTGTTATTGTGTCTGGCCTGTCCGGAGGGTGGTTGTTGTTTAACGTGGATGTGGAGGCTTTAACTCACTGCTGCAGGTGGCATTTAAATTAAAAAACACACAGACATGAATGTTATCTGCTGTGGGATGTTTAAATGTCATCATCAGGCTTTCCTAGAAAGGGATGTCCCGGATGTGATGGAGCGATACTAGACTGCTACAAACACACACTGCCACCATCTTTTGTCATCATACTTGTGTTTTTAACACAGAAATGACACAGACTGCAATTATGAGTTAAATTATTGACAGATTCAACCAAACAGGTGTTCTAACATCGGCATGCTATCGGTATCTGCCCCGAAATGCCTTAAAAAACAGATATCAGTCGATATGAGTGTACCGATAAGTTATGTTTTTGTTTTGACAGCCGATATTTATGAAAAAGTGACACTTTGTGCTTTTTTGTCAAGCACTATTGTCATTGTTGGGCCATATTTGTGTTCGTTTTATTGTCGTGAATGTTGTTATTGACACCAAATTTTTTTTACTGTTTTGCACACTAAATAATTTGAAAAATCTAGAAATTAATACAATGATAATTAATCATTAATGAAAATTATTGCTTAAGCCCTAAAATCATTTTAATGCCATGTCATCCTTCTGCTGCGTTGGTCAGTATCTGTTGAAAGCTGAAGAGTATGATGGTATTGTTGCGTGTTAAAACTTCATATTAACAGTTGAATGTTCAAAAGACATTTATTCTTCTAGTCTTCTATTAACAGGTTTATTACAAAACATCTCTTGTTTAATCACAGTCACATGTCTAGAAGTGGATGGAGCAGAGATATCCTGACTGTTAGGTCCTGATGTTGGTCAAACTACCATAAAACAAGATCCTACATTTCCCACAATGCAATTCAGCAGCACCTTTTGTCAGTCCTCCTTCCAGTTCCTCTGCCTGGTAGTTTATATTTACTGTTAGTAATTCATGCTTCCTGTTATACTCGAGCTGACATCATTAGGACTCTCACATGTTGTGAAGTTTCCTTTGTCTATTTCCTCCACAGGATCTGGAACGTGTTGACCACTAACTATGGGCAAGTGATGCCGGTGGACTGGAAACAGTCTCGAACGCGCTCCCTTCACATCCACACATTCAACCTGGATGAGAAACCTGTGAGTGCTCTCACCCCTCCCATCCCATCTCTGTCCCATTTTCCCGGCTTCACCCACCCGCTGCCTCCCCAAATCTCTCTTTACAGTTCATCTCTCAAATCTCAAATATTCGTCGTGCCAGGGGTTTAGCGCTTTGATTAAATCCCCCCCCCCCTGTTCTGGCCCTGGCTAGAGGAAGGCTGATGTCACAGCAGAGCTGTCAGACGATGAGGAGCTGAGGGAGCAGCTGGACATGCACTCCATCATCGTTTCCAGCCTCGCAGATGAGCCGATTTTCACAGCGGAGCAGGTGAGTTACATGTACTCCCCCAGTCCTCTAGCAGCCGCTTAACATGGCTGAAATCCCTCTGTGTTAGAGATTTAATAACTGATGTCTGCTGGGTTACTTTGTGCAGGTTATTGAGGAGATAGAGGAGATGATGCAGGACTCCCCTGACATGGAGGCAAGGCACGATCCCTCCCAGTCTGACCTCTCGATGCTCTCCCTGGACGTCCGGCGGGCCACCAGCAGCCCCACCTACGAGACGAGTGAGTGTCCACTGACTGGGACTTATAATCAGTAATAAATCATGATATGCTCTATTGTGATATGTTCTTTTTTATAACTTTGAGAATACATAAAAAGTCTGTGTGAGCTTCAGTACATGTTCATGAACATTAAAAGTTAACTTTGGTGATGCTACCTCTACAAACAAAGTGTAGTTTTTGTCATAAAAACACACCAGTGAACCACACTGCTGGACTGGCTGACATTTTCTTCATTATGATGAACATGGGCACTGTAGTTTATTTTGTCTCGATCCTACATACACCTTCCTGCTGCTGTAAATACCCACTAGATCATCAACTGTGTATAAAACCACCACTGAAGATAGTCCAACAAAATACATTTTGCTTTTGTTTGAGTAACTTTTGCTAAAAACTACAGTGCTCAGCTGTTTTGGGAAATGACTCAGACTTTTGGCCAGTGTTTTTATTCATGTTGATGTCATTATGGCCGCTGGATTTACGATAACATGATGTCATAAGTTACCCTTTGACCCTTGCAGGGTCATCTGTAAAAAAAACAATAAATGAAGGCTAAAAAACATGAGTGTGTGTGTGTGTCTGTCTTCCAGGGGTGAGGACCATGACTGTCGCAGAGCTGAATGAACGTCTGGAGGAGACGGAGACGAACATCAGGAGGTTCTCAGAGGAGCTCGTACAGCAGCTGGCTCTCAGAGACGAGCTGGACTTTGAGAAAGAAGTGAAGAACAGCTTCATCTCCGCACTCATCGATGTACAAAACCGACAAAAGGAGCACCGGGATATGCTGAAGAAGAAGAAGAAGAAGCATAAAGGAGGAGCTGGGACATCGCACGGCAATGTGGAGAAGACGCTCGGACAAGTGAGCTCTTTTTTTTTTTAGGTTACCAGATTGTGTGTTGATGTCTTGAAATGTGAGAAGAGTCTTGAGATCTTTCTTTTCTCCACTTCTGCATTTCTTGCTGCATCGGTTGTTTGATTCTCCAACAAACTTTCGGAAACCTCTCTCTTCCCATCTCTTCTGCTTCACTTCCTTACTCCTCAGCGCTTCAGCATGGAGGGACTGTCTTCTGTCATTCAGAATGGTTTCCGGCAAACTTTTGGGAGCGGGTGCAGTGAAAAACAGGTTACTTTGTACTTTCTCAGCTGCTCTTCACTTTCTGTTTTCTGAAACTGAAAATCTAGACTTTGTTCGACAGTGTCACACCACAGAAACATGCAATGCAGCACCTTTATGTCCTATCTGTGTTTTATTATGGTTTACAGTATTTGACTACAGTCATCCCTTATGAGAAAAAAGGGCACCCTCCTTCACTCGAGGACCTCCAGATCCTGACTAAGAGTACGTGTGTCCTTCTCTACCAACAGTACTTGTAGCGTAGCTGTGATTGATTCATTCACTCCTGTGTATCTGCTGCCTTGCAGTTCTACTCGCTATGAAAGACGACAGTGACAAGGTGCCCAGTCTCTTAACAGACTATATTCTCAAAGGTGAGTGTTTTCTCTTTTTAATACTTGGTTGGGTGACGTGATGTGTTGGCAGTGTGTCTGAACTGTGAATCATGTTCCACGGAAACAAAGAGATCAATTGTGATTGTGCTGGTGACGTAAAGTTAAAGTAGCAGAAGAATAGTTTTGCTGTGATTTACCGACAATCCTCTTACTTCAAATCATCTATATTTAATATTTAATTTGAGCTATTTTGTAACCCATATTGTTTAGATTGTATTTGCTAAATCACAGTCTCTGGATTCTGGTCATTAATACTGATTATTATCTGGTCACTGTGGGTGTGTCATATAAAAATTCAGCCTCAGTACAGTTGTCATGGACGAAGAAATTAACTATAGAGACCAAAGCTGTTTTTTAAACATGTTTATTTCTGCTATCCTGTAGCCAGCCTCCAGTGGCTGTTCGAGGAACTGCAGTTTTTAGCACTTTGCATTGGCTTTACTTCACAGCCACGGAGGTTGTCGCTTGCTTGAAACATGCACAGGTTTCTTGGTACTGCTGTTGAAAGTAAAAGGACCCAAAAAATGTTACAACTGAGATAGGTGGTCTGGTAGTTTCAACGTTGCAGCTGATTCTGAGGTCCCAAATGTTGGAGTGCTGGAGTGTAAATGCACCTCAATCCAGCTGTAAAACTAAAATTTACATGTCAAGCAAGCTTTAACAGCATATCCACTTTCAGCTGTCTGAAGGCAAGAACATCAGCCTAATAGCCATTATTGTAACTCCTCTGTCTTTTTTTATGTCCTTCCTTTCACTTGTTGTTTTATTCTTCCATATTTTCTTTCTCCGCTTCTTCTTATGATCTGATTTATCGCTGCCTTAGCTCTGGTGTGAGCGATGGACGGAGAGGTTTGTGCGACACATTCACATGTGATGTGCACTGCTGTGATGTTGCCACTCACTGGGAGAGCGCCCCCCTCTCTTCTACTGAACTGTAGTGCAGTCTGACCCCGATGTTGTCCTTTTCACGTCCTCTCTCTCCTACGTGGTGACTGGCATGTTTGATCCCTGACTCACTGCCCAAAATTTACCCTGAGCTTAATATTTAAGACACAGTTGATGATGATTAGTTTGCTGGTGCAGCTAAGACTGCAATTATTTATTATTTATCCTCACCCACCCTACTTCAGAGTTATGTTTATATTCTTCAGATGTTTAGCACTGACTGCTGGGCTAAGATTTATTCTACATTGTCGACCCTTTCATGTTGAAGCTCCGTCCCTGTTCTGTCATATCTGCTAATATTCATCTCTACTGTTTTTACAGTGCTTTGTCCAACGTAGACCACAAGGACGATGCCTAACACTACAGATAGTTTACCATGGCAACAGGATGAAGAGGAATTCATTGCTTTTTTTTCAAACACAAAGCACACTTAGTTTATTCCCGCATGTTTTTACATCAGATTTGTCTTTTTTCTGTCCTGTCATTCATTTAGTTGTGTTTATTTTGTGTTGAGCATTTTGTGATTTTGCAAACCTCGTGTGACCCTGTGAAGTCTGACTTCCTTTCAGTGTGTTTTTTTATTTTCTTGCACTGTAAAAGAACATCATAAAAATGCATAAGAGAAACATACCCAGATAGATAGAGTCTGGAAGCTGAGCTTTGCTTGCTGGTTTTAACTCAGAGCAGAGCGACAATGCAAAGGGCTTTGTGTTTACTGTACGTGAAGTGCTACGAACAAATGCACAAAGCACGTCAAAGAAAAAAAGAAGAAGAAAGAAGTTAAGACAGAAGAAAGTTATAAATAACAGAGCATCAGAACTCTAAAGCGTAAACAAAAGAAAGATTTTATTGATCCCCAAGAGGAAATCATAAAGTATTAAAGCAGCACATGAGATCAGAGAGGCGCAGGATACAGATACATATAAAAATATGTAATAAAAACTGGTAATAATTAGTAACCTTGTGCTTGATAAAATAAAAAAGTGTAAAAGCATCATATAACTCAACACAGCTTTCCATGTAGCAGCAGACAAACTGTGTTATCTCATTTATCTCAGCAGATCAATACGTACATTCTCATTGTTATTCTATGGAAGATAAAGTGTTGAAGATGAAGGTGATGAAGTCTGGACTGAAATTAACTAATTAACTAACTAACTATGCATTTGACTGAATACTGAATCGTGACCCACGCACTGTCTGTACTTTTACTGGTGACGCCGACTGGAATCAGAGCGTCGCCGTGCCCGCTGTGCACAGGGCAGCGTTCACCACCAATGGGCATTAATATTATTATTATTCTCTGTGTATTACATGAACAAGCTGCCTTTGCCTTTGCCTAAACTTTTGTACATTATAAATGACTTATTTTGAATGAATGTCAAATTGCTGGACTACTTACAGAATCTGCTTCATTGTTAATTTATTTTGTAAATATTTTATTTCAAATACATTGTTAAAATCATTTACTGTTTTGTCTCAGCGTATTCATTATTGCTTATTTTAATACTAGACATGCAAACAGGAAACACACAAGAACGACAATAAGGAAGACATACAGTATAATATTATAATATCTATATAATAAGAGCAAAATAAGGAATTAATAAAATAAATAACTTTAATTTTTGGGTGTGTATATTTTATTTACTCAACCCATTTCAATCATTCTTTGCAAAACAACTTTCCACTGAGGTTTAAGTTCAGATGTGTTTAGCTCTAATTATATATTTTTTAAAATATTGCAGAAAAAGAGGAGGAATGAAGATTTATAGTGTGGGAAATTGAAGTCATTTCCAGTGACACACCATCCACAAAGATTCAATTACAGGACAATACAGTGGATACAGGAAACAGTGTCTACACTGGAGGGATATGGGAAATGAATTTGCTTCATATTGAAGATGTAATATGAAATCTACAAAGAATATGATACATCTCTTTATAATCAAACTTGTTTGTCATTGAATACAACAAGGTGAAAGATATTATTACCTCATGATTGGACGTGGAACATTTAAATCCGTTCTTTGGCTGTGAGCTGTGTATCCAGAGAGTGAAATGTGGACTAAGCTTTTAGAGGCATGAGGCGGCCAGCGTTCTCATTGTGCAGAGATGAAATATAAACAAATATTCAAATTCCCAGCAGGATCTTTTCATTATATAACTCTCTGCCACGTGTCAACTGCACCCTGTCCATCTCGCTGAGGAGATCCAGATGTAGACTGTAGGACAAACCCCAAAACAACCTCTGGCCTGTGGGAGCCCTCTGCAGAAACATAACAGACCCTTTGACAGGAAGAAGCCACAGTTCAGTTAGCGAGCAGCCAGGAAAAGACTTTTATAAAAAATGTTTGTAGTTTAATATTTGTTTGATGTTAAGTGGCACAGACAGATGTAGACAATTGATTAAGATAAAAAAAATTATTCCAATTCTGTTTTTGTGACGAAAACACACACACACACACACACACACACACACACACACACACACACACACACACACACACACACACACACACACACACACACACACACACACAGATAAGGGTCCTGTTGTAATTTACTGGTAACCTACAAACATATGGAACCAGGGTCATGCTTGTCTGAACGCTGTTAAACTCCTGCTCTCCATCCATCTCCCGTCAGCGTTTGAAAAGCGACGCAAACATCTGTAAAACATTTCTTCTCTCTGAGATAAGATTTCCTCATTCAGCTCGGGCGTGTAAAAAAACACAACAGTCTGGCCAGCGCTCAGAGCTGCGAGGGAGCTTTTGGTGAGGCTGCACCAAAAACCAGTTTCTCTACAGCGGATTTAAAGTGTTTTTCCGAGTATTATGGACATTCAAAGGATTTGCTTGATGTTTTGCCTTCTCCTGCTGGCACACTGCACCTTCCAGCAGACAACATCCTCCTCAAAGAGAAAAAATGGCAAGAAAGGTAGGACTTGAATTTAACTTTGGAAATCAAAACAATGTCGTCACTTGGCAAATCTACAAATAACCTTTACAGTGTTGAAGTTCTTGGTTATGTGAGACTTTTTTTTTTGCCCCATCAACAGACAACGCTGCAATTGAGGAGCTGAAGAAACAGATCAATGACATTGTTCAAGAGCTGAATTTGCTGAAAGAGCAGCAAGCTTTACAGACAGGTATATTTCCTGCTTCATAAAGACCACACACTTAGATTTACCACAGTACCAACATGCTGTATCTCATATTCCAAACACCAATTTAACATTTTTTCTGTGAGGGAAAGCCAAAAATAGACAATAACACCTGAGCCACACTGACTTTCCCACTAATTTTCAGTTTGTCTGCGAGGCATCAAAATCCTTGGCAAGTGTTTCTTGGCTGACCCAGTGAAGAAGAACTTCCACGCGGCCAGTGATGACTGCATCGCCAAAGGTGGCAGCCTGAGCACTCCTCTGACAGGGGATGAAAACGACCAGCTCTACAGTTACGTGCGTCAGAGCATCGGCCCAGAGGAGCACGTATGGCTGGGGGTCAATGACATGGTGACCGACGGCCAGTGGGTGGACCAGTCGGGCTCTAACGTGCGCTTCAAGAACTGGGAGACAGAGATCACCCTGCAGCCAGACGGAGGGCGCAGCCAGAACTGCGCCATCCTCTCCACCACAGCCAACGGGAAGTGGTTTGATGAGAACTGCCGAGCTGAGAAAGCTTCTGTGTGTGAGTTCAACATCGTCTGAGGGATGTCCACTGACTTTAACATCACTGTGCAGATATGAACATTAAAGTGCTTGCAGAAAAGAATGACATATGTAGAGTATCAGGTACACCCGTGTAATATATTGAAAAAGTAATACTGTGCATGTTTTTTTAACCTCACATTTTCTTGAGCAAGTCATTCAGATGTCGGTTCACAGTGGCGTGGGGTACAGTATGTCTTTGCATAAGCTAAACTCACTGAGACAACAACACCTCTCAAATTCTCCAGCAAACTCTTACAGCATATTCACGAAGGTAAACACCACTGGATGGCTTGTTTTTGTTCTACCTTTCACTGAAGAGCGTCACGCCTTAAAGCTGCTCATGTTATATTGTATAATGTTAATAAACGCGTCTTCTCAGTTGTAACCTTTTTGTTCATTTCTTTCTCATGATAAAAATTCAGCACACGTCATGGAAAAGAAATTTTTCTTTATCAGAGGGAAAAAATGCTTATGTAACTCATAAAAAAAGGAAAAAAAAGAACTAATAATAACACCCACAGTGCAGTTAAAAGTTTTCCTTTCAAAATAAGACTCAGATGAAGTGTTTCATACCATATGTGTTGTCTGCATGCGCCAAAATATAAGAATCTGAACGCAGGCTGTCATCTCTGAGGGTAGTGCTTGGAAATGCATATGAATGATGTTGTTCATGTGTTTTTACAATCAAGGAAATAGTAAATATCAACAGAAATGACAGGACTAAGGTAACCAATACAACAAGGATGACATTTGTTCTTTTTCAAGTGTCACTACTTTACATATTTCACAGTCAAAGTCAGTCTGGAGGTTGTCTGGTGCTACCTTTCTAAAAAAACAACAACATCCGTCACAGATGTTTGTTTTTTTTAGCATGAAAATCTAGTTTCTGTATCGGCATACTTCATGTTACACGCCCAAATGAGTCAGATCAACATGTTGATGTCAGCAGCAGCTGTGTGTTTATAGAGAGCATGTTCTCATCTCAGTATGAGTCTTACCACTCTGTAATAAAATTATGGTAATATTTCACATGGCTTTTAGCCAAAATAACTTCACATTCAGAGAGTTCATGCAAAGTTTCCAGCAAGCAAACAACTTTATTTCCTCAAGAGTGATGGCGACTTTCAACTTTTTGTCTCCCTCTGCAGTTCATTTTCTGAACGACATGGCATTACAGAGCAAAACACACACAGTGACAGTGTAAAACTTGATCCACACATTTCCTCAGATCTTCTTGGTCAGTATAATGTCAAAATCAATAAGATAAATAAAGATTTGAATATGCCGTGTTGTTGTTTTCCGTCCCTGTTAATGAACAAACTGTCTAAACAAAAGTGCAAAATGAAAATTTGAAAATTTAACCAGCTATCAAGAGGTCCAAGAAAGCACAAATTTAAGAAAAAATTATTCATCCCTGAACCGAAAATGGCTGAAAACAACTCTAAGATCCTAAAATGTATGTAGCAGGAGTGTATTGACCTTTCTGTAAGGCACATTGGTGGTGTTATGTATCTAAAAGTCCTCGTAGCAGGTGCAAAAGCAGTGATAAAAAACAGAGAGAGAGAGTACTCCATGAACATACGCTGCTGTTGCAACATCCTGCAATACAGGCCATCATGAAGTTTGATGATGCTATAAAAGTGCAGTGTCTTACAGCAGCAGTGGAGTCATCTCATTTTTAATGATCAAAATAAAAACAAAAAACTCAGCATGTAAACAGCATGTTTGCTCCCATATAAACATCAATAATATGTACAAAATATCTCACATGTAAAATACTCATTGCCTAAAAGCAACACAATATCTCTTTAAAGTGGCAGAACTGGTATAATGAGGGCGATTATGTACTGCTTTAAAAACTAAATGCGCCTTCATCTGAGATAAAACAAGGTAACAGCTGCAGGCGGGTTTGAACAGGGTTATTTCATGTGACTGGATGTGGTGAGGAGTGAACATTAGATAATCACACAGACACCAGGGAATAAAAATCTCAAAGTTCAAGTAGGTCAAAAAAAAAGCCAGAAAGCCGAACGCAATCTCCTCAGTTCCCTCCTTCTGGCTCCAGACGAGGCCCCAGAGTTGGTGAAGGTTCATCTTCACTTTGGCCCTCAGCCTGGTAAATCTCATTATCTACCAGGCGTTTGCCATGGCTCAAAGGCCTGACGGGAAGTGGAGGCCCCTCCTGTGATGACCTCTGCAACTGCTGCATTTCTTTGGCATCGCTGTCCTTTAGAGAACAGCGGCTTTGTTGAGTCCGTGTGTCCGGTGAACGGCCGGTACGTGTCAAACTCTCCGTACATGCCGACTTCTCTCCCCTTTTTCAGCAGGTGTGTGTAGACCAGCGTGTCCTCAATGGAGGCGTACTCATGATCACTGTGATCATCACGAGTTTCCGGTAAACCGTTTTGTCCTGGCAGGAAGACGGTGCCGTTTGGATTGTAGATGGACACCTGATGATTCAGCTGCTTCTTTTTCTTCCTGTTTGACAAGTAGGACAAGATGGTGCGAGATTTATATACAGCATCTCCTAGTCAGCAATAACAGACTTTAAAAGGTAGGGGGGAGACCTTTAGCAGATTTAAATAAATTAAGTTTAGTAAGACAACACATTAGCATCTATATTATCTTTACTAAACTAATAAATCAAAACATTTGAAAAAAAAAATACTGACTTCTAAAGAACAAATCATAAATTTTGAAGGGACAAAACACAGAACAGATGCACTCACCTGATCACCACACAGACCACTACCAGCACAATGACAAAAATGACCAACAGAGCAGCCACCACACTGAGGATGATCGTCAGCAGGAGGTCTGAATGAGAGAAAACATCAACAACAAACACAATCTTTCATTAATACCGTGTCATACACTCAATTAAGTACAGTCTTTGTAAATAAAATTAAATATCGTCCATGAAACTCTAAAAAGAAACATATGAAGCATGGAAATGTGCAGATAATTGATTGACCTCTTATACTGCACCCGTCCACCACACCTTTAAAAGTGTTTGCAGTGAAGTATGTTAGTACTTGAGGCTGTACTTTGAGCTCAATGCTAACATGTTCACATGCAAATATTAGGCAGGCATAGCTAATCATTGACAGTATACACTTGGATTAGACTGAAATTCGTCTATAATCGGTCTATATTTTAGCCCAAACCTAGACGATAGAAATTAATCCATTAATTATTAAATATTAAATAAAAAAAACAACAGTTAATTGTATAAATGGTGGCCAAATGTTGGATTAAAACTTTTTTAACAGTGATGTAGTTTAGATTTAGACTCAGTTTAGACGTTTAGACCTCATATCAATGTCTATTTTTTATATATACTTTAAAGTATATCAGAGGATGGCAGGAATGTTGTTATAAAATATAAAATATTCGACAAATATTCGTTTTGATTTGATGATGATCGTGCAGGAGAAGAAAGTCAGATGAACAACAACAGTTATTTAATGAGGAGGAACATGAATGAATGAGTACCACATTTCATGGCAATTTATCTATAGTTGCTGGGGTTGTATGGACGCTACAACAGGCCGAATAACTGTTGTTTCCGTCCATAGTGCTGCTGTCTTATGTTATAACCATGCATGAGTTTGTTTCCCTCTATCAGCAACATCAGGGTGGTTTATGTTTTAGCGGAAACCTGCTTTGGTTGGCATAACCTTTACAGTTGTACAGGAAGTCAGACGACGCCGTCATCGTTTTAGTAAAATAGAAATAGTGATGGATTTATCATTCCTGATTTCGTTATTAGAACTTTAAAGTACAACTGAGGCTGATGGGAATAATTACTTTTGCAAGGTCCTCAACCAAGCTACTGGAAAAATTGAAATTTTGTCTGACATTGACCAGGATACAGGACATCTGTTCCAAATGTCACAGCAATACATCGAACAGTTGAGATATTTCTGTGTAGACCCTTCATGGAGCCGCACTGCAAGGCATAGTTAAGAAGTCTTACAGTTACACAATGTATGTATTCCTGCAAAGTGGCCTCTTACTCTTGCTCTTCTGCAGGGTGATCTTGGTGACAGCGCTGAAGCGTCCTCTTTCACTCCTACAGTTGGACATGTTGAAGTAGAAGCTCTCTGACACCGTGATCTCACTCTCGGCCTCCTCGTCCTCCCTGCGGCTGTAGTCCTCCTCCAGGTGGCCGACTCTCTGTATCTTGATGCTAGTGTGGCGGTTGCTGCACTTGGGCTGGCTAATGTTGGTAAACACCAACCGAGCGTCCATCTTCGGGGGAACAGAGATGATCCAGGAGGCGGTGGAGTAAGACTCCATCCCTACTGGCCAACCAGGACTTGCCAAAAAGACAGGAGTGTCTCTCTTTGGAACTACGGTGAATATATATCTTTCTGAATAGGAATTAAATGGAAAATGACATTAAATATCAACAAAATGTGCATTTTCTTGCATTTATCCATTTTAATAGACGCTGCTTGTTACCTGATATCTCCTCTTTCATTTTGGCAATCAGCACATTCTTGTAAATTAGTGCTTCATCCCCAGTGCTGGACACAGTGACAGACACGTTGTGTGTGCGGATTTGGACCTTCTGTATGGCTCCCTGAGGGCAGAAGTGTCCAACGGTGCTACGGTCGTCTTCGACCAGTTTGATAATGACGCTGTCATTGCATGGCAGCCAGGGCACGCACTGCTTGAGGTACATACTGGGAGAGATCAGCTCCACTGTGCTGTGCTCAGGAGGACGGAGAGTCCAGGTCACACTGCTCAGAGGGGCAGGGAGGCAGGTCGGCAGCCGCACAGGCACCGACAGATTGACTGTCTTTGGGCATTCTTTGAGCTGATTACACCCTGAAATGAAAGCAAAGGGAATTTAAATCAAGAGGTGGTCATAAATGACAATATCAGCTTTCAGAAGCAATTAACTTTTTAAAATAGTTTTAAAAAAAGCATTTTCTCACTCCTACTAATTAAAAACACTTTACTTTAACCTCCCATTTAGCTTTCATGAGCCACAAGATTGTATTTTATTAATGTAATAACTCGTTCTGGGTCGTGTCTAGATAGTAACCCTAATTTGCAAAGTCTCAAGGCTCATGTGCACTTTACACAGGAGCAATTTACTCCCCAATGGAGGATATACCGGAAGCTGGTTTTAAAATATTTTTGTCTCGCCAGTTTTGCGCAACAAATTGTTCGGAAATATTGGCAAGTTTGACAAAACTTTTTTTTAGTAATTCAGGTAATGTAGGATAAAGACTCAAATTCAAGGAGTTTATGATCAAACAGAGATGGTGTCCCATGTGAAGCTTAAAGTCAATTATGAATCTTTAGACTTATTAGTTTTCAGTTTCCCCCAAACAAACACCACCATCTGTGCTGATCCCAACATCTACCACTGTGCTCCTTCATGCACGACTATTACAGCTACGCAAGCTGCATCAATGAAGACAAGATGTAAAATAAAAAACACACAAAAAAAACACAGATAGATAGAAAATGATTTAAGGGAAGGTCAATACAACACATAAATAAAATAAGCATGGCATTAAAAAGATTATTTGTCAACAAATACAAAGATAAGATTACAAGGAATAATAGCAAAATAAAATACATACAAACATAAGAAGAAGCACAGTTGTGTATTTATCCACAATTAACTGAAAATTTGCATCTCTCCACTATATATATATCCTTTCAGGAGCCTTTGAAAAAAATTACAGCCCACAGAGAGGGCACACCCTCCGTCTTCCATGCCCTGAAGTATTTGTCTGCCCGTCATAATACAGGTTTTAATATGTTTATCCTGTCCTGTCAGATTTGAACGATCACCCAAAACAAATAATCTGGGACTAAATATAATTTGCATCTCTGTAATCTCACATAGATTATCAGAAATATTGGTCAAGAATTGTTGGACTTTGCCACATGACCATAAAACATGAACTAAATTACCTTCCTCAGACTTGCATCACCAACAATTTGATGTGGGTAATAATCCTAATCTAAATAATCTGGAAGGAGTCCAACAAAAATGATGTATAATTTTAAATTGAATACTACTACTACTACTACTACTACTACTACTACTACTACTACTATTATTATTATTATTATTATTATTAATAATAATAATAACACTAATAATACTAATAATACTAATAATAACATTCTATTGCATCCCTTGAAACTACTTTAACATTTTTACAAATTCTGTTCCAATCCCTATCACTGAATGTCAAGTTCAGATCCCTTTCCCATGTCTTCTGCAGAGCTGAAATAGAATAATAGACAGCTGCCTCGTGTCGGTTGGGTTTGGGAAAAGATCATAGTCTGGATTCAAATAGTGAGTCAACATTGAGTTTTGGAACACAGAACATGAACGGCCGTTTCTGGCAGCAAAGCTTGAAAACCCTGAAAGCGAACTAAACCCACAGACGAACAACAGCAGGTCAATGTGACTAAGTTTTGCAAATTTAGTGCTATCATCTAGACATAACCCTGCTTTTGTTGACGCTCAATAAGTGGAGGCTGTATAAGCAGGTAATAAATTATATATAGTAAATATGATGAAATAATGCAAAGCATGTTTGCATAGGAGACGTTAGAACTGGTAAAACTACTCTGCAGTAAAAGCACAAAACTAAAACATTTAAAATATGCTTGTATTTGCTTAAAATTATATTTTATACGTTCCATGGTGCTTATGAATGCTAAATGGTAGGCGTTAAAGTAAAGTGTTAGTAATAAATAGATCAAATATTATTTTTCAAACCAAAGAAAATACTTCAAGAATTATAAAAAGTCAAGAAGTCCAGAAAAAAGAAAGTCTTTGTTACTCTGGATAATAAACTAGATTTTTTGTTAGGCTGTATTCATACCAGAATCAGGCTATATTAGGATATGATATATTAATCTAAGTATCAAGAACTATAAAAATGATTCAATACTTGTTTTCCAGGAAGGCCTGGCCCTTAATACTGAAATATGGATTTACCTATGACTCTCGCGGCGGTGACTCTCACGTCTTCAGGGAGACAGTCCTGGAAAGACAGATCACTGTTCGATGTGACTGTGATCGTCTCCGTCAGCACCGAGTTTATTTTCATCTCACAGTCAGAGGCCGGTCTCAACTTCTCAATGTGAAGAGCGAGGCCGTCCATTTTGCTCACATCCACTTTACACAGCACTGCAACGACAAACAGAAAAAGATGTTATCGTTTCTTCTTGTCCTTGTTTCTCTTTCAGTCTTACACCGTGCTGCAGATGTATGGACACATACGGTATCTTCCAGCTAAAATAGTCATCAGTGAAACGTGTCCAACAGGAATTTTTTTTCCCCCCAGTTGTTGAAAAAAGGAGTGTTTCCTACTGACGCGCTACAGTGACTGTCATCGATTACTCAGTGATGAGGCAATCTCAGAGCTCCCCTAACCTGAGGGTGCAGATAAAGCCCACTCTCCACGTCAGATTCATTACTCATTCACACTGAGCACGCCCCTGCCTAATGCATCTGAGCCTTTGTTGTAACATGAAAAGATGATGGAAAATAAAGATTATTTATATTTAGTAATCACATGCCTGCTATGACACGCAGAGGAGGCTTCATTAATCCCAGACACCACTCTCTTTGAACAATGGGTCCTATATAAAAAGACACACCTGCTTTCATTGATATTAAGATTAATTTAATGGTGGATCGATACAATTTTATAAATATAATAAATATTATAAATCAGTACTCTCTACTGAGTGGTATTTCTGGTCACCTCCAAGTCCAATATCCACTCTCTTTTAGATCTGTTATTGCTCTCTACCAACTCTCGAGGGAAATGTTGGGCTCTTTAGCTGCTAAATGGTCCATTATGTTCAGCAGCTAGTCTCTAACTGTGTCTGACTGCTGTGCTGAGCAGGCCATTTAGAGTGGGTTGGAGCTTTTTGGTTGAAAACAGCGGACTGTCACGGTCACAGCTGAGAGGAGTGAGAGTGAACAGAATGAAAAAACAGCAACGTTGTGCGCTGAAAAAACAAACCAATGAGCTAAAAGATGCCTAATTGCTCCCTAAAGATGAGAAGTTACTGTAAGTTCACCATTGCAAGCAATACCTCCCACATTACAGTTATTTGATCCCTTGTAATAAATAAAAATTATAGCAGCTTTAAATTTCAGTTGAATACACTTTTGACCCGTTTAATCTAAGAAATGTCTCTGTTAGTTTCAGAGTTGCAGATCAGCCCAAAAATCAAAACTTCTCTCTCCCTCGACATCTATCTGACCACTTTACTTCATGAATATTTGAAATGTATAACAATCTGTCTTCAGAAGGCCAAATATATAACAATCTTAGCAAAGATAAAAAGGTCAGTCTGTCAAATGCAGATGATGTACAAACCTGGTGAACTAATGCTTGAAGAAACCACCTTGAAGTTTAGGGACAGTCCAGCAGATCCAGCACGTCTTCTGTCCATCTCACAGTTCCTCAGTGTCAGGGAGAAATTACCCGAATTGTGTTCTGGCTGAGGGTCCGTCAGCCTCAGCACCAACGCCCCTCTCCCTCTGTTGTGGTACTCCACTGCTGTGTCCTTCTTCAGACATTTTGGCTGCCTGTGCTGTAAGAACTGAACAGACGTCTTGTGTTTGTCCGGGATTTCAAAGTACCACTCCATCACATCGTCGTCAGGAAAACTGTCCGGGTAGTTTGGAGAGAGCAACTCTGCGGACGAGGTGCCTTTTGGTAACGTCAGTGTAATTTTGGCGAGAGCTACAAGGGGGGAAAATGTAAATGATGATCAAAAAATTATGTCCGACACATAGGACATGAGACAGAGAAGAGGTTATTCAGAAATTTAAACTAACTCACATTTGATTTCCTCCCCGACAGACACATCAAACCGGCCATTTTGCAGCTTCTGCCCTGCTGGGACATCCAGAGAAAAGCTGCCTCGATTCAGTATCTGAGCACTACTGATGGGCCCCGTTTTACAGTATTTCCCTACGGCCACATCCCCTGTAGCCTGAAAAGCCCGGAGGGTGTAGCTGTGTCTGTCTGCACAGCTATCTGATGCATTAATCTGTCTCAGACCAGCGTTGCTGAAGTCTATTTTAAACGCTGTGGGCACAGAGGCCTTCAGATTCCAGGTGAACTTGCGGTTAAAACCCAGCAAAGGGAAGCAAGCCGGAGTCGGACTGGATGATGTGGCTGGTGCATGACTTTGCGGTGCATTCTGAGAAAACATGTTAACAGATTACAACAAATAGACACACTTACACTGTCCAACGAGGTCATTACATAAGCATCTAAATGAATTTATGCAGCGCTCTTACCTATATTTTTCACAATTTCCACATTGAATACATCTTGAGGTTTGGAGCAGTCAAACTCCACTGAGACAGGAGTGTTCTCTTTAAGCAGAAGGGATGCATTGCATTGTCGTGATCGTGCCGACCCGGTGCACACTTTGCAACCTTTGACATCACTGTTGCTAATGTTGAGGGTGGAGCCTCTGTCAGGGGTGATTGTCAGCTCAAGGGCCCCTGGAAGAAAAACACACAGCATGAAGCTTTGAGAGAAATGTGAGTCTTTAATAATACCTGAAATCTCACAATGAAACCACCACTTAGATGTCACTGAACATGAGAATAGAAAGACGTCCTGCCGAGCAATAAATGAGCTTTTATTCACGGTTAACGAGTCATAATGACTAATTGTGTTGAGAGATGAAGCAGACAGCTTGGCTTCAGTCCTTCTGTGACTAACCAGGCCTGTACTGAGCAAACAGAGCCATGTTCACACACACACAGCAACACCAAACGTCAACTCTCCTATGTCTCACATATCCTGCTACACACTGTATTATTTCTCTTTTCTATATTTACCTGTATACGTTTCTCAAGTGGACAAAACAGACACACAACCTATCATCTGACACATGACACATCAGATTACCTCTGCAAACCATGTGGACGATGAGGTTTCAGCTCAGGCACGGACAACAGAAAAACACCACACTGAGGCTACAAAGTCTTTCAGTTTTGCTCTTAATAGGTCTGCCAGTGCTGATCAATACTGCTTGATGATTCAGGTCAGAATAATTCATCAACAACCATAACTAGCAGCAAACAGCTCAATAATAAACAGCTTAATAATACTAAAAACACAATAATGAAGTCCTATCATTTAAAGGATTCATCAGCAAAACATTTCAGAGTAAATCTGTGCTGCTGGTTAATAATCAAGCTGTGACTTACCTGATACAGTGGAGGCGATGGCTGTAAGAAGTAAGATCTGAACAGAGACTCGTGATAAGGACATGCTGTCCTACAGTGTAGATCTACAACTCTGATCCTGAGGGAAATCACTGGACATGTGCGCATATTTCATTTCTTCTCGTCCGGTGCTGCCGCGACCTTCGTGCGCCACATTTTCCTCTCAAATTGCGCAAAAAGCTCAGCTCGTAGTTGTTCAAGAAACAACTCCTCCACTTCCTGTGTATGTGCTGCGGGTGTCAGCGGAGAGAGGGGAGCGTCAAAACTCCAGGTAATGTAGAGGCGTGGCCTAAGTCGGCCATTTTGCCAGGTACAAGAGTTCATTCATGCAACGTGACATGAATCAAAGAGAAATCATGGCAGCTGAGTCATTTCTGCAAAATAAAGTTATTTGCATTCACGCCTCACGGATGGAGGAAGTGTATTTATTTTTTCCATAGTAATCAAATGTTAAATGTGTTATATATTAAACTCTATTTACAGATAAACATCCTCTCTGACTTTAAGGCTGAGTCAGTCTGAAAATCACAAACTGGTTAGTCAGCTCAGCAGGACAGTCTTGACTGGGCAAGCCACATAGCATGAACTGCAGGAGTCACACATTTACATTGTCCTACTTTCAAATGCAAAAAAAAAAAAAAAAAAAAGGGCAGGTTGTGTGTGGTGAAATATATATATATATATATATATATTATACTAGGTTGTGAAGGCACGCTATGATCTGCTCATTCATCACACACACACACACACACACACACACACACACACACACACACACACACACACATATAAGATTACAGACCTAAAACAACAATTTGTAACAGATTTTTTTTTTATTTCCTGCAGCAACATTAAAATGCTGCTCAAAATGAATACTTTGATACTAAAGGACTGAATAATTTCACATATTCACGTAGAATAAAGCAACGTGTGTACTTAAAGTTGTATTAGGTGATATAGCCAAATATTTAATTTACTACTACTACTAATAATAATAATAAGAAGAAAATCAGTGTCAGCAAACCTGCTCATTGGTTACCTAATACAAATGACCTAATAACAAACTGAGATGTGATGGATACAGATGAGCCCTTATGCTCATAACTTTTCTAATCACATTTGTAGGATCATTTTGGGGGCTAGTTGAATTATAATACATCATAGGGTCTATTATTTTGTCCATCAGGCTAAATAACAACCACATCTCTGGATAATGCACTATGATTAAACAGAAGCTCAAGCTGCCTCCTCTAAAATGATCGAGCAGTCGAATGATATAAGCTTTATTAAAGGGGGACTTGCAGAACTGCTGCGTCAGGTTAAGCTAATCGTAATAAACTGGCAACTACTATAATTACTTCGTGTTTGCTTCATTGGCTGTGTTCACTTGTCTGAATGAAATTGATTTAGGCTACAGAGAACAGGCCGGAGAGGATCTGAGTTATAGCCTATAATCAATTTTATTTCATTTGAAACGGTTGTAACATGAATACAAATAAGCACGTATATTGAACTTGACATTATAAATCTAACAATATAAATATTGAAACCCTCTCAGTCAGTCATAAACAACATCTATTGTTTGTATTGGAAAAAAATGTATTACATTTACTTTGACTATAGGTTATATATAGGTGTATGTATATATATGTGTGTGTGTGTGTGTGTGTGTATACTGTATGTGACGGCACACTTTAAAGTTTTCAGTGCAAAAGTCCTACACATGTGATAAGGCAAAAACTTTCTAGAAAGATTAAAAACTATACAAACACTGCTTAAAGAGAAAAGTTTGCACAGTTTACGCTGACATAATCTATAGGAAGGCCTACGAGGGTATACAAAACACATTGGTGTTGGTCCCAGTATAGATTACTATTGGCTATGGTATAATCCATCATACTTTACCTTGGTTGTCCTAATGAGGAGGCGATCTAATATGGGTTATAAACACCCCCAAACTAAATCATTTCATCAAAAAGTTCTCCAGAGCTCTGCAATCATTCATTCAGGTGAACAGTTGAATGGCTACAATTATAGTATAGGCAGCACAGGCTAATTATAATAAAGATTATCTCAATTATCTCGGTCTCCTCTGCTCCATCCCATTGGGCAGAAATCCTGCAATGATCGGGACTGGCCATATGAGAGCAGCAACACTCCACACAATGATGACCAAAGTCATGAAACAAGCCACAAGTGTCGACTCGATGGGCTTTCTGTTCAGCCTCCAACTTTTGTCCCCCTTCAGCTCATCGAGGCTGAAATCCACGCAGCAGAAAGTGACCTGATCCCCGGTCTGTTGGCCCCTCGCCCTGCCCTGCCCAAACTTCCTATACCGGGACATCCCGCATCCCACGCACAGCCTCAACTCCTGCTGACCCCCGGTGACCCCGAGATGCTCGATGACGACCGGAGAGATCGCCCTGTTGAAAGACGCGGAGAAAAAAGCCCTTCCGTGGTTGTTGGTGGTGTAGATGAGCACATCACACTGGAAGCCGAAGCTGCTGTCCCATCGGGCCACCAGGGAGGTGGGCAGGAGTCTCTGGACGCTCACGTTGCACTGGGACAGAGTCTGTAGGGAGGAGGCGTCGGGCGAGGCTTCGCTCTCCTCCACAGACCTCTTGGAGAAGCGCACGTCCACCTCCAGGTTGGCCAAGAACCTGTTGGAGGAGTTGATGGGCGGCAGGAGGAGGTCTTCGTCGCTCCAGCTTTGGCATCGCTGTAGAAGTCCGGCCACAGCGGTCAGAGCCAGCAGGAGAGTCGGAGAGTCGTTCAGCATGGCACAGGGCGCGTCTCTCCTGCTCGCATGGTGCTGTGACGATCCGCAGGCGACGGAGGAGCCGTGCAATGTTTTAAAGATGCCAGTCAGCGGTGATTTTCTTTTCTAAAAACGCAGCTCCCGGTGGAGAGATTCAATCCCCAGCATGACTTCTATAAATGGAAACGTCTAAAGCCTGTTACATGCGGCGCGCATCCCCTCTCCTTTTCGATGTTTCCCCTCTGACTTGTTTCTCCAAATGTGCCCTGCAAACGCTTTACACGAGAAGCAGCCAGCACTGTGCGCTGCTTTCATCACAGCTCGGAGCTCCACTCCCCTCTCTGTCACTTCAGGTGTGAGCACGAAATCACAGAGGAGTGGTGGTGAGCGAGCGGGGAGCCTCCGTGCGCAGACAGAAGCTCCGAGTTCATCACAGATCTTCCAATCAGCAGTCCTAACACACACACACACACACACACACACACACACACACACACACACACACACACACACACACACACACACACACACACAATAAAAGTTTCTCAATGAAAGGAATTTAAGTGATTTGAAAACAAACATCGTCTTAGTCTGACTGTCCCTGTTGGTCACTCCTGTCTCCACCATGAGAAAGTGAATGAGGCAACCTGTGACACCATCATGGACATGCTTATCAAGCTTTGAGACATGACATCATCAAGTTAAGTTACCATCATACTAGGATCTGTAAAAATAGTTTTTCATGTTTATGTGATCTGTAAATTAAAGGTTAAATTAAATTAGATTGAACTCAATTAAAAAAAACCTTCCTACACAGACAGGAATAATCCTCTGTTGGATAATTGAATCATTTATATGTGTATTTATTTTGATGGATTACAAGCCAAATTAAAATATGGTGTAACAAAAAAATAAAAGCACTCAATTAAACATTAATTAACTGTGAAGCACCACCAGGTTTATAAAACATACTCTGTTGCAGAACAAATAGAAGACATGAACTCAGCTACAGCCCTCCATCTGAGCTGTAAGTAAGACATCTGCATAATATTCTCTGACTAAAGGCCACAATAAACCGAGAAACTGGATGTGATTTCAGGTGACAAAGGTCACACCATGTGACCATTGTTTCATCTGAGTGACAGAGCTAAAAGATCAGAAATTATTTATATTACATGCAGGAACGATTAACATCTAAACGTTTATGTAACCAGAGTACATTCACAGCACAGGGTGGGATGACTGCCACTGAGTACAGGAGCCACACTGGGGCTTAAGTGCCTTACTCAAGAGCACCTCAGCAGTGGTGATGATGAGGTGAAGTGCTGCTCTCTAACTTCCCCACCAAGATTTGTCCCACTGCTCCAAATTCTGTCTAAAACACTCCCCATAAGATATAAGAATAGTCTCAAAACACACACAGTTCATGATAAAACACCTTGATGTTGTCACATCTTACACACAGATTTCTGTGTTCAGTCTGCAAGAAAGCAGGCAAGACAAATTTCAGACAAATGTCATTCTTTACTTGTCTTTTGTTTATTCAGTTATGAAATCAACTCCTCTGGGTGGCATATACATGACTAGTTACTATGGTTACACATAGTGACGTACTGTGGGTAAACAGAAAAGACTGCATCTCTACACTTAAAACCACCGAGTTAGTAAAGCACCAACATAACTATTTTGACTCAGTGTCACTTTCATATTACTGATGTGACTAGATTAAAACAACCCTCCTGCTCGGTACTTTTCTACCCATAGGCACTAGGTAAAGTTAACCCATTGTTGCATATCACTTAAATACATGATATATATACCACAATAAATAAAGAACTACTACAATAAGATCAATAAAAATCTATATTTTGCATGTTTTATTTATTGTCAGCTGATGAAAATGTGTGCGAGATGACCCCAACGGTCTGTAATTCCTTGTTTGTTCATCTGTTCTCTGCTCGGAGAGCTTTCTGTATGTTGGTGTTTGTTCCTCTCAGCCATATTGTGCACTCTTGGGCAGTCAGACATCAATAAACATGTGCCTCCACTGTGCAGCAGCAGCAGGGGTTTTGTAACACAGTGTGTATCACCTGGCTGCTGTATCTGATGCTAAAGAGGACACAGTCACCTCCCATCCCCTCCCTTTACCCTCCCCTCTTTTTGTTTTGGATCCAACACTTTGTCACAAACAGCAAATCTGATTACAATTACAGCTCAGGACGCAGCTGCAGTTAATCTCAATTTTGCAGAGTTCTAATAAAATTTTAAATATTAGGACGAGTGGACAAACACCTGGTCCATTTTGGCATAGATGGTTTTCAAGCTGAGGTGTCTGTGAGCCAAATCACAGAGTTCAGAGTCAATCCTAAAAAATATGTTTATGCAAGTTGCACTAAACCAGGACTGATCTTTCTCACTGACAGGACTGGACACGCCAGTTTTATAACTTTTTGTTTAATGCATACATTTCTTCCAAATGTTGTTGAATTCAAACATATATAAATCATATTATTATCCATATATCCATTTAGATACATAACATATTGTATCTGCCTGTAATAGTTGTGCAGTTGTTTAATTCACAGTGTCAGAGCTGACATGCAAGAAGTACCTTCAAGAAGTACCTTCAAGAAGTACCTTCATTCAAATTCAAATTCAAAAAATATATATTAGGTACACCTTGTAACATAGCACATAATTATTTTAGAGGTGTTGCTCTTATTGTGTCTCCTACCCTGAAGACGCCTCTCTCTTTCTCACAGAAAATCTTCCCCACTTGTCAATCACTTAGCTGCCCATGCACCTTCCTTCTGTTAACAACATTTTAAAGACTGATGTGGCTTTAATGAGGAAATAATTCTGCCTTTTACCAGTACGTCCTTCCTAACAATGTCTACACAATGCTTCAGAAAATGTAATAAGCTATTGACAGAATTGGGTCATTGACCAGAGGCAAAATCGTGATGAATTATTCTCTTTCATCATTGCAGGCTAGGAAATATGAATGCTTCTTGTATGAATTGTTTTCTTCTGTGCTGTTTAAATGGTATAATCTGCTCTAGAAGCCTGCTTCTGTGTATTTGATGTGAGGGCCAGCTGAAGTGAAACACACTTTGGCCTCAATTTGCACCTGAAAGCCCTCGCTCTCTCGTCCCTGTTTGATTATGACAGCGTATTCTGCTCAACATTTTTCCGCTTTAAAACAATCATGTAGCTGTTTGGTTTTCTTTCTGCACACTCAGACCTCTCTCTGGTGCTCACAAACACTCCCACACATTTCCAAATGCCGGTCTCTCCACATCAGATATGCTCTAGACAATGTAGTGGTGAGCAAGAAAATGTAAATGACTTTCTTGTTCATTAATTATTCTATAAAAATGTAAATTGCTTTGGTGACAAAAATGCAAATTGGACTAAGATAAAAGTCTCTTGCGCCAAAGGAGAATGTATGAAAGATTTATTTGCTCAAAATGTGGCTCTTTATTCAGGAAAGCAAAAGGAGGATCTGTTAGTGGCTTCTCGCTGGCCTTCAGCAGCTCTGTGCTGGATCAGACACCATTAGTCTGACCCACCAGCTCACACAGACAACCGGCTTAATTAGAAGTTGAGGATCCGGTACAGGCATCCTCATAGCCACAATGTTCAAGCTCCTCTTTTACATCTGAGCCTGGTGAATCCCCCTGTCTGTCTCTAGTAGTCCTGTCATACCACCAATTACTGCCAGGACTCATCACCACGGCAACAAAAAGCAGAAGGAGCAGCGGGGCATTGAGGAAATGTAGTTGATAATAAGAATAAAACTAATATCATCATCGTCATTATTATCATGTTTGATGTCAGTGCCAAGGATATTGCAGGAGATCAGGACAGGCACAAATATTTATTATGGTGTTTTGTGTTCACTTCCTGTCTATCAAAAGCAATCTCAGTCAGAGTGTATCACACAGTTTCCTTCTCTCTTCTCACTCTTCTAAAGAAACAATACTAGACAGTGTTATAAAAATTAAGGTTACACAGCTAGTTAGATGTTTTAACTTATACAATGTTTGTTCCTATTTATTAGGGCACTTACCTTTATTGCTGTTTTCCTGAGAGTGGCAGGGTGAGGTAAAGTTCAGGTTAATGTATAAATAGAGGGATTTAAGAACAGAATGGAGCCTAGGGACAGGTCAGAGATGTGACATCTAGATTGGGGACATACTGGCTACTCATTAGGTGATATGTTGAAGAAAGTTGTTTAAATGCATTATATACAAATTGACTGTTAACAATTTACAGGGGTTGAGACAGCCCATCTTTAGGAAAATGTATAAGAACCAACTGTCAACGCTCCTCTGGGAGCCTTTTCTCTGTAACCCCTTTAGTGTGTTGCACTGTGAAACGCTCCTCTTGTACAAGAACAATAAATTCAACTTAAACTTTGATGCTTTGAATCCGATCCTCCTTATTTAAGGGTTTTTCTCTAAAATTCCCGTAACAGACAGAGTACGAGCTGCTCAGGTAGTCTGCGTGGAGTTGGAGACAAACTAAAATCTGGGCAGCACTGTGACTCAAAGTGATTATAAGATACAGAAATGGACAAGATGGACGTTGGAAGTCAGGGGAGAAACTATTTAATATACAAAATGCTGAGTGGCATTTACTGCTATATAAATATAAAACAAAAAATGCAGATCTATTGAAGTTAATTTAATCAGCAATGTATCTGTTCATATAAGACACCTGTCACTGTCTGGTGTTAATAGAGTGACAGCTGTAAATGGAAAAACTGGGCCAGGCGAGTACAGTACTTCTATACCTCAGAAAATCAGAGCAACTCCAGTTAATAGATATATTTCATACTGAGATCTGGCCTATATACGTTTCTATACATGACAGTAATTGCAGTTACCTTATGTGCTCTAGCTGTAGCTGGCTGAGTTGAAGTCCTGTCTAAACATGTATCCTGACATCTTTGATCAGTCACTTTGATTCAGTGGGATGATGATATAAACTCCATAAAACACCTCAATGCTCATGTGTGATAGATACAACAATAACAATGAGTAAAAGCAGTCAAACATTGACCACGAATAGTGGTATTTAAAAGAAAATGCCTCTTCACATTGAATCATATATAACCTATATATAGTGATGAATGAAGTATTTAACCTTTATTTAAAGGGACACATGAAGTTCAGTTTACTCATCAGGAGGAGTACTAACATCTTCTGAGGCCCTGAAAGGAAGTTTCTAGAGTCTGAAAAAGATTATCTTATCTATCTTCTAGAAATCCTGTGTTATAGACTTACATTGAATTTTAAAGATGTGGGCATTTACCAGGCAGTGTGGGGCTAACAAAAGATGCTACAGAGTTGTATTATAGGAATTGAATCCTGCGTCTTTGGAGCTTATCAGCATGTAAAAGTCAGGCCTTTCTGTGTGGAGTTTGCACATTCTTCCTGTGCATGGTTTGTCTCTATGTGACCTGTGATGAGCTGGCGACTTCTCCATGGTGTACCCTGCCTCTCGCCCAAAGTCTGCTGGGATAGGCTCCAGCTCCACTGTGACCCTGATGAGGATAAGTGGTTACAGATAATAGATGGATGTGTGTGCACTTTAATGTAGTCCTGTCTGGACTATGTTTTATGATTCATGTAGCATGTCCCTGGTCCTTGGCGAAACACTGTCTGGTTTTACTGTGTACTGTGTATATGGTTGAAATGACAATAAAAACACTTGACCTGACTTGATGCTCTGCTTTTGATGCGTTTTGCTAATCTGTGTGTTGTGAGAACTGATATTATGATTATCATGATAATGATATTGCACTGTAAAACTACTTAATTAACAATATAGTGAAAAACAATAAGTAAAAATACAGACATTAAAAATGGTAAAAATTAATTATGTAGTGTGTCTTATTACAGACACAAACTGGATCATCATCGTCATTATTATCATCAGAAAATAAATCTTTCTGTGGGGCACAACAAGAAGACAATTTAAAAATCAGTGTATCTGTATCTTAATAAGACTGCCACCCGAGCCTCTCTTACAGCCAGTTTGGGATCTGCAGATCTGAGGAGTGGTACACTGATTAGTAACATTAATTGCAGAGGAGCTGTCTGAAATAAAGCAAATTGGATAGGCAGCTAGAGAGAAATGTGTGTTTTTGTAGAACAGCTTGTCTGATGATGTGAAAATGAGAACAGGAAAGATAAGGATGGAGAGATGCTGATGCTGCCAGACACTTCTTCATTCTTTAAGATCCTGTTCCAGCCCTCCTCATCTCCGCTGTACCGTCATGTTTCTCTCTGAGGCCTTTGTCCTCCACGAGAACAGATAAGTGAAGGACACATGGTGCTGTCAATGTGAAATAGGTCCTGGAAATAACATCACACTTATCAGGCTCTCTGAACCACGGTCAGGGGCGCACAGAGACCCATCAGCCGGCCTAGCGCCGGTTTTGGGGAGCCGAGATAGTGTGAGATTGCTTCTCTGTAGCACCAGCGGTCTACTTATTGAAGCGGATGTAAATTGTGAATCACACACCCATCCATGAAAGGTCACCTTGGACAGGTGAAGACAAGTCAGCCCCACACCCTCATCTGCTTTCTACCTCACACACTGCTGCTCTGGCTGGGCTGCGTGGTCGTTTGTCATCTGGTTCTTTGCTGGTGAAATGCAATCGTCCTCCGAAACAAGGAGTAGGGGGGGTGATTACCATGGGTTGTTTGTCATGGTGGGAACGGGGAGGCGGATGTGGGCGGAAGAAGAAGATGATTGGTTGCTTTCAAAAGTGATTTGTTTGAAAAACTACAGACGCTGCTCATACCTGGACTCAAAGACAATGTAGCGGTCCAAAAAATGCACCGCAACCAAAAATAAATGATTAAAAGACTTTGTCATTAAAGTGAGGAATGATGCCATGTAGTAAAATAAAGAAGAGGTGCACAACTGAGACAAAGCTGGCACCTAGAGAGAGGATAAGACTTTTACAGATCTGAGTCCATGTTTTATTTCAGTGTTTTGTTTCTCCTCAGATTTCCAGCAATAAACTGGCTTTGCTCACTCAGACGCTCCCTAAGGACATCGAGCCTCCATCTGCTCCTGTTATATGATACCCATCGTTTTTCCTTATATGTCACGTTGTTAAAGGACCATTATTCAAAAAAAAGTCTTGACCTGGAGGAAACCTCACAGCATCAGATGAAGAGAGAGCGTTTGTTTTTATATTCTTGAGTTAAACGTATTTGTAGTAGCTTCTTTATAAGAATAACGAGATGCAGAATAATCTGATAAAGTATTTTAGTTATTTATTTGTGTGTTTATGTCCTTCTGACTGTTTTTTTAAGCAGGTGGGCTCAGATCTCAGAAACAGATGATTTAACATTCTTCTGTGCACCAACAACAATACAATTGAACACAAACTGCAGGATACCAGTGCTCTCTGAAATAATAACAGGGTTTATGCAGGAACCCTGAGGTTAAATTTAATTCCATTTATTACCTTTTTAATACCTTCTAAATATTTTTTAAAACCTCAACGTAACTTTCCTCTAGTCATATAGCAAAAACAGGATCGATAAATGGGAGGGCACATGCACTGTTACTGTCAATCTCTTATTTACATTTACATTTACAATATTATGTGTTATATCTACAGATATATAACACCAGCGGTTATGTCCTTAAAGGTTCAAATGCTTCATTATGTCAACCAAAAAAGCAAAATCTTCCAGCTATACAGTATCTGACAATCCTCACAGGTCATAAATAATATATTCTAAAACTGAAACTTTGGGCTGCATGGAATCTGACCGCGGGCCGTGATTGGACCCCGAGCCATACTTTGGACATCCCCGATCTACATAATTTGAGTTATGCTACTTGATATCTGCTAAAGAAATGACACAATAAGTTCAGCACCACTCCACACATAACCATGTTCTCTAATGAAGACATCATGTATACTTGACCCACAGTGTTTTACAGGAGGATGCTTGGAACAGCTGTTCTATTCACACTTTTCTTTTTTGTCTTTTCACTGTAATTTTCAGTCTCTGAAATCAAACTTTGTTTCAAGCTTGTTTCAAGTTTTTCTCCAGCAATCAACCATGCACATAACTTTTCAGTATTCAGTGAGTTTGTACGGTCATATTAATCACAAACCTCTTGAGAATCATGACAAAGTTTCAGGGCATTCCCGTAACCACGGTAACTCACAGTGTGTGTGATTAGAGTCGTTGTTTCACACATAAAGCAACAACAGGAGACTCTTATGGAAGTATTTCTGTGCCATCAGAGTTTGAATATGAATTTCTAATACAGATTTTTTTCAGCATCAAATCAGACTTTGAATTTTAAAAACCATTGAATTTTCGATCATTTTTCGATTCGATTTTTTTGCCTCTGATTGTTTTTTCAGTGTTAAAATAAATTCTGTGTAAAAACAATGTCTTAAAATATTTTGTTTTTCAAAATTCAACATGTAAAAAAAAATTAACATCTCAAAAAATTCAGTGTAAAAAAACTGACTTGACATCCGGGTAACCAGGGAGATGCAATCGATCCCTGCCTCAATTCATCCAACATCCAGCCAGTCGCTCCATTGGTCATGACACCGACAATAGTAAATATGCTATTCACTTTCTTGCAGAGGTAGACTGATATCATGCTGATGTCTGTATGGTAAAATTCTGGAGGAAAGCAGAGGTAACAGTATCTTTACATCGCTCTAAAATTCCCATTTCTGAACTTTAGCCACATAAAATATATATGTAGACGTTCAGGAAGAGCTCAGGATGCTCACAGTGAAGTTGGTTCAATGATGGGAATTACAGTTTGGCCAAAAAGCCAAGGGGTACTTTCAGATGTTTTTCTCTCTCAGCGGCGTCACATGTCACAGGAGCCGCTGCTTTCTCTGCTCTGATTGGTGGGCTCCACCTGGTCCACAGACAGACGGACAGACAGACACACATACACAAGACAAAAGTCTTTCAAAATAAAAGACTTTGTAAAACGCCCCAGACATACAAGACAGACAAGGGTCAGCATATTGCTGCACAGTTGATTTCCTATCATATTTTGCACATATTATTGGATTTGTTCCATTATTTAAACAGACAAATATTGAAAATATGAATGATTTAATATTATTATTTTTAATTTTTTTATTTTATTTTTGTGGCTCAGGGAGGGTGGCGGCCTACGCCCTCTATTGGCCAGCTGCCACTGGATATATATCTTAATTACTATCACCTGACCTATCAAAAGTGAGCAATATTCAATCAGTCCAAATCTAAAGATTTGGGCTTCATACATGTTGTCGGGCTACTCAAATCATTGTTAAGTGGATCTGGTCAAACCACATCCACACAATCCTGATGAGTCCGATTATCTGAGCTGTTTTGTTTCGATACCATATTTCTTGTTAGAAAGTTGAGAGAAAACCAGAAGAGAGAGAGGGGGATGGAGTGGTGTTATATGTGACAAAGGTTCACAGCCAAAATCAAATCAGGAATGTCACAGTTACGTGGCGTGCGCTGTAACTAATGTCCGAGTACATAGAACACTGAAGTGTGAACTTGGCAAGACATATTGCAACATTTCTTGGTAGGGTGCAGTGGACGGCCAAGAAAATGTCTGACCCATAACCTAATTTTTACACTTTGGTTTGTGTACAGGTTCAACAAATGAGCTTGTAGGATGATATGTTAATCTATTGACAGAGCCAGACTAGGTGTTTACGTTAAGCTAAGCTAAGCTAAGCTAAGCTAAGCTAAGCTAACTGGCTTTTTAGTGTAGAGACACAGGGCCGGCCCTAGACTTTTTGTAGCACCAAAATTTTGTTTGTGGCCCCAAAACACATAATATAGACAGACAAATCAGTTCACATCAATTCTCTTATGTTACCAAGTAGCTACAAACAGTAACACTGTGTGAAAAGTAAGGTAGAGTTCAAGTTCAAGTTCAAGTTGGCTTTATTGTCAAATCTGCAATATGTACAAGACATACAGAGAACTGAAATTACGTTTCTCTCTGTCCAAAAGTAAAGATGTAAACATATAAATAAAATAAAATAAAATAAAATAAAATAAAATATAAAATACAAAAAAATCATTGCATTGCTGCCTGAACGGTCACTGTATTAAGCCGCTTTTACAAATATACTCCAGACCACACTGTGTACACGACACAACAGTAGATTTTACGTGTCAGTGTTGACAAGATTTACAAACCAAATCTCAAAATAACAATACAGAAGCAACAACACTGTATAGCAGTGAGTTCTTCAGATCATCAGGAGGAAAGCGACAAATCTGTGGGGTAATACAGGACGTGGAAAGAGTTAATTTGCGTGGTTCTCATGGTCTTGCGTGAGGGTTAGCAGCCCCTGACCGAGTCAGTCAACTCAACACCATAGAAAGTGTGAGGAGCTAGCGACATAGAAAGTCACGTTGAATGTGAAACAACTGCATAGACTGTTTATTCCAGTGGCTGGCCCTGTAGAGACATGAGAGTGATATCAACCATGTCATCTAATTCTAATATATATCTAATTCTTACTAACTGATTTTTCCCTATAAAGGGAGAAATATTCATATCACTTAATATTCACTTTATTAATAAATATACAATAGTTATAAAGAGGCTTTGATTTCTCTCTTAAGATGCTCTTAGTCTTTTTCTTTCTCTCTTTGTGCAGTTAGCTCATCTGTTTTGTATCTCAGCCTTTGCCTCCATCACAAAGAAACTGAATGTTATAAATGAAAGCATTTATATCTGTATGTTTTGAAGCGTGATGAGTAAAGGTAATGCCATTTCACAGTATCTTTGACACTCCGCTGCTCCTAGATCTGCTCCAGTTCAAACAGTTTGTATTGACTGTAAACATGAAAGCTTTAATTGAAGCCTGACCTTCAAGCTCGCCTTCTTGTTCCATTGGTTTACCTTTTTCATCCATTGTGTGGACTTGTTTTCTTTGCTTTGTAAGACAGTAATTTTTACTACATGTTTGGAAGGAGCATCACAATGAAATTGAGCTTTTTCTTTCAGGATGTTTTTTTGTCAAGGTCTTGGCAGGAATTCAAATTTTGAACAAATAATAAAACACTATTCATGAACGCCTGCAAATACTGTACTGGATGAGAAGTGAGTTTCAGATTCATTCATCAGGGAGCCTCCCTCTGCATCTGCAGACAGATCTTTAGCTGTATGTGGAGAGTTAGAGTCTCTACTGTGTCAAAAAGCCATTTCCCACTCTCATTTCTCCTCTTCAGCCACATCCTGTTGTGCCCTGAGCGGAGGCACCCATTTAACTCTGATGTACGACAGCAGGTCGGAGCAGAGCCCCAGGTTTAGCTCTCTGACGTCAGGCTGAGGAACTCTTTCAATCTCCTGCTAATGATACCCAACCCTCCTTTTTCTCTCTCCTTGTCGCCTGTGACTTCTTCCCTCTTTCCCTGCTTCTGTCTGCTTTACGTCAGATCAAAGGTGAGAGCCACAGGGAGGGTTTGTAGAAAAGAGGCTCTGATAAGACACTGCCTACCTCCTCTTCATCTTCCTCCTCCGAGCGTCTGAGCTCTGTGATGAAGATGAGAGTGAGTGGAGGTGCTCTCACAGTCAGCAATGACTTTACACTGGAAGCTGGCATCAAAGCAGTAGTGCCTCACTCAGAAATCATGTATAATGAAAGCTCGTGCTTGGGATACTTGTATGCGGCTGGCATTAAATCGGTGTCATAGAATTATTTCACTTGCACTTCATGGCAATTCATCTCATGTGGAACTTTCTATGATAAATCCGAAATATTATATATATATATATATATATATATATATATATATATATATATATATATATATATATATATATATATATATATATATATATATATATATATATATATATATATATATATATATATATATATATATATATAGTGAATTGATCTGAGAAAATAAAATATTACACTACACTACATAAGTCTCTGTGGTCCTTGATGAAAGATATTGCAGCGACATTTGACCATTCACCATCTGCAGAAGAGCTGCAGAGCATATGAGCCAAAATCCATTTATATGAAGCTTATTAACATTTATAATTTCAGTCTCAGTGACTGAATGGAAAGTAAAAGACACACAAGTATCTGTTAATGTTAGAGGACACAAATATCTTTTTTCACAGGGATTTTCACAGATGTTTGTTAATATCTAAATAGTTAATAATTTATTGAGCATTGATAAAGGCGATAACAAATGAACCATTCATAAAGGATTATTAAGTTAAGGTATTATTAAGTAGTACCATAAAACAGAGTTGCAAAGACTAACTGACATTTATTAGGTAGAAATCTGCATATTTGTGTTATTTTAGCAGTAAAAATTAAAACTATTTCCTGCAGATTTTTAATGAAATTAAATATATATATAAATAACAAGAGAGGGAGATAAGAGGGTTGCTAAGGAAACAAGCAGAAACCATCTCCCATCACTGAAATCAAACTATGAAGCGCGCGCGCACACACACAGACACGCGCACGCGGACACTCCTTGTCAACGTGAACAGTGTCAATAAAGTGTATTCAAATCCAAGATGGCGGCGCCTATGTCGGAGTCGTGATCATTCAATCAGGTCACTCATGTCGTGTTTTAAAGCGAAGCATGAGATCCATGTCATGGACTACTGGATTTATGTCATCGCGATCATAACGCCGAAACAAAGGAGCCGTAGATAAATCAGTAAGTGGTTTTATTTTTAAGGTTTTCGTAGCTGTGCGTGTGTCAGACTGAGCAGCCAGGAAATGAAACAAAACACTTAGTGAAGAAATCCAGGCATGAACTGGTCTGACAGGGTTTCTACTGAGGGTGACTCTGCTGTGTGAACACACATGTCACCAAAAACACATGTCACCACCATGTGTTTAAAAGAAAGCGTGGGCATAGTCATGTGTTATATTTTTGTGTGTGTCCCTCACTGTGATGTCACCTGACATTTAAAGTAAAACTGATCTGTTATTACAGTATGACAAAGACTTATATGATATTATATAAACATGACCAGTCCTAGCTGTAAGTTTATGGAAGAGGAACTAATTTTTGGAAAAGCAAATGCACCAATTTTGTTTGACATTTTGGCACTTTCAGATGTTTTTATTTTTATTTTTATCAGGGCTACAGCTAATACATATTTCACTTTTTCTATTAGTCTGTCAATTATTTTTCATTGTCAAGAATCTGGAAATGTTAGCCAACACAACAGACTTTTTCCACAGCAGCCATAGACACAGCTGTTTACAATGATACTAATTAAGGTTCAGGTTTTCCAGGTTTTCCAGTGAGCAGCACCCTGACTCTGTTTGACCTGAATGGAGCTGAATTAAACTCAATGAGTACACCTGTCTGTGTTTACCCTACTGTTTCGTGTCTGCTGTGAAAAAGGTCTGTTGTAGGTTATAAAAGAGAGCTATTACCAATATGTTTCACCTGAAGGCACTGCGATATGTGAATATCAATATTGTGGTGCTTTCTGAGAATAAATATTTAAATTTTCTATTAGTCTGTCAATTACTTTTTGATTGTCGACTCATCAGCTGCTTTTGAACATAGTAGAAAACTCTATTTAAAAAAAAAATTATCTTAATTTTCTGTCAGTTATTAAATGAACGTATCGTTTCTGGTCTCCTCTCTAAAGTCGTCCTCACAGTGACCACAGAGGAAGAAAAGTAACTAATTCTATCTGACCACAACTAACATTTGATACAAGATTATTTGTAATGTGGATATCATGACCAAGCAAGCATTCACGACTGACTAAAAAAAGACTAATTTAGCCTTTAAGACCAGAGAGAGCAATATTTTACCTCCTAACAGTATTCTAACAACCAAAAGACGATATGTAATCACATATATTACAGTAATGTTATAACAGATGTGATGCCAACCTCCAGCACTGGATAATTTCTGACACATTTCCGTTGACACCCAAAAAATATTGAAGTTTATTAGTAAAAGTAGAGCTCTTTAGATGAAGCACTGGCTTTCATCTGCTGTATCCGCTCTCGTGGCAGAACCGGCTTTCTGTTTGCAGAAGTTTTCAGTCACTCGTTACAGGAGACACCCGAATGGATGAGACCAGTCACCATAGAAACATTTTCCTCAGTCTCTCGCCTCAGCCCACTCACTTGCACCTTCAGAGATGCACACAACCTTGAGTGCTCGGCTCGCCCAGCCTCAGCCTCGGGGAGTAGCGCGAGCCGCCGTGATGCTTAGGTTATACTCGAGAGGATTTGGTGAAAAACACATTACCCACAAACAGGTGGGTGGCTCAGAGGAGAGGAGAGGAGAGGAGTGGAGAGAGGGGGGGAACACTTTTATCCGGTTTTTACACTCATTTGGTGGAAAAAGCTCAGAGTTATCCCCAAATGATCTGCTCTCCCCAGGCAGTGAAACCTTCATGCTGGTCTGATTCTTACTAAATGATGTGTTTTCTTAAAGAGTAAGCTAAAGGAAAGTTGCTGTCATGATGTCTCATTTGCTAGTGAAAGAAATTGAGTATCTTTTACTGATTTAAGCATACAGGTCTGTCTCCTCAAATCATCTTTATTTGACCTGTTTCTCTCCACTCGTCTTGTATTTTCTCAACATCTCGGGCATAGAATCACTTCATCCACAGCTGTGGATAAACAGTCTTAATTTTTTGTTTCCCTTGTTTATGTCTTCGTCTCAGTCTGGCGTGCATATTGTCACTTCTTCCACTCGGCAGCTATAAAGGTCTCGCTGTCTGAGATCCAGATGCGTCACTGCCGTGGAAATATTCTCCTGACAAGTCAGGTTAGCAGCAGTTGTCCTCCGCGGACTGTATGGATATCTCAGGTTACCTTGGAAACTGTGTTTATATACATGTCTGTGGGTGTGTGTGTTGTCTAGAAGAGAAATTTAGGTCAAATTGTTTTTTTTTTTCTTACACGCAGTTGACTGTCTGACCTACATTGAGCTACAGGGAGGTCTCATCTAACTGCTGTGTTTATGTAAAAGTAGTATTTTTTAGAAGTAGCACACATTAGTTGTCGTTTTTTTTTTAATCATCCACAAATCGTCTGAATAATCCTGCTTTTGACATTCTTACAGTGCAGTATTTTTTTCTACCTACAAGTAATTACAAAACTTATTCTGGGATCAGGATCCTCCATCCAGGTGATGGTATCTGCCATGATGAGGCTGTCAGAGTGCTTAACATCCATAAATGCAAATAAAAATGTATAAAATTCAATTCAGAGCATAGAAATCAGTGAACAACGATGCATCAGTTGATTGAAAATGTCAGTCACGTGTCTTACAGGCAGGCTGTTTAGGGAAAACAGCCCGTCCAGAGCTTCACAGAGAGGCAGAGCGTAATCACATCTCGCTGAATAAACCTCTTATTTCACAAAATCATGCTGCTGCGTGAGTGACATGGTGCAAGGAACACAGACTGTGAAACAGCAGTGGTGAAAGCGGATCACGTGGAGAGCTGCAGAGCCGAGCCATCAGTCCCTCTGCTCTCAACAAGTGGACTCACATGTGCCGTTCATGTGCCGACTCTTGGTGTCGAGCGAGTTTCAAGGCCTAGTTGCATTTTTAAGCCTTTCTGCCGATATTTGGAGGAACCTTCTTTGTGCTTATTATGCCATGTAGTGATGACGGTTGAGCGAGTACAAGAGCTGAAATGAGTATCTGGGATGGATAATGAAGTGTTTAGAGAATCATCAGAGTATTTGCCTAATTAAAACTCAATCAGCCTTTAAAAATATATGCAGAGGAATTTATTGGCATGGAGATTGGACTAAATAGTAAGAGGTAAAACTCTGCTGCTTTTTTTAAATGCAATTTTTGCTACAATAAATCCTTAACAAATCATCAAAATAGTTATCAATCAATCGGTTAATCGACTAGTTGTTTGAGTGTTACATCACTCTGCTGCTTTGTGTGAATATACTTTGTGTGTGTATTGTAGCACTTTGAGATTTGACTCAAATGTAAAGTGAATTATAAATTAAACTTATTATCAGTTAAATCATTTTATATTATGAGTTTAATTGCTCGGTGTAGTTTTGTTCTTATTCTATTCATTTTTTATTTTTTCTGCCCTTGTGTTGCTGTATTTTTTCCTCTGGGGGATCTATAAAAGATTATCATATCTTAAAAGACACCTTACCTGAATCAGTTATGGAAAAACATTTTTAATTAGAATCTTAATGCACCCAATATTGAGGAAAACATCACTTTTTCACCTGCTTACCTCCAACACCACCAGCAATCCTGTCCATCTGCCTGCCAGTTCACTGTACATGTACCCGTTTTGTTTGTTCTGTTCCAGGTGACAGAACCATGCAGGTGTCGGTGAGAAGGCTGGCTCTTTATCCGCTGGGCGCTGTCCAGTCTGGCCAAATCAGGTGTTCCCTCCTGAGCCCAGTACCCCGCCTCCTGTCCCCCAGAGCCCGTACACTGTTCAGCGAGACAGGTGTATGGGAGAAGGATTATCGAACCGAGACCCGACGCAGAGTGGAAGAATGGTGGCACCCACGAATTATGGCACAGTGGCAGAAAGATGCAGTGGAGCAGGTAAGACTGTCGAGCTTCATTCAGTGTTTATCCCACTGACATCAGGATGACTCAGTGGTCTGGTTGTACAGCAGAGACTTTGACAAGACATAGCAGGAATCTCCCAGGTGTATTCATCATTGCAACATACTACTTAGGAAAGGTTTACAGTTACCGTTCACTTAATGGAGCCGAGTCTTGTTACTGTTATTACATCCACTTGTGTTTTTTCAGCTTTGACAAGTGAAAATGCTGTTTTCATTCGCCAGTAGCAGAAATCTAGATACTGTACCATGTAAACACTTTTTTTCTTTTTTAAATTGATTGTCAAACACACATTTCCATACAGTGTTTTTCAGATATAGTACATTATACTGGCGTTTGTTACAGGTAATTATTTCTTTAAAAAAATTATATTAGTAAAGCCATGAGCAATGAAGTCAGGGAGTGGTCATTGATCCTTGAATACAAAATCAGGCCTCTCATAAGTGACCCAGCCTTTCCATCGTGAGGCAAATTGTTCCATCTTATGGTTAAATGTCTGTTATGATTTCCATCCATGCAGTCAGAGTTGGGCTCTCTGTGACGTAAACGCTATTTCAGGTTTCTCATGATTTCTCCGCCATCTTGGAGGAGAGGTAAATCTGGGGCAACTGGACATGGCTGTCGATTCTTCTCATCCAAGAGGCTTCTCCAGTTCTGACTAACTGGTGGAGATAGATGATTGTTTCCACTTGGTTCGTTAGTGCTCCTTTTTGTTGTGACAACTGTTTCTCTGTCGTTAAGGTCGACCTGAGGTCCGGTGTGAATGATGGTTGTTGGAGTCAGATAAGACCAAGTGTAAATTGTCATTCAGTCTTGTGGAAAGGGGTGAAGGGACGGCATTGTTAAAACAACAAGGAGCACTAAGCAACCAAGGGGAAACAGTGGCCTGGTTAACGATCCCACCAAGGCTAAATGCCTTTGTTTCCCCACCAGTCAGAACTGAAGAAACCTCTTGGATGAGAGGTGACATGTCTTCACTGATCCAAGTCCAACTGCAAATGGTCTTGTTTTGGAATTCAGTTTATGATGATATGAAACTGAGAAAAGCAGCTAATCCTCATATTTCGGTCGCCTCGATCACCAAATGTTTGGCATTTCTGCCAAAAACGACTCAAGCGATAATGAAATGACAAAATTAGCTGCGGATGAACTTTCTGTCGATCCACACGCGGGAGAGCTTAGACAGTCAAAAGTTAATGATCTCAGCTGGTACGAGAATGAGCGATCAAGACTCACCTTGAAGCAGATAATCAGAAACCTGGATGCTGTTGTCATCGTGTACACACGGATATGAATAACCAAGTTTATTCTTATGTTGAAATTGTAACATCAAATACAGTGAACACCAACATGTGCGTGTAAATGTTCTGTCAGCTACAAATTAAACTATGAACAGCTGTCAATACTGTTAACTCAAGTGCACTCTTCTATGTGTTAATGTGTGCATTGGAAACACCTTTAACCTTTTCTGTAAGATTGATTGATTAATGGGTCATCAAGCATCCTTCCACATGATTCCCAGCTATTACTGGCGCTGGAAGCTCATCTCAGACCCAGAGCTGATTATATATCCTAATGGTCTAAACGTGTGGTCGTCTGGGACTGGCCCGACAGTGATAAAGTGCATTCATGACAGGCCTGGTCCTAATTAATTTACTAAAAAATTTATGACTTAGGTTTCCTGTAATTGCGTATAGCTGGGTGTAACCGGTACTTAGCGTGCGTTGCCGTGGTAACAGTGTTGTGACTGTAAACCATCCATAATCAGCGCTGCCGCGGTTCAGATTCTGACACTATAATCAGACACAGTTTAGGGCCTCGTGCCGTAATGTAGAAGTCAGTCAGCGCTCTGGCTCTGTGTGTGATGAGTTATTACTCCTGTCCTGACCTCATCAGGTTAATGCAGTGCATTTTTTTTATACAAGCCAGACTGATAATGCAGACTGTTATTGTCGTCTCTCAGGATTAAAATCAAGTTGTTTTTTTTCCTCACAGCTCTGTGCATGTATCATTTGACTGTGTTTTGTTTCTGCAGGGTTCCAACAGGAAGAAGTTTTATGTCCTGTCCATGTTTCCATACCCATCGGGACGACTGCACATGGGCCACGTGCGAGTGTATACCATCAGTGACACTATCGGCCACTTCCAGAGAATGAGAGGCCATCAGGTATGTCTGCTGTCAGTAAATGTCTTCAAACCATTTCCTACTATCCTCCCTGGATCAAACGACGTCACAACAATATTTTTTATATACAGGGTTCCCACGGGTGCTTGAATTCCTTGAAAATGCTTGAATTTCAATTCAGTATTTTCAAGGTTGTGAAAATGCTTGAACTCAGTTATCATACTCGCTTGGTGTTCTGCCGAGAAATAACAGTAGACTACTATCGACACCTGTTGGTCACTGTTATTGCGCTATGGTAGTTACACAATACACCGCTCACAAGCTGAGAATACAAGCCAATTCACAATTAGTTAAAAATCTAAACAGTCAATCTACCACCATATGAAATAATGCTAATTAGACCCATATTAATATGCCATACAGTGGCACCGCTGCGCTTCCAATGACCATCATGGCAAACACAACTAGTAGGCTACCTATTTAAAGGTGCTGGAAAAATGGAAAAACTGGTGCTTGAAAAGTGCTTGAATTTGTTCATGAAAAAGGCGTGGGAACCCTGTATATAATAATAATATATTTTATAAGTGCTTAGAAGGCAAAGTGCAATAGTTAGAGGAAGACATTTAGTTTCAGGATTCTGGCTCTGTTTATGCTCGCTTTAACGAGTCTCTTTCACAGAACAAAGCCATCTTCAATGTCAGAAGTAAGACCTGTGCTATGACAATTCAAGATGTGTGCTGTGAAAAAGGCCTATTAAGCTTTAAGCTACTATAAATTCATCAGTGGTCGCTGTTTTGAAAGTCTGAATCAGAATTATTATGATGATCCTGATATGTCCTAGCAGAGGGATTTACAAATCTCAAATCCCAGCCCCTGGATCTGAACAGAAATAATAAAAAAACATGGCGACAAAATTTCAAAATGTAGTTTAAAGAAATGTAATGTTTATTGATTTTTTAAAAGATATTTTTATGCTGAATTGAGCGGTCCTTTATCTTGTGTTTCTATCGACACATGTGGGATTGTTAATGTTTCATATTGTCTAAAAGGAGTTTGGCATAATGCTGTTAAAGATGTATATTTCTTTTGTCACCACTACAGAAGCATTATGTAACCGCTAAAGTATGATCAGGTAGTCATTAACTAGTCGTTGGTTTGATTAAAGCACCGTGATTACTGATGTGGATGATTGGGATAATTACCAGTTAACTGTGCTCAGTTTCTCATGGCAGCGTGCAGTAAATGGCTTGCCCCTTGTGTATGTGCTTTCCTAATTAAACTCAATATGCTTGATGGTGTTATTAATGACTCTTGATGAAGTCACCCATAAAAAGCTAATATTTCGCTCTGCGTGTCTGCAGCGTCCTCACTGATTTCACGCAGTTGGATTTAACCAAACAAACATATATAACCACTGACAACAGGTGGCCGTTCCTTTTTCAGAATAAATCTAAAGCATTTGTTTTATTGTCCTCACCACAAGCCCTTCTCTCTGGTTTAACTGTGCCTGTTTTACTGACGTCCTCAGAGGCACTTAGAGGAACATATTTTACACTTTGCAATAAGCTACTAGTGAGACATTGGTTCTTCTGTCTGGGTTAAAAGTTGTGGGAAAAAAATGGTTCTGGCTATTTCCATAATGTTAAAACTAGCACTCAGTATTCTGTACATAACATGATACAATATTGACTAATAATGCAAGATAATAATAGAATAATACAATAGCGCTATCTGCATAATAAGACCTCACTACCGTATAAATACATGACGAAAGTTTAAACAATCCTCTGAGCATGTGATTAGACTTTTCTGTCTTTGCTGTACTTTACTCATTCTGTGTGCCAATACAGTGTATATTTACACATTATGTTATTAAATGTGTCATCTTTTTATGTCTTTAAGTTTAAAAAAAATAATGATTTGTGGTGTTTTTTTCCTCAGAGTGAATGATCCCGAGATCATTAAAGACCTTGGCCTACCTCACTGTTTCAAAATCAGGCTAGGCGAATCCAAAAAATATAATGAGCTTCAAAGCAAGTAAATGTTTTCCCTGTTCTTGTAAAAAGACACTTGGAGAAAGTAGCAGGTTTTCAAGCTGCTGCGATTAAGTACGGTAAAGGTAAAATCCATAATCGACCCAGTTTCAAATCAAAGCGTTTCGGTCGATATTCAGCGCTCCCCTTGAGTCCAATAAACGGCTGGTGTTGATGAATCTGTCAGACGCATCAAACACGCTTTCCGACATAATGGTGACAACTTAAGTTCAGTTCTTTGTCCTCGCATAACCTATCTCTGTCTTGTTTGTATGACAAAGCTCTCCTTTTTCTTCTCCCTGGTGGATTTGACACCGGGTTTTTGTGCAGCTCCCTCACCTGCAGAGAGAATCCCCTCTGCTTCTGTCTCGTTTCTCCCTGAACAGAAACATGGTTTCACATGACTGGCAACTGCTTCCTGCCCACGAGTGTACTTTCTCTCAGCATCTGTCAAAAAGCAAACCTCGTTCCGCTGAATGCACACAGTCTTCTAAACTCACTAGTTAATTAAGGAGGGTACACACTGTCAATTGTCACACCCCAAAGCTTTTCTGGCTTTTAAAGGTAATTTCACGTATGACACTTTTTTTTTTAACTGTAACATTTTCATTTTCCCTGTTGTTCTACATCATATTAATAGATTGTGACCAAACTTAATAAAAGAGCTTCTATTTATATTATTTGTCTAACTGTTTAATAAAAAAGGGACTACTTTCTCTTGAACATGTCTTAAAGTCTTTACGGATCACCTGATAAAAAAAAATCTCTGCTTGTCTTTTCTATACTGGAGAAGTACCTTGAACTTTGATTCTGGAAAGACACGTTGCTGTTTTGACAACGGTGTGAAAAGCACAAACCTCAGAAACATCTTTTTCTCTTTTTTTTTGCATTTTTGAAATGAAAGGAATGATTTGACAAGAAGGACACACAAAAAAAAACACTTTTACTTTTGCGCTGAGGGTTAGCTGAGGAAGTTAATACATATATTTAATGTCTGAAATACAAACCCAGAGCCAAGACGCAGTTAGTTTAGCTTAACTTAATTATGACTGGGAACAGTTAGAAAATAGCTAAGCTGTGTCCATCCAGTCAATTTTTGTAGGATTAAATAAACAAGATATAATGTGTTAATTAGTGAGCTCTTCTTGTAGACACATTTTGTTTCTTATTGATCAGAGTTGAGCAGGCTTTTTTTTTTTCTTTTTTTTTTTTTACCATTTCCTGTCGTAGTAAGCTAACAAACTGCTGCTTATTTACTATATAGACATAAGAGTGGCATCTTCTCATGTGACCCTGAGGGATGCAGCGATTGACCGGCTTCACTGTAACTGTAAAGGCTCGGCTGCATTTCTGTCACTTACAGCCAACAAAGTACAGAGTTAAGTAGTAAAGAGTTAAGAGTTTGTCTTTCAGTGAAATGTAACCAAATGGCAACAACGCAGGAAAAGGAGCATTGCACAGTTTAAATGTAAAAACAAAGGTACACATCCTTTAGAAATGTTCTTAATTTCTTTCTTTCATTCATTTAGCCCAAAAAAAACGTATCGAAATATAATCATGTGTGTGTCCTCAGGCTACAATTGTACCATCAAAATCTGTAATGATTGCATCTGTGATCTCTGCAAAAATGTTTCCCAAAATGTCAATTCATTCCTTTTAAACCAAAATTAGGTGCAGGACTCCATAACACTAAAGCTGTAGTAAATGTAAAAATGTATTTCTATCATTTGGGTGAAATAAACCTTTTATATATGTATATGATCACTGATTTATGCATGAGGCACACTCTTCTTCTTGTCTTCGTGCCTTAAATTACTTAAATGGCAAATGTTGTTTCATCATTGAATCTGAACTGAATATGTCCGATGAATAATAAATACAGAAGAGTCGAATATTAAATCCATTACCAGAGTTTGGTTTTGTTATCAATTAGTGTGATGAGAAAGCAGACAAATGCTGAGAGGAGAGAAGAAGAGAAGCTTGGAGCTGGAGCTGTGTGGGTGGACGCTTGCATGTAGCCGAGTGGCTCCACATTCACAAAATCAGTCTCCCAACACTTCTGTGCTCCTTGTCGCCAGCTCGAGGAGGCTGGAGCTGTCGATTGATGTATCTGTCTCAGGTTGGCACTGATATGCTCTGCCTTACAGTGGGCAGATTGTCATGAAATGTGCCTCCACTGACTCCCACGTTCATCTTCCACTGCCTCTGAAATGTACTCTGTCTGAGAGCTCTCTGTGATAACGGGTTAGTAAAGAGTCACGCTAGTATTCACGCTGTGTGGACATAAGGGTAAGAAGAGCTGAAGCTATTCGCAGTGAAAGGATAATTTGCCACTTTGAACGCCTGTCCATCACAGCATGTAGCGTCCCCTCGTGAATCCTGTCTCACCTTAATAGAGCATTTACATTGAGTAAACGATATAGCAGCATATTGTGGCTGATATATTGGCTATCTTTGGCTTGCGCCAAGCTCTCAGTGTGCCTGTATTCCTCCTGAGCAGTCACAGTAGTCTGCCGTGCTGAGCACTCTTAGCCTAATACCATCTAGCACTCGGCTTTACAAATGAGGCCCATGCAGTTACCAAGGATACCAATTCGTCTGAAACATCAGACCCGTTAGAGTCCGTGCAATGATCCTCTCCAGTGCTCGACTCCTTGTCACTCTGTTTCTCCTCTACTTATGCTCGTGCCTTCCACTCCTGTGCTTTCATCTCGTCTCTCTCTCATCGAGCTGAAGAGATGAGGGGGAAAAGAGGCGTCATCTTAAGTAGACGTCGCTTATGTCAAGGCGGGTGATAAAGAGGGAAAGTCATGGTACATTGTGATGTTTTTCGAAAATTGTGAGTAAAACAGCATGCAAAGTAATTTACATCCGACGTGCTATTATAAAGCTGTCATATCCTGATTTCCCACAGCCTAACCTCGCTTTCCACTTGGTTTTACATTATATAACTGGTGCAGTTACATGGAAATTGCAGATACAGATCTACATGCATTGACCACAATGTGTAATGGAGTTGAGATTACAGCAGGGAACAACACATTATTATATGTATTATATTATATATATTAAGGGGGCACAGTGCTGTTGCTCCTGAATACATTACCTCCTACAATCTAATAGTTTTGATTTTACATTATAAAAGTTCCACTGAAAAAATGAGAAAATGCTGAGTGTTACATTGTGCTTTCACATCCATCTGCTGAAGGAGGAACATTTCTTTGTGCTCAACTTAAATTTTACACGTGAATGTACAAGCGTGATTTTGTGACATTAAAACTTGTTTTTAAGGCAATCATGGTTCAGTATACAGCTTGAAGCCTCATGAAAGGACTTTTCAGTGACAGCAGAGACATTTTTTCTTCGCTTCTGAAAAGAGAACAATTCACATACTCATCTATTCTGGATAAGAAGTAGTACAAAATGTTCTAGTAGCAAAACAAGAAAAAGAAAACCAAGATTCATTGAAGAAGCTTGTGTGTTTGGTATTTTGGGGTTCCATTTTTACACAATACATAACTTGATGAAATAAAATAGCTAATTAATTTACTGTTAAATCCTGATGATGACCTCTAACACAGACCTGACTGCGTCCACAGGTGTTGAATCCGATGGGTTGGGATGCTTTTGGACTTCCAGCAGAAAACGCAGCCATTGAGCGAGGCCTCGACCCAGAGGACTGGACCAAACAGTATGTGAAACATCACGACTGTTCTCATTAGAGTCCATTGTTTATACATACCTTAACGTTGCTTCTCTGTGTTGCCTCCACAGGAATATCCAGTCCATGCGGGAGCAGCTGGACAGCCTCGGCCTTTGCTTCAACTGGGACCGGGTGAGTAGGAAGTGAAGAAGAACTGAGCATCACACGGAGAGACGGGGTAGCCTTTAGGTCTGATTTGCTCTCTTGTGCCTAACAGCACACACTGCTGACCTGACTGTGGCTTTTCCTGACAGGAGGTGACCACCTGTCTTCCAGACTACTACAAGTGGACGCAGTATCTGTTTATCAAGCTCTTTGAAGCAGGGCTGGCGTATCAGAAAGAGGTAGGTGGCCTTTGTGCTAAAGTGCTTATCCTGGTTTTCTGTTGAAAGGATTAATATGATTGGTTTAAGTATGAAGTCCCTGACAGAAATAAGTGAGGCAGCTCACCCGGTACTCTTGGACAAAATGAATGAATTAAAACGAGGAGAGCTTGGTGGAAGCCCTTTGATTATAGTTAATGAAACGGGACGACCTTAAAATAAGCCTTTGGTCTGCCTTTAAATTCAACCTTCTTCCTAAGCTCTGCTTTTTCATTTGAACTGTGTGTGTGTGTGTGTGTACTTGTGTGCTCTGTGTACGTGTCATCCAGGCTGTGGTGAACTGGGACCCTGTTGATCAGACAGTGCTGGCTGATGAGCAGGTGGATGAAAACGGTCGCTCCTGGAGGTCTGGCGCCCTGGTGGAGCAGAAGCTGCTCACACAATGGTTCATCAAGACTACAGACTATGCCAAGGTAAGTCTCTTTGGTGTGAGTGTGTGTGTTTGCGTGTGTGTGTCACAAGTGGCCTCTGAATAGCTGGCCAGCAGCTTCACGCGGGCCAAAATGAGCAGCAGCAGACCCCTCTGATAACAATCATGGCTGACACTCCAGTAGCAGCAGCTGCAGCGCTGCCTCTCTCGTTCTGCAATCAGACCCCTGGACACGTCGCTTGTAGCCTTGGCGTCCCTCGAACAAGGAGAGAGAGACTTGCGGAGTCGGAGTAATACCACCAGGCGGTCTGGCCGGCTGATGAGAAGCCTCTACCTTTTCAGCACAGAGCACAGGCCTGCTGCCGGGCAAAATGACCCCCTTTAGACTCACATGAATCACCCACAGGAAAGACGGCTCATGCATTATACATACAGCTCATGCATGTGCATTGAAAAGTATGTGTGTATGATCACGCTGCACAGAGTGATCCTAAAGGAGAAAGGCTTTTCTTGAAAGGCACTTAACTTACATTTGACTTGCAGAACTCAACATACACCATCATTTGAACTTTCTGTCTAAGTTTAGGTCAAATTAAAGCTATGAGCAGCAATGAACAGGCCGTCTCATCCAATACATGTTGAGCCATGCAGCAATGTTGTTACCAGAGGTCGCTCGACACGGCTCTGAATTTTCAGGCATTACGGATAAGAGTTAAAGTGTCTACAATTTAGTGCAAGAAACACCCACTTACATGATGTTTCTGCATATGGAGTGTAGACCACACCCTGAAAATTTAGTGTAAGTGAATTATGATCATCACACAAGGTTTAATTTCTGTTGCCATTAGGTGGCACGATGACTGTGAACATTGGCCTATACATGTATTCTCAAACCTCTTCAGCACAGGGCAGGTTGAACACTGTACAATAAAGTTACAGCTTCTTCAGTAGGGCCCACTTCCTGTTGGGTACTTCTGCATATGATACGTGTGTAATGGTGAAACGAGCTGCAGGAAATGCTCTTTACATGTGAGTGAGTTATAGAGCCACCCCCATGCACCCATTAGTGATAGCAGCTGCTGCTCTAATTATGTGAATATCGTAGTTCTTGTTTCTTGGGCTGCAACTAAAGATTATTTTAATTAGCAATTCATCAAAATAATTTGCTTATCAGGATTTCCCGCAAGGTGATGTCTTCAAATTTCTTGTTTTCAGTCGAAAAAAACGAAAGTCACAACGGTATAAAACAGAGAAAACGCTCATATTTGAGAAGTTAAATCCAGAGAAAGATTGACATTTTTGCTTTTGACAAATGGCTTGAAAGGATTATGCAAAACAGTTGCTGATTATTTTTCTGTCCGTCAAAATAGTGAGTCAATAGTGAGCCTTCAGGAGGAAAGGCAGAGCAAGCTGAAATTAAATTGAAAGCAAAGCTGGCACTGGAGGTGTTGATCTGAAAACTTCTTTTGTGTTAAATAATAAATGTGATTTCTGATAAACTTGCAAAAACACTAGTTTGTCCTCTGAGGGTTTGTTAATTCATTAGACGTTTCTGTCAAGTGTCCACAGTCAGGCGTCGCCCAGTTTGAGCCTCTGCGCCGATGTCGCCGATGCTCGTCCATGTCAGAGGTGTGAGTGGAGGTGGAAGCAGCCTACTGTGACAATGTGTTCCTGCATTTTTAATTTTTCTCTGACGAAGACAGAAGTGGGAAGGAAGGAAGAGGAAGGTGTTAAGGAAAAGAAGTGAGAAAGACAGATGGAGGGAAAGGAGGACCGTGTCAAACCGCAGCGTGCCAAATAAAAAGCGCTGTAATTGGACTGTGATTTCTTGTGCGCTCGCCTATACACGTGTCCGGGTCCGTTAGACAACATTAACTTCAGACAATATTTATTCAGTGGTCATCAGTTTGGCTGTCAGCTACGCTGCACCGAAAGAGTTTCCTCATGAATTGTAAAACCATATTGTTTTTTTCCGGGACACAGATGACTGCACGTTATTACTAAGATGGATTTTTTTGACGCGGGGCGAACAGGATGCAAAATGATCACGTGGCAGTAGCAGACTTTTCAATTTCATGCATAATCACACTTGTTGCACTCAGGCACTCATATCGCCTGCCTATTACACCACGCTGACATCTCAATGATTCACTGCGAGCTCAGTGTATTGTTCGACTATAATGTTGCTCAGATATCAGCACAGCCTCTAGTGTTCATGTCATTCAGGTACATTAACCACAAGCAACTTGTGGCTCAGAGGTCGTAGGTTCAAATCCCTGAACCAGCTTGGATTTGTTGTAATATTTCTGTCAGAAGTGTGCCTGATTTCTCTTTCTCGCACACATTCTTTGGTTATTGCTATACTGGGTTTTTTCCTCTCAAGCTTTTCTTAGTTGCCATGGAGACCTCTGTCTGTGCCAAACTATATTTTCTAATCCAGGAAAGTGAAAACATTTTCTGCCTCTCTGTCATTGTTTTCTTGTTGTTTTTTTTCCCCCCTTGTTGCTGGTGGTAACATTACTTTGCTGTCTCTCTCGGGCATGCTGACACAGATTCACTCAGATTTGTAACTCTTTCTTGTCACTCTGCATAAAATCCATAGCTGACACACCTCGCAGTCATGCTTGTGATGACTATAGCGAGTGTTTATGTTTGCATCAGTAATGCTGTGATGAAGTACTGCATGCTGAGCAGCACAGCGGACAGGGGGGTTGTAGGTAATAGATTGTGACAGACTGAAAAGGAAATGGAGAGTTATAACACCAGTGGCCTCAGCCCAGCTGTGGCTTTTTTGGCCTGAGCCTCGTTGATATGCATAGCTTCTTTTAATCATGCGACTGTTGTCGCGTGTGTGAAAGTGCACGTGTTTGAGGGGACAGAGTGTGTGCTTTATAGGCAATTGCTTTGTGATATCAGGGAAAGTAGGGCGAGTGGAGGTCAGGATTTTTGAAAATCCCTCTTTGTCTGCATAATGTGACCTGGTCGGCTTTGCTGCTTTGTCAAAATAAATTGGCTAGGCTTTGAAAGAGGCCACACTGAAGTTGGAGTCAGTTGCATTATTCTCCAGTACTGTGGACTTCCATATACTTATAAGGAACTGGTTGCCCCTTTTTATAAAAAAAAAATCTATTCTATTCCACAGAGCTCTTTTCAAACTTGTACAAAGTAGTAAACTTGTGTCTTCTGTCTCCCTCCTTCAGCCGCTCTTGGACGCCTTGGCAGATCTTCCAGAGTGGTACGGTGTCAAAGCCATGCAGGCAAACTGGATCGGAGACTGCACCGGCTGCTACTTTGATTTCAAACTCAAGGTGAATTTCAGCTCCCTTCCCCCTCCTTGCTTTTTATTCATTCATCATCCCTGCTTTTTTCTAATCTTTCAACCTTTTGCCACCAAGTGTTGCAAACCCCCAGCCTCTGTTTTTCATCTCTCCTTCCCCGAGCACTGATTGCTTTCTTTATTTTGGATTCCTGTGTTTATTTATATATTTCAATTAGAAATCATGTACCAAAACATAAAAATCTTCACTTTGTTGTTTGCATTCAGCGGGGGCATCCATCTGCAAGTGGTAATTTACCCAAACAGATGATGTCACGGATTAGCTTCTATTGAGGTTTCTTTGAGCCGTAATCACAGTTCTTCACACGTCTGTCGTTTGAAAGTGAGAGGTTGCAAAAAGCCAGCTGAGAGCCCGATAAACACCCTTATTAAAGTTTTCTTGTTACTCAAGTCAGTCGCTTATTTTAAAAAAATCTTCACATTTCCAGAGCAAAGAGAGTGTGAGTGCTTTTGTGGTTTTTGGGTTGTTGTTTTTTTTATGTGGGTGTGTCTCTTTTCGTTTATGGCAGAATGCATAATTAAAGTTAAAATCAGGGGTCGGTTAGTTCATTGGATGGCTGCTTGTCTTATATTACATCATTATACACTGTCACAGGAACTCTTTGCTGAATTATCTCCCCAGGGGTCTGTAGATATGTTTGAGTGTGTCATCTATAAATCATTACAGGATTAAAGACATTGTAGCCTTATTATGCATCAAAGAGTGACATACAGCACAGGTTGAATGCATCTCAACTGAGACTCAGCATGCCAATATGCTCACAGTGATGATGCTGATGATGTTTAGTGTAATATTTACAATAGTTAGTTAGCACTAAACACAACGTAAAGCTTGCACTCAGCAATTCATCCAAAATTCACTCAAAACTCTGTCAATAGACTGCATGTCAAGGTGTCCCTGAGCAAGATACCGAACCCAAAATTGTCTGTCTCTTAAAACGCCTTAACATACACAGTTGACATCACATTTTAAAATAAATCACTTTGTGTGGCAGTCTGACGAGCCAGCAGGTCCTCCTCATTAACTCGGCCTCAGTGCGGCATGTTGACACATGCACGCTGAGAGGTTCCCACAAGCTTTCTTCTCTCTCATCTCCCAGGTGAACGGAGAGGAGACGGGGGAGACCCTGTCAGCCTACAGCTCGTCCCCAGAGATGGTGTTCGGCGCTGCTTACCTGGCTATCCTGCCCTCCCACAGACTGCTGCATGGTAGTAGCTCAGTCCGCTCTGTCCTGGAGAAAGCCTTTCAACCTGGCAGAGGTGAGCTGTCTCTGTCAAGGTCCATGATATGGAGGAAGATCATCATATGTGTGTTCTTGCCTCTTTAACAAAAGTGCAATCTAGTGAAAAGTCAATTGACATTCTAGATTTGTACTGTATTTGTCTACATAGTATGCATGCATGTTTGGGGAATGTCAGAGTATGGACATAGTCGCTGCAGTGAGTGTTTGTTAATTGGGATTCACCTGAGGTGTTCTGTGTCTCAGCGGTAAATGATTGTTGATAATGAGCTACCAGGGGAGACGGCACTGCCTCTTTCACACCTCCTGCCCTCTGCTCTTTAGACTCCCTAACCGAGGTCACTGCTCACAACCTGTTCACCGGCCACGAGGTTCCCCTGGTCATCTCACACAAGGAGGCGTTTGACGGCTATCTCGATACCGTGATTGGTGAGTCATTAGTATATATGCGTGTAGGGTGTGTGTTTCAAAATCGGTGAGAAATTGTAGCTGGTTAGTGTTTGCATCCGGGAGCTGGTACTATAGATGAAAAAACAGAAACACTCTTTAGATTTACAAGATCTGATGCAAAAGCCAGTGGACCCTTTACTGTGTAAACTAGTGGGTGTTTGTCTCACAGAGAGCTCGAGGTGGAACCCAAGGGACTGTTAACAAGTCATATCATAACACGCTTAACATCACCACAGGGGGACTTTTTTTGTCTCTCTCAAGAGATCAGTTATGTGTAGGTCTTTGTAAGTTCATGTTTTCTTTTTTGTTGCGTGTCCATGCTGCACCTGACAGGTATCCCAGACTGCAGTGAGGAGGATCTGTCTGTGTCCAAAGCTCTGAACCTGAGGTGGACCACTGTGCTGAAAGGCGGTGAAGATGAGACACAAACTCTGATCAACTCTGATGAGGTTCGCACTGTTAATTATGACCACAATGCTGATAAAATGTGAAGTACTCGTCACCCAATTTTTGTCTTTATGTAGTTCTCAGGCCTCACCAGAGAAGAGGCATTTCACTCCATTACCCAGAAGGCCAGAGAGCAGAAGGTTGGTGGCCACCTTACCAGCTCCAAGCTCAGGGACTGGTTGATATCAAGACAGCGGTACTGGGGCACACCCATCCCTGTGGTGCACTGTGGGTCTTGTGGTCCAGTTGCTGTCCCTGAAGAGGAGTTACCAGTCACATTACCAAAACTGCCGTCTCTCACAGGAAAGGGTGCGTCGCCGCTGGAGGCTGCTCATGACTGGGTCAGCTGCAAATGTCCCAGGTGAGAACACTGAGACGTGTTACTTGGATTTATTTTTATGTTTTATTAATCTCACACAAATTGATAGATGTATATGCTTAATCTATATGGCCCTTTCTTGTGTTAAACATAACATCCCGAGGAACAGCTACAGGGATAGTCTTTACGGTTAAAGATGCTATATTTCACTTTTGACTTTTTTTGCAACTATAAATTATATCTCTCACGGGACTCTGCATGAGCAGCCTACATTGTTTCTTAAAGGGACAGAGCAGTTAATATGCCCATCGAGTGAGCAACTTTCATAGGAATGTATGAGAAGCCGTCTTTGAACAAAGTGTTGCCAAATCCACCAAAGAGACAATCTTACAGATTAGTATTTAAAGCAGAAATGTTCTCCCTTAATAGCATTCCCCCATTCACCGGGCCTAAAATCCTCCTCCTCATCCAAAACACCAGCTAACATTAGTTAACAGCAGTTACTTGCCTGTCCATCAGGAAACTCTGTAAATCACAGAGAGTTGAGGTGGAGCAGTCGGAGGACATTGGAGGAAAAACATTTTTATTTTTTTAAATTAAGTATTTAAAGTTTGTCCAAGTAGTTGTGGGAATCCTTTCAATAATTAAGCATGAAGTCCTTGTTCAGTTCTTAGACCCCGTTTGTGAGTCACCACTACCCCATTCAGCTCTGTGATGTCGATGACGAGTTATTTGGGAAATGATCCCGTCCATTATGGTGTTTGTTGAGTGAGAATCGAATTATGAACAAACAGTCTCCATTTGTGGCCTCTCCTCTGCACATCCTGTGTTTCCTCAGGAGATCAGCACTGACAAAATGAGCCCGCTGTCATGCGGGCTGAGAGGAGTGACAGCTTTACAAGAACACTGAGAGCACTGAGAGAGAGCTGTGAATTGTGTGATTAATACTTTGGTTCTGACGGGCTTATGTAATGAGTGGCATCTGTGACAAGAGCAGCATGAGATGATGATAGAGGTTACATAAGCCAGCTGTGCCTGCAGAGACGCACACAACTACTGTACATGCATGCACGTGCATGCACTTTTCGAACATGGGCGTAATTACATGCCACACTCACTCTCGCCGGCGAGGAGTGATCTCTGTGAATGTTTGAAAATGTTTGAGCATGCAGAAAGCCTTCTCAGCCGGCGTCTCCAGGGTCCCTCGCTGACATGGGAATTCCTCTCTGAATAAGACTAATCACCGTCATGGCACCATGTTGATTAAAACAATGACCCACTCAGCCGCAGATGGCACAAGTCATCAGATTGTGTTCACTCACTTCGTCAAAGCTACTATAATTCCTCCCATCAGCGGTGATTGATGGCCATAAACGCCAAGACGCCATTATCTCCTCTCCTCCCATCTCCTCTCCGTTGTTAAGTGTCTGTGGAAATTTGTTCTCTTCACTCGTCGACCATATCCAATTAAAGTTTGAGGGGAACACGGGCGAGAGAAGGGGTGACGAGAGAAGGTTTTATTTGTCCTTCAGGAAGCCGTTTTCTGTGTGCTCATCTCGTCCTCCCACCGAACCTTCGTAGCGCTGTAAATTGGTCTGCCAACTGAACCCTGCCTCAGCTTAGCCTGGCTAGAAGGGAGGTCTGTGTTGTTCCATGAATTCACAGGTAAAGAGAGGGACCACCTAGTTAGTACAGCACGCACACATCTGCAGGCAGTAACGCAGACTCACACACACGCAGCAGATGGATGCCTATTTTCCATGAGAGGAGAGCCTTCATGGAGTGGGCAGCTGCCTCTCTTGCCTCATCTGTTTGAGAGCCTTTTGGCTCTTTCTGGCTCATCCTGCAAACACACACTCTCACTTCACACGCTCATGCATACAGGTTGCTTCAGATTTAGTTTTGTTGTTGAGCACCTTCGATGGCTTAGAGAAGGGACCACTTCCAGAGAGAATACATCTGTGCATTGTCTCATCTGGTCCTCAGTAGTCTGACTGTACCAGCTGTGTGTCAAACGACCACAATCTGGCCTCTGATTGGCCGGTCTGCTGTGTTTGTACTTAATTGTCTTTCCTAATATTATGAAGTTTCTATTGTTGGATTGTTTTGTGATGGAAGCCGCTTCTTTATACTGCTGGATTTTCATCATTTGAAAAAACACCTGGCTTCCGAATATTACACCTTGCCACACTTGCTACACCTTATTCTTGTTGCTAGGCAACCTTCAGCTCTTACCTCATCATTACAGCCTTATTATAGACGGGTATGGTAGGTGGTTGAGGGGTTTTGCCTCTGGATGTGTGTGTGTGTGTGTGAGTATGTGAGAGAGTGTGAGATTAAAAAATCTGACTCAAAGAGAGGGTAAGACTAAACAGAGACATCCCATAAGGTCCAGGAAATGATACGTGCTCTGTTGCACATAGTAAAAGCTCAAAGCTGTGCTTCTGTTTATCTTTCTGGGACACTGATTTTAACTCTATTGAGACTCATTATAAAGTAAAAGGCAGACGCTTTCACTCTTCCACTAAGTGCTTTAAATCGAATCTAAACAAAAAAAACGTTTCGCAGAAACTAACCCCCCCCCTCCTCCCGTGTCTTTGCGGATGTCCTCGCCTCCACTGTGAAAGTGATGTTGGCGGATTCGCATCACGTATCCAAGTGCTGTTTGGCATGGATAGAAAGGGGACACGAGGTGGCATTTCCAACACAAACACATGATCATGTGTTGGCCCTGCTGGTTTGTTCCCTGTTAGCACAGCCTGTTAGTCAGGGCAGAGGAACAGAGGTCTGGTGCCAGTCTGGCTTCAGCTGTGCTTCTCTACAGGGACATGACCCCCACAGCCAGATGGAGCCAGCTTTGCACTCACACACACACACACAGATCACACAATGTGCCATTTCACTAAGCATACAAACAAGGATCATTTATTTAATCGCTTTCTAATTTGTCAGCCTAATATTGATTTTCGTGCTGCTTTTGCCAACTCTCTTTGTCTCTTCTGTCAGATGCAAGGGCCCAGCGAGAAGGGAGACTGACACCATGGACACGTTTGTGGACTCAGCCTGGTACTACTTTAGATACACAGACCCTCATAACCCAAACAGGTATGAACATCGTCCTCCCGAGACTTCAGTGAGGCTGACTCGATTTATTTTTTATTTTTTTCTCACACTGTGACAGATTTTCAGCACAAAGTGCACAGGTCTTATTTACACTCTGTTTGTTCAAATGAAAATGAAGCGAAAGCTGCACAAGTGTCTCCAGCAGTGGGCGGATAAGCATATCTGCCTGTTTTTAGATATTTAAAAAAAAATCTTTGTGTAATCTGCAGTGTAAATAGAAACTTCTCTCTCCTGCCTCACACACTCACACACACACACACACACACACACACACACACACACACACACACACGCACACACATACACACACACACACGCACGCACACACGCACACACACATACACACACACACACACACACTTTGTTCTGATATGTGCTATTTGAAAGTTATACTCAAACACATAATTACTCTGACTGTAAGATCACCCACTCTTGCCCACATACTCGTTTTATGCGTATACTGTCCATGCACACACACTCTCTCACACACACATACACACACCTTCATACACTCTCACACTGGCCTGGAAGTTGCATTCACTGCCAATAGAGATTATGGAGCCATGGCTGTCACCTGCTGGGATGATGGCGATACCCTGAGCTTAACAAAAGAGATTAATTTCCCACTGGCCTGACCTAGCTGTAAAGCTGCTTTAAAAAGGGATGGGAGCTTCTCTCCCCCTCACTTTTCTTAACGGGACAGATTATGACACAACAGAAAAAGCAATTACACTATTTGTGCATTTCAGTTAGCCTGCTGAGCCTCACGCGCACCAGGGGTGACGAGGAAAATAGGAAACGGGGCATGTTGAAAACAGCAAGTAAGGAAGGAAATAGGAAGAGGGTGTTATATGGAAGTGTGTGTGGTTATGTGTTTGAGTTCTCTGGCCTGATGCCAGAAAACAGGCTAAATTATTTCCAGCCTTGTGAGTTCATAACTTTTTTTCCCCTCCCTGGTTCAATTACCCGGAGACACCATCAGCCAGAGAGGTGTGGAGGAGAGTAATGACTGGTGTGAAAGGTGACACGCAGAGATAGCAGACTGCCCTAAAAAGCATCATTAGGTGGAATCCCTGCCTCTGCTGACCATCATGCCCAGGCCACCACACAACCACATGCAGCTCTCCTGTTGAAATCTGAAAGAAACAGCCCGGGCTCAGTTAATCTTAGATTGACTTTTCTCCACGAATACTCAACTGTTAACATGAGAAGCTGAGTTTAGAGTTTTAGAGTCATCGGAGCTCAATTAGAAACACATATTGCGTCAGTATTTTTTTTTTTGTGAGTGTGAATCCAGTGAGATAGAGGAGGATTAAATCACTGGATCCTTGTGTATCAGATTCATCCTGCCCCCTAGAGGATGTGTGTGCATATTTTAAGTACATAAAATCTAATGCTATGTGACAAATTGTTTAGTACGAAGTGTATACAGACAACAGTCTGCTTTGCTACAATAGACTTTATATATATATAGCACCTTTCAAAATAAAGTTTGTAAAGAGTTTTACATTGCAAAATCAATATTAATTATATCCAGATAAAGTCCAGATAATGAAATGAAATGAATGTGCCATTAAAAATTAAGATTAATAAAAGCCTTGAACTCTAACAGCATGTAGTGAGCCCTAAACTAAGTCACAGTGGCTGTTACAGTTGCTGCTGTAAACATGTCTAAACAGGAAGTCATGCTTGTCATATTTAGTTGGAGTAGTTGGCATAAGCACCGGAAGCTTCCATGGATAAATAAAAAATAAAAAGAGTAAACAACACCTACATAAATCATCAGCAGAAAGTCTGAGGATGGAAAAAAAAAGTCACGGTACTTGACACTGAGTTTAACTTTTGATCTCTTGGAAATGGATCAACCAATAAGACCGCAAACAAGACTACTCAGACTAATTAAAGATCTACAGATATCTTGTATGCTCCCACAGTGAGACTTGATTTCTTAACAAATCTCTTAATATCACTCTAGATGCATATATTGACATTCTTGCTCTTCCTTGGAGGCCTTTTGAGCGCGACCTAGCGGATCACTGGCTGCCGGTGGATGTGTACATCGGAGGGAAGGAGCACGCCGTCATGCACTTGTACTACGCTCGCTTCCTCTGTCACTTCTGCAGGGACCAGGGTCTTGTTACCCACAGGTACAGAGCACAGTGCTTTGTATGCTTTTGTTGTGCATGAACACGTCTGAATGTTAATTATAACCCTCTTTCTTTATGTGTGTCAGGGAGCCTTTTCGGAAGCTGCTGGTCCAGGGTCTGATCAAGGGCCAGACCTTCAAACTGGCAGACAGCGGCCAGTACCTAAAAAGAGAAGAAATAGACTTCACAGGTACACTCTACCTGAATCTGCAGGCTGCTTGTCAGTGTGACACATCTGTAACAAATTGGAGTGGGCTTCCATGTGTGTGGCTCTGCCAGATAAAACTGCACACAAATAAGTCATGACAGCATTTCTTTTCTTCTTTTTACTGTAGTATGTACCGACATCAGTATCCAACCTCATCCCTTTTATGCTGCAAATAGCAGTCCCTCTCTGTGCTGTGCAATATAGCTCTTCCCATTTGAATGACAAGTTAACCGGCTACTCTTGACAAAATTCAAATCACAAGATATCTTTTGAACAGACCTAGGAGGTCTATTACAATTGGCTTCAGGCCCAAGGATTTTCAGCTTCTCTCTATTGCTTGGTAACCGAATAAATAGGAGACACTGGTGGCTTACAGAGAGAGTGAAGCCTCTTAATGCTGGTGTCACAGATTCAGATTGACTAGGCTTTACATATTTTTCTTTTTTGCCATTACTAATTATGATTGAACAAGAGAGCCAATAATAGGAAGCAATGTTAATAAAAACATAGTGAGATTACTGAGATGACTGAAAGAGACTTTCACTTTGTCCAGTTATCAATGACCCCTGACTCCTAACATGCCTCTTCTAGGTAAAGAGCCGGTGGCATATGGTGGTGGTCCTATTGAAGGTGACGTGGGAGAAGATGAGCAAGTCTAAACACAACGGTCTGGACCCCCAAGAGGTGGTCCAGCAGTACGGTGTGGACACCGTTCGACTCTACATCCTTTACGCCGCACCACCTGAACAGGACATCCTCTGGAATGTGAAGAGTGAGCCATGACACCTTAATTTATTATTTAGCATTATAAATTCATGATGATGCCAGAGCATGTTTGTTTTTTGAGCTCCATACCGTGAAAAGCTGTTTCTCACGCCGGTATGTCAAAATATCCCTTTCTTCTGCGTCCATGTTTGTCTACCCTCCCAGCGGACGCCCTCCCTGGGGTTCTGCGATGGCAGTCTCGCCTCTGGCAGCTAGTGAGCAAGCTGAGGGGGGCCCGGGAATTAGGAGATGTCCCCAACCCCTCCCTGCTGAAAAAGAAAGAGCTGGGCGAGACCAAGAAGATCTGGGACAACAAGAACTACGCCATTCAGGAGGTAGTGAGTCCATAGCCTCAGGTTGGCTGTGGTCTTGAATAAATGGCTAAAAATCTCAGATGATGACCTTGTTTAACAGTTAGATGTTGTAATAGTCATTACCAGGAGGGGTCAGTAATGTGTCCATATTAAAAACCCAACTTTTTACAGCATGTTGGTGTTCATCTTCAAGATCTATTTCCTTTAGCCCTTTTTTACACTGCAATAAATTGTACTTTTGGAAAGCATGACAAGATGCCTTCTCCAGGGTTCCCATGCATCCTTGAATACTTGGAAAAAAATGTGACCAATTGTTTTCAAGTATACATTTAAATCAGACTTCTACAGAGAGGAACATATTAGTTTATAGTGTGAGTCGTGTCTATCATCTCCGCTTGATCATCACTGAAAAGGCCCTGGAAAGTGATCTCTAGAATAGATTGGCAACCCTGCTTTCCTCAGTTACAAGGCACTATATGCTGTGTGGTTCAAGGTAATATGCACTACAATATATAGTCCAGGGTTCCAACCTGTCCATCCATCGTAACCTGAAACCCCAAGAGTAAAGAGTAAAAGAAAGAGGGGATGGAAATTGATTTTAAATCCAGTCTGTCTCCTTTCACACTTTATAAATAGCGTCCTTTGGCTGCCAGGTTTGATTCTCTCTCTCCACACCTCAGGGCCAGTGCTTTTAAAGGACCTCAGGCGGTTTGCCATAAGCCCCCAAAGCTGAGGCGGTCCTTTGATCCGTCCCTCAGAAAAGCCTCTGTGATCGACCTCCTTCTCCCTAGGGCCCTTCCCAAATCAGTTCTTCTTCCCAGAAGGCTAAGCAGGGGAATGTTGACGCACCGTGTGCCTTCAGCTGGTACACATAGTGATAACAAGAAGGAGGCTTCTCTTTTGCGCCTGACATTGTTTTCTAATAACTCTCCGGCGGCTGACTCAAAAATATTCCATATTCCACGACACAGCAACAGTTTACATGCACCCACCATATTTATGACACCTGTTTTTTTTTTGTTGGTATTTTCAGGTGACCTCTCACTTCACAGAGGACTTCCTTTTAAATGCAGCCATTTCTCGCCTGATGGGACTTACCAACACACTGAGTGTGAGTGTGCCTCTCCTGTGCCGTGAAATAAACATTTATCGTTAGCGTTTGGAAATCACATTTTTGTGTTTCGTGTGTTCAGAGTGCAACAGCCAGGGTGGTCCAGCACAGCGTGGAGTTTGAGGAATCTCTGGCTGCATTGGTAATGATGACAGCACCCATGGCCCCTCACCTGGCTTCTGAACTCTGGGCAGGTTGGTGACATGTGTATCATTCACAAATAATGTGTAATGCTTACAGAAAAATAAACAGTTCACCCATGATATGACAAGAGGTGGTGCATGTAATTAATGTACATTATTAATTTAGTTTTAAATTATTTTTTGTGACATATGCATGTGAGGTTTGTGTTAGAATGAGGTTATTCCTAATGTCTGTACGAGGAAGTCGCCTCAGATAAACTTAATGTCAACACCCATCTAATACCAGTATGAAGTAATAAATGAGATTTGTATTGCGGTTAACATTTCACCAGAAAATGTACTCACTGTCCATCAAATGAAACTGAAAGCGGTGCTGAGAGCTCTTAACCAAGTGTAGAAAACAAACAATACGAGGGAAGATCTAGCGTCACTTTTCCTGCGTCCTGTATGAACATTTGCCCCGACTCCGGCCTGGAGGACATCCCCTTATTGTCGATGACACGCATACATCAGCCTCCTGCACACAGCTGAGAGAAAAGAGGTTCCGGAAAAAACACATTATCCAGCTAATAGCTGCAGTCTGGAAAAACCTGACAGATGATCACTGTGAGGAAAAGGTGTGAGAGAGATGTATTTTGTTTGTGTTCACATACAGTATGTAGTGTTTTTTTTTGTTTGTTTTTTTAAAACAGGACATACGAGTGTGGAACATATGACCTCTTTTTGCACTCCGCGTTTCACTCTTGTGCGTTGTTTGTAATTCTCACACACGGCTCAGGATAGAGGAAGTTCACATCCTTCCTTTGTGCCTCCAGGGGGATATACACTTTAGATCAGATTGGTCAGGGGGTGGTTGTGGTTTTTTTGACCCTTCATCAAGATACTTTTACTCTACAAAAAGGAAAACAAACTTGGTGAAAAAGTCAGCCCTGGCAATTTCCATGGCTTGTTTTACTGAAATATAACCCATTACCGCAGGTCTTTTCAGTGCTGTGCTCCTGTGTTTCCTCCTGGGTCTCTCTCAGGTCTTTGCCAGGTGAAAAATCCCCTCTGCCCCCTCCTCCAGCGGGGAGGAGACGTCCTCCAACAGTCCTGGCCCACTGTGGACCCCGAGTACCTGGATGTCCCTGACTTTGTAGAGCTGTCTGTACTGGTACGATCTCACACACACACACACTCTCATAGATGATCTTTTTTTTTTTCAGACAGTCACAGTCACAGAAACTCTTTAAAAAAATAATGGATGAATCTAACAGAAAAAAGCTTGTATTTGCCTTAAACATAAAGTTTGACTCTGCGACAGCACTCTGCCCATCATTTATACATAACTGTATTAATAGACACATGCACACACATTGGCTCTTGCACATTGCAACATTTCACTAAAAATTCTCCACTCTTAAACCCAAACTCTTAAGTCCATCATTACATTCATAGTCTGTAATTTTCAAGAGAGGCTATGATTACCCTGTGTGTGTGTGTGTGTGTGTGTGTGTGTGTGTGTGTGTGTGTGTGTGTGTGTGTGTGTGTGTGTGTGTGTGTGTGTGTTTATGCATCTGCATGTCAAGTGGCGTGCTTTATGCTAAATAGACAAGCGGGTCAATAATTAAAAGCCAGGAGCAGAACACACCATGTTATTCCTGACTCACTGTTACTCTCGCTCTCATTTCTTGCCTTTTTTCTGCCCATGAGCTCAATCACATGAATAGCGGAAGCCCTCGCTTTGGCAAAGTATGTCATCATCAGGAATGAAAGTGTGTGTGAGTGTTTCATGTTTGTCTGTTTGTGTGCGTGTGTGTGCGCACTTTCAAAGGCAAACAGATAATCAGAGAGAATATCCAGCTGCGATGAGAAGGTTCAGAAAATCAACTTGGATCAGATCCAAGAATCACACATGCTGACACTCATGTGAATGAACACACACACACACACACACACACACACACACACACACACACACACACACACACACACACACACACACACACACACACACACACACACACACAGTCTTCGCAATTTACTGAAGATTGACTTGAGTTGAAAGACACAAAGTGAAACTGCTTTAATCTGACCGTTTTCTCTCTCGAGGGTTGTATCTCCAGAGAAAACCCACTAATCCCTGTGCGCGCGCACACACACACACACACACACACACACACACACACACACACACACGCACACACACAGTGTGTGATGACAGCAAAGGCGGTCAGCTGACTAACAGCACCTGTCTTCCACTGGTTGGATTCTCCCTCTGTAGTCTGACAGAGAAAAGAAACCTCAAGACAGAAATGTGTGTGTACATTTGTGCGTGTGTGTAGGAGGGCTTGTATTGCTGTCTATGTGAGGACCAATTTCAGTAACCATCTTATGAGGACATTTCTGCATTTTAAGGCCTGTGTCAGTCTACAACTCCCTTCTATTCATACTCATAGTTGCTCTGTCTGGGAATGAAAATAAAATTCATTTAGACGTTTTAAATCTTTGTATTTTGGTTTCTTCTTCTTCACTCCTAAACATACGTAGTGGTCACACACACAGCACATATATTTGAGCTCCCAGTGCTTGATGATGATGATGATGATGAGGATGAGGATGATGATGATGTTGGTTTTACTTCAGACTGAGCTCTCTGTTGTGGGCTTCCTCTGCCCTGCTGAGGCAACCTCACTCCCTCTGTCCTCTAATCATGTACTTGGGCTTGTCTCCGAAAGGAGGCCAAGGCTGAGCGGTCACACACACACACACACACACACACACACACACACACACACACACACACACACACACACACACACACACACACACACACACACAGCACTCTCCACACACATAGACGCCATTAATTTCCGACCACTTTCAGAGACATGATCACATTCACCATATGCACACATACACTTGCTGCTAAACATTACAAGACTGAGTGCCCTTCCCATACCTACCACTAACTATGTGTTTTAAGGGTTCACTGTATATGTGGAAGCAGAGGTGGAGTCTTGTTATTTTGGGATTTGTATGCCAGGAAGGAAGAGTTGGGGAACTCAGATGGAGACTTGTTGAAAAAGGGAATATTTGACTGAACATATTAGTAACTTATCCCATCTATTCCTCTATTAATTCTTCCCCTCAGATAAACAACAAGCCCTGTGGGAAAGTGACCGTGCCTCTGCAGGTGTCCAAAGATTCAGAGCGGGTGCAGCAACTAATCCTGGAGAGCCCATTCGGACAGAAGCTTCTTGGCGAGCGCAGCATCAAGAGAGCCATCCTCTCCCCCAGGACCGCTCTCATCAACTTCCTCATTGATGAGTGACATTTGAATGCCTGTCAACCAGTGACTCAGCAGGGAGAGACAGACAGAAGAGGTGGATTTTCTTAAATTTAGACAAAGAAAAGATGAATGTCTGTTTGAATTAACTGTCATAACAATGTAAATATGTCTAAAAATATTTTTATTTATATGTTCTTGTTTTTAATAAAAGCTTCAAGAAAACAGTGGGTTTCTAGTCACTTTCTATGTGACCAGTCTTCTTCAGATCATTCCCACATTTATGAGCACTCATGAGTCCAAACACCACTTTAGATGCCAGTCGTCGTCCCCCCTTCCTCCCATAACACCATTTTCGGTATCACAGCCAAGACCTCAACTTCACACCTCTCCCTCTGCCATATGTTGGTCTGCTCGGCACCTCAGCTGAATCACACAGTCATGATCTGCCTTATCAGTGTAATAGTGTTTGTTTCAAACTGCTTCCGCTTTTAGCTGCAGGTCTCTTCTGAACACCATACATGGACCTGCTGTTTGGCTCCTGGACGTGTCACTGTTCCCTGTGGGCCCCGTTTTACCCGAAGGTCTATTGGAAGTGACGAGCCTCATGTGGTCAGGGGATTTTTGAGCTTCGCCACCATATCACTGGTGTCCATTGCTGCACCATGCCCGCTCATCAGCTTGCTGTCTCTGTCTCAGCATTGGATCAACATGACTCAGCCATTAGCATTGTTCTGGCAGAGCACTGTGCACCAGCAGCACTGTAATGTATCCATGTGTACACCCACTGGCCTATCTTTAAAGGCTTGGTGAGTAAGCAGTTATTTGATGTGTGCAAGCACTTGCGGTACCCACATCGCCTGTAAACAAGATTGTCTGTGGCTGCATAAGAAAAGTCTGATGTTTCGTCTGGTTCCAGTGTGTGAATGAACAATAAGGAATGTGATCTCTTTGAAAAGTGAGATACACGTGCCAGTTTTGCGCGGTCAGCTTCTGTTTGAGGAAGTGCTTTTATTTTTATAGTACAACATGGTCAGCTTGGGACTGATAAAATCATGCTGTATCGTTATGCAACTAATAGAAAGGTGTTTCTTGTTAAAATAAGACGAATAAAAAATGATGTGGACAGAAGGCAAAACAGAACATTCCTTGTCGATCCCCCCTCTGACCTTTTTTTTTTTTTCCACATTTCTATGCTCTATCTGTGGCCATCAGGTGACAGGAAAGCGCTCACAGGAGAGACAGAATAACAGGAAGAGAAACCAGGAATAAGAGGAGGGAAGCAAAGAGCCCAAACTGTGTTTGTTATTCTCTGTATTGTCTCAGATTCTGCGAATTTGATCTCAAACAGATGCTGTCACAGCACAAAGCAGAATGTCGGTTTTGGCAAGTATTAGACAAACATAAAGGCACATTTTATCTTCAGCTCATGTTTGTGTGACATATTTTCTTTCACACTCTCACTATAGCTGTATGACATGATAATTAGATTCACTGGAGGTCGTTTTTAAACCCATCTTCTTGTTTTCACACCTTCCTTTGCACTCTACTTGTTAGTAACACCAGCTAATAAACAGTTTTGAACTTGAACGGGCCTGAACAATAAGCTCAAGTTGCTGTGTCATTGAAAAGGGCAATGTTGTAATTTCAGATGGATCAGAAATGCCAGGAAGCATTTCCCAGACTGAAGCACATGATTGAATAAATAGATAAGCAATCATATTTCTGACCAGTGTTTTCGGTAAAATGAGGTTCTGAGCTGCGCTGATGCATTTCCTCTAATAATTAATTTTGTCACTAACAGCCCCTGGAGTCATTTAACACTTTTCGTCTGCTCTGCAGTTTCCATGACAACTGGGATTATTGAATAGGCAACAGTATTCCACTGTGACTCACTTTCTCTTCAGACCACAGTCATAGTCTTTCTTACACATGAGATGTACAACATGATTTGTCTCTGATGAGTTAAAGAAAATCACTCCCCTTCCTCTTGAGAAACTCTGCTGGTGGAAACTAAGGGTGGAGTGCACAGCAGTGCACTCACAGTCACCCTCCGCTGCACCAGTTGCAGAGTCCCTTGGCTGGGCAGGGTATTCTCACAGGGGGACACAGTAATGCCACAGCTCGTTATCTTGCTGGCCTCGGGGCTGGTAATTTGGTCATCCGTGGATATGTTTTAGGTGACTCACTGTATAGGCAGTTTTTCAATAGTCCCTTTTTATTGTTTTGAGGATATAGCTAAAGTCTTGGCACGTATGTGAGAGCACTTGCCAAAGTTCTTCATTTATTTACTGTTCGTCTCCATAGTAACATTCTTTTAGTCATTTTGGCCTTTTGAGGATGTGAAATACACCGTGTCCAATGCTGTGCACAGGAACACACATGCAGGTGTGACATGTTTTTTGTTTCAAAGGAATCTATAATTGCCTCCACTGTATGAAGACCTTACTTTATATAAAGTTATATAAAAGTATCACATACGTGGAGGTGTGAGCAGATATTTGTCTCTAATTCATTCTTCCTAACAGCCATCACATTTTCCCAAACAAATCTATTAAATAAATGCTTTTCCATTGAGATAACAACAGCTGCTGTCATGCACTTAGCACACAGTGGTTGTTCATTACTAAAGCTGCTTCATGAATAAAAGCCTTATAAAGTAAAAACTAGCTACTAGCTCAATTTAAATTTGACTCAGTTTTGCAGTTGCATATGCTTTAATGCAATTTTTTTGCTCAAACAAACCTAGCTACTAATCAATAGTCTAAGAATAGAGTGGTTCGTATGTTGTGCAGATTGTGAAATCCCTGTGAGATAAAAATAATTTGACTGTTTCCTACATGTCAGCAGGAAGCATGAAGTGATTTGAACTGATTATTGACATCATCAAAATTCCAGAAAATATTGTGAATGTTTGGCAAACCCTAAAAACCTATTAGTAGAAATAAATGTGTGGAGTGTTTGAGTGCTGGACATAAAGTTTTACTACGTGTCTTTCTATTTTTTCCCTTTTAATGAGGCGCAAATGGGTCAATTAACATAACTGGTGAAACCAAATGATCTCACGTTTTCCAAAACCCCTGTTGTTGTTACCACATGTTTGAATTAACCTCACTTAGAGATATTACAAGTACATTACAGGTATTTCAAATGATTGCAAAACACATGAGCATTTAAATGTTGAGGGTGATTTCATACAGTTTTAATCCAAGTTGAGCCTATAGCTTGAAGGGATTGACGTATTATGGTTTCACAAACATACAGATGGCCATGCCTTATAAACCCTATGCTTCACAGCAGCCTAAAGGTCTTACATCGACCGGGGCTGCAAACAATATATGCACATCCCATCCAGGATATAAATAAAATGTGTTCCTATGTGATTGAGATTTTTTCCACCCCATACGCATTATGAGTCCATCGTATTGTATCCCTAATCTCTGTTTCAAATATTCCAACCAGGGTCAGGACATAAATATGAAGGGGTCACAGTGTGTATGTGTGTGTGTGTGTGTTTTTCATGTGCCGGAATGTCTGACGTCATTCAACCAAAACAGAGGGGGCACATGCACTGTAAATAGCCCCCTCAACCACAAGAAAAACACACCCGTACAGTAGTAGCACAGTTATATGGGTTTACTCTACTAGATTGTTTATGAGATGCAGGAAACATTAAAAAGTTGTGTCAAAATGTTACATGTTACTAATGCTGGTTCTGCAATTTAAAATTGGTATACATATTTTGCATTATGGCAGGGTATTACTATTACGTACACATTAAAGGGGCCAGGTTCATAACTAAGCTCACAAGTGTTGGTAGACGACATATTCAGATTATTTACTGTAAAAATCCACACTCCAACATTGAAAGTGTTACTTAAGTTCAAAAAAAGGTGTCAGCTGCTCTATTATTAGCAATGTATTTAAAACTGAAGACATTCTCAATGCAGAAAAACTCCCCTGTAGTATTATGTATAATATTGTTGAAATATAACATAATGATATTAGAATAACAATGGATGTGAAGCTTACTTTAAATATTCCATGTGTTTGCGGGGGTAGTTTTAGAAGTAGATCAAATGCTTTGTTGTTTACGTACTTAATAGGGTTTGTAAAATCTTAAATAGTAACATTAAGTTGAGTTTCCTGCACCTCTAAATGGACTTCTAGAAAATGAAGGCACTCAAATTTGTACTTATGTTTAGTAGACTGCGTAATAGATCCAAATCAGTAATACTTTAATAATCCCAGTGGGAAATTAATTTTTTTGTTATACTGTTTGTGTATATATATATATATATATATATATATATATATATATATATAAGATCAAATTACTACTGTCCACAGCAAAAGCCCACACTTCAGCCCTTTCATTTATGAAAAAGAAAAGGCTTTGCTGACTCAAAGAGAAGCGGCTGAGTCATCTCTCTCTGATATATTTAGACATATGACACAGGATGTGAGGGACACTTTTGAGCTGTACAAGCTGAAAACTATCTGACCCCAGAGCTCCGCTGTTTTATCACAACTGTTTCTCAGTCACAGCCTCAGCTGAGGTTACTGTTTTATTAGCGGTGCCAGCGGGGCAGTGAACTTTGACTCGTGTCTTTAATCGGGCGCTGTACCTTTAAAAACAAACTGCTCCCTGTTTTCAACGGTCGACCGGTGGCCACGTACGGCTGCGTGCTCCGACGGTTATCCCACGGTCCGCTCGTTAACGGTAGACCAGTTTTAACAGTTAACCGTCGCGACATTTTAAGGACATATCAGCTTATTTTAACTAACTTTACCCTGAAAAGAGTGTTTATTCGTTTTCTTTTCTTTTTAAAATGCTTGTCAGAGATGCGCTGGATAAAGTTTTGAATGAAGGTTCCCCGCTGGCACTGTAAAGCGGGAGGAGGGGGCAGTTTGTGGGGTCGTCCAGGCTATCGGATCTGGGATCTGCTCACATTTATAACCAGACAGACTGCGGCTTGTTACGGAGCAGAGCGGAGCTGGACGACGTGCAGTTTCACAGAGGAGGAAGCCGAGTTTTAAAACTTCTTTATCAACTGGAAAGTTTGGATTCACAGAAAAGTTTCTCCCCGGGTCTGGACCTTTCGAGCTGCTGGACTGTAAGCTAACAACTCACTCTGGTATATATCACTCTTTTAAAGACTTTTGGTTTAGTTAGCCTCCATAACACAACTCGCAAGCTTTACTTTTTTTGGAAGCAGACACACGAAGTATCTCCAAAATGGATAAATACGAGGATTTAGGACTCGAGGCGAGTAAGTTTATCGAGGATTTAAACATGTACGAAGCATCCAGAGATGGTTTGTTTCGTACCAGGAGGGATGCGGGAAACAACCCCGACTTTGAAGAGACGAGGAAAGTTTTTGCCTCTAAAATGACTAAAATACACATGCAGAAACACCAAGAGGAGATGGCAAGAAACACCCAGGCCATGAAAATGAATGGAGGCTATAACAGCACACATTACACCAAAGACAGACCGCCCATCAACAGTTACAGACAGCCGGGTGAAGCGGCAGCGAAGCCCCCGATACTCTCTGGCCCTGTGCCGGGCACCACGGCTGGGAACCAGTACGCACAATTTGACGGCCAGAAACACCACACAGGCTTTCAGTCTGAACCTCCAGCCGCCAAGGCATATGGCTACGGAAACAATTACGATAATAAGGAGCGTTTAGAGCCACATTCATACCAGCAGCACCCCACCCCTACTCCCCCAAGCCCAGGAAACGCGTCTCACAGCGCGCCCACACACGCTCGTCAGCCCGTCATCCAGCCGACTGCTTGGGCCCCATCCAGTGAGAGCCAGCTTTCCCCATCCCTGTCTGTGTCTGGGAGCAGCAGTGCATCTCAGCAGCAGCCTCAGCGCCAGTCTGCACCTCCTACCGCCAACACTGTTCCACCCCAGCCAAATCAGACTGTCACCCAGCCTATAAACCGGAGTCCACCCTCCACTGCTGGGCCGGCCAGGGTATGGACAGGAGACCCCTCTGGCTCAGCAAAACCAGACCCCATCCCTGCTCTCCCACTCAGCGCCTTCACAGGAGGCGCTGACTTCCACATGCAAAAGCCCTCCACACAGTCTGCGGCCCATTACAGCGCCACCTTCTCCGACTTCAAGACCCTCTTCCAACCACAATGGTCCTGTGTCAGCGTCCTCACTTCTACCTGCACCCGCTGAAACAGGCTCACCCCAAAGCTCAGGTGGCATCTGCTGCTCTGACCCCTGGCACTGTCTCCAAAAGCAGCAGCCAGATCCAAGGTCACAGCCAAACACCCTGCTGCGGACAGGCCACCAGTGATGCTGAAGTCTCCACCAAACCTGTCCAACAACTCTGCCAGTCTCTCCTCACGCAGCCCCCTGACCAGGGGCCTTCAGCAGCTGAAATAAAGTTAGAGGCCCTCACTAAGCGTCTGGAAAAAGAGATGGATGCCCAACCAAAGGCTGACTATTTTGGTAAGCGAGTTTAGACTACCCAGCATCAACAAGAGGCTACTGTCGGTTAGGCCGCTGCTGTGAAACCCATTCAACGACAGAACCACCCACCCATAGTTCATTTACACATGCACACACTGCCACCATTCTTGATGATCTTTGCTGATATATATCTTTATTAGGCTGATGCTGTGGGAGGCCTCTCTTTTTCTTCTGTGGAATGCAGACAGAATAATCTTCTAATTTGTTTCAAATGATTCATTGTCTGTCCTCTTGGCAGCTAAACAAACTCTTCAGCAGTAAAAAAAGGTGGGGTCAAGGCCTGGGAGAAGAACATTGCCCTCTTATCCCCTCCCTAGAGATTAAATGGATTACTATTGAGTCAACATTGATAACTAAACTCATTACTTAGAGCTCCATTCACTCTGAGATTGTCTTAATGTCGAGCTTGTTTGATCGACACTGGCATTTAACAGTTTTCCAAGTGATGTCATTACTACAGACCCGAGCTTGCACATTTCTCATGACTCCTTTTGCGAGCATGCCTTGCATGCTCGGGCAGATGATGAACACATGCACACGGGGTGGTAGATGGAAATGAAAAACAACACCTGTGACTTAGTTCTGGCCTTTAAGGCAACATTTTTAATTAAGACAACGCATGTTGTTATCTTGGAGATCATTTCTTGCTGCAGTGCATGAAAAAAGATCAGTAAACGAAGATTATAATTGATAAACAGAGATAGGCAGGGTTGCTGTGGAATCCATCCATCATCAGCAGTATCAGCTCCTCTATCTGGATTGCTGGAGTGCTATAAGGAAAAGGAATGCAACATTGAAAAAAACACCTGCTCTGCAGTGAGGCCAGGTGACAGAGTGATGTCCCAGATGCAGATGATGTAAATAGATTTGCTTTGCTTTGTTGTTGCAGAGAGAGATGGCGATCACATGTTGGCCAGGTGTTTGCAGCCAAGGCCGTTCACAAAAACGGGATGTCCTTTTAGACAGTGAGAGAAAGAGAGAGCGTGAGATGGGTGATATATCATGTTCGAAACCCACAGAGCACACACAGGCCCACCCTTGCCCCCTCGCTGAAGGAATTTCTCGCTCGGATGTCACAATTGTAATTCACGGCCCTCCTCGGCCCCCCGATGTGCTCATACTGGTGTGTAAGGGAAGATGTTCTGGCGTACGTCACTGTCACGACATGGCTCATAAATAGCACAAGGACGTGAATATTACGGATGTGTGGGTGAGGACTAGTGTGCAGTCAGCTGAAGTGTAGGTTCTTAAGTAATGCAGTGTATGTCTTTTTTCACACACGCGTTCCCACATAGCCCACACATGGTTCCTGTACGAGTACGAGTTTCCCACTAGACTGTGGCTCATCCCTTGAGTCATGCTTTCATGCCAGAAAAAACTTGCATAGGCTAGTTTTCTTCACAAAACTGAAGTCTTGTCATAAAAAAAAACCTCATAGTTAAAATATATGTATATACAGACTTTTGAAGTAAGCTTGTATACTGTTATGTTTCTTTGGTGGGACTGAATATAATGTGCCTCTAAAAGTTTCTGCCAGGTCCATGGTGGTGTTTAACTGATCCAGTGAGCTATGTCCGTACACAGGACTGGGATCCATCAGAGTTCCCAACTGTACACCGAGTGCTGATTGGCACTACTGCAGCTGGAGGTTCTGGGAAAATGAGTCTGGTGCCAAAAGGCTGCACTAGGGGAACACTGAGGAATGTCTGAAGGAAGAGAGCGAGGAATTTTAGAAATGAGGGCTTGAGATACAAAAGAGAGGGGAGTCCCCAGACGACTTTAGAGGTGCCTGCAGTGCAGATGAATGGATGAGTAGCCAAATAGAGAGATTTAGGGACAAGTTCGTGGATGCTTCTTTGTCCTTAACCACAAGAGCCTGAAAGGATGTAAGATTTATATACAAGTTCATCCAAGAGGGGAGAAGTGGCGGGACATCCCAGTGTTCTGCCTCCCCTCTTTCTCACACACACACACACACACACACACACACACACACACACACACACACACACACACACACACACACACACACACACACACACACACACACACACACACACACAGCTGAACGTTCAGTGTTGTGTTAAAATGGAGGATTAATTTATACCATCTGGATGTTGAGTGGAAACCTTCATCCTAACTCTTCCCAGGGATTCCTGGAGTCTGACTTTTATGTGTGTGTGTGTGTGAATGTGATATTCTCTCATACACGTCTTTGTGTCTGTCTCTGAATATATGGCCTGTGGTATTTGACTCAATCCAATATACTATGTCACTTCTGGGTGTGGTGTCTGGCTGCGCTTTGGTAAAAGTTATAAAATTATGCCATAGGTGACACAGCATTCTTCAACTTTTCCTACTTTTAAAGTTCACGTGGCGGATGTGGTAGATGGAATTTAGTTAAAGTGCTTGTGAGAAAAAGTCAAATTTATTGCTCAGGCTTCTAAAAACTACTGAATACTAGGGCTTCATTGGTGAAATGATAACACTATTCATGCAACTTCTCTCTGCTACCAGCTACAATAGACAGATTGCTTAGTACACATCGTCTACCAATCTGAGTCAGTCGCGACACCTCAAAGCCTTGTTTTGTTAGTAGTATGAAAACTAGAGAAGTCAAAAAAGCCAGCGAAATCTAATTAAATGTTAAGGGTTTTAAACAATGGCGGATAAGCAGGTAAAATATTAGTGCAAATACATTTGAACTTATCATAAAAATGGGGGTATATCAAACAGAAAAAGACTATTAAAAGTTGAAGATACTTTTCAGTCAAGTCAAGGTTGTATCATGGTGCGGATGTGATATAGATGAATCTGAAACATTGGGCCTAACTGTTAAAGTCTTTTTCAGTCAGTAGCATATTGGCCAGCATGCAGCCATCTACTGAGAGTTTTGACAGCTGGGAAAGGTGAGGAGAGGGGGGCTACATGTTTTGCTTCCCCTCCCCCCACTTGAAGCAAGCAGTCAGCCCCCTGAATAATCACACTGTTTTGGAACATGGGACTATGGCCAAAAAACAGATTTGTAGTGGCCCAACCGGCGAGGAGGTTACTACGCAAATAAGGAATTTTTGCTCCCAACTAGAAAAAGAAATGAGCAAATGGGCTTTTATTGCAATTTTAGTTCTCATGGGGCATACAATTCAGAGCTATAAATTTTTTTTTACAGGAAAATGTCCTTGGCCCAGTGTCAGATCTTGAAAAAGTCCTGAAAAGGCACTGTGTGTAGTCTACCAAATGTGTACAGTGTTCCCGGGAATCTTATACCTAACGTGTTGTTTCTGCTACATAAAGTGTTCGTAGTCAACAGCCACAGAAGAAAAGTGGATAATGTGATTTAAAAGGCCCTCACTCATCCAATTGAGTAGTTTGATGGCATGACTACTTTAGTGTGTTTTCATTTAAACAAAATAGCTTACATAACAGCAACATTCTTCAGCTTTCTAATAATATCCCTCTATTATCTCTAAATCTTCTCTCCAGCCGTTTGGGCCCCTGATGATGTGTCTTCTGTTGTGGCATTATGAGAGGCTTTGCTTGAATTATATTTAGCCCAGCTGTATATTGTATTACTGAAGAGAAACATTTGAACAGTGTGTTTTTGGAGGAGCTAACCGCGTGATGTGCATTGGATACAGTGGAAACAGAAGTTTCTTTGTGAATGTTCAAGAAGGACCCGGCTGAGCTGAGCTGGATTGGGCAGGGCTGGGCCACACTCTTCAACCGGGCTCCATTTCTCTGTCTCCAGGGAGGTTTTCTATAAAAACATACACACACAAATAACCTCATGCACACTAAAAGAGAAGCTTGACTTCTTGCACTTACCTTCCATCAATGCCATCGCCCTAACTTAATACTTCATGATTGGATGGTCATGTCATACCGTATCTGATTGATTTAGCAGCTAGCTGACTGCCCATTAGGGCCAGCAGTGATCGGGGTTGTCACTTGTCATAGCCCACATGTCAGTTGTCATATCACGCCGTGGCTCGGAGGGAGAGATGGAGATTGGCAGGGCAGTGGAACAATGAAAGATTTTTTATGGCGTGTCTCAGGAAAGGAGTGTTGTATCCTCAGCAACTCCAGATAAAAACTTGTTACGTATTGATCACACGGAAACCCCGTGTTGTTCATGAGATGTCCAAAGTCAAAGGAGATTATGTAATATCGCCGTGACGTGCTTTCATGTGGCCTCACAGCTGAATTGGCTCGTGTTACAGATCTCACACACAGAAACACCAGCATTGTTTTTTCTGCACATACTTTATAAATCTAGTTTGGATGAGTTGAGGGATTCGTTTAAAGTACAATCCAGAGTCTTGATATCCAGCCACATTGACTGTGTGCTGTTTAGGTAAGAACACTTTCATTTCATCAAAGACTTTATTAACAGGCTGCTCAGTCCCCGAGCCAAGTCAAATAAGCACATAGGGATATATTTCCCGCTTCACTGATACAGCCAGCTAACCAGCTTCCTGACTTTTGTCTGTTTTTGTCTGGATTAAATCAAGATCAGAGACCCACAGCTCTTCTTGTAGTGTATGACTATGTTTGTTGTATTGATCTACCTGTATAAGTGACTTAAATGTGTGCTTTCCTGTGACTTTTCTGACCGGGTCATATGCTGTGTTGTGTTCCAGGAGTCTGTGTTAAGTGCAACAAGGCGGTGTATGGAGCCAACCAGGCCTTGTCAAGCTATGGGTAGCCTCTACCACGACAGCTGCTTCACCTGCAGCGCTTGCAGTAAGTACACACCAATACATGGCACATCTTTACTAAGTCTTTTTCTCACATTTGAACACTTTGGCAGACTGTCCTTGATTGATACACGTATAAATCACGACTAACAGGCTGCCAAAGACCCCGTCCCCTGAATCAAAGTAGTAACTTCCTCTTCCTCTTCCTCTTTCTACCTACATTCACTGTCCCAAAGAAAGGCACACAATTATTTAGGGATTACTGTCCTGTGCTGCTGGTGTTTGGTTTCTGGGCGCGCCAGTCACTCTTCCAGCCCACACAAAGACACAAGGAAACCAGACTTATTGCCGCCCTAGTTCATCCATCAGTTAATAAAATAGCTTTGAGTATGTATTAATACTCAGTATAAGTCTTGTGTGAAGCTTGAGACTGAAAATCATTGACTTTTCAAACCACAAATCACACTTGAGAAAGACGAGGATTCCAAGTGTCAGTGTGTACTTTGTGGGACTTGTGAAACAATAATGTCTGATCTCACCTTGCACTGGTAAGCTTCAGGGCATATTTGACAAATGACAACGACTTCAAAGACAATATCTGTTCTTTGTTTGTGTTCTTTTGGTTTTAATTACCATGAGACAGATGCAGTTGCAACTTTTAGTTTTAGTAGTTTAAAGAAACTACACGTGGGTTTGTAACAGTTAACTTATTATAGGACAAGTAACAAAGTCTTCACTGCTCGAACGTGATCTGTTCATCTGTTGTGTCAGTATGACCTGTGTGTTGTGTGTCAGTGGACGATTCATGCAGCGCTGCACTGGCCAGGTTTGTGGTTACACTTTGTCAGTTTAGACAGTTGGGAACAGCCAACTATCAGATAAGGGTTCATCACCCTGGATGCACTGTCCCAAGTATGTGTGACCTGGAGCTTCCTGAATGCCAGCCGAGCATTTCCCCCAGCCGGAACATGACCTGGCTCTCTGCTCCAACCAATTAAAATCTCTGTCCCAATTATGAGATGGTGCGTATGCGGAGTATTTGTGGCAGTGCGGTGACCTCTACTCAAGCCCATTATTCTGTAGCACCTTTGACCTTGCTGGTTACACCCCCAAATGTATGATTAACATCCCTGTGTTTTCTTTTGCACTCAGTCCTGTCTCTCTCTCTCTCTCTCTCTCTCTCTCTCTCTCTCTCTCTCTCTCTCTCTCTCTCTCTCTCTCTCTCTATCTCTGTCTCTATCTCTGTCTCTCTCTCTCTCTCTCTCTCTCTTTCTCTCTCTCTCTCTCTCTCTGTGCGTGTGTGCAAGGAGATGAAAGAGGAGACACATTATGGCTCAGAGAAAAGCTGATGTCTGAAGTGGAGAGGGAGAGAGGAGTTTATACACCACATACCTCTCATAGCTGGCTCCATGTGAGGGCATAAGGGTTGTGCTCGCCATGAGTGGCCCCAGGGAAAAGCATCTCAGCTTGGGGAGGAATGCAGGCACAGGGCCCCTCTCTGTAGGTCTGGCTTCAGGAGGACACTGGGTGCTGTTATGTCAGCTGGGCACAACGAGATGGGAGTAAAGTGCGGGACAGGGAGAGCATTCAGTGGGAGCACACCACCCACCACATGCAGGGGCACACTGATACATACAAATGGAAAATATATTCATACATGAACCCACACAGCAAACAGCACAATCCTGTTAAATATACAGTGCCTTTTAGTTTATATTTATTTGGCAGCCCCTCTCACTCTTTCCTCCTGAATCTGTATTTCAAGACAACTGTCACGCTTTCTGAGTTGCATAACAAGTCTATGACTGTGAACTTCCTCCGTGCCTTCACTCCAAGGTAAGCGAGAGGCAGGAGAACATTCCTAGTGGCTAGGAGACCTCAGGCTGCGTGTCTGGGATTCGGCACTTCACTGCAGGGGGGGGGGGCTTTCGTCCAGGCTAATCATTGACTGTTAGTTTAAGTTAATTCCAGTTGGAGATTAAGCTTGTGTCTGTAATCAGGCGAGCTAGTTTACACAGTAGCCAACTCAGATAACCTGTGGAAATCTCAGAAAAGATGAAATGGAAGGGGAAAAAGAAAAAGCAATCAATTCCTTATATGAGATTTTTTTTCTATTTTTTTCTGTTTATTTATTTGTAAAATGAAATGCAGGTAGGAAATAACTTCCCAACTTTAGGTGCCTTCCCAAAGATCAGATTAAGTGTTTTTCTGGCAAGAAGGCAGCAGATGGTGTTATTTGAGTCTGTAAGGAACAAACCCCTTCTGAGATTCTGCTTTCATAATATCAGCGCCCTTATCCCAGCCCATCTGCAGGCTTTGGAGAATACAAACAAGGATCTGATTGGTCCTGAATCGACTGGTATGTTAACATCTGGTAGGTAGATTGTCAGGACCTTGACCAAAAGTTCCAGGTGCTGTTCACAGTCAGAGAAATGGATTCAGATGACCAGAAAGACTTCTTGTAAATGCAAGGGGTGTTTTTCTTTGTCAGTTACACGTACATAGAGAACAGTCTTTAAATATGAAATTGGTATAAAAGAGACATGGCTCTTTTGCTGAGATGTCTCACTTGAGTAATTTACTCACAGGAAATAACAGAGTTGAGGCTCGATTAGGAAGTCATGACAGGGTCATTGTGATTTTTTTATTTTCTGAATGGGATTACATAGGGGAATTCACAGAATGTTTTAATTAGAAAATAGCCTTGTGTTTTGTTCTGTCCCTCAGGTATTTTACATTTTTATGAAAGCGCAATAGTCACCGTTCATTCTTCTGCTTTTCAAATAGTTAGCCCCGACTCCTGACTTTAATTAAGCTCTTATCTTTCCGCAAGCGCTCAGAGCCTTCCCTCTCTGACTTACTGAGGAAAAAAAGGAATGTGAAGAAGAGGAATGGCCCATATCTCACTCTCTTCCCCTTCATCCTCCCCTCCTTCCTTTAGGGACACTGTTCCAAGACGGTCTGTCAGTAATTACCCAAGGCCAGTTCCACACCTTAGCGCCCCGTCGAAATCACTGGTCTCCTCTTAAGTTAGTTATTGTGTAAGCTTTGGCCAGACTTGGGCTGCTGCGTGACCATTATTATTCTATTAAAGTAAGATAATGTAATTGTGAATAACTGGTTCAGAGAATTTCATGTGCCATTGATATAAAATGATATCATGTGGTTGCAATTTGTTTCTTTTTTTCTGATTTTTTTTCTTCTTATTCATGCTTTGTGGATGACAATAGAGTTTATTTGTGTCTTTGACCCTTCCAGACACTCAAATTATAACTTTAAACAATAGTGTACTGATTCCAAGACAGCATTAATGATTTCAGTAGATAATAGTAAGGTCTATCTCTTTGGCTGAGATCATTTTCTCCCCTGCAAGACTAAAATAATATTTTTCTTCCCTTTGTAATTTGATTGAAGTATGGTAAAAATGATCAAAGCAAATGTTAATTATGGGAAATCTTGTATAAAAATCAATTTATAAACCATTTGGATAAAATAAGCAGAAAGGGAAGATATGCTTTTAGTCAGTCCAGCACATTAAATATTTGCCAAATGACTGACTTGACATCACATGGATGCAAAATTAGACATCAGACATTTGCAACATTGTCCTTGATGTGCTAATGCTCCAGAGATATTAAAGGAGTAGATATAAAGGGTATGCCAAAACAGTGGATATTATTTGAATGGTCATGTTGCCCAACCAAACTGTCCAGTGTAGGGATGTGCCAGAACCCATGTAGCTGACTTGTTGTCCATGCTGTGCAGAAATGAATCTGAAGAAAGCTCTGTATTTCACATGTCCTGCACTGGACGTATGCCTGTGACTGTCTTTAGAAATCAAACTGTGCAATTCCTTGTGGCTAAGTAAATGTGTTAGACTATCTGGATACAAGTAATCAGGTAAACAGAGCGTGACAAGGAGCATGGGAGATAAAGAGGACTCCTGTTCACCAAGGTTAACCCCTCCTCTCCCCTGCTGCCCCCTCCCTCACCTTCCCACTCAGAAAATGTGAGGAATGTTCCCTCTTCCTGTGGGACCTGGACAGGAATAGTTATGTGAAGTGTGCAAAGAGGTTTTGGTGTGTGTGTGTGTGTGTGCGTGCGTGCGTGCGTGTGTGCTTGCTACTAAAAGAAGCCAGATCCAGACCATAGATCTATTAAAGCACACAGACAGACAGGAAGCACACACAGCATGTGGAAAGACACCAGAGAGGAACAAAGAAGAAGAAGAATAGCAGGTCGTTGTGGGTCTTGGCCTGTGGTTACCATAAAATTCATCGTTTAATCCATTGCACCTGTCTCGTAATTGTATTTAATCAGCGTTTTCCCCCACGTGTTTGATACAGATGTGTTCTTGTCCTACTGAAGCCTGCTCCGTGTCCCAGCAATATTATATTAAGACACCAGCACACCATAGATCCATTTGATTTATCTGCATGGGATTCAGCAGGATATAATGAATATTGCAAGAGGGTCCATTACCTTCAAATGGGTATAATTAATCACCACAGTCTTTATGCATTAGTGCTGTAACTATTTTCTGAGACCGGGCTCATGGCTTGGCGATTGGAGATTTTCCACTAAGACGTTTCAAGATTCTACCATTGACTTACCTTTTCCTATCTGCTTTGATCTACGTATTGGTATTTAATTATTAATTATTCTTCACTTTTCTGTTTTTCTCCAGGTCGAAGGCTCAGAGGGAAGGCGTTCTACTATGTCGGAGGGAAGGTTTTCTGCGAAGAGGACTTTCTGGTGAGCAGTCAATACTTGATGATCAATATCTAGTAATATCTAACCTCAACTGAGGTGTGTGGTCCTGTAATCTTTGTTGTGACTTCAAAAATGCATAAAGTTGAGATGACACACACAGTATCCATCTTTATACAGAATATCAGTCTTTTATCCTGTGATCACCTTTTCTTTAAACCACCATTCATCAGGTGTCACCTTACACACTTAAATACAACCTATAATCTGCCAGCGTTCAACCAATGTACAAAATATCAGGTGGAGACTTTGACCTTGTGGCCCAGTTTTTAGCATCTAATGCGACCTATTCCTATCAGTTTCCTTCCCTTGGGTGGAACTGTAAGGAGGTCAGTAACTGAAGAAGCTGCTTTGCTGTGGTTTATAGGGTGGAGGGCAGTCAGGTTATTTACACCACTGCAGAACGACATTTGCAAAAATGGAAAACTTTCAGCATGCATAATCACAGGATGTTCAATAAACACAAATGAAACCTCTTGGTGGAATATGTCATAATTTCCAGCATGCATTTTCTAGCCTGTGTGCATGTCTTTATAGGAAATCCACCCTTTTTTTTTGTTTGCTGTATTTTCCCAACTCATCCCTATTCATGCTGTCAGTAGCTGTGTGCGTGTTTACCCCAGAAGCACTGTCTGTATAAATTCTTCATCTAATTGCCTTTCCACCAAAACCTCTTAGTTGCTCAATTAAAATCAAAATTTATCCTGAATTAAATTTGCTCCGGCTCTGCTCCCTCTATGTGCTGTTAATTACATCTGCTCTTCTGCCAGGCCTGTTAGTGTGGCTCCTCCTCACTCGCACTGTTCATACACAATAACACCTAATAAAGCTGAGCTGACTTATTGAAATAATGTATGACTTAAATGCTAACTTCATGAACCACACCATACTGATTTTTAAAACTTTCTAAAAAATATATTCAGTGGTCCACACACCTATTGTGAATCAGTGAAAATAGTGATTTGTAACAGTTTTAAGGACACATGCCAAACCTCATAGGCTACTTTGAATTGTGCCTGGGAGACGTTATGCAGCTGCTTAGCTCTCAGTCTGAAGCAGAGTCAGACATTTCAGTCATCCATTAAATAGCTAAATAACCAAATTCCAATTACATCATTGTCGTCTTTTCTCTGCCTGTCTCTGTTGAAGTACTCTGGTTTCCAGCAGTCTGCAGACAAGTGCAACTCGTGTGGACATCTGATCATGGACATGGTGAGTGTCTGTTACTTCCCTCTGGTTGTGTGTACTTTTGTTGTGTATGTGTGAGTGGGTCCGAGCCAGGTGATCTCAGCAGAAACGTTAGAGTTACTTCACCCTAAATGAGCTTTCTGTGGCCACATCTGGATAAAGACTCAAGATGAAGTATTGGCTCCTCTCTCTCTCTCTCTCTCTCTCTCTCTCTCTCTCTCTCTCTCTCTCTCTCTCTCTCTCTCTCTTTCTCTCTCTCTCTCTATCACACATACACAAAGCAAAGCAAAGCATGTGATCAAGGCAGGAAGTGTGAAGGATTTTTCTATACATGCCTTTGTCTCTTATTGTGCTGCCTAATCTGATAACTCTGCACATTTAACATACTGTATCTCACACCCCTTGATACTGTTGGACTTTATTTTGTATGTTATGTATGTTAAGTACATGTAAAATCCAGCATACAATCCATACATCTTCCTCTGTCTTAAAAAAACATTGAATGCTGTGTTTTTCTGTTAACTTTTATAGTTTTCATTTCTTATCAGCCTTATTAGCGTTGTTCTATTCTCAGCTGCTCACAGGGATCATTAGGACCATATCTAAGTCATTTTTAAGAACAATGTCTATTTTGATTTTATTCGATACAGATATTGAGAAAATGTGTAATAGCAGTAGCAGAATAAAACAGAGTATTGATGTGCTAATATTCTTCACTCATTTCTCTCTCTAGATCCTGCAGGCCCTCGGGAAGTCGTACCACCCCGGCTGTTTCCGCTGTGTCATCTGTAATGAGAGCCTTGATGGAGTGCCCTTCACTGTAGACACTGAAAATAAGATCTACTGTCTCAAAGACTACCACAGGTGAGAGACACTTAGTATTTCAAATGAGTGAGTGCAGGACCTGGATTTATCTGTGTTAAATTAGCTTAGCGTGACAATAGGGGAAAAAATGTCTAGGTAGCAGGTTGTTATATTCCAAGTTAACTGACACCACAGTCCCTGAACTTTCCCTTGATCCGGTTGAGAAGGTTCGACCGAGTCTCTCCCTCTCTCTCTCTCTGCCACGTGTAGCAGACACATGAGAAGTGTAGTCAGGGATGAAAAGAGAAGAAGGGGGAGGAAGGAAGGATCACTGTCCAGTTAGAGGCGTGAAGAGTGCTGTCCAAACTCAACAGTAACATGTGCCGCAGGGACAAAAACAGAGCTTAACGTCTGGGCATGTGTGTGTGAAACAAATTGATACTGCAGTGTTAGTCACCAACAGTAGCCCCTGTTGTACCTCAACAGTTCCAGCTTTCTTCTCCCTGCAACATGTACAGCACATGGCTGATCACTGTCTGGCACCTCCCACATGTTCTGCCCACTGATTAAATCAGACAAACCTTATTGTGTATACAGTATGTGTTTGACTTTTAGCCACAGTCATGCCCATGCACACTGAGAGGCCCTTTGTTATTCCCTCAGACATCCAGGTGCCAGCCATGTGCGTGGAAATAATAAATTCATTTAGCTTTTTTTGTTTTGTTTTTCCTACTCCCTTCTGGATTTGAGCGAATCACGTGTGTGAAGGGAAAAGCCAGCACATCTGCAAACCTGGCATCTCCATAGTCGAATCAGGATCTTGAATCTAATGAGAATCAGGATGGAGAGGTTTGAAGGTTTCAAATATGAACTGTGACCTTCATAGTCTTTGCATGGAGGGAATTTCATTAATGAACAGTTCGGTTGCTTCAGTGCAGTGCAAGTAAATCTGTTAAAACATGTTTCTTTATGCATCTCACCCCGTCAGGGTCCTGGCGCCTAAATGTGCAGCCTGTAATCAGCCCATCCTTCCTTCAGAGGTAAGCTAACAATCACCTTTATTTAAGACATGACTGAATATTATCATATATTGTTTCTTCATTATGGTTCACTCTTCTGAATCAATAATAAGTAAATAAACGTTTCCAAAAGCTAGTTTTTTTTAGTTCTCTTTTAAGGTGTTCATTAGTGAGCTGACAGTGGAGAGATGACAGGAAATCAGAAAAGAAAGAGAAAGATAAGGGACATGACATGCAGCTTATGCTTTAATTTTCAGTTTACAGGTGACAGTGATAACTTCAAATATTTTTAAGTGATACTCCATTCTAACCTTTATATACACTATGTGGCTGCTGTCGACTAAAGGATAGGTTGTATGTTTGGGAGATGAATGCCAGGTTGTGACAGAAATTAACCTTGATCTTCAATATGATCTTATGTATCTAATTTATGTATTTATGAGAAATAGCCCACCCGGTCGTCGTATTTTGCGATCACGTGCTGTCAAAGCCCCTGAGATCATTTTAATATAGAGAAAAACAGTATGGTGTCAATGATTCAGCTTCATGACATTGAGAAGTAGTTCACTTTTACTTGTGGACCTCAGTGGCTCAGGAGATTGTAAATCCACATATGCTCATGTTTACCCAGCTATGACCCAAACACAGTACAGACCTGTGCAAGTAGCAGATAGTTCAATATGGCTATATTTCTCACCAGACTACAGGTCAAAACAATGTGAGGCCTAATATCTCTGGGCTTTGATTGGATGTGGTGTCAAGGAAGGGTTGGACAGTAGGGAGAAGTCCACACACAGACAGGACATGCTGGCAAAAGCAAAGAAACGTCCAAAATTAGAGTTGACTTTGCTGGAATGTCCCCTGCCCTCCCCTTTGAGTAAGCAGTGAGGCCGGTATTTAGAGGAGAGGTTGGGTGTGTGTGTGTGTGTGTGTGTTGTTATAGTAGGGGGCTCAGTCTGTCTTGTTGTCTTGTGCATTTATGTAAGCTGTTAACCGGGTGTTCATGGGAGTTCCTTCTCAGGCACCAGAGAGGTAACCAAGAAAGACAACTGAAAAAGCAACCGTCTCTGTGGACACGAATAATCAGGAGGACAAAGAGCACAGACAATCCGAGATACACGATCTTTGTACAGATTTGTAAATGATACAATGCTACAGTTGTTGCTCCTAGCAACTATATTTGTGTTTATATCTGTGTATGCCAGTATGATTTGGAAGACCAATTTACTATGAAGGCCCTTAATATAATTTCCTGTTTACCAATAGTAAATTCAGAAAATATAACGGAAGCTCACTGAAAGTGCTGCTTAAAAAGGACGACTGACAAAGCCTTGAGCTCCGAAGTTGTAAGCAGAGGAGTAGTTTCAAGTACAGACAACTCTGCTCTTGGCTGACATCAGAGTGTGCATGCTATTTATCGATCTTTTGAAGCTTTTGTCAGGCTGAACAGAATAAGACAGTGGAGAGTTTTCTCGCTTCAGTTGCATTTGTCTGTCTGAATTTCTTTCCAGGGGTCTGATGAAACCATTCGAGTTGTATCCATGGACAAAGACTACCACGTGGAATGCTATCACTGCGAGGTGGGTCAAAAACACATCATGTGTCTCTGTTACAAACCTGAAAGTGAAGCTTTGCATTTGAAGACACGCATGTTTGACTGTGATCCAGGGATGCTCTGAATCGCTCATCAAGAGAAATCATTATGAGAAGATATCCGATCTTAATTACAGTCTTTCCGGTAATTACGTACTGCTTAACAGAGCAGGTACGCAACACCTCATCATCCCTGTCTCATCATTTTACTCAAATGCTTCTTCGTCTTTCTTTTTTTTTTTTTTGCCAAAGGCTGATTGACAGCTGCTGTTCTTTCACTTCATGCAAATAAAAACCAGTGGGCTGTGAGGAGCAGCTCCCTGTTAAAGTAGTGTTTAGCTGCTGAATGGCTGCATCCTAAGAATACAGTAGATAAAAGAGGAGCATCTTAGTAAAGAATAATGTCTTTGTAAACAGATGTCTTTCTTTAAACTGGAAGCCTTAAGGCCAATCAAAGAATGCTTTATAGATCAGAACATGCCGTCTTTTCTTAGCATGCAAAGATCTAACATGTACTAACAAAGACAAGTTTAGATCTTTGTGTAATTTAATTCTTAAATTCTTTACATTTTAAATGAACCTATTATAAAATGTTTATTTCTACAGAAGGTTATCTTTCACTGGTTGGAAGCGAGTCTAATACAGGGCAGAAACCAGTCTCTTCTTCCTACTCTTCTATTCAAGCTCATGCAACCTTTTAGTAGATAAGTCTCATCCTTGTTCCTCCTTTTTTGTTGCCCAGGAATGTAAGATGGAGCTGAATGACGAAGAGGGTCACCGCTGCTACCCTCTGAACGGCCACCTTCTTTGCCACTCCTGCCACCTAAAGAACATTGAACCGGGCTGCTCCTCTGCCATCGCCACCGGCGCCTCCTACTAACAGTTCCATAGGTGGAGGAGGACACCTGGTGGATAAATGGAGGAACTTCCAAAGAAAGGAGGAGTGGATTATGTACAATTCTTGTTGTAGAGGATTGATTAATGCTATGTGTCAAATCATACTGTGGTTTGATGTGTATTTTCACAGGAATGTTAATGAAGTTTCTATTACGCCTAGAGAGGTTTTGACCCGATAATAATGAAGTATTGTAATACACAAAATACAAAAGCTCTGCTTTGAATGCAGTAAAGCATTGTTTTCTACCGGTTGCTTACATTGACTAAATATCAACACGCATTCTTCTGCTGTGAAATTACAGTCCTTAATTAATCCATAAATTATCTGTCTAAAGGTTCTAATTAGGATACTTTTCACAGAATGTGCTGGATGCCTATTGTGCCTCCACAGTTTTTACATGCAATAATAACAGTTGTGTATTTACATAGGAGAAATACACAGAAACATTTGTGTTAAACATTATTTCAAAAACTCAAAGCACAACAGTAATTTCTTTACTTTTCCATTTTTAACCAGAGTAACACATTCATGTCATTCTTAAAGTGTTTACCAGTGGTAACCAGAGTCATCATTGTTGTTCATTTTCCATATGCAAAATTCCAGGATGCAAATTATGCAAATTGTATCAGATTATCATTTTTGAACACAACCATTCCATAGGTATGTTAAGCAGTGCAATTGTCCCAGAGGTTGCTAAGTCTGGGCTTACTTTTTTGAGTTAAATCAAGAACGCTTCAGAGAGCCAGGTTATATTGTTCTGTGATAAATGAACAGACATTATTAGTTAAATGTCCTCCGCTCATAGATTTGTGAGTTCTCTATGCACCAATGAAGAGCTTGGTATTATGCCTGTAGTTCTATGTATTTTGTTGCATTTACCAACATTGTATATTTAAAAAGAGTTATATTTTAGGCCTTTACGCATTTATCTTTGTTTAATTTTGACTTTTGTGCAAAACCCCTAAAATACTAATTTGATTTGCAGTAGGAAGTACAGTTTTGATCGCCTGCTTTGCCATCCATATGTTATTCGTGTCTTGAGTTTACTAACTTATACAATACTTAAGTTGCTTGTCATTTGAGGTCCTTATTTTATAGCCAGCTGTAGTTATAACGAAGAGCAAACATATACAACTGTTGTATGATTGTTGGAAAGAAAATATTTAATAAATGCATTGCAATAGGTAAAATTTTCAATTTTAATTTGACTCTTTTTTGTTAACAATAAAAAAAATCATCAAATCATGACATTTTGCTTTGGGAGACAAAGGAGCATATCTACATTTACATATCTATTTTATTAACATGAAAACTATTTGATCAATGGGCCCACATCAATGCTGTCCAAATTCACTGAGTAGTGGGGACAGTCAAACACAATGTGAACTTGCAGAATTTGTCATTTGTGGTCCAGGAATGGATGTCAGACTAGTAGTACTGACATATATATGTATATATATAATCTCAAAGCGCAACATATGTATGTACATCTACTGAAAAAAAAACTAACGAAAAAGTGAACCGAGCTAGCCAGGAGTCGAACCTAGAATCTTCTGATCCGTAGTCAGACGCGTTATCCATTGCGCCACTAGCCCGATGACGATATAGCAGACCCACGAAATGCATTAAATAGTCGGTGATACGCCGGATTATGATATATGATTACGAATACCACTAGTTACAGTAAGTCCGTTTCCTGGATAGAATAAAACATGTTAAATAAGAAGGGAACGCGTTATCCACTGCAGCACTGCTCCACAGACATATCAGGCCTTGCAGTATTCATACCACATTTCACTGACTTCATCCTTCTGTCTTAGCCATAGATCTACGAAATATACAATAGTTCAAACTAATTTCCTCAAAGTTGTTCTACGAAAACGAGACAAGCCACAGCCAGGACTCACAATCTTCCGAGGAGTGTTATTAGGCAGTGAGCGGGATGTTGACATCAGTTTCTGAAACTTTAATCATCTAACTTTCTATCAAATGATCAATCATATATGATCTTAGTGTTAGCAATTACTTCGATACTGTGACATTTTCAAAGATAAATAAAATTAAATATAAACAAGAAAACTAAATTTAAAAAATATACCCTCATTAGACAGCAGATGTCGCACTTACTGTGTATGATAGGCTGGCACGTATCTACTACTACTGCTGCCGAAAACCCTTAAGGCCCACACATGACCCCGTGTAACCTAAGGACAGAAAATTTCACAACAGCAGGCTCCATTTTACCAGTGCCCAGGATTCCCTGAGGGACACATATGAAGACTGGAAGGTAAAAGTCAAATGGTTGCTGAGCACAGTAACATTGCCCGCCTCCTCCCCAGCTCCTGTTCTGACACGACACTGGCTTCCCATCAGCATTAGTCCATTCCCCAAAGAGAAAACCTCATCTTTGCAATGGAAACACCTATGGTACGCACACTAACACTACATAGATGCTCCAAGCTCACAGCCAAAACTCTGTAAATCACCAAGAATTGATACACAGCGGCTAAAGCAGAAAACATTTCATCCGGTTTCACAGAAATCAGTGAAATAGTTGGTTGTGTGTGACTTAGTGGCATAAAAGGTTATGGCACCAAGTGATTGTACACAGAGCACAAAGTTACATATTGCAAGAACAGACGTATGTATGGTGTGCTGCTAAGGGGGTGGAAAGCATTTCTCTTGTGTGTGTGTGTGTGTGTGCATTTGAAAATGAGAAACTACATCAGCAGTAGGCAGGAGAACAGGAAATGACTGAAATTTAATCCCCTCAGCTGTGTGTCAGTGTGAGCCAAAAGAGAATGATCAGTGTCCTCTTCTGTTATTCTTTATTGATGATAAAGTGTGTACAAGTCAACTGATGATTCACTGTATCTATAACAGGGTGAAGGTTTTATTTTTCAAGCTCTCCAGTGTGGGTTTGGTCCGTGGCACTTTGTTTCTCAATACATACTGTATGTTGTGTGGTCATATATTCAGTATATGTAGGTTATAAACTATTAAACATAAGACCACTACTCTGCAGAATACATACACACAAACATGCTCCCAGTGTAGCCAACGAAAAGTCTGATGACCTCATCTGTCCTTAGTGGATGCGTTAGTTTTATGTTCACTTCAAATATACTGTAGATTCAGATGCTTGTCTGTTTCACATGTTGTGAATAGCAGGCCAATGTGCATACAGTTACTTTATTAAGATAATTACTTCCTGTACATATCATGTGTGAATTCAAATTAGTCTAAAAGATTAAAATCCTGCATTATGTCTCCCCTTTTTTTATCAAAAGCTCCAAAATTAATACAGAGTTGAAAAGGAAAATTGATGAGCAAATGAACTGTACCTGAATTAACCAGACAGACTGACCGAACAACAACATACATCTTTTTGTTTTTTGTATATTTGATCAACTGAGCAACATACTGTAGGCAGACAATAGATGTCTGTATTGTCTTTACTCATAGGGCCTACCCTGATATTAGGATATTTCAATAATGTATGATCTTTGCTGGGTAGGCCAGAGAGCTATTAGACTGATGTTTGTGATGATCAGGATAAGAGATTTATTTATTTAAATCACAACTATAATTGAATGAACTCTTATTGAAGATTTTATTTTATTATTGAATTAAAACATATGGTTTAGGTCACAAAATGAATACAGTTGTAGTCATCAGGACATCAGTCTTTTGTTTTGTTGCACACATTTCTGTGAGCTGTATATTATAATGCTGCAATAACAATTTATATAGTGATCAATACATGCCCATCTTGTGTGATTTATAATATTTGCATTTTTTGAAGGCGATACATAGGTAGACAGGAAGGTGAATTTTCCTCCTGGGAATCAGTGAGCAAATGTTCAAAATTCACATTTCTGGTGTAAATAAAAATCTGTCATTGATCCTGTTCACATCTTCAGTAGTTTTGCCAAAACAAACCAAAAAACCTCAGACCCAGCCATCAGATCAGTGGACAGAGTGCTTCATATTGATTTTGTGCCTTCAGCCTAGTTCATTCATGTGTGTGTGGGTTTGCTGTTACATTAGATTGCTTATTTGTTACACTGCATACCTTCTGTTTCACATAATGAAAACTCACTCGAAGCAGAAATGTGTACAAACTCGACTCCATCATGATGGCTACAATTACATCCACCCATCCCCTGCAATTCTTACCCGGATCAGGCGGTGCTTGAATCGAACGCACTCACTTGCCTTTGTAACCCCGCCCCTCCGGTTAACTCCCCCAGTGACGACAGCAGAGTCCTCCCAATGCGGGGGCTTTGTGGATGGGCACTGGCTGCACCGTGGAGAAAAACGTGCAGCAACTCTGCTGTGAGCGTTGTCAGTGTCAGTGACAAACAAACCGAGACCCACAGGGCCGCTTGTACAGACGCTGCAGTGGCGGATAAATAGAGGGATTCATAAAGGGAATGTGGCATGCATTAATTTGTGTGTGCAGATATTTGGATGTTTCTGAGGAATAAAAAGTGGACTGCTGCTGCTGCTGATGGTGGTGGAGCTGCGGGCACACTGAGGCTGGGCTCTGACTTGTGACTGGCTGCATTGTTGCTTGTTTCCTGGGATGGAATAATTCTCCTCTTCATTCATCAAAGGAATAATTGATAAACTCTTCTTTTCGCTCCTCATGGTTCTTGAAGGGTAAGCTGAGGTGTTAGTGCATTGTTTATTCTCTGAAACCATCACCAAGTGGATGCTTGCACGCCTTTGTTTTTCAATCCATTGGTTCACATTTCTGTATATTTGTCAGCTAGAAAGCTACCGCACAGCATGTTTTACTCATTTACCAATAAATAAATAAAGAATAAAAGCAAAACCTGGGAATTTTCCCAGTGCAGGATGATGTTTTTTGTGTATGACTGTTTGGCATCTAAACACCCAGGGTGTGTGTGCATCTTATGTTAGCAGAGACATGGACGGGATCGGGAACACCATGCAGAAGAAGGCTGCAGAGCTGGAGCGGCTGGCCGAGGTGCTCGTCACCGGAGAACAGCTGAGGTATGTCGGCCTGAAATCCCCGCTGACCCCGTGTGTCTGCTGCGGGTCACACATTGAGGGAAGGTTGTGTCCCATATAAAATGAAACTGCACCTTTGTTTAGTTGCTCAATCTTGCGTGTTTTTTGGATGAACAAGGACATGACAGGACATGACACATAAAATGAGAGAAGTGGGTGTTGTAAGCATGACGGCAGGTTAATGATCATGCATGTACAACAGCTCTCTCTTTCTCTCTCTCACTAAAAACTGGCAGCACTGCCAGCACAGCTCTGCTGCAGCAGCATGCACAGCCAATCAAAGGCATTTCACACATGCACAACCTTTCCCCGTGCACACTGCTGCAGGATCCTGTTTTGTGTTACTGCTTTTAGGACTTGAACACATGAGTAATCTTTGTTGCTCCAGTAATACAGTGCCCTTTGAGCAGCACAGGGAATTATAAACGTACTAACCTTTTATTGCTGTCATACCCTGCCAGGTCATCACATCAGGCAATTGTATCGCTAACCCTGGCAGTGTTGTTGACATGCTCTGCCCTTTGACCTACTGTACGTAAAGAAAGGCCCCATAACCTCTGGTTTACACTCCCAGCAATGAATAGAGGCTCAGTAGGTAGAGCGTGGCATCAATGCCTGGAATTTCAGCCCCCCACTGAACTATGAGGAAACTATCCCACTGAATTGTGTTTGTGAAGAAGTTCCTCTGTAAACCATCGCCCTGTCAGATGAACCATAAAAAGTGACAAGCATCACCTCAGGACATTAATAGTTAGTGTCTTTGTGTTACTCTTCTATGTGCTCTTGCTAAGCGCCGGTGTGCGTTTTCCTGTTTGCCATTGTATACCGTGTCTGTGCGTGTGTCAGTGTCCCTGGCACAGCTGTACACCGAGGCTGCCAGCTGGCAGTGGAGCAGGGGTCAATGAACCAAGGGTTGGTCGGAGTAGCTGTCCCAGAATCCTCTGACATACAAGATCCCCAGAGGATGAATCATTTTGACTTTGGTGTTCCTTTGACTTTTGACATTTTTGTCTGTTGGATAGATTGTCATAGAAATGTGGTGCAGAAACTCCTACTCATGATGAACTAATGAACTTTCATCTAGTGGCATCAGTTAAACCAAAGACATCCCCATCAGCATCAGGTGTACTTTGTGTTTAGTGCTAATGAGCAAATGTTGAACTAAGTGAACATGGTAAAAATACATGCCCACTATCAGCATTTTCACTGTGAGCATGTTAGTCTAGCAAACCTCTCTCTGCTTGATACTGCTGTAGAGTCTTGCCTTGTCACATTGTGCAGTACAAACACATACCGGACAGTTTAATGATTGATGTTCCTCCTCCGTGTCTTACCATGACCTCCTGCTTTACCTTTGTCCTTAAGTCTGAATTGATATTTCAGAGGAGGTGAGAGGAGTCACAGTCAATGTCATTTTGTAAACAATAGTATTCCTGATATGAAAACACTGCAAGTATAAAAGCAAGGAGTGTACCTGATCCACACCTTTGTTTGATCATCACAAGTCAAGCTCATGGAAAAGTGATATAATTCCTGGTACAGATAACAGTATGCGGTCTATTTTTAAAATATCTTATCACACATTTGTGTAGACTACTAATATTCTCAAGCAGATGTGCTTCAGGGTTGAAAAATAGACAGAAAGATGGATACCATGGGCTGCAGACACATGCAGCTGCTGTAGTAAGTCCTGTGACCAGTTCATACTCGTGAATAGGCCGTTTGTTGCACTATGGCAGAGTCAGCCCGGGACTCTGCATCATCAGTCCTACTGGGAGCCAGAGACTCGTTCAGAACCAATCCGACTTTTAGTTGTTTTGTCCTAGCGCAATAAAAAAAAAAAAAAAAAAAAAAATAATAAAAAAAAAAAATATATATATATATATATATATATATATATATATATATATATATATATATATATATATATATATATATATATACTTTTGTGTTTTTACAGTCATTATTTGATTGAAGAGTTACAGAAAAGCAACAACTGAGCTAACCGACACCCCCTTCCAACTCCATTTGAGATGATTTGATTGATTGAAGATGTTAGGACTGGTTGGAAGTAAAAATCTGTAACTTGTTTGCCCATCTCGAGTCTTGGCAGAACAGTGTGTGTAGGTACTTAGTGAAGCAGTTTTGGACCAGCGCTGTCATTCCTAACTCGGGGTGATGCTAGCCAGCTGCACACAGAACCAGCATGAAGTGGAACCAGCTAGCTGCAGGAAACTTGGCTAATGCTGGGGTAGACTATTTCACAATACTCAGGTTCAGGAAGAGGTCACTTTAATGATGTGAAACCAGCATCAAGGACAGCCATAAAAGCATGAGAGGCCTGTCATGTCATCATGCGATATAGTCACATCATGAATCCCTGAGAGCAGTTTTATATGAATAGTATTTACGGGTACCAAGGGTATAAACATAAATTTGACCTATTATCTAGATAAATCATGCTTTCTACTACTAGAAGATTATCTTTATAAGATAATGACATGCAGCTCACATACATAACTAAAACAGGGAATGCCTGCACTGCCACCGTATTAGAAGGTGAAACATTATTCAGTCTTTTATTCTGTTTTTCTGCTCTGTGGCTTGTTTCCAGGCTGCGGCTCCACGAGGCCAAGGTGATCAAGGATCGGCGGCATCACCTGCGAACCTACCCAAACTGCTTCGTTGCTAAGGAGCTCATTGATTGGCTGATTGAACACAAGGAGGCCTCAGAGCGAGACACGGCCATCAAGATCATGCAGAAACTTTTAGACCAGAGCATCATTCACCACGGTAAGGCTGGGCTACAACAGCAAGCGTCTTTCTTTCTTTCTCTCTTGACATTTTCTGGGAACGGTCAGTGGCCTTTTAAAAGATGGTTCTTCGTGTCTCCGAGCCAATTTGGCTCACTACCTGTGTCACGTTTGACTAGACACTGACAACAGAGGCGGAACAAGTCGCCTCCCTCTTTCTCTTAAAAGTTAAAGTTTAGACAGAGCGAACTCAATGTTGACTCATCTCAGCTGCAGATGAATGATTTAATGATGTTTAGATGTTAGTGACCGCTTCATACAAACAGAATTAAAATTCCCATGCTCATGCTGTTTTATACCATCATTAATCGCACCCAGATGAATAAAAAACCTCTGTCGCTGATGGTTGGAAGAAATTAAAGTAAACTTAATTATGGTTCATGTATTGCACATGAAACAGCTTGTATGTATTTTGGGTTTTCTATTATAAGTCTTCCTGTTCTTGCTCTTGTTCACTGCTAATGAATCTTTGCCTTCCATTCTTGTGATTCCTGCAGGTGATGAGCCTTTAACACTAACACTAAAACCTCTATACATGTGTGTGTGTTTTCAGTGTGTGACGAGCACCGGGAGTTCAAAGACCTGAAGTTGTTTTACCGCTTCCGGAAAGACGATGGCACGTTCCCTTTGGACAGTGAAGCCAAGGTCTTCATGAGGGGCCAGAGGATCTACGAGAAGTATGAACACACACTAACACACCAGATAACACAATCACAACCACTCAGTCATGCGCAGCTATGAGATGGATTGAAGGAAATGGCTGTTCATACAGCTGCATAACGGAAACAGGAATTCCCCAGACATTTCATTTCAGCATTTTTAATTGATTTTTTTTTTTCAGCATGGAGCTTTAAAGGAACAGTCCATTGTAGTTTGAGAAGATTGGCATCCGTCTTCACAGTTAGTACAATATGTAGGTACTTGAAGCAGAGGGAAACCGTTTCTGCTCTTTACCTATAAAAGTAACTTATAAACACATTTTTTCTTGTTGGTTTAATCCAAATGAAAACTGTAAAAGCTACAATTCTCATCTCCTCAAAATGATGACCACTGATCTGACACTGTTTAAACTTTTACAAGTTCATGGCCACTTGGCAGGCATGTATTTCCTGCCTTCCTCTCTGTGAGAGTCACTCACGTTCTCCACGCAGCATGCTGATTGAGTGCGTTTGAGTGACGTTTTAGAAAATTTGTTTTGCTGGTTCCATTGGATTAGAAAGCATTGTATTGAGTTTAACTGGTTTGAAACCGTGATAAAAGCCCGTAGGCATTGGAGATATCGGAAGCATTTTAACAAGAGATGACTCATAGCATGTGTCCAGGGACAGGCTGGGTTTAGAGTGGGCACAGCTTATGGGACTGTTTTTGTGTGTCATCAGGTCTTGTACCCATGATGCTGTTTTCAGGTTGTGATGAGACTAATTATTTCTATAATAACCCTAAATTGTTCCTCTGTGGCTGTCCATTCCCCTCTTTGGCTGTCTGTTAGAGGCATCTTTAGAGTTATGCGCACACACTCTGTTTTTGCGTGTGCAACCAACTTTTGTAGAAAACAGCTCTCCTTTCCTGTTTTCATACAACCTGCCACCTCTTTGTCACATGAGTAAACTGTATTTCTCTGCCTCTCTTAACACATACACAGTGACACTCTTCTAAGCAGAGACCTATTTTCATGCCTGTTACTGACACAACACACACACACACACACACTCGTGCGCATCACTTGCATAAGAGGAAGAAATAGTCCAAGGGGAGACATCTGTCGTCTCAGCTCTCAAAAGCTATGTGTTTATGTAATCACCATGGTGCAGCCCAGGACACACACACACACACACACACACACACACACACACACACACACACACACACACACACACACACACACACACACACACACACACACACACACACACACACACACACACACACACAGAAAAACATCCCTCAAGCTTGCTTGGGTGGATGCTTACTTGTGAACCAGAGTTGCTTTAAGATGACACTTCCAGCACAAGTAACACTCAGCATAAAAAAACAACCATCTCTCTGTCCTGAGTACAAAGTGTAGCTATCTCCATCCGGTAAGGATCATTGTTCCTGCTGCTCGTTTTGTATACCACAATTGTTTTTGATAAGAGGATTGCAGATTCAGTTAAATATCATTATATTTAAAATGAATGAAATGTTTCTCTGGGTTTCAGGATACAGTACAGCAGGGGTAATAACCCATCAAACCTTGGCAAAAAGAATAAAATAGCCAGTAGGGTGCCAGTTAGCTTAGTAGAGTGTGCGCCCCATGTACAAAGGCTCAGTCCTTGCTGCAGTGGCCCAGGGTTCAAATCCAACCTGTGGCCCTTTGCTGCATGTCATCCATACATAAGTCTATTTGATATATCATTGGAAAAAAAAACTGGTGATGACTCTGTTATGTAAGTTTCTGCTCTTTTCATTGGTGGCAATGTAGGTCGGTCCAGCACTTTGGTCCAGACTGAAATATCTCAACAATTATAAGACGGATTGCCATGGAATTTGGTGTAGACATTAATAACATTCCTGTATTTAGTGCTCATTAGCAGATCTTGGCAGTCAAACATGCTAAACTAACATAATAAACATAGTAAACCTTCCTGCTTTAACATTAGCATGTTAGCATTCTGATGTTACTATTTAGCTCTGTACCAGTGTCTGGGTGATGGACATGTGCCTCCACAATCTTTCATTTTGTTGATATTTATTGATTGACTGATGTTTGGAAGTTTCAGATTTTTAACTGAATGAAAAGCCACTGTTGGTTGACCAAAGTGGATCTGAAAGTCTGGAGTTACTTTTTGACATGCAATCTCTAAAATAAGGGTTTAAAATATAGCAATTGAACGTCTATAAAGGTCATAAAAGAGTGGATATAATAGATGCAATAGATATAAGCTGTAGCAGCTGGTGAAGCAGGACAGTGTGGCCATGGTCAGGTTGATCTGATGTTTCTCTTAGTAAGCACTTATGTACAATGCAGTTATCACTTTGTTGCATCTTTGTCCTTGCTGGATCATCAACACTTGACTGTGCCCTGTAGCATAAATATTTATACATACAAAAGCGCATACAGTATATGCTGTCTATGGCTATACAGTGCGTTACATAAGGCACCCATTTCCCTGCAGCCTGCATTTTCACATCTAGATTTTCCATTGGAAAAATAAACAGCCTTCCTCACACATTGATCTCCGATGCTATCAATTGCCACTCCAATAAACAAACCACAGGAAGGCATTTCAAACAGTTACTATTATGACAGCATTTCCTAGGCGACAGTGTTAGTCAGGGAAAACAATGTTTTACAAGCCTTTTAAAGCATTGTTCACCATGTGGACTGTTTACGCACGTGTGCGTACTGTATATTGTGCTTGAATTGCTTAATTAAGCCACACTCGTGTTGAACTATTAAATAGAAAAAAGACCTTTTGAATAAATGAATGAAATGAAATCTAATCTTTGGTTATTTGGGATGAATGGCCTGTTCCACGCTAACACAGTCACACCTACAGTAAAATTTACTGCAATACTCCAATTCAATCTTAGTTTACTTAAGTCACTTCAGACGGAGAGAACTTTCATCACTATCTTTATACTTGATGGAAGACAAATACAATCTCTGCAGGTACTTTTCTCTTGTAGTGTGCACACATGTCTTTATTTATGTTCATGCTTTAGTGTGTTTGAGAGAGAAGAGACGTGTCCCTTTGTCTTTTCTAGTCTAGAAAACGCATCAGTTTAAAACAACAAAGGCTCTCATTGTCCAGGCACCACTGCCTTAAAGGACCACGGTGGTTGTGAATGTTTTAGCCCATTTACTGCAAATTGCATACACTTAACATTATTGGCGACCATTTTTCTGCATTCCTGACTTTCATCACACACATTTATTTAGCCTTTGCTGTCAGATAAGGAAGATGCATGCTGCCAAATCAGGAGAGGGCAACACAACCTTTCATTTCTCAACATACCACTGGTTTATCAAGTGTTACACAGATATACAAACAAAAGAAAAGCTGCTGTTTATCACTGCAAGGCTAAGGAAAAGTTGCAACTTAGAATGGCTGACTAATTACATTAACTGCTGTCCATGCTTGAGAGTAGATCCTAACATTTCCACACGACTAACTGATGACTGGAGGAATGTCTTTGGTTATTGCAATAGGAAAACCAGACATACAGGATTATTACTAAAGGGAGGTTTATAACATAAATGCACATTAACATTTCATGTTATCTTAAGGCTAATGCTAATCTGTACTGAAAGTCCTGATAAGTACTGTAAGTAATGTTATCATTCACGTGTCCTTCCATGAGGTCAGTGTAACTTAGATCAAATTGAAATGAAACAGATTTACCATGAGGAAAGGTCATGAAAAGTTCTAAGCTGCCTGTGTGTACCGAATAGCATTTCTGTTTGTCTAACAGAAATACAAAAAGTTTCATTTGGCTGTGAAGTGGCCACGATGCAGCAGAGATGTAACAAACTTATGGTCTATTTTCTAAATAATGGTTGAGAAATATGTGTAGTTTTTCTCATGTTCTTAACATTTGGTCAGAGACATTCAGTAACCAATAAAAAGTGACAATATAAGCACAAGCTTTGTTATGTAAGGTTGAAATTCTCAATAATGCTTAGCTGTGGGCCTCTCTCTCACTTACATTTTATCCTTAGTTCTTACACCTTCGTTATTATTCAACCCATCAGATAGTTTGGAACTTCTTTTCCCAAAAACTTTTGCCTGCTCTGTGACACAGCAACCTGCTTTCTGCACAGACCTCTCACAGGTCCCTTAAATATGCTCAAAGTGGAAAAGAGAGACATTGGAGAGAAGCCAGGATTGTTGATTGTTGAATCAAATAAGAAGCCCTTTTATTTGTGTTTTGTTGTGTAGTCATCAGTACCCAACCTTTATGCATGACCAAATCTGAGAGCAGGGAAAAACTTGGTGGTCCTACAATTATGTCTCTGTGGACAACACTCCAGCTCACTGAACAACTACACTGAGTACATATCTAGGTCAAAGCAGTTTGCCTTGTCTCAATTTAAGTTATCATAATATCATTTACATACTGTATATACAGTCTCATGTCATTTATAATATACTGTATTAAAACACTCCTGCTATTATTCCAAGCACTGTGCTTTATTTGTACTTTTAGTACAGTGCTTTGAGTCAATCCCTATGAGCTAACATAACGTGTTGACTTAACGTGTTTACACGGATTAAATGGTATTGTGTGCACAGTCAAGTCTTGTAGAACATTATGTTCCAGTTTTCTTCCATCATTTGTACAATGATGTTGGCTTCTAATGTGGGTCATAGCACTGAAGTCCCACTGAAGCTCCAAATCCATCAAATCTTGACACCTGTACAAGTCATGTTTTCTCCAGTGTTGACCGAAACACCACCCTGGGTGTGCACCACTATTTTCTATAAAATGGCATTTAAACTACAGCTCTATTTTTTGCCCAGGAATACAGTTTCACTCTGCGACCAAGTTTAATGACAAAATAACTAAGTGTGTCTGAAAGAACACACTATATACCAGCCTTTTCTTGGCACGCTACTCTTCCCGCAGTTTTTGTCGCACATACACAAAAAAGGTATCAAAGTGTGCAGCTTGGCCAGGAATCAGCTGGTTTGCCGATAAATCGCCAAAAACCACGCCAAAAAAATGAATGGGTGTGTATTGGACAAATGTTCGAGAACTAGACTGCGTGAAAACTGCGATCGAGGCTGCAAATGTCACTCTACAGACATGATTACCACTCAAAACATAGAAGCTGTCAGATTTTTATTTTGGGGTCAGACACAAAGATGCGCCACCAACACACATCTATTGCCCAATCTACTCCTATGTTAATTTCAGAAGAGAAATTTCCAAAAGGAGCAGGGTGCACCTGTTCTTTCTCTAATTCCCGAGGCCAAAGTTTATACAATTTTCGCCTGAAAATTGTCAAGGAAATTGTCCATGAGATGAGGATGCTGATGGTCATTTGGGCTTTTGGTTTGCAGCACACCGTTCTTGGCATTTTTGGCCACCTTTGAGGGGCTTTATTTAGAGATTTACTGTGTGGGAGAGACACAGAGTGTGTGCAGGCACCTATGCCTAATTACTCTGACCTGCAGCTGACCCTGGTTTGTTGGCAACCTCAAGCCTGCCTTTGACTAACTTTATTAAAGTGTATGATATCAGTGACTATTAAGACTACATTTTTAATGTCGGCCATTTTATTCTTCTCTCTCGCAGACACAAACACATAGATAGAGAGACAGAAGACAAAAGTCTTTCAAAATAAGAGTCCCTTCAAAATACGAGCCTATTAAAAAGGTAATGATGACACAGCTTTTTGTATTAATACTGAATTTGCTGAGCAGTGTCAATAATAATGTATGGGGGCCAGAGTCAGGCACACTCAGAATTTCTTTAGAATTTTTTTTCTAGTTGTTGTCTTGAAATGCAGGCCTGCAGCCCTGGATCATCAGTTATAGCTGAATGAACCTGAGGGGATGTACTAGCAGAAAGAGGAGACTTTCTACAGGTTGCATTTAGTTTAATTTCCCATATTTGTATGCGCATGTAGCTTCATTAAAGCAGAAGCTGTTTTCCCTGAATATAAACAGTAGACCAACCTTGCCTGCTCCATGCACAGCCATAATCAGTTATCAGGCTAGTTATGTTTTTTCTTAAATGAACTCGACAGGGCTAGTTTGCTTATACACTTTCCTTCAGAGTTAGATGACAAGATCAATACCTCTCTCAGGTCTCTATGACAAATATGTAGCTAGCCAGTTAGCATTAAAGCTGATCACGGGGAAATAGTTAGCACCTCCAAAGGTCTAAAGAGAGGCTGATGGGTTCATTTGTGTCAGCTTCAGGCAGAGCTAGGCTAGGCTAACTGCCAACTGGCTGGTTCATGTTTAGTGTACAGACACAGGAGTGGTATCAATACAGTACATAAGTCAATAAGCATATTTCCAATGTCTTTAACCTGTCATCCATCAACCTTTTCATGGCAAAGTCATATTTAATCTCTCGATTGACAGACTAATCTCGGATGAATTTGTGAAAAGAATCACGTCTAAATTTACACAGATTAAAAAATGATCTGTTCACTCTGTACAGACGGCACCGGTTCTAGATGCAGTTTGGAGCAGTCTAAGTAGGGCAGTGGTCGGTTGTTAAAGTTTCCTAGCCTGGAGCTTAAATGCTTTCCCTATAGGATGTGTCTGCTGGTGCAAATATTGAGCGTCTTCGTGTGACAGCTTTCCATTATTTCAGTTCATGAAATGCTCTAAGCGTTCTTACACATCTGCAAGTTGCTATTATATTCATAAATGATATATGTCAGCCTGTGTGAAGCTGTAGAGTTGGTAGTTTCGTGAGTGATTACAGCCATTAAAACACAATGTGGGAAATATAATTCGTGCCAGCAAAACATGGCAAACAACAATGTGGAAAGTGTCTCTTTGATAGTACAGTTCGTTGCTAGCACATGTTTTGACATGTACAGGTGAGCCACAGAGCTCACTGTTTCTTAATGCTGTTTGAATGTTCAGATGAATGTGTTTGGGTGTGAATTTCATTTTTAAAGAGTGCTTCACTGTGAGAGAGTCAGAAATTCTGCTCTGTGCATGTGTGTACTTGTCTGTTTTTGTTTGTTTGAGTGTTATCGAGAAAAGGATCACAGCACTTCATGTAATCCTTTAATAGGCTATTGAGAAATGCGTACATATATAACTAAAAGAGTAAAACACACGCTCAATTGACAAGTTTCGAAATCTTATCCACTGCTGTGAAACAGGTTTTTACTTGAGTTGAGTCCACAAAGTCGAGCCTTAACTAATTGTCGGTGAAGCAGATCTCAAAGTTTTGTCATTGTGATAATCTGAGCTATACTTTTGGTGTATGAGGCGCTGGTAATAACATTTAGTTTTAAGGTTCATTCTCGTTGCCTTGATTTATGTGGCTGAGGTGCTAATCCGGAGATGGTTATAGTACAGAGCAGTGTTTGTACGTTTTGACAGATTACAGAGTGGAGAAATAGGCAGAGCTGATTGGTTTGGAAGATTTTCCATGCTGGAAATTCCCACTGAGAAAGCTCACTTTTTTACAGTAACTCAAGTTTGACTGAACACGTCTTAGATAATTAAACAGTTACATTGAGAACTTCTGATCAGAGAGGTCTGTGTTGTATGTACTGCGAATTTGACTTAATTTTATTTAATTCGATGATGTCATTACTGTAAATTCCTTTTTGGCCATGATAATCGTGTAATGAATAATTATCGTGCTTGATATCAGCTCTAGTTCCAGCTCATTTACATTGTTGTCTTTATGCAGTCAAGAATATTGCACCATAGATCCTAAATTGATCAAAATCCAAAATCAAATGTATTCCAGTTACTGAATTTGTGGCTGAAAGTTCTCACAGTTCCCATAAAGCTAAATGTCTAACAGGAAACTGTTATTTGCGGAGTTACCACTTAATTGGAAGCTTAGCTTAGCTTGCTTTCTGAATGCGATGGCCTATGACTTATCTCAAAAGGTTTTTCTTTGAAAATAACAAAGGTTTGCTCGCTTGTTTTTCTCTGCAGATTGATGAATACAGAAAACAATCTGTTACAAACCAGGGAGGAGGAAGGGGGGGCATTTGAGCGAACACTGGTGGCCTCTGAGTTCATCGACTGGCTGCTGCAGGAGGGGGAGATGGCAACCAGGGAGGAGGCGGAGCGGCTGGGGCGGAGGCTTCTTGAACATGGCATCATCCAGCACGGTAAGGAAGATTGGTCGACTGATCACAGTGTGTGCATGCTGTAAATGTTCATTTATGTGCTGAAAATATTTCAAAAATATTAAACGTCACCTGTGTCTCAATCTCAAGTATTTAAAAGTTGTATTGCACTTGTCTGTGCCTGTGTGTCTGAGGGCCACAGAGTCTGACCGATGGTCATGCTATTGACAGATGGATGATGATGTGAATGATGTTTGGTTAAAGTAAAGGTCGAAGCCTCTCGAAGTAGCTTCGTCTGACTGCTACATGATCCTGTCAAAGGGCTTTGCTGATACAGCATAGCAACCTGGCTCTGGTATTGCATTCTTCCATCAGTTATATTCAGACCCCATCCAGCTCCTCCTAACCTGGTGATCATTTATAACTCTGTGTTACCTTTGCTTCGCACTTTTGGGTCATGCAATCTGATATCTGCAGTAGACTTGTAGATTACAGTCCTATCTGCATACTTGCACACACACTATCAACTCATTTAAAAAAAAAGTCCTTGTCAAAGTCTTGTGCAAATCCGTTTGAGACCTAGCTAACCATTTTGATATATATATATATATATATATATATATATATATATATATATATATATATATATATATATATATATATATATATATATATATATATATATATATATGTGTGTGTGTGTGTGTCTAGATAGATCTAATTTGGATTACAGTTACACCTCTTTATTAAAACTTACCCCTCACACCCTAAAAAAATAGGTTAACATAGCCTCAAATAAGGAACTGGAACTGTGTAAGTTCAGCACCCATACTCCTAAAACTCACTACAGCCTGTTTTTGGCTCCCAGACGTTCTGGACTGACCTATATTACATCTCACACTGTGTGGGGTTGTATTTCACTAGTCTTAATTCTCTGTGTCTCCTATGCTTTGCCTGACCTGTCTCAAGCTGCACTCAGGAGTGATACAGAATGTTAATGAGTACTAAACATGAGGAAAATGTGACCTGTGGTCATACAGGCATCATGAGGTCAACAAGATCTTCTGGCTGTAGAGTACACACCCAGGGCTATCATGTTATCTCTGAATATGTGATGTATACATACATGTGATTGGTTTGACTTTGAATCTTATTAGTGGTTGAAGAGGTACTCAAACTATTAATACCATTATGTTAAAATACTCCTGCATTATAATATTTAACACTATTTTTCAGGCAGTGTTTAGCTCAGTTGGTAGAGCAGCCGCCCCATGTGGAAAGGCCTAGTCTTTGCTGCGGAAGCCCGGGGTTTGAACCCCACCTGTGGCTCTTTCCCGCATGTTATTTCTCATCTCTCTCCCAACATTTCCTGTCACTCTTCAGCTCCCCCTATAAAAATAAAGCTTGAAAAGGCCAAAAAAAACCTTAAAAGACAGAAAAACCAGTTAATATTACTTAGTGTCTGTCTTTTATCCTTTTATTTCACAAAGCTTTCATAAAGCTTTCTTGTCTGGTGACTTCTTGCCCGGTCACTATCCTTTTCTCTTCTTAGCTTCTTCTGTCAATGTCCTCTTTGGTCTTGTGTACTGCCTGCTTGCTGAGCTCCGGTTCTGACACAACACTGGCTCCGTGGACCTGAAATCCTCATCTTCTTGGTGGACAAAAAACACCAACGCTCCTCCAGTGCTTTGAGCTCACAGTCCAGGCAGCACGGCTAACACACTAAGATAACATCAGCTAACAGCAGCTACAGTTTGTAGCAGTTTACTGTTCCTCAGGAAACTGTAAATCAGAGCATGGAGCCGATGAACAACTGAGCAAAAAATATGACCCAATTTCACCAAAATAAGCTGGTGGTGTGCGACTTACCTCTGGTGATCATTCCCGGAGAACAAAGTGATATAGTGCAACAGATGTACAGGGCACAGAGTGGCAATGACAGAGACACCATTCACCTGATTGCATGTCAGTGGTAGAAAAGTTATGCAATGGGGCTTTAATCAGAAGTGGTCAGATGTTTTTTGGATATTACATTCTATATAGTCTTGCTCGAAGACACCTTGACCTGTGGATGGGACACCTGAGGAGTAAATTAACTCTTTGATAAACAGAAAACCTGCTCTAATAGCTACGCTGCAGCTGCAGGTAAAATCTGAATATGTAAATTAAGTAATCATTCCTAAATCCAATAAGTTCAATATGTCCCTTTGGAAATGTAGCAGAGGATAAATATAATGTAGTATATAATAGAAATACCCTAAAATTGTAATATAGTCAATATACTTTCCACAACTGTGTTTTAGTTCCGGCATGAAAACAGAATAATCTTTTATCTTTTAATTTTATTTTTCAAAACAAAAAAAACAAAGCAAGGTAAGTCTGGAAATGTTTTAACAAAAACTGGACAGACTTGACTTTACCGGTAGTAAGGCAATATATCTTTCAGCCTTAGTACATATTTACATACTGTCATAGTTTATTGGGAGGTTTAAGAGGAACTGAAAACCAAATTGTTTTTCTCACATGTTTTAGAAGAGCATTAACCATGGGGTCAGCGATTCTAGAGGAAGATTGTCGATACCTGAACTAAAGAGCCAAATAATTACAGCCCTCCATGTGTAATCCTTCAGAAGCTCACTCCTCTACGCATTGCCCTTGTCCTGTAGGACAGGAGCATGAATGCCATCTGTTGTTTGCTGGGATCATGTTGTGTAGCTCGGTCCGAGTCACTTTGCTCGTTTCCTATTCACAGAGCCAGGGCTGTGCACAAACACCAGATTTTTTTCCACTATTTTATTTAATAATATTTGCTAAATTTGACAAAAAAATAAATGATTGGATTAAAATGTCTGACCCTATCTTTAATGCTTCTGCTTCTGTGAGTGTGTATTTGCCATCCCTCGTTAAATCAAGCCAGTTAAAAGCATAATTAGCTCCAGCTGCATGGACAGCTTGTTGTCTTCTTTTTCAAAAAGTTTCAAAGCTATTTTAATAATGTGGAGAACATGCAGTGATTGCTGACCCACACAAGGTTGTAGTGTTTTATGTGTGTATGCTCCTGTAGATTATCAATGGACGTACATCCTGAATGAGTCTCTGTTGGGTCACCACATGACATGAAATTTGATTTGTCGCTGAGGTCTGTTGCTCACACCCAAGTCTCATTCAATTAGGATGTGTATTACTGCAGGGACGTCACATGGCCTCGGTGCTGGAGGGCTTTCTTTTTTATTTGAACATTCAGTATTATGCAGATTTCATCACATGACAGGCAGCAGCTACACACATTTGTTTTTTTTTATTAAATATATAGACAGTGGAATAAATCATTAGTTGGAAGCATTGGACATGTGCAATATAACCTTCAACACAGCTAGGGGTTTGCATGTGGAACTACTTTGGTGTGGATTGCAGACTGTATATGGCCCTAAGGAGCAATACATCATAAAAATACCCCGCCACTTCACCTCATGTAATGCACCGTCTGATCTGCTTCCTGTCAGCCTCACAGAGACTTCATAGTGTCATCCTCCCTATGGAAATAACTACACTAGCCTTGCATGGATATGATATATGTGAACTTTGCACTGTACATATCGTCATACGCTCTTTTGTTACAGTCAGGAGAGTGATTTAGTTTCCATTAGAAACACATTATAATCATGATAGAGGAGGAGCGATAACTAGATAGTCTGCATTCCTGCTCTCTGCTCTGCTGGGCAGCAGAGGTCACACGTTCATACATATGATGTATGGAAGGCAAGCCTGGATGGATCCACATTGTGTCTGGTTGTCATTGTTTACTGTGGGACAATATGGTAGCTGTTATATTCGACTCAATGAAAATAGGGATTCCACACAAAGAGGCAGCTTTAAAACGGGCTCAAAGTAAATGTTACAGATAATGTACACACGCAAATTAAGAATACAAATCGCATAAGGATAGAGTTGCTTTATCATGTTTAAAAGAACACTGTTTAAGAGACACAGTTTCAGTTTGACAGTAGTTCAGTTTATTTGCGTGCTGAGGAGACTAAAACAGGCCGTTCCATCCTGTTTTTAGCTCTCCATAGTTTTTGCTTTTGTCACATATAATAAAAGGAATCTGTTAGGTTGACAATAAATAGCTTTGCACCCACAAAAGGACAGTTGAACTAAATACAAGCCCAATGTGAGTTTCTTGTTTCTAGTTAATGACTTACTACTGACTGCTAGAATGCACTAGATTACTACATATCCGATGTCATTTTTGTTTTTTAGTTATCTATTTATTTCTGTATTTTTTCTTCAGTCTGTACTGGTAATTGCATGCTTATTCATGTTAGTTCTGCTTAACTTGCTTCATATGTTGAATACTGTGGTAATAGTGATTTGCATTTTTGACCCGGTTTGGTGATAGGTTAGGGCATGTTTGAGGGATGAAAAATGATAAAATAACCATTACATTCGCAGCAAATCACTCAGGTAAATAAACGGTTCACTCGCCTTTGCATCGCTAAAGCATCAGTGGATTCATTTCAGCAGTAGAATAAGAAAACTTTAAGAAGTTAACAACATTGACACGTGATTTTAATTGGAGGAAATTTGTATTTTTAGGTCTGAATCATGTTATTCTAGTGCAACATGGATTTTTTTCAAGCAGTAAAGTAGGAAATTATGTTGTTTTCAAAACATTTTATCAATGATTCAGGATCAAAGGTAGCGTCATAATTGATCTTTGGATCTGTAAATCCTTGTAAAGGAGTCTTGATAAGAGGAAATGCTACTATTTTTAGAAGGAAGTGTGTTGATCTAAATGTGGCAATTACTTATCCTGCATGAATGAGCCTGATGAGTCATTTCGAAATGAATAATGGGAACACAGTCTTACTAAATAAACTTTACAGACACAGGCAGTCTTTTGTCCTTGTTTTATTCAAATTCTCTTCATGTCCATTTTTCTTTGTCACCAGTCACCAACAAGCATCACTTTGTCGACGGGCCCCTTCTCTTCCAGTTCAGGATGAATTTCCGGCGGCGACGGCGATTGATTGAACTCCTTCACGAACGAGGCCGCAGCATCCCCGAGAGTCACGACAGCCCCTTCTGTCTCCGCAAACAGAACTCGGATGGAGGCAACACCAGCTTCCTCTCAGGTAGAAACTGTGCCACACACACACACACACACACACACACACACACACACACACACAATGTAACTGTGTATACAGTCATCACGTTTGATCTGTGTATGAGTTTTTCTAGCGTTTGGGGGAGACATCAGCAGCAAAAGGCAGTGGGTATCATGTCCAGTTTAATGTAACATAGTATATCAGATATTAATAGATGTCAGTTTGTGGTTAACAGAAAAGCTGATGTTACACGTGCTTCAAAAAAAACCTGACCGTGTCTGCTCTTATTATAAAATGTAAATATTTTGCTTGGTTATTGGATTCTCTTTTCTGGAGAAAAAACACGGTGACATTTTAACCTCTTTAATATTATCCTCTGTTGACACACACACCCACACACATACACCCACACACAGACATGATAACTGGTGTCCTTGGTGGTGTCTGCACCATAAAGATAATAGAGTAGAGCTATTTGCATCGCCAGGCAGAAGAACCTGGTAAAAAGTGCTGAATCTTGTTCGATTGACTTGTACTCCATTCATTCATTCACTTCATTTGATGTATTCAGCTCATATCATACTCATTACATTGTAGCACTATAAAAATGTCAAATATCTGCCCTCTGTAGCAGATATTTCCTCTGAATGTTTTAAATAGCACTCACAATTTCCACAATCTGCAAAATTATTGGGCAAGAGCTACAATTTAGGTGCCTCACTGTAATCCAAATGAAAGACCAGCTCTAAAATACATGTACAGTATATATCATTACGGAGATTATCTCCAAAAAAAAAAGTCACGTCATCTACTCAAAGAAGGTTCCCCTGAAAAACATGCACCACTTAAAGAAGCAGCATAACGTGTGTGTAATTAGCAGACAATGGTAGAGAGAGAGATGCACTCTTTTCCAACACACATGCTTAGTGCAGAGTAGTTTTCAGAATGCGCTGTAAGCCGAAACATTAATGAGGTGAAGTGAGAGGGTTAATTGACCTGCAATAAACTCTCTAATTAATTCAAGACCTGTTTACAGCTTTCCACTCACGTTCCTTCTCTTTCTCCCGTCTATCTTTAGTCTAACGTCCTTCTGTGTCTGTCTCTCTCTCTGTCTCAGTGAGTCCCACTAAAGAGATAAAGGTGGCGGTCGGAATTCGGCGGAGCAGCATGAGCAGCAGCTGTGGCAGTAGCGGTTATTACAGCAGCAGTCCTACACTCAGCAGCAGCCCGCCTGTCCTCTGCAACCCCAAGTCTGGTAAGAAGACGTGGACACGCTCATGCATAGTGCATGGTATAACAGATTAATGGCTCCAGGGTGACGCTGATGTTAATGTATTGATTATACATTTAAAATTGTTCTTTAGGGAACCAATTTGACTTTGCATTGCACATTTTAGAACATCATTGAAAACACCATTCTTAGTATTTTTGTGACTTAACCCACATCCTGCTATTGTTTCCTTCAGAAACTGTAAATAGGCTTCCCTTTATTAGAGCAGAGAAAGGTAAATGCAGAGGACGATAGATACATTCTGCTTGTACCAAGTGATAATCACATATATAATTCGGGGAGTGACTGCTTTAACTCCTGAGTGGAGATCTAAATGAAAAAGTGGTGCCTTTGAGCTGTGTGTGTGTGTCTTTACTATGTGAGGTTTCCTTTGATGTGTCTAATCCAAGCAGAGTCCTTGACAGAGTGTCTTTGTAGCAGCAGAGCCCCTTAACATGAGCACTCGCACACACACACGATACACAATGAACAGGAAAAGGAAGGCACACACATACACAGAATTCCCCTTTGCCTTATATTAACCTTGCGGGAGGATAAGGAGCCAAAAAAATTTAAAACATTCAGAGTAGACAATACAAGTGAATAAGAATTTCTGGGTAGCGTTTATGAAGCCAGACAGTTTAAATAAAAGATGTTGGCCTATGATTTGAAGTAGACATGGCAGATGATGAGGTATTAAAGAGACGACTTGTAGAGTCGATCAAATCAGGATTTCCACAGAGAGAGATTATGGAAATGTCTAGATCAAGACGATACGAGGTCGCTCTCACTTCACTTCCTCTCTCAGATTAGAATCAAGCACTATACAGGCCGCAAGTGATTAGTCAAGAACACACGCACGCACACTGTTCAGTAAAGTTCACTGTTCAGCTAAGAGGATGTCCTCTCAGATTTGCGTGGCAGAAGCAATTCACGTCATTTCTGCACTTTCACCATACTTTTGCAAAACTTTTTTTTTCTCTCAGCTTAAGCACAGTAAGAACACAAAGAGCTGATGAAGTGAAGATACATACACACTTTTGGTTCCTGATTTCTGAAGCGTATGATTCTTGTTTATGAATCGCAGTCATCCCTTATTTCATCGCCCTTAATTGTCCTTTTCAGTTTCGTCTCTCGTTTTATAACACCAATAGTTTAGTGTCATTCATCATTATCACACAAACCTATAAACTGTAATCATAAGTGAGTCAGCAAACCTCAAAAAGCTTAACTGCCTCATTTTTAATGCATAATAATGAACTGAACATAAATTAATGAATGAAAAGAAAAACAAAACAAAGGCAGACTGAATAACAAGGATAAAGATCTGCGGAGTTAATTAGACATTTTATATTATAGATGAGTGTGTAGGCAGCAAAATGCATGCACACACAGAAATTTGTTAAAAATCCTAAAAACAAAAACACTGAGTACATTTCTTGACACATTTTTCAGTTTTGTTTGAAATGACCAGTTTATTGTTTGGGAATTGTTGGGTGTGTGTGTGTGTGTGTGTGTGTGTGTGTGTTTGCATTGATTCTTAATGCATCCGGCCCCTGATCACTAACGAGTCGGCCCTGCTCTCTGTTTTGTTAAATGCTTCATCATTTGTTCTAATGGAGTGAATTAAAAATGAAGTTAAAATCATTTTTTTTGTCCATTTTGTCTCGTGTCGAGTCACGTTGAAGTGACTAATGTTTAGGGGAAGTTGGAGGAGGGGAAGAGGAGCTATACTGTTTCAGGAAGCAGCGAGCCTTCAGGCACTGCATGTGACTGACGTTAGCGCCGTCTATTCGCACATATGCACACTTTTTTTTTTACTAAAAGTATTATGTCTGCGTGTTTTTAGTGTGTGTGCAAGTTCATGCCTGTTTGCAGTAACCATGCGCATGTGGTCATGCCTGATCATCATGGTAACGTGTGTGTCTGTTTCTCTCAACAGTTCTGAAAAGACAAGTGAGTCCGGAGGAGCTGCAGACACCAGGAGGGCCTTTTCTAAAGAAGACATTCACTGTAGGACATGCACACACACACACATACATTGAGCTCTAACAAAGAATACTTCAGCGCGGATGTTGTCACACGTTCCCTCTCTCTCATGGCATGTGCGTGTACGCACACTTACTGATGTCACTTTGCACACTGTCTGATGTGTGTGGTTACTGTGCTCACCACATGGTACCAGATGAAATCACACTTTTCAGCAACATTTGAATAAGATAAGACCAGGACATAAACATATAGTACGTATGTGAGTACGTATAAAACACGTATAGAGAGAACCTAAACAAAAGGTCCGCTTACAAGCTACCACCACAAATCTATAACAGATGTAAATGCTGGCTCAGGTCAAATACCCGCATGTGTTAAAAACAGCGAGATGACGATTTGAGAAGATGATTTATGCTGCCGTTGTCGTTGCTAAAATTGGAACAATGGTGTAATATGACAGTGATGGTTGATGACCTATGGGGAAAATAATATCTTATCTTATCCACCCCTATGTGTGTTTGGTATTATCCCTGAACATTCTCAGTGAACTATGGTGCCAATTGGCTACGTTGATAGGAAACAGAATTATTGTGAGACAATGAAAAGTGGTCACACCCTCATCGTTGGAGCACTGGATTGAACTAATATCCAACATATCAGTTAATGAACGAGTCAGATCCAGACTGTCAGGACGCCAGTACTTGTTCCTGAAAACATGGAGTCCGTTCCAGGACCGCATTACCAGCAGAGAAAGCCTTAGTTGTTCCACTCTCCAACCAGATCCAACCCAGGCATAAATAATAACCATAAAAACACAGCCAATCTTGTGCTCTAATTTTTTTATGTAGGTCATATCGAGGCATCACTATTAAATTAAAACTATTCTATAGCCAATTAAAAACTCCTCTACATTTAACTATGGAGATATAGAGTGAGTTAGGTAATTCAGGGGGTGTTTATGCTATAAAATGTTTTATAAGCTTCGTATTATGAGTAAATCTTGGACACCAATGTCAGTAAAAAAAAATGTGAGATGCAATTTTAAATGAGCATGTTCTTGTTCTCCAGATTGTAGGCGATGCTGTGGGTTGGGGCTTTGTGGTGCGAGGCAGCAAACCCTGTCACATTCAGGCTGTGGACCCTGGTGGACCTGCAGCAGCTGCTGGCATGAAGGTGAGGACAAGAGAGATGCATGGAGGGCCGCCTCTACCTCTTTATCTATGGGGTGAAAAAGATTTGGATTCTTGATCTGGTGTGGATTTCTGGGTAGATGCTTGTGCTGTTGCATGTGTTGTCATGTCTGCGCTTACGTGCATACGACAGTGACAGACGAGAATGAAAAGAGTAAAAGGATAAAAGGGGGAATTGAAAGATGAGTGGGGGGACACTTCCTGTAACTTCAGCTTGCAGGGGGAGGAGGATGTGTCAGGACAGGAGCAGAGAGTAGCTGCAAAAACAGGAAAAGAAGGAAAGACAGGGTAATGGTGGCTTCGCTGCCACAGCTGGCATGAAGGTATTTACGCAGAGTGGCAGCAAAGAATCCTGGGAATGCAAAGCACAGCGATTTAAACCACAGCATGGAGAGAGGAGGACTGAGTGAAAATAGCAGCCGGAGCCAGAAAGGAGGAGCAGAGAAACAGATGAAACATGCTGCTAGTAAACACATGATAAACTACTGGTCAGCTTTTAAATAAGAAATATCTGGATCTCTGGTTTTGTCGCTCATAATGGCAGCAAATTTAAAGCCTAAGTGAAGTACAGGATTTAAACTCAGGCTGATGTCAGAGAGAAATTACATGAGCTGAAAAGTAAAGAGGTGTAGAGGAGGCCATGGTAGAGGAGTATTAGCACTGAAAGAGGAAATAGTCAGTCAAAATAATATCATTTCTGCTTTTGCTACTGTCAGCGGTCATATTTTATCACCATGGAAACATGTCATGGTTCACATTCGGTTATACAGGCGTGTGTGTTTAGCTCGGTTGACCTCGGTGTGGACTGATTGTGTGACCTACAAGCAAACCTTCATGCAACACTTCAAATCATGTCAATGTCATTCCCACCTCTCTCTTTTTTTCTTTTCTTTATTTAAACTGCAAAAATCAAATCAGAACCAGAGCATTTGTTTAAAAATATGAGGTTTTCACTCATAGTATCATCACCGCAGATTACATTCCTCGTTTCCTAGCGAGGGGTTCGTTTCACTAGAAGGTTAGTCCTGTTCCATTTCACCTCAGTAATTTTATTGATGTGTAATTAAGCTGTAACACAAATCCAGGAGAGGGAGTGTTGTGCTGTGAGGTGTTGGCACTGCGGTCCGGGCAAAAGGCCAGAAACCGAAACTTACACTCACTGACCTTGGGGGGTGCAAAGCATTATGAGGCTCTTCTCATCAAGCAAGCCTAATTTCAAACACCGCAGCTCCGTCTGTTTGTGTACAGACGTACACATCAGCATTGTCCTGACCATAATGGATCTCAGCACTTATGCCACTTCTAATGCACTTCTTCTATAAGGCAGCAGGTAGAGCAGGATGTGTGTTGGTCTCACTTTGTGTCCATGTGTACATCCTGTGTCTGCACACCATTACTGTGTGTGTACTAAACAATATATTCTGTTGAATAATTCGTACCGCATGGATGTAATTGAACCATTTGGGAGGTTTTGAACCCTAAAATCTAACCTTTAAAGACTTGTTTGGAACGTTATAATCTCCAAATACTGTTTTATACAGTATATATACGATGTGTGAAACAATTTATATGTAGAATATTTCATCCCGTGTTTGAGAATATTGATTATGTACAAGACATACAGTTTTGACCAGCTGAAACACAGAAAAACGGATCTGTGTCTTTATTTGCTCATTTTCTTTCTTGCTGAGACACTCCTGAAGTCTCGTCGTTTCCGTGAGGTTGCCAGGCAACTAGCATACTCCAGGAAGTAATTGCTCCTGGCCAAGAAGTAGTCCGGCACATAACTGCCTGTAAAATCACAGCTTGACGTTTTCTGTTTCACTTCTGTACAGTTCAAACAAATAAGATATATTGCGTCGGTATAAGCCATTTTAGAATCGAGCCAAACTGTAGTGAGCCTGATAACGACTAGTGGGGTCATATTTTACATTTTGTGGCTACTCTTCTCTTGACTGAGACCATGCTGTGATTTAAAACTGAAAGTCGCTGAAGAACTGGCAGACCATAAAGTCTACTGTGCATCTTTCCAGGCATCTGTGGCTCCATGTTTTCAACCAGAAGATGAATTACACCAAGTGAAACTGCTTTTCTCTCTTGGTCTGCGTTGTTGATGATGTGACTATTTTATAAAACTTTATTGGAACTGTCGGTGGACACATTCAGGGTTCTGTGTTCTCATTCAGTGTAACAGGATTTGATAAATGGACTTATCACCGACGTATTTATACAGTTCTTGTCTAAACTGACATTACTCACATTAACCCATTCATAATAATGTCCATCTACTCTGTGTTAATGAAGAAACTGCTGTCTGACGTTTCACAGAATTTGTATTAGACCAGTGAATACCAGGAATATTTAGATGTGTTTCCAAGTATAGAAGTGTTTTGTTAGTGTGCACGCTTTCAAAAGAAACAGTCAGCCATGTTTTTACACCTTGAACAATCAAGGTTGAGTTAACACAATGTCTAGGATAATAAAAACCTACAATGTATGCCCAGCTTAAGAGATCCTTACATAACTTACATGAAGCTAGAGCCATAAGTCATGAATCAAATATATTTGGTGTGTTAATAGTTTTTTCCTTGCATGGGCAACAAAATCAACCAATGAACCCCGGTGACATGCATCCATCACCTGTTAAAGAACAAATGTTCTCTACATTGCACACAGCTGTTACTGTTATCAGTGCATGTAAGTTAGATATCCCAGCATGACCTCTTCACGTGTGTTGTTTATTCTCTCTGTACGTCTTCTCTTTATGCATGCTTCGGGCCTCCTTCCTTTCACCATGTGAGGGCGGTTTTAACCCTCTGAGTGCAAGGAGCCATTCAGCTTAGTTGGGCCCCAGCCAAGACTAACAACCCCTCAGCCTGAAAAGAGAGAAGCATCAGAGGGCTAGGTGTAGAAGAGGTTGAAAGGAGAGGTGGAATGAAGAGAGAAATGAATAGAAAGAGAGTGTGTCCAGAAGTGCATGAAGGAAAGTACTTTGACTTTGCAAGTAGAGGGTTAGAGGCTGCATGTGATGACAGTGAGAGTCTGAAATTCCTCTGCAGCACGAGATTAACAGTCTGGGGGGTTTTTTTTTCTCCTTTGTCACACTTATTCTGTCTTTCCCTCTGCTTATTTTGATCTCTCCTTTCCTGAAGCGTTTAGGGACACCGGAAGAACATTTAGTAGCAATTGCTCTGAAAGTAACCAAAAATAGTAAAACTCTCTCAGCATCACTATTCTCAGCTTATGGGTGTTAACAGTTTATTTGAGGAACAGGCCCACGAAACACATCTGTAAAAGGTTTTTCTTTCATCGTCACTCAGCAGCATATGTCTGCACATTGCTGGTTTACAGGCAATATAAATTTCAAATCCAAATCACCACATGCTTTTGTTCTCTGACTGCATCAGATTTTTATTTTTATTTTTTTGCATCTCGCAGGGCTTTTTGGAAAACTTTTGGGAGCCAATGAATAGAGTGTGTGTGTGTGTGTGTGTGTATGTGTGTGTGTGTGTGTGCGCCTGTAATAACTTGTAAAAAACCAAACCGCAGCAGAGACGGCCGCATCATGTTGCAAGAACAGCAGCCAGAAGGCAGCTCAGACAACCACCCCTTATCTCTGAAAGAGCTGCCGAGTTGGAGCGGTGGTTAAATAATGATAAGGGAGATGGGGTCCACGCGTGACAGGGGAGTGATTTGAGCATGAGGCTGTGATGTCGTCCCTGGTGTCATTTATGCCAGGCAACACTATCAGTGTTTACTTGTTTCTCTTTACTGCTGCAGCTTTAAATATGCTGTAATTTATGTGTTGCCTTACTGAAGCGGTGCGTGAATTGTTACATTTTTTTCTTGGCTTTGTTAGCTGCATTGTTGTTGTCCACAAGTGTCTCATGTACATCTCTGTACACTTAAAATATGACTCTACCTGACTCTAGATTTGTTGTGTGGTAACACTCAGGGTTCCCACTGGTGCTTGAATTCCTTGAAAATGCTTGAATTTCAATTCAGTGTTTTCAAGGTTGTGAAAATGCTTGAATTTTTTTGTGAAGTGCTTGAAAATGCTTGAAATTTGTGCGATGTCTATCTCAATAAACCAAGAGAAAACAAAAATGTTTCCTAAGCGGCTACGCGCTTGATCCGATGCCTTTACATGCAGAACTCAGTTATCATACTCGCTTGGTGTTCTGCCGAGAAATAACAGTAGACTACTATCGACACCTGTTGGTCACTGTTATTGCGCTATGGTAGTTACACAATACACCGCTCACAAGCTGAGAATACAAGCCAATTCACAATTAGTTAAAAATCAAAACAGTCAGTCTACCACCATATGAAATAATGCTAATTAGACCTATATTATTATGCCATACAGTGGCACCGCTGCGCTTCCCATGACCATCATGGCAAACACAACTAGTAGGCTACCTATTTAAAGGTGCTGGAAAAATGGAAAAACTGGTGCTTGAAGGTGCTTGAAAAGTGCTTGAATTTGTTCATGAAAAAGGTGTGGGAACCCTGAACACTACATTATCCAAAATATAAGCAAAAAACTGAAACAGCTTGCATTCCTAGAGTTTGATGAGAAGATTGATACCACTAATTTCTTTATCTTTTGCCAGGCAATAAATGTAGACATGCGCCACTATAAAATGGCAAACTGTCCATTTGTGTACAGATAAAACAAACGGCGTGTTTGTTAGTTAGCTTTAGAAGCTGATAAGTGGATTTTCTTCCTTTTGGACAGAACCATGCTAGTTAGATTCTCCTCTGTTTCCAGTCTTTGTGGTAGCCATCTGCTAGGTCCAACCACATGTTTACCGTACAAGCACAACAGTGGTGTAAAACTTTTCACAGAGCTCTCGGCAAGTAAGCTACTGTAATAAGCGCATCTCCCAAAATGACAAACTATCCCCTCATTACAGTCCCTCATTATGCCGGTAATAAGCTTTGGTTTGGCGTATTCCCAGACACTTTCCAACTAAATTAAACAGTTGACAGTCAGCCTTGGAAGACCATGGAAATTCACAGCTAATGACCCAGAATTACAGTAGAAAAATGTGAAATGTCTGAAATGTTTTACTACTGCAACATAATCCATATAATCCCCTCTACCACAGATCCAAATGTGGATTAAGATCTAAACACTCCATAACATTGCCTCCTTCTGTGTCATGCCATCATCTTCCCATTGCTAGAAAGCGAAGCAATGATTGACTTTCCCAAGCAACCCCTCAGGCGCTGAACATTTCTTTCTTCTTCTTCCTTCTCCAGGTTTGTCAGTTTGTGGTGTCGGTGAACGGACTGAACGTCCTCGCTCAGGACTACCGGGCTGTCAGCAACCTGATCCTAACTGGACCCAGGACAATCGTCATGGAGGTGATGGAGGAGGTATAAGTTTGAGGACAGCTATGACAGAATCCTTCGTACGTAGAAGAGTAGTGCAGTAATACCGTGGGGACTAGAAGGTTTAGTACTTGACCTCAAAACTGCAGTGACAGAGCAACGTGGACAACATGAATCATAACTCACACTCTCTCTGTCCCAGAATTGTTTGGACAAGGTGCACTACTGAGAGATCGGGCGTGTCTTAGGGATGTGGGTGATTCAACCTGTGGACAGCACAGCCTGTGTACTTGATTTTTTTTTTTCTTTGAATTTAAAGGCGCACACATAAAAGAGGGAAAGTGCAAGAGCGACCATTTCTTCAGGTGGTTATCCAACTGCTTCACTCAGCTCACAAAGACTCTCAGTCCTAATGAAGAAGCCCCAGACTTCATGAGTGTTTTCGGGTTTTGAAGCGACCTTTTATAATGAATCTGTTGCTGAACATGAGAGTGTTTAAAAGACGTCAAAGGATCATTAGTATCAGACAAACGACTTCAAACTGAAACGATAAGGAAGAATATTTCCGGTGACCTCTCCCCCAGTTCATTTCCAACCTGGAGCTCCTGCTGACTCAACACTGCCCTCTGCTGTGACAGACGGGAAGACACAACAGCAAGGGAGCATTTATACTACAGTTACTTAGATCATGTGTGTGTTTGGTTTCTGGGTGTTTTAATCTTTCGTTTTCTTTGGCAACCACCGTGTTAGATAAAAGAATATCCTAGCCTCTTTGTGTGAAGAAAAAAAAATTGCCAACTAAATTAATTCCCAGATAGATTTATGTGTAGCTGCTAGGAATAAATTAGTTTACATCTTAAAAATGCAGTGATAAACTGTATGTGACAACAACAGGCACAATGTATATAGAAAAGTTACGAAAGACTTAACGCACAAACTGAAAAAAGTCCTGCTTTAGAAGAAATGGCGTTTATTATTGGATTAGTTGTATTATTGTACAAACTAAAACAAGCTACAGCACTGATCTTTTTTTTAACATGACCTGTGATATGCAGACCAGAAACTTCCACAATGACATAAGATGTCATTATTTCTTTAAAAGAATTTCTTTGTTATACTTACTGTAAAATACAATAAGGACATTTTTCTAAGAGCGTTTATTGAAAAACAAAAAAAGGTCTTGATGTGTGCTTCATACCAGTGGCAATGCCAAAATAATTATAAGAGTCGTGTTATACCAAACAGATTTAACTTGGTAGTGACATCCGCCCACAGTGGATTCAGTTGACTTTAGAAATAAAATTTGTATTTTTATGTTTGAAGAATATTACAGGGTAGAATGACCACATGGGCACTTGAGCTATTATACATTTGTTTTTAATATACAGCAGCACTTAGGTGACAAAGCTTTCTCATTTTAAACAAAATGTTCATGTATGTGTATGCAGACTCACACACACACACGTATTGTGTATATATAGGGTTATGGACCCTATATAAAAGAAAAAGCTCTTTTAATGCTGTGAGAATCATAAACAAAATGTATTTCACCTTCAGTGTACTGGAGAGGCAGCAGAGAACCTGCACACGCTTTCTTGTCCTTTTAAAACTCTTAAAAACTCTCCTTAGGTTAACTGCATTAAAGCGGGGCTGAGGTCTAGATGAATAGATTTGTATATCGTTAACCTGCAGAATTATAATATCAGAATTTCCTGTATGTTTATAGACCTGTGCCTCATGTGTTTAGAGATACTAGCATGAGAAAATCACATTTAATGCTATATGATAATAAAAAGAAGAGCATGGATAAGTGATGCTCGTGCCGTACGTGTCAGTAATCCATGGTTGACTCATGAGTTTACACTTGTTTACTTTGTTTTTAAGCAAATAACACTGCCTGGTTTCATTGGGAGTGTATTTACTTTAGTCCAGAGGTGAATTATTATTACTAAAAGACTAAATGCAAGGTGAACATACTATATATTCAGGAAATCTTTATTGCCAAACAGTAGAAAGAACACACTCTCTCTCTATATATATATATATATCACAGAAACCTGCCTCCACATGTCTGAAGTGACTTATTCAGTGGACTTATTTCTCAATGTGCTTCGATGTTGTGAGCAGTGAAATGCATGATTCCTGTTAGTCTGTGCTTGTGTAGCTTCTAATCCAAAGCACTTATTCAGTCTGTTGACTCGTAGAACTGAGTTATCTGACAAATCATTTCCAAAGTAAAGTAGATATGAGCCTTTGTTTCCACTTTCTGCACCACTCTCCCATTTCCAGGAGAAAGATAACAGAACAAAGAAATCCTCAACTGTGTCGATAGGAAGAATATTTTTGAGCTCTTTTAAGATTTTCTGTTAAACATTCAAGACATTTTGTCTCAGTTGTTGATCTCAAAAACTTTCCACTCCTGTGGTTGGATGATGCCATACAATATACTGTTTTTAATACTACCTATGTAAAGTTCATGGATATTTTGTTGATATATTATGGACCGAAGATGCAAAAATTTCAATATTCTTTGATATTTTTTCCAGGTTTTATTTCTGTGGATTTTTCCACACAGACAGACATTCAGCAGGTAACTTATCAAAAATCACTTCTCATCCCAAACATGCAGACATTAGTGAATAAAGGGTGTTCATTAGTCAACTGTAGAGATGTTGCAGTCGATATATATACACTGAACATGGGTTCAGTTTTCTTTAAAAACTCGTCTACCTGCAGTTTTTAACACAGTGTTTGTTCTTTTAACTGTGTCCGGAAGAGATCTGGCTGAAGGGTTTTGTGATTTTGTGAAAGGAGAAGAAAAATGCTGCCTGTTTTGCAAGGGCACAAATGTTTGAGTGAGTTTCGGGAAGTAGAAATATGCAGAAGTGTTTCACATTTATTAAAGTTGTGAAGGAAGGTTTTTTGTTTGTTTTTTGACTGTTCAACAATAAGCTTGAAAGCATTTGCCTTAAGACCTTATTTTGCTGCTAATCACAGTTGGTGGTAATCTAATCTCTTGTTCTGTTCCCAGCTCTGTCATCTCCGACTCCGTGTATAAAACCTCTTTGTTGTATCCTGTGATCACGCCTCAGTTCTATTGACAATCAGTGTTTTCATGGACACCGCCAGAGCAGTTTCAAAAGCAATGATCTGACAGAATGTATCTCACCGCCATCTTCTACATTGTGCTGTTGTCAGTTTTATACTTCACCTTTAATGATTGGTTCTCTGGTTTTAATTAAAGGGATTCTGCTTTATGTTCACCTCATGAGGCCGGAGTAACATTTTCAGCAGGTACAGCTATCTGTTTATTGATTTCTCCTCTATCAGAGGATGAATGTTGGGTTGGACGACTATATAAGCTCACAGTACCACAGTCTGTTTTTGACGAAGCAGCTGAAGCTGATGTTGTATTAAACAGTTGATTAAGTGTTTAATAAACAAACTGGTTATACTCTGGGTGTGTGGTTCCATTTTTCAGACAGTTTGTCTTCTGGGTCTGATTTAATGATGAATGAGAGTGTTGTTGATGTATAACATAATGCATGGAAAAGTATTGATTATATGATTGCAGATTTGAGAAATTGTAGTCTTTCTTCATAAGTCTGTTTAGTTCCCCTTTACAACATTACTGTGCGTGGTAGAAATGAAGCATTCTCAGTCCCAGTCTTCGTGACATAGGGTGCCGTCATGTTCTTTTTCCATTTGCCACAAATTAAAGGTCAACTTTCACTTCAGAGAGCACCCTCATACTGGCTCCCTTAATCACAAGGTTACAGTAACATGTAGCTTAATCCGTGAGCATCTTGTCTGGTTTCCCTCGCTTCTCAGATTCCTGACTTTCTCACACACCAGACTCACCAGACAGAGTCAAGAATTGTTTTTAATTAATGATTTTTTTTTCTTTTTATCTCTGTAGACCTATAAAAAAACTCAAAACAAACCTTGTTTGGTTGAACTGCTCACAACTCATGTCCAAAATGTGATGAGTGGTCTCAAGAAGATATAAGAAAGGATCACGTACTACTTTCTTAATGTGTTATAATAAAAACGAGAGACTTCCATTTGTCACTGATCACACGGTTAACAAATTGCTTTCCTCTTAGATTGGCTTTAAATCAATCATGGCACCCCTTTCTATCTATTTCTTTGACATGCTTTATCAAAACACTACCAGCAGGGGGAACTACTATACTGTAGCACGCAGTCCATTTGTATGTACTTTTATTTTCCTTTCCCGATTTTTAACATATGAACACATCCATATTTCAGCCAGGGCTGTCGGCTTTAGACAGTTTTATAGATTTCATCAAGGGGACAATAGATTTTATAGAACGTCTTGTGCAGCTCTGATATTTAAAGGTCTATGTGTGAATATAATCCACAGAAATAAAACACATCTGTATTCCAGTAGCAAAAGTTGTGAGATTGACATCGTTGTTGTTGATGTCTGGCCATAGCTCTCTCATTCATTCCCTTTCTGTCTTTTTTTGCCTGTTCTGAGCTCATTATTTATTTATTTGGTGTCGATAATACTACTAATCCAATTCTCTTAACTGCCTGACATCTCTGTAGGACATTCCTGATGTTACGCACATTTACTATAAGGCATTAGTATGACATATATTAATGAATTGCATTTATGGTAAATCTGGGTTTGCAATAAAAATGTGAGTGCATGCTGTCCCTGATCTGATATAGCAGACAAACCACTTAATCTTAATGTAGGTGAGTTGCAAAAAATGGATTAATGTTGACCTACAGCGTACATTTTAGTCATTTTGTTGGTGACACTTTGCTCACAGCCATCTGGATCTCCTCTTCTTGTTCTTTCATCCTTTAATCATCCAAGAGGATTGACTGCAACACTGACTAGAATAGACCTCATCAGACAAGACAAGACCCTTGCCACCTTTCCTTCACCTATCCCTTCATTTATTTATTTATCTGTCCTTGCATTTATGCAGCCACTGATTAGCTCAGCAACCAACCTTCACGTTGCCTCCGTCCCATTCATATATCTGCCTGTGTGTGATACATGCACCCAGGAAACAACATAAATAACTGTTGCACACACAGAGAAACCTGAGAGTGAGAGAAACCCTGCTGGACATTTTTGCTTCAGGGCAAGATCAAGAGATTAGGCTTTTAAACCACCAGTAACACTAGAAATGTGTTTGTGCAAAGCAGCAGACAGAACTCCTGCATACATTTTGTATTGTACTTAATTTAATTATTCAAAGTGTGGCAAACAGTAATGATATTTTTGTCGGAGTGGTGCATATTTATTAGTGAATTAAGGGCCTTTAGAGAGTGATCTGTTGATACAACGTGACGTAGCTCTGGGCAAACAGAATCACCCTCACACTGCTTAATTTACTGTAGTTTCAGCTGGAGCCAACATGGTAAAAATGTACGTGTTCACAGAGGCCTGGGATGAAAGCATTCACCAAGTGGCATATTTTATAAGATCATATTTGAAAAGCCCAGTTGGTCCAATTAAAGCAATACTAATGCAGGCGGCACTAGCCAAGATCAAGTAATTAATACGCATTAAAAAATTCCTCTCATGACAGTGACAGAAGCCAAAATAAGAGAGTCGAGGAGAAATATGAGGTGCGGTGAAATTAGGTGGGTTTGGGTTTCATTCAGTGTTAGACAAGGACAAAGAAAACACATTTTCTCACTCGCTTCTATCCTGAATTTTAAATCAGTGTTTCCTTGATTATTATTAAATATGATGGGAATTCTCTCAGGTCCAAACTCAATTTAAATATGAATGTTATCCAGCCTTGAATCCTGCTATGCAGTTTGACTAACGCCACACAAATTTGATCTCCTGAGTTGGCATTCCTTGTTGAAAAGTTTGTTCCAGGAAACATTTTCACATAGACGAGAAGCAGTCTTTACTTTATGGAGCCTTTGTCCATTATCCTCCTGCTTTACAGGGGGTCCGCAATTAAAGGTTGCAAATTTCACAGAAGATCAAAAATCTGTTGGAAAAACAAAAAGTCATACACAATATTTATTTGGGTGACATTAAAAATATGGTTTCCTCTTTTTATATTATATCATGCATTATATTGCAACCAAGCAAATAATTTATTATTAGAAGAATGAAATTCACTTGCACACACTCTTTAATAATTAGATTAATTAGCTTATCAACATCACGTGCCAATAAGTGTGACTGCTGCCTTGATTAAATTAAGATGATCACTGTGGGAAATATGGAGATTTTTTAATATAACCCAGAGAAAAAAAAGCAAAACAAAAAAACAAAAGGAAAGGAAAAACTTATGCAGCGGAACAGAAATGTTTCGGGTTGATGGACTGTGTGAGTGCCTCTGAGGCATGATTACAGTGTTTTCAAGTGAATTGTCTCCTGTCCTCCCTGTCCCTCCCCGCAGGCGAGGAGCTCAGGACAAGTCACAGCAAGAAGAAATGTTAGCCACGTGCCAAATGCTTCTTGGACTGTGGCTGCCAGCTCTGTGAATCTGGCTAGCTACTCTGGCAGGAAGTCACCTCTTGTTCAGATAGCATTTCCTTTTTTTAAAAAACTTATTTTACCACCTAAGTGGTCTGAAGGATCTGGAAATCATAAATACATTTCATACTGTATGTGTAATGGTGCGTCATTATTCCAGATTTGGATGCAAGTCATGGGTGAGAGAAAATTACACATGAAGTATTTTTTTCTGAAGCATTTTACCGAGATACTAACGATAATCAGTTTTCCCCCCACAAAGTAGCTTTAGAAAAAAAAATACTTACTGTAAATTAATCTCTCACTAATGCCCGGCATCCAAATCTGGATAATAACGCTGCATTACCCATACAGTAAGAAATGCATTTATCATCCCCAGACCCTTTAGACCATCAAAACATTTAGTTTTTCATCCATACTGTCTCACCACAATGCCCTCCGGTGCTATTCCATCCGGATTTTACAGATGTGAGCGACGTGTCACATATCACCTGAACACACATGCAGGGAGACAGCTGATCTAAACTGCACATAAATGTAAGTCTGTCATATGGGGGTAAGTGGGTAGGGGTATCTTAGCTTTTACCTTAAACAACAGTACATATAACTCAGCAATTAGAAAAATGTGAACAGTTTAGATCAGCTGTCTCCCTGTGTGCATTCAGCTGATACATGACAGATCTCATATTAAATCGTAGCTTGATTAATGGATGCAGGGGTTTCACACATTTACATTGCTGTCATCCATATTGCTTGTTTGTTGAGTTTACAGTTTTGTTTGTAGGTGTGTGAGGCTACATACCAAGTGTTGATCTCATTATTTCAGATTTACCTAAATACCTAAATAGCAGCAATGATAAAAAACGTCACAAAACATCTAACATCAGAGTCACTAACATCAGAAAGAAAATAAATATTAAAGCGCTTTCAATCCCAAACCACACACTGATGTTAGCACTCTTACACATTTGCTAATTAGGACAATTATCAAACTAAAGTTAAACTAAAGGAAATGTCACTAGTTTTGTATAAACCAAAGTTTTTAGAACTAAAGTTCCTACTAAAGTTCATGTCACCTCCTGGTGGCACTAGAAGAAAAGTCAGGGGAACAACAAAGCCATTAGGTTTCATCCTCTGGGGATCATGAAGGTCTGCACCAAATTTCCTGACAATCCATCTAATAGATGTTGAGCTATTTCTGCCTGGACCAAAGTCATACACTGACCGACTGACCCACAAACCAACATTTCCATCCGAACTATGCTGCTAGCGTGGCTAAAAATGGCAAATAAAAAAAAACAAAAACGTGTGTGCGTGTAACCTAGATGGCTGGAGTGAACGCACAGTGCATGTTAAAGATACCTCTCTGAAAACATCCGCATGTGGCCTTGAATGAGTTATTAAATAAATAACGGTATTCTCTTGAATAAATCACCTCCATCTGCGTGTTCCACCATGTTAAAGTTGCATAATATATCATGACCTTAAGGGCTGTCAGGGTAGCAACAGTCTGGGAACGGCTGGTACTAAATGACACGCCGGCTAATAATTGTGACTAGTTGGACTAATCAGTAGGCTGCGGTCACTTCAGTTCACTGCTGCCCTCATATTAACCCGCTGCTTGTTATTAACACAGTCCTCAAGAGCAGAGAGTGTGTGTGTGATGTGTGTGTGTGTGTCCAGCAGAAAAAAAAAACTTACAACATGTCAGTGTATGAATGCACGTGTGTGCACCCTTGTATGTGTCAACTCTATTTGAACTTATCCAGGTCTTTTGCTCGAGCTTACAAGACAAACAAACCACGATTGTTCTGCTGGCTTTAAATGCAGCTCATTGTGTGTGTGTGAATGACACGGTGATTTCACTCGTCCGTCACTGTGGCAGAGTGTTAAGCCCCACTCCCCGGGTTATCTCTGCATCTTAGAAATGTATTGCTTCAGGTGTGTGTGTGTTTGTGATTGTGGGGGGAAAAAGGGAAGAGGTCTTTGTTTGAATGCAATATTCAGTTTGTTTGCAGATTGACAACTTTTGTCGCTGTGTGTTTGCAAGTGTCTGACTCGACAAACAAAATCAAATGAAAAAAGTAAAAATCACATTATTGAACAATGCAGCTTCTGAACCGCAGAGGTTGCAGTTTTTATTTGTCATTTTAAAAATATGCAACTTTTTAAAAATATTAATAACAGCAATATGAGAGCCTTTTGCTGCTCTTGCACTCATGCTAATTGATACCATGCAATAAATATTCATCTTTCAGCCGGTTCAAGCTTAAATATGTGCTTGTATAAACACATATGAGGAGGTTCCTGTTTCCTGGGAGAAATCCTCTGTCGCATAGGAAATGATGCTTTCTGTGTTTGTCAAAGCAACAATGGCAGCTTGGTTGTAATAATTATAGGAAGGCAGAGGAAATACAAGAGACTGTGGTGGAGTTTGATCATTTTTATTATTACAATACGTTGGTCCAGTGCAAACACCAGAGCTGCTTATGACAGACAATGTCACCAAAATCAAAGAGGCAGCTGTTACGTGGATTATCAATTCAAGGGTTCCCAAATTAGATGCTGTGCAGAAACTCTAAAAAAAAAAGTTGCATCATGGAGGAAGAGACATGTATGAAAATCAGAAAAATGACAAGAAATTGTGTTGTTCTGTGTGCAACACTTCCCTAAACCTTCTCAGTGTCAGACTGAATATAATTGGCTGTCAAGGTTTTTAGTTTTTATCTATATTGTCTCACCACAAAGTCTACCGGTGCTGTTCCATCCAGGTTTTACAAACGTGAGACATGTCACATATCAAAAACCTTCCTTTTTGATAAAGCGTATAGTTAGGGCTGGCTCAGGCCATCCCTTAGTTATGCTGCTATAGGATTAGACTGCCGGGGGACTCCCCAGGGTTATGCCTAGCCAGGCACGGTATTGGTTAAAGATGTAGTCACATCTCCCTTACCGAAAACCCTCCCTCCTACTCTGCCTCTCTCTCTCTGTCTTTCTCTGTCTGTCTTTCTCTGTCTGTCTTTCTCTGTCTGTCTGTCTGTCTGTCTGTCTGTCTGTCTGTCTGTCTGTCTGTCTGTCTGTCTGTCTGTCTGTCTGTCTGTCTGTCTGTCTGTCTGTCTGTCTGTCTCTCTCTTTCTCTCTTTCTCTGTCTGTCTGTCTGTCTGTCTGTCTGTCTGTCTGTCTGTCTGTCTGTCTCTGGACATGTCTCATTAATGCATGCTGCTGACCAAACTTCCCCGGAGTTTCTGTGCTCTGTCGTCCAGCAGGTTTTTCGTGGATCGTGGCTGCTGCTGTGATCCTGGACGGCGCCCAATACACATATTACTACTGTCATTAATACTACTATATCTACTACTGTGGTCACTTTATCATTCATTGTCATTCTGTAAGTCATTGTAACTGTACAAAATGTTTATGTTGATTGTCCTGTACACGTGACATCCATTGCACGTCTGTCCGTCCTGGGAGAGGGATCCCTCCTCTGTGGCTCTTCCTGAGGTTTCTTCCACATTTTTTCCCTGTTAAAAGGTTTTTTGTGGGCAAGTTTTTCCTCACTCGAACCGAGGGTCTAAGGACAGAGGGTGTCATTCTCTGTACAGATTGTAAAGCCCTCCGAGGCAAATGTACTTTGTGACTTTGGGCTATACAAATAAAATTGAATTGAATTGAATTGAATTGAATCACCTGTGTGCCCACGCTGGAAGACAGCTGATCTAAACTGTGCACATTTTTCTAATTCCTGTTATGTATACAGTTGTTGAAGGTGAAAACTAAGAAACCCCTTCCCACTCCATATCACAGACTTGGATGTGAGAAAAGGCTGCTAGTTTTTAAACAGCTATTTCTTGTCTGTATAACAGTAATGCTGAAATCTAATCTTCCCTCTTGGATACAATAGTGCCCACAGTAAACAGATATTTGTTTGCAGTGCATTGACTTTATAAACTTTATGTAGCTTCACAGTTGGACCATATGGCGATGAGCTAAATGACCTGTAGATCAACTCGACCATGTGACTGATGCATTTATTCAACAGAGCCGCAGTCGGGATGGACAGTGATCGGCGGAAGTGTAGACAGAAGGGGGATGAACAGATTAGGAGCAGGGTGAAAAGGAGAGAAAGAGGGAGAGAGAGAACAAGGGGGAAAATGGAATACTAATAAAAGGAGGCCTATAAAGAAGGGAACAGAAGGAAGACATCAAGAGAAATGAGTAGATGACACAGGGGACATGCAAGGAGGAGTGCAGCATGGTTCACCCATCGGGCAGGTCTTTAGGTCTGTTGGCTGGTGTGTCCGTAGAGAGGAGCTGTCAATTAAAATACACCTGAAGCTGCAGCAACTCTGAATCCGAAGTTATATCGGATATATTATTACACGTTATCTTTTTATATAACTGTTTCAGTCAAGCACATTTACTTGATCTCCAGAGAGCACAACTCGCTGAGTATTATTTCTTCTTTCTTCAGTGTTATATTATGCAAAGCTGCTTAGTCATTTCTCAGACACTGCACAATTGGTTTGTTTTCAGAATGATACATCACCTTCTGTTTTTATTTTAGCTGTTTATAATAACAAACCTGGAAATATGTTATACTATATTACTTTATTATTACAGTCAAATATTGCCAGTATCTCACAATGACAGTGCTACTGTAATAACATGCTGATGTTATGCAGGTTTAATGTTTAATGTTAAACCATCTTAGTTTAGTATGTCAGCATTTGCTAATAAGCACTCAACACAAAGCACAGCTGAAGCTTAATCGAATATGGTTGTTTGTTCTAGGATCACAATCAGGATCTAAGCATAGGTGTTTTGTAATTGAACATTAAATTTTAAAATCAGATTTCATAGCAGCCCATGTAATAGTTGTCCAGACAACTTAAAGGTCCAGTGTGATGAAAAGGTTCATCCTAAGGTAACTAAAAGATTATTCTTATTTCCAAATGATTATACACTAATGAACATTTTGTTATGAATATTTCATTCCGTCCTCCTGCCATTTCAGGACAATAGATTACGTTAAATATTACACATTGGACCTTTAAAACCAGAGGAAAAGTCAGAGGATCAGTAGATGGCCTCATCCTCTGGGAACCATGATTGTCTTTACAACATTTGAATCAAATGTTTATTGAGATAGTTCAGTCTGGACCAAAGTGTTGGACCATCTGACCAACGGACAGACATAGCTATAAAGAAAAGAAATTTAGGTCTTGAGACATCTGCTGCATGGACTGTGGTGATATTTAATTGTGTATAGGGCTGGACTATTAAAATGCAGATATAATGAATCTCTTGCCGACCAAAGTTTACTCACATCACAGTTTTTAATAAATGTCTGGCAACCGCTGCATAACCAATAACTAATCTATTTAAACAGTGTAAACATACCAATGAGAAAGGAAATACAGGTACATACAGGAACTGGTGTTTAAAAACACAATATTTAAAAACACATATCTAATAATTTATCCTCATATAAATTTTAGGTCATAGCGTCCGGCCCTGATTGCAGATGTGCAGTGACACACAGTGTCTGCATGTGTTTGTTTGCTGTGTAGTCTGCTGTAAACGGGGCTACAGATGAACGGACGACAGACGGACAGGAAGGGAGGAAGAGGCTGGAGGAAGAAAGAGGAGGAGAAGAGAATCCTTATCCACTTGATTATAGTGTTTATGGCATCTGGACAGTTGTTTAGCTAAGGCGTGCATGTGAGTGTGTTAAGAGCGTTTGTATGTGTGTGCGCGGTGCCTCAGGGACACACCTGGAGTGCAGCTATTCAGTGTTTCAACTCAGCCAGCCACTGGCACATTTCACCAGCCTCTGTTTTCCCATGACTCCCATTCTTCCCCCCTCAGGGCAAGTCACAAAGTCTCGTCAGGAGCAGAGGAGCTGAGTGTATAAAAAGGATTATAAAGTGCACTCCAGTCTTCTTTTTTTCTTCTCAGTCCAACAGAAGAAAACACTACGGAGACTGATCCATTGTGATGCTCACTTTAGCCAAGATAAGAAGGAATATTTTAGCATTTGGGGAAACAAGTTCCATCACTTCCTTGTTGAGAGTTAGATGAGAGGATTGACACCACACACATATCTGTCCTTAGCATAAAGAGCCTGTCTCACATAAATCAACATAAAAGCATTGTATTTACACTTGGATTAAACAAATGTGATGTGACACGTCTGTGAGCTTGCAGATATTGTTCCCTTATTTGGACAGAGCCAGGCTAGCTGTTTTCCTTTATTTCCACTCTTAATGCTAAGCTAACCTCATCACTTCTTGGCTATAGCTTCATATTAAATGAAAAAGAATCAGGAGTGGTATAAATCTTCTCAACTAAGTCTTGGCAAGAAAGGGAACAAGCATATTTCTCAAAATGCAACACTACTCATTTCAAAATGTCAGCTATTTATATGATTTGCTGATTAAAATATTGGACAAATTGGTAGATTCAGCCATAAAAGCAATGAAAGATTTGTGCCATAAATAATCCTAATGGACAAATATCAGCAAATAAATAGAGGTTTAATTAAGCACCCATCTCATGAATCATCCTCATTGTAAGATTCAGTCTTGCTTTACAGCTACTGACAGATCATTTCTTGTCTAAATCCAACTTTTCAGCTGAGGGGGCAAACCTGTGTTATTGTGCCTTTAACATAAGAGCTCGCAGCGCAGCGCAGCAGGGCATGGCCAGGCACCTGCTCCATGCGCACCGAGCCATTTTCAGACGGACTTTTTTTCTTCTCCAAGTAAAACACACACGCACACAAATAACGAGTTTCAGAAATGACCATGTGTCTCCTTTAAAGCAGCTGATTCCGGATATGTCCCCACGACAAGTCCAGTCGTGACCGCGTAAGCGCACATAAAGGGCCCCGAGGGGCTGAAGCCGGATTGAAACCTGCAGGTTTTTTGCGCAGCTGCACTGTGTCGCGTTTTCTCTCTCTCTCTTCTCTCTCTCTCTCTCTCTCTCTCTCTCTTCTCTCTCTCTCTCTCTCTCTCTCTCTTATCTCTCTCTCTCCTCTCTCTCTCGTCTCTCGTCCTCTCTCCTATCGTCTCTCTCTCTCTCGTCTCGCTCTCTCTCTCTCTCTCGCTCTCTCTGAGATGAACCGGGGCGAAGGAAAGGGTTGGGACAGGGTGGAATAGCTGGAGGGAGGGATGGCTGAATAACGAGGAGAGAAACACCCACTCCGGACTGACCGAATTGTTGTATCCGGAGAGACGGAGTGAGAGAAAAGAAAGAGAAGGAGAGAAAAGAGGAACCCGCTGGGAGGCAGCAGTCTTTGGTATTCAGAGGATTTTTTTTTTCCTTTGGGAAATAAAAAAAGGACGATTTGAATTGATGATTGGAGAGGTATGAAAGGCGATTTCATTCATTGTGCGTGTGTGTGTGTGTGACTTCTCAGGTGTGCGGCGCTGGAGCGTTTAAAACGCAGCGACTTCATTTGAATAAATCTAATAGTTTGACCCAAATCTGCTCGACAAACTTAATTTAAATCAGTCAGTATTACTTTGAAATCACCATAAGACAAATATTGGTCGTGCGGCCAGTGGTTCAAACTTGTGCAGCCTCAAAGACAGGTGGAGAAATTTTTTGATAATAAAAAAAATATTGCTTTTATATTAGTAAAGACAGTTTCCTGGAATAAAATAAATAGTCTGTTTATTCCTCTAAAAATGTTTGCTCTTTTAAAACACAGTCTCGCTTAATGCGTGCGCGCAATGCTCTGGTCTTCTCCTGTAATGAATTGGATTTCAGTGTGCGCGCAAACTGTAGCTTCTCCACACACACACAGCCTTAAAAAAAAACATGCGCATTAAGCATTGAGCTTAATTTTAATGAGGGCGCCGTCTTTGCACTGGTTTCCATTAACCGATTAACAAGTTCCAAAGTTGCCCTTTGGATTGGAAAAGAAGAAATTACGCAGCCCGAAGACAAGAGAAACTTTTTGGCTTAATGTGTTTTCGATTTGCCTGTAATGTTTATGTTTCATTATTAGGATCGCATGAGGAAAGAGATAGATATTTTTAATTGAACCTCTCTCTGAGACGGTCTAATCTAAATTTAGTGTGATTAACCCTCATTTGTGTGAGACTAACAGAGAATAATTTTCTTTCCTTCTCATTTCCCTCCCCATGTCCCGAGGCTGATCTAAGAAAAAAACAAAAATCAATCCTATTTCCTGGAGTATTTTGTGCTTATTAACATGCATTGTCATTATTCTGGCCTTTTGACTCTGTCTGAATTGAAGGAGCTGGCTGTTCTTTCAGTACCACAGGGTTACCTCTACATCAGAGAATGACTCAATCATCAACAACTTTTGCTGCACGTGTTGTTTTATTCATAGGACTGCCAGCAAGTGTGTGTTTCCCCCGAACAATAAGACGTCTGTGTCAGTCCTCAGTGTGTAATAATGTCAGACTGGAGAGGAGGTGGAGAGGTGGCGGAGGAGGGAGAGGAAGAGAGGAAAAAAAGTGAAACATGAAAGGAGGAGATGGGGAAAAGAGGAGAGGAGCTGTTGTGTTTGCTCTTTTGGTTGGACAATGGCGTTCATGAAATGTTCCGTCTATGGGCTGTCAATCAAACTGTCTGTCTGTCACTCTGTCTGTCCTCCATCTCGTTTCTGTCAGCTCTTTTGTTCAGTTCCTCTCCTCTCCTCTCTTCCCTCAAACAAAGTCCTCCACTGTTTCTTCACCAGAGGCCTGCTCTATGTAGGCGTGAGGCTCGGCTGCTGCTCTGTGGTCAGTCTAGACTGTCAGACTGCTGCTCTGTAGTTGTATCAAAGTGGATATTCGACCAGAGTAACCGATTCCAGATCAGCATCTCTGGACTGTGTGGGCAAGGTGGGTCTTCTTGACCCACAGTGCCGCCGCTCTGCAGCTGAATGGCATTCATGGTGTTTATGTCACTGAAATCCCCCTTTCTTTCTGGCTCTAACTGCGTTTCCCCTCTCTGCTTTGCCTTTTCTCAACATAATCTTTCTTCTCTCTGTGCAGGTCTAGACGTCTGGCTATGAGGATGTTGTCAATGGGACAGATTAGCTGGTGTTTGTGGGCACCACTGGTGTTACTGGCCATAGTTTCCCATGTCCCCACTAATGCACAGGATCAAGGTAAGTACTTTTTCTTCTTCTCCAATCAACTCTCTTTCTTCTCTCTCTACCTCTCACCCCTCCACCCCTGTTACCCTGCCTTCCAAGCGAGCTCCTTTCCCCTTTGTCCACCCCATCCAACTTTTCTTTGCTTTTATGTCTTCCACCATTTCCCACCTTGGCCATCCAACCTCCTCTTCCCATCTGTTCCCTCTATCACTCATCTCTCCTTCCTTCCTTTAAACCTCCCTTCACCTCTTTGCCCTCCTCTATCTCACTCTGTGTCTTCTCCTCACCCCGTTTCTACATCTTTCCTCCCTCTGCTGTCTCACTGTTTGATGAGCAGGCTCAGTCCAATCAGATCAAATCATGCTCATGATCATATCACCCCCCTATCATCATGCCATTTCACCCTGGCAGCCCGGCAACGATTGCAACCCTGCTGCCGATGCTGCCACGCTTCAGAAGGGTTTTAATAAATGTGTTGTAGCGCTGTGCTTCAAGCTGTGATGATTTGCTGCGCAATGTGCCGCGCAATATATAACGCTCCAGTGTGCTTCGCAATCAACCTCACCTCAGCAAACCTGATTTAATCAAACTGGTTCTCATCAAAACGTGGGCTCTTGTCTGTTTTTGGTCATGGATGTTAAAAATCTGGATGCATCCTTAACAAGAAACACACATTTGAGTTTCAGTTGAACATACCGTATGTTAATACCTCAATACGTGGCATTATTAGCAAATCATGTGTTAAAGCTGAACAGATGTGTGTTTTTCTGAACGAGACTCAGATATTCTGCTTCCTAATATCTACGAATAGAGTCACTTTATAGGCTTCAGAGAGAAAGTCCAATTACCCAGCAATCCTTTCTCATCATGTGATCAAGACCAGGAGGTCAGGTGATGTAGTGAAAGGTGCTGGATGTTATTATTTCCACTACAGCTGTAAGATGCAAAAAAAAATCAGCTTATTATAACCACCGGATCCAAGAGGGATTTTCTGAATCTTGACTGCAGTGTGTGTGTGTGTGTGTGTGTGTGTGTGTGTGTGTGTGCGTGTGTGAGTGTCAAATCTCTCTTAAGGACTGACTGAATATGAAGAGTCTGTTGGATGATCCATCCCATGTGACAACATGTGTGTGTGTATCTCTGTGTGTGAGTGTGCATGATTTTATGGGAGTCTGTATTTGCAATTTGCAGCCTATGAAGAGCAGAGGGTCAGACCTACTGTAGTTATCTGGATAGACATCATATGAAAATGTCCACAAGGGATGCTTAAACTTTTAGCTGACCCTGCCTTGTGTGCATGCTGGAACGTGTGTATGTGTGTGTGTGTGTGTGTGTGTGTGTGTGTGTGTGTTCCTCACATTCCTTTCAGGATGTGGGGTTAGAGGAGCAGGGAATTGGCAGGTCCTATTTACAGGAGCACTACACACAGAAATCAAATAAAGATTTGTTTCTCTCTCTCTCTGAAGTTGTTGTTCGAAATCAATAATTCACATATGACACAAACCCTTTATTGATCTGTTTTTAAAGCTAAATTAAAAAAAGAGAAATCACACTCACCACACAAATTGTTTACTTCATTAGAGTTTAGAGGTTTTTGTTTGGGGGTGCACTTTTTCTTTGAGACCTGGTCAGAGTTCTCGTTTTATTCTTTCTTTTGTGCTCTCTCCCTCTCATTCTTACTCTGTCTCTCTACATTCATTTTCCTCCTCTCTGTTTCCCCTTGTCATTTTATTCCAATTTTCATCACCAGCTCTGTAGGTCATGTTTTTCATTGCAGTCAGACAGAAACGAGAGGTGAGACAGCATAAATTAAGCTGTGATTTGATCCTAGTGACTCACAGCAAAGCATAGATGATCTCTCAGACACTATGGGAGCATGGTTTGCTCAATCCCTTCATTAGGGACCATGTGATAGCCATTAATTTTTGCCCGATCTGTCCTCTGTAAGCTGCAACATCTGGTCAGAGGGGATTTGTGCTTGAGGATTAGTGTGTGTTCTACCCGTGGAGGATGTTTGTATATACAACACAAACGTCTGGATATCATCAGGGACTCCCACTACCAAGGAGTGGGTCAGTCCATAAAGGGTTTGTCTTCACTGAGGAGTTACTAACGTACCAAACGATCTGGCATTTACACACAACTAGTGTAATTAATACTGCCAATTATTATGCAACAAAATCACTACATTACTTATTACAGTATTTAGAACAATAATCTTTTCTTAACATTAACCAAAAATTTCCTTAGATGTAACCATGAATATGGTCATTTCATGAGTGAAAGCTATTTCACTTCAAACCATAAATGTAAACCTCTTGGTGGCGCTAGAGGAAAAGTCAGAAGATCACTGAAAACATTAGGATTCATCTTCTGGGAACCATGAATGAAAATTTCATGACAACCTGGTGGTGTTTAATGAGAAGTCAGTGGATGTCCAAATTTTGTATAATTAATCATGTTGTTATTGTAAATGTCTGTGCAGAATTTAATGGCAAAAACAAAACTTAATCTCGACAGTGTTGGCTTTTCTACAAATCATCTTTGCTAATGCAAATTAAGTGTACTGTACATGAGACAGACTTGAGCTACACCATATCCTTGGTCCTCTATCTGACCTGTGGGAGCAGCTCTGATACTGTTTTTAATGCAGAAAAAATTGAGCAGCGTGCATCACAGTGTGTTGTTGTTGGGGTTGTTTTGTTCTCTAGCACTTACTTTGGCCTTGAAAAGTATTGAGAAAGGAAAATGTAAATTTTGTTCTCTGCTTGTTCCTCAGAGGGTGCAAGAAGTGACCTCGCTCTTTGTGTTGCTCTTTCCAATGCAGCAGTGACAGACGCAGGATAGATAGAGAAAGCATAGCCAATGGTGGAAGTTTGCCATCGTTACATCTGAACCCAAAAAAAGTAGAGTCGTCATTCCTTCATGTTAATTAAGCATTTATTTTTATAGTCAGTCCTGTTCCCTGCATGAGCCAGTTAGTCATTGCGAAGATGCTAAATGTGTTTGTGTGTGTGCTTACTATGTGCATAGTTAATTATCCTAATTGATTTTGTTGATTGGCTGACAGCCTCGGTCAATACTGTGTCTTAGGACACATCACAGCAGATTATGTGCTCAAGAACACATTTGCAAGATATTGCACTTTTGTGTTGGTGTGTGTGTGTTTGTGTGTGTGTTTGAATGGTAAAAGGGCAGCCTGGTAAATTAGTATGAGTGAAAGTGTTGGCCAATAATTGCAGTTATAATGAACAGGGAGAGAAGCCAATGATGAGAAATCATTTATTCATAAACAAAAGAGAAGATGAGATGGAACAACCTGTTTTGAATTTAAAAACTGCTAAATTATCAGTACCCAGGCTGCCGTCACCTCACCACCCTGCTGCTGTTGATGGTAAATCCAGCTTGTCATAATCATCAGCCACTTTGGACTAAATGGAGCATTGAATTGTTGGAGAAATTATGTTTAGGAGGTTCTCTAATTTGACTCTGTTGTTATTGTCAGGGCATGTAGACAATGCTCTTTGATTGTAAATAAACAAAATAAAATTTAATTAGTGGTTACATGAGATAATGATTTTTTTTTCAGGAAATATGAGGAAGCTTTGGCTTTGGAGAAAAAAGGACTGCACAATGTAAAATATCAGGACATCCAGTTCACTATACATCCAATATGCATGCATATTCCAAATTATACAGTATGTACCAGAGTGTAGGTAGGAATAATGTGTTCCAGGTGAAATAGCTGAAGTCTGAAAAGCATGAAATAGGCTACGAGCTTTTTGAAACATAGACGCGCTTCCCGAATAGTATGCAGAGCCTGGAGTCACTCAGGGTTGAGCAGATATTGTGGTAGTACAAGGTTTGTGAAATGGCTACTTTGGGTCCTGGTTTTCTTTAAAGAACTGAGAAAGACTCACCGAAGTAATGACTGAGATCTGAGAACACGGTGCCACTGCTGCAAAAAAGTCAGTTAGGGCAAAAAACTAGATGATCAGAGAGGCTAGACCTAAAAAACACATCAGTGTAGGCAGATTATCTTAAACCTGTAATTACCAATTTTTAGCCACTTGGGTGCAGCAGAGACAAGCTGTAAACACAACACTGACATATTACCACTTTTTAAGTTGATATTGCGAAAAGTTGTTTTCAGCAGCTACAGAGCAACATTGCTTTCATACGGAGGGATGTTTGTGTGTATCTGTTGAATGTTGGTCCAATATTATTATTATTTTTTTTTAGCTCTGTGTTGGTCTCCACCAACTCCTGAGGGAAATATCTGACTTTAGAGCTGATCAATGTTCTTCTGTGTTAACTAGCTAGTCTCTGATTGTTTGTCTGTCATTTTGAGCTGGGCAGGTAGTGTACAGTGAAGGTTTTGGAGCTTGTCTGGTCGAAACAGCTGCCTGCTGTGGCTGGAAACAATACTAATGAGAGCTGTGAGAGGGAACCATCGCAGAGGAAAACCAAAACAAAGAAGATATTGCAGGGAACTAGAGAGTAAATAGTAAATAGACTGTACTTATGTACAGTATGGCACACTTCTAGTCTTTTGACCACTTAAGGCTCTCTTCCACTATACATCACATTCACCCATTCACATACACATTCATTCATACACTGATGGCGCTGGCTGCCACGCAAGGTGCCAACTCGAGGGAGCAGTTTGAGAGCTAATCACATTCACACACACCGATGGCACAGCCTTTGGGAGCAATTTGGGGTTCAGTATCTCGCCCAAGGACACTCCAACATGCAGACCGGAGGAGTCGGGATCGAAACCACCAACTGATTATTTCTCTCACAAACAGTCATGTGATATGGATTTAACAGAAAATGTATTTGTAGGTAAAACCAAAATTCAACACACACGAAATGTATTGAAATCTAATAATCTTTTATTCCACAGCTAAACTGTTTGTATATAAACTACAGCAAATGTTGGATATCATCAATAAACTATGATAGATCAATATATGTATATATATATATATATATATATATATATATATATATATATATATATATATATATATATATATATATATATATATATATATATATATAATATATATATATATATATATATAGATTAATTGTACAATATAATTCCATCCATCTCTGTAACCGCTTATCCGCATTCGGGTCACGGTAGTGCTGCAACCTATGCCAGCCAACTTTAGGTGGGGGCGGGGTACACCCTGGACAAGTCACCAGCTTATCGCAGGGCACATAGAGACAAACAACCATTCACACTCACATTTATATAATTTTGCTATTTAATTTTGTTTTCATTTTGAATTAAAAAAAAAAGTAACCTCAGGGTTTATTTTAAATTTGAATGATTGTCTGGCTGGAAGTGTTTCCTAGTCATAGTAACACACAAAATCAACCCAACCAGACTCGTCATATTCAGTCAGTTTTTAATAGTTTTTTTGACACACACACACACACACACACACACACACACACACACACACACACACACACACACACACACACACACACACACACACACACACACACACACACACACACACACACACAATGCAGCACAGAGATGTGGTTGAGGAAGAAAGTCATCACTTATACAGGTGAAGAGAGAAAAACGGCGTTAAGCCACTAAAGGACTGGAGTGCTGTTGGCGCAGAAGAGGAAGCGATAGGATAAAAGCAGAGGAGAAGACAAGGGAGAAGTAGGGGGGGGAAGAAGAGAAGCGTTTAAAGACAAGGATGAGAAGAAGAGATGTGATAAAGGAGTTAAGTGTTCCATGAGAGCAGCAGGGGAGATAAAAAGGTGGAAAGAAAAAAGCCAGAGTGGATTTGGGTTAAGTGCTATCTCAGCGAGCAGAGTAGTTCTTGTACCGACAAGACGCTGGCCACATCAAACGACATGCACTGCAGCGCCGGATTGGCACTAAACACACACACACACACGTACACACATTTCCCGCATCTCTTTCATAGTACAGTACGGTAGCTATCTTGCGGTGACAGTGGAAGCCAGCAGTGGTCATCCATAAATCCTTTCTATCAGTGAAGCTACTGTAGCCTGAATACTCGCTGAGGAGTCAGAATGGGGCTAATCTGGAGAGAGGGGAGGAAAATAGGGAATTAAAGGATAAAAATGAATAGGAAGAAGAAATGTAGAAACCAATGTATGGTGACAATCCGGGAGAAAAGTGGAGAAGAGAAGACAAAAGCCAATGATAAGAGAAAATGGATGGGAAGAAGAGATTGGGGAGATTAGAGGATGGAGGATAGAGAAAAAGAGGTAAAGAGGGAGATGAAAGGCAACTGGCAATGGGAAGAGAGATTGAGGAAAGACAGAAAGCTCAGAGAAGACAAAGGAAAGACATGATGCATAACAGAGCAAAAAAAAAACTGAATGGAGTGATTGTTGCGTAAGGAAAGATAAGCGAGGAAGAAAAAGAGATTGGAGAGTAAGCAAGAGTAGCAGGGTGAAAAGAAGCCAAGATACAGCTGGATGCTGAGCCAAAATCAGGAGATGGGAAGACGAAACTTGCAGAAGAAGTTGAAACAGAGACAAGGAACGAGGTGAGGCATGGAGAGGAGATGAAGTGAAGCAGAGGATTGGACAGCGAACATTTACTCATCTACCAAGAATCCCTGCTAGCTTTCACCACTGCTAATCCTGGGACGAGTCGTCCCTTCTCAAACTGGGGCGTCAAGCTGTGTCTGTATCGCTCCAACCCAGATAACTCTGGTTCATACGGGGCTTTCAGTTAAAAGACTTTTTCTAGTTCACGCTCCCTACAGAGTGAGGAGATTACTCAGATTACACCCTTTTAAAGGCATCTCTGAATTAAGCTGCATCGAGTGAGAACATGTTAAATATGATTTTTGAAGGGATTACTATAATTTACTGGCATCGGGGTGTTTTTTTTTTCATTGAGGCTTCAGTGACTCAGACTATTTACTGCAGCAAAATTTTGTTGCTAAGAAGCAGTCGCCAAAGTTCTGCCAAATGGCTGGACTTGCATTTACTACTTGGCAAGAGGCTTTTTCAAGGCCCCATGGGGGGGCTCGCTGATTCCTGTGGTGTAACTCTTTCAGATAAATGCTCTGTTTTGTGTGATATACTGGTACCCTATGCATATATGTAAAAGCTCTGTAAAAAGCTATCAAGTCAGGGTTTCTACAGCTTTTACACAAAGTATCTTATTGTGAAATCCACAGCCAGGACATCTGATGCATTTCACAAAAGCATCTTGGCACTTAGATTCTACTCTTGGATGATATTTATGGCCGTACGGTGGTAAACAAGAACAGACGTGGTGGTTGGGTGTAGGGTAATTTATATCAGAGACCCTCATGTTCTGTCAGCATCCACAGCTATTGGAGCTATTACGTCCATATTCATTAATCATAGTTGCTGTCTCTGGAATAGCCTCCAATTTATAGACCTTGACATTCATTCACAGAAGAGGGTCATAGCAGACTCAAACGCCTTTTTACGTACAATTTTTTATTATAATTCAGTGTGTGTGTGTGTGTGTGTGTGTGTGTGTGTTCATTGGCATGCGAAGCAAATATCAAGCCTAGTCAAGGCAATTTTCACCCAGTTATTTGTACCCTGTCTGCCAACTCAATTCACCTACTATCAAACACACATGAAATGATACTGGAGTAATAATCTGCCAGCCCTGTTAAATTATTCATAGGCTCTTATTGTGTGATGTAATTATACCGTTTCATCCTATGCATTTTGAGTATCTGATAGGTGGCGTGGTGATTACTTAAGAATAGGAGCGAGCAAAGTGTGAAACAGCAAAGTGCTGCACTGTATCTCTGCAGACCGATCAAACAGCATCATAAGATCTGGTGCTAAGAGAGCCTTGTTTGACATCTTGAGACTGGATCTTGTTTTGGCTTTGGGGGGACTTGACATTAACTGGTGAGGTAATACAATAGCCTACTAAAAGTTTAAGGGTTTTTGGCAGGAAAGGCTGGCTGAAATGATTTAATGGAAAGAGATGATGAACTTTTTAAACTTTTACCTTGATCATTGATTTAAGTTGAGAAAAAGTATGAACATAAACATAATTAAAAACATACCAGCATATCTTATATGTAAAAGGAAACTATATCTCAGGTCAACACGTTTGACCCATGTTGACTTGATTCATCTTGTCCCATAAACGACTTACCAATACAATCATGCAATGCGGAAAATACACTTCTCTCTGATTTTGGCCTAAATGGGATTTTCCTTTGAGAAAGATGGAGGTCTGTTCTCATCGTCGAGTGAAAATCCTGCACAGTACCCCTCAGGTTTGTCTACATCATATCACCCATTTTTTTCTCTACATAGTTTCTCCATCATGGCTATTGTACAGTCTTTACATGTCAGCACTATATAAACAGTCATCAGCAACTGTTTCTGGAGCTTGTCACACTGCTAATGTGGGTCAGGAGTTAACGTCCTTCAAAGTTTATGTGAGCGCAAAGGCGTCCTTTGGCATTTTAAATTGTAGTTCATTCATATTTTTTATAGATAAAGGAACAGAGTACGTGTTTTCTTATTTATATAGGCTATTGTATAGGTACTGTAAATGCATCCAGAGAAAATAATCACTAGTTTTTATAAAATATTTTGAAATTACAAAACTGTCACACATCTTGTGAATTTGGATCAGACATATGGTAAAATACTTATTATTATTTTTTTAAGAGCATGAATGGGGCTTCTTCATTATTACAAAGACATTGTGATTTAATTTTAACCTATTGAGTTTGTTTGCTACTAACAGAGTGCTACAAAAGTGATGTGTCAGTTATATAAATCAAAAAAATAGAATAAAAGAATAAATAAATAGAATTTTAATTTTTAGGTTTTAGATAATCCTGACCCCAAAGTTAGTTTACTTGTTACTACTTACTACTTACAGTTAGTCAGTGGTCATTTCTGTTTAAGGCTCTTTTAAGACATGTTGAGCTTTCATGTTTTAAGTAGTGCTGACAGGTAAAGTGACTTTACATTGGCATCGTCATCAGATACAGATGACATACTCATTGATGGAAACTTTGTAGAAACATATTCAAGGTGTGTTTTGGTGAATAGTTTGTACAAAAACTAACACGGAATAAACGTTGAAATGGTGATATGTGTCACAGACATAAAGGTTATGTCTGTGACTTCTGTTTGCATCTGAGGTGACTTTCTGGTATTCCTTAATACTACATTTGCTGCTGTCCGTTCTTTTCTTTAGTTTCTCTGTCTGTAGATTAAAACCAGCCAAATTCTCTTCTGTTTCTCGACCACCTTTTTCTACAAATTATTTTAAGTATAAGAAGCTACAGACTCTCTCTCTCTCTCTCTCTCTCTCTCTCTCGGAGAGAGAGAGCTAGAGAGAGCGAGCGAGAGAAGAGAGAGAGAGAGCGAGAGAGAGCGCGCGAGAGTAGAGAGCGAGAGAGAGATCGAGAGAGAGCTATAGCGCTGATCTCTTCTATCTCTATCTCTCTCTCTCTCTCTCCTCTCTCTCTCTCTCTCTCTCTCTCTCTCTCACACACACACACACACACACACAGAAAGTGCAGAAAATGGCAAAGAGAGAAAACTGCAGTGGCCTTTCTAATCATTTCTCCATGATATTGCATCGGTGGGAAATGTATACTCACACTGACACAGGCAAAGACATCTGCTTTTTGATTTTTTACTTCTCCTCACTGGTCTGTAGCCGAAATTTAAATCATCCCTACTCATATCACTTTTCTTTGGAATGTATCTTATATAGAGAATTTGGCTGGAAATAGTTTCTTTTAAACCCTTTTCATGCTGTTTTGAGCTGAAGCAAACTGAAGCTGAGCTGTATGCCATGCCAACCTGCTTCATGTGTTGCTCTCACGGATACAGGAAATTCAAAATTGAAATTCATTCAGCCCTCTCCCTGTCCTTCTCTCCATTCATTTATTAATTTCCGCTTTGAGTCCTTTTTGATTTGTGTCTTTCTGCGTCAGATTTTGGGGTGTTTCTGGGTTTAACCACTGACTTGTTGACATGTTAACACATATTAACTGGTGGCTGGGAACTTTTAAATTTACATCTTTCTGTTTATTTTTCTCTAGCTTTATTGAAGATGATTTAAATGTGGTTAATTGTTTTCAGTTCCATCTCCGAGGAGGCTGCGTTTCAAAGTGATGAGCCCAAGCAAACTCCTTGTTTCATGGAAGGAGCCAAAAGGAGACTTTGACAGCTATCTATTCCTCTACAACAGTATACCAGGTAGGATATTTTTCTGTATACACACACACACACACATAGAAAGAAGATACTTATATGCCAAAGAGAAATAGGACCTAACTTTGACATTATTATGAGAAGAATCCATTCATGACTTCATCTTCTGTCTGCCAAGATGGATTATGTAATTTACTCCTTATCAAAGTTACTTTGAAGGGATCACACTCTTGACAGATGTGGAGGACTCAAAGTTTGTCCCGCACCTTTGCCAAGTTTGAGACAAAGGAGTGTTTTTTGCTGCTTTTGTGGAGCCTGTCAGCAGATTTGAAAATGGGACTGATAGGTACACAGACAGAACAGTAGGACCTACACAGACTCATGATGGAGTTCAGCCCAGGACGGATGAAAGACAACGGCAGCCATAGTAGTCATTCATTCAACATTAAACTGTGTTATCGCTCTCTGTGGTTGTGTGGGCATGATGGACGCCTAACATCCTGCTTTTATCCTGCATCTGTAGGAAGGCGATCATTGCACAGACATGGGGCATGACCTTGTCTCTTACTGGGCATGCAAAATATAGTCAGTAATCACCCTAATTCCTAGCTCCTTTGTTATATAATCACAGTGCACCTATCTCCACAGCCATACATCTCCTTCACATCAATTCCTTAACTATTGCTGCACCGCTGCCTGCATTTGTTCCGTATTAATGCTGTGTTGAACACCGCAGCCAGTTCCATTGCAGCTGTTGTTAAAATGAATAAGTAGCACTGAATAAGCACTCTGTAACATAAAACTTGTTTCTCGCAAACAACTCTTTGCAAGAAACGCCTCGTCTCACAATTTCTCGCTGCCTCAGACAGCTGAAAAGAGAACAAAAACTACAATTTATGACCACTTCCTCGCAGGGAGGAGTGCAGCAGTAGCTCACTGGCATTCAGGAAAGGCAGTCAATATTTTCACAGTGTCCTCACTGTGTCCGTACACTATATGGTTAATAAAGCCTTCTTTGGTAATTAAAAAGAGATGAGGACACGAATACCTGCCATGTCCAATGTCCTTTGTCCAGTAGTCGGTCTGAGTCAGATGAGGTGAACAGCAACTATGGTGAAGCTTGTTAACACTGGCTAAAGTCCTTTTGTTCAGTATAAAACACTATTTTAGATCACAAAAGGAGCTGTCAGAGTGGCAGCTAACCTTTTGGCTCAACATAATATCCCTTTTTTTCCTTGAGAGGTTTTCTAAAAAGGAACAACTAAAGTGCATCTAGATCAGGATTCAGGCTTTAGGTCAAAACAGATGAGTCATTTTTGCCGACAAAAGTGACTAGCTGGTTTCCTTGAAGCTTTTACTCTTTAAAAGATTGTCCCCATGACAACTTTTTTTGCCAATTATCAGCTTGTATCCTCATGTATAATGAAACCCATGTCTTAATGCATTTAAACATGTTTAACTATAGCCTATGCATCTTTGTCCACTGGCTTTATTCCTTATTGTATAACAGTGCATGAATTAAACTAAAATAAGCACTTTTTTAAAAGTCTGTTCAATATCCTGCCAATAATTCTGAATTTCAAATAGTGTGGGTTGTCTGTGTGTACTTGCATATCTCTGTGTTATTTATCAGTGCCAGATGTCTATATTTACTCTCTCGAATCTCGATGGAGATGAAGCCAAACCCTGCAGAGAAAAATTCCGTTTTTACTGTAGGCAACTACAACTTATTGTTAAACTGCTGCTGCATCCAACTTGGCTATCGGAAAGTGTGTTTGCTTTTTCAAGCATTGGAAGGCAGAAGAAGTGGTGTTACTTGTGGTCTGAGCTTTAAAATAGGTTTTAGTATTTATGGCAGCTATATATGGGAATGTGCATATTTACTGACGTGTTGATGTTTTGAAATGTAGGCACTAGCAGCCAATCAGAATGAGGTGTTGCCACGACGACAGGGGTAATTGGGGTCACTGGGCGATGGGCTCAGGCACATTTAACATCGGTAAAAGCTCTAATTAAGTGTTAATTATGGATATACAAAAATAATGTCTTCTTTTGGGCCTCTGAAAAAGATTTACAAAAAAAAAAACAGCTATCGGCAGCACTTGGACTTTAGATAACAAACAAAGCAGTTGAGAATGCAGCAACAGGTAACCATCTTATTCACTGCGGGGGTAGAGTGCCGGTGTTTCGGTTTAACGAGCGACCCTGTTAACCGGCGACCGACAGCCAGAAACAGTAATAGAAACAGGACGATACGTAGCTGTCCTTGTGAATGCCTCTTCTATTAACAAATGTCAAAAAAACATACCCGATTCGTCTTCGCTGTCTTGTTTAACAGCTACATCTTCCTGTTTTAACACTTCGACCACAGACGCTTTCGGCCTACGGTCACCAGTTAACACGGTCACTTGTTAAACCCAACCACCCATTGATAAGCTTGTAGAAACAGTAATGGGCTGCTCTTTTTCTTTTCTTGTAAAATTGAAAATATAGAAACTTTTGGAGACTGGCTAATAGAGTGTAACGCTACTGATATGTTTCATGAGGGAAAAGCTGATGTCATTAAAATTAATCAATTAAAATTTGACTTGACAAGGATTCTTGATACGCAAAATTACATTAAAAATTGTATTCATTTATTCTAATTTAAAGTGAATGTGACAACAGTCAAGCATCAGCTGTAATTTTCCAAAACCTTGTTAATGAAACTTAATATGGAGAGATGATGATTTTTAATGGGTTTTCCACCATTGAGTCATCCCACTAACTGCAAGCTGTTTCAGATATCATGGAAACAAATATCATCAACTTTTGACTTTCAACTCATTTAAAGGAAAAGTTCAACGTTTTGGGAAATATGTATTTATTATCTTACTAAGAGTTGGATGGAAAGATCAGTGTCATTTTATTAATGCAGCATTCCAGTCAAAGTTGGAGGATGGAATTTTCCAGTTGAAATTTCCAACTTCCCACCTCTGGATGTACATCGCCAAATGTAAACAAAAACATGGCTGACTGTGACAAACTGATGTTTCTCCAGTAAATGTACACACAACCGAGCTCTCAGCAGTGCAGCATAGCATATATAAACAGAACAGAGAAGGGGAAAAAAATGACACATGAGGTAACAGATGCTGCTTTTATATTTGGAAACATACCAACGTATTCTATTCACTAGCCTAATACAAATAATGTATTCTACAAAAACATCCTACTCCTCCACCCCCACTGATTGAAATGTACAAGAGAAGTGTGTGACGTCAGACAACGCCTTCTCTGTGAAGTATGGACAGATGGATTTGTGAACTCAGGGCGAAAAGGCTTTGGATGGGTTTCCATTGTACTCTTGATTGAAAGAGGTTGGAAGTTTTCAAGTTCCAAGTTGTCTGGAACACAGCATTAGTATGAAGCCAGGACCTGGAGTTGACAAGCTTACCTTAAAAACTAAAAGCAAGGGGAAACAGCTAACCTGACTCTTCTTGGCCTGGCATAGTGACTTTGCTGCATTTTGTTGTCACTCCAAGTTTGCCAGACAACCATTGGAAACGCTGTGGGTCTGTCTAAGCCTTTAAGTCTCTAAAATGATAAAATAGTACTTTTCTCTTAGTGATATAAGTAAGTATTAAACAAATAAGATACAAGTGTTATTACTGAGCTTTTTTTGTTGGCAGGCATTTTTTGATCATTTGAAAAAGCCGGGCTAACTGTTTCCCCTTGTTCCCAGTCTTTATGCTAAGCTAAACAAATTGCCTGCTGGCTCTAGAAAAGAAAGCGAATAAGTGTATTCTCCATAATGTCTAAAAAACTAAAAAACTATTTAGTATTATATTTCTTCAGTATTTATGTCTGTGTCATTTCCATTCAAAAGACGTAACAGGTGATTGCAGGTGAAATCCTGGATCCTTCGTCACCCAATAAATCCAGGAAAGGTCACCTAAAAAGTTTAAAAAGGGTAGTTATCTCTGGGAAAACTGAGATATGTATTCTCGGTGTAACAGCTGTCATATGGTGTCCCAGTGAAGGCCTACTCTGCACTTTAAGCACTGGTTGATTGACAGTATTTTTGTTGCCCAGAACAGACTAAATGTGGACACTGATTCATGCAGTTACCTTCACTGACCTGCCGTCCCCTTCAGTAGGATTTATCTTCCTTCCCCTAAAGGCGTCATTAGTCATCACTCTGCAGGCATTGGGGACAGAAGAGCTGAGGAGGCACACACACACACACACACACACACACACACACACACACACACACACACACACACACACACACACACACACACACACACACACACACACACACCTTTATTGATGGCCGAATTGATTGCAGGGTCAAAATTGAAATGGGGTGATAATGGGACCTGTTGGCCTGATGGGGATTAACTGCTAAGGAGATGGCACAAGCACACACAGACTTGTTTCTCTGCGAGGATAGCTAATTTATTTTAGGGACAAATTGTATTTTCCGAAGCTCAAAACTTTAACCAACTCTAATCTTTATTCTTCCTGCGTTATTCACCTACCAGCCTTTGAAATAACATTAAAAATAGAATTAACTTTTGACCCACAAAATGTCCTGGTTACTACGAAGATATATGCTCCACTAAGAAATACAACATATTTTGACCTTGAATGTAGTGTTTGCCTGCCTACAGAACAGAAGAATGTTAATCCTCATGCTGGCTTGGCCATGAAAATACTAATATTTTGCTTCCAAGCATCTAATTGTATGAAAAACACTAAATCTAAACTTTATCGAGTGTAACCTTTGCCCCTATTTGTCTCTTCTTCTCTCTCTGTCAGGTGGTCAGCAGAGAGAGATCATAGCATCTAAATCTGACACTAAGGTGTTGATAACAGACTACAGCCCTTCTAAGGAATACATCGTCAGTGTCATCGCTGTGAGAGGCAATGAGCAGAGCAGACCACTTCACGGCAGACATAAAGGTGCCTTCATGCATATTGCTTTTATTTCTTCCAGTCTGTTCTGTTGCTGTAGGGCAGCTCCCACATACTCTGTTATGCTTCACTGTATTATGCTCTTCTACTCATGTACACTGTTATGGTCTTCACTGCTCTACTCTGTTTCCTTATTTCACTTGACATTTTACTCAGCTTTGTTTTGATATGCTGTAGCGTACACGTCCTCCCCTCGTCCTCCCCTCATCTTCACCCTCTCCTCTCCTCTCCTCTCCTCTCCTCTCCTCTCCTCTCGTCTCCTCTCATCTCCTCTCCTTTGTTCTGTATTGTGTTATACTCTCACCTCTACTCTATTTTAATCAGTTCCCTGTTGTAATCTCAGCGTATTAATATATGTGCTTTCTTTATCAGTTTATGTTTTTTTTTTTTATATTCTGCTAACTTGTGATGAATGTGTTTTATGTGCTGCAGCTGAAATAGGTGAGAGTGACGAAGGACACCAGACCGAGCCCCAAAGGCTGCCTGATTCAGTTGTACCTCCTGAGGATGCCAATGAGATCTCTGGAGGTAGGACAAACGCAGACAAACACTGTTTCCAGGAGAGGAGGCCATGTACAAAGCCTGTGCTCACATGAACATATAAATAAAAAGAAATGCGCTGAGTAAGACTTTGGTTAAAGAGTCTCCCAGTCAGTTACTATAGAGATGTTTGGAGGTAGGAAAAACAGCCAGTGGTGTGGTCTTTAACACCAGCTCCATAGATCAAAAAGCCAAAAATATGAGTCCATGTTGGATCTGACTGTGAAGTATTTCCCTCCATGCAGAGTTTGTGTGCAACTGGTTAACAGCAAAATCCAGACAGACAGACAGACAGACAGACAGACAGACAGACAGACTACAGGTCTACTTACCCACCAAGTGAGAGTCAAGATGCCAAAACCATCTATGCTTCAATGGTGAATCATTCACAGTGGTGCTTTGTGAAAAGTCTTTAACATATGCAATGTTGAGTGATATTCGGTGACTGTGATTCCCGATATTAGGCGCTGAGTGACCCGCAGTGTTCACTTGTGTCTGTGCGGTTGCCTGTTAATTTGAGCTCTCCTGCCCGACAAGACCGTCTGTCTTTAGGTCTGTTTGTTATTGTAACCAAGATGTTCTTTCAGTTGGCAGCATTAATGACCTCATATTTAAATGCCCAATATTTCAACTTCTACCGAAATATGAGAGAAGAAAAGAGTGCATTCATTTTCATCTTTGGTGCGTGTCTCTGCTTACATAGAAACTCTGTTGATTTCTTTACCGTAACCCTGAGTTCAGCGGGGAGTCTTTTGACTATACAATAATTGATCATTCGTAATATGGTTTTCAGTGCATGCTTATGTATGTATGAGAGTAAGATGAAGCTGGTCATTTGCAGACTCAGACATGAATGATGTTCATGGCAGTCTAACTGCTGCTGATGTGTGGATGTGATTGTTTTTAGAAGATTTAAAAAATCACTTTCTGTGACATTTGGTTTTCAAACCAGAGACTACACAAAGACAGGATTTCATAACTTGGTAGCAGAGTGCTTATTATTTAATATTATTTGCACTTTCTAGAGGTTCGCTTGTTTGTGTGTTTCTGTGCGTGGTGATCATTTATTGCACAGTGCTAAAAGAAAGATATTCAGGAAGTTGTGATTATTGAGCGTGGTTTAAAGAGGTCCAGCTTCTAATTACCTGTATACTGTGTGTCATCATTTTTATGGACTATAACTAGTATATATTATTTGCTCAATATAATTTTACTCTGGAATGCTATATGTGCATTTCCTATATGCTGATGGAGCAAGATAGGGAAACACACTCATGCACACACACTCACACAGAGAGAGAGAGCAATTAACCATGTATGAACATATAAAGCTTTTTTATAGACACTTTGCATCCATGAATACATAATAAATTGTCATTGGTTGGTGAAACCCATTGGTAATAAATCAAAGCAAAATTCATATCGGCTGCAATCTCTAGGAACACTTAAAATGCTCCTATCATAAAGTATTAATCTGCATTTCAGGCAAAAGTATTATTTTTGATAAATAAATTGCGATTTTTAGACCTAGTTTCTGTTTCTAGCATATTTATATATTCTTAAAATAACTTGAAAAAAATCCAGTGCTGTCACTATGCACTACACCATCTTTCCAAAAAAAAGTGATAAACAAGAGCTGAAACACAATAAAAATGACTTTATTAAAAAAGTAAAATACACCTTGTTGTTTCACCGGTAATGGGTTTTACTGGATTTGTTTTCAGCTCCCACTGATTGATTTTTTTTTGGCTCGTCGGAACAATTAAAATCAGGTGCTGCAGTTAAATCTTATTTTTCATTTTAGCCGTACAGAGCAATATTCTGCAGAATTAAGGCTGTTGTTTTGGTAACACAGCTGTTAGGCTGGTCCAACGTGGTGAAATTGCCGACAGCGCACTTATTCATAGAAACTTAAAACTGCGACTTTATAAAAGTAAAGAAGTAATGAAAAACTATTCAGCTGTAATGACTCTCAACACACACACACACACACACACACACACACACACACACACACACACACACACACACACACACACACACACACACACACACACACACACACACACACACACACACACACACACACACACACACACACACACACACACACACACACACACACGGTCTAGATCTTTGATGTTCTTTTCTTCTTCTTCTTTGTTTCTCTCGTGCTCTCCTCCTCCCCTGCTTCCTGTCAGTGGGTAGATTAAAAGCTGGATTTCCTTCCAAGCTGTTGTTATCAGAAGCGCTTACCATTCACTGCAGCAGAGGTGACCTTGATTGGTGTTCTGCCTCGTACCTGTTGGGGATTATGATAATATCCTGCTGTGCTTCAATAGAATTTGTGAATTTACTGTGTGTGTGTGTGTGTGTGTGCCTGTGTATTCAGCTTTGTGTACTGCAGAGATGCTCTTTTATGTTGTATTGTAACGTCTGACTGCTTCTCTTTCCTTCCCTCTCTATCATGCCCTGTGAGCATGTGTATTTATGTTCTGGAGTAATAATAATACCAATGTCCCTCAGTGCTCCAATGAAACAGTGTTGTATAAAGTCTCCCTCTGTGTGTGTGTGTGTGTGTGTGTATCAGTGCTAACCTGGTCCATCACCGCTTTGTTCCAGAGTAGTAATCAGCTCGCCTTTATGTCAGGGCGGGTTGTTTACAAAACCTTTCATTAACAGCTGGCTCATACTCTCATCTCCTCTCTGATGTCTCTATGTGTGTGTGTGTTGCAGACAGCAGTCAGTTATCTTTTTGTTCCCCAGCCAGCCGTGTGCACAACACCTTTTATATGTGTGGGTGACACCTCATGAAGTCATGAAGTATTTGCACAGGAATTGGAGTGTTATTCTCGCTCTCTCAGGCAGTTTTATTATAGTATTATTATAATGACAAATTAGTTTGTACGGATTATAAATAAGAACTGATAATAAAACTGTCATCATTTTCCCACATTAAATACATCCGACACTGTTTTGCATCTTTAGAAAAAGGGAAATTCAGAAAAGAGATATATGCAGAAAACTTAAGCTCGTTATCTTTGGCTGCCTGTATCAAAACTGAGTCTGTGTTTGTGTGTGTGTGTGTGTGTGTGCATGCTGTGCTGTGCTGTTTGTGAACATCTGAGTAAGTTGGTTTGAAGTTGCTTGGATGTTTTTAAGGATAGACCGAGGAGAGCCATTAGCTAAAGGAAGTGTCGCAAAGTATCCTACTCCTTAGTAAAATAACTACCGTCCACATTTGTTCTGCAAAAAACCCCCACAACTAAACAGTATCTTGCAGGGTGTCACAGGCTGCTCTGAACTAAATGCAGACTCTCCATTCCAGGAGCTTTGAATGAAACTCATTTTCTGTCTGCTCTTGAGGTGTCATTGATGGACTCTGGCACTGAGCAAACAGGAAAGGTTTTAAAGGGATATTTTACTTTGGTAAAAGTTTTCCTTATAGATGTCAGTCATTTGTAGGACTGCACCCTAAAAGTCGATGAGTCGAATCATCATTCAGGGACTCCCGAGTCAGATCCTCAGTTTGGAGAGTTATTTTTTGCAGCCTCTAAATCAATCAGTGCCCCGAGCATGGGATTCAGCTGCTTACCGCTGGAAGATGTGAAGAGAATTCCTTTTCTACTTGAATGTCGGCGTCTGAGTTAAAACGTCTGACTTAAAACGTCTGACTTATTTTCTTTTTTGCTGTGTCATTGTCTGCAGGATAGCTACCTAGGAACGCTACTGTGCAGATTCATCTGAGTCAGATTGACTTGGCTTTCAAATAAAGAGGTATATCATTCAAATTAAATAAGTTAAGCTATTCCTCACGTACTCTGTGTTAATGAGAAACATCACAGACACATAATTAATAGGAAACCTAATTACCATGTCTTAATCCTATGCTAAACCTGCCTAACTTTAAACACAGGAACGCGTGGAGTCTTTTTCTTTACACTGTTCGAAAAAAAGATTTTTTTATACGAGTCTGAGGACGGGAAGAGAGGTGCGAGAGAGATGCAGGTGGATCATAAAGCAACGGACACAGAGGAAGTGAGAAAATATGCCCCCTGTATTGTATATGCTTGTGAATCATTCATAAGTCTAAAGTGATATCTCAGCCTGAAAAAACGAGTTCATTGAGAGCACTGTGTGCGTGTGTGTGTGTGAAGTTAGGTTACAATAATCTGTTCTTGTATATTGAATTTTTGCGAAGTATTTCTTGCTGATAAAAGTAGAATATTAGTTAACACTGTAGCCATCTGGCCTCATTTCTCTTCCCAACCACCTTTTTCCTGATAAAACAAAAACAAACGGTAGGTAAGAATATGAATTAATTTCTGGACATTGTCATATATCTGGTTGCGATAAAATGTGGGCAGATCCATTTTAAACTGGATGAACAAAGAAAAAGCCGCATAACAACCACATTATGAAAAAATGGAAATAATAATGAATGAAATAAACATTTTCATATGTTTGCCAGCTGGAGGGCCAGTAAGGTTTGTTATACGTTCATATTCCATTTGATTCTGTCAGTTATCATCTGTGCCAAAAAAAACAAAAAACACTGGCTCTGGGCTCCTTAATAAATTGGCTGCATTAAAAATGGCAGTTTCAGTTTTTCATATTCATACGTTTTTATTCTCAGAGTGTCAAGATACCAACATCTACTCTTTCCAGTTTGGACTGAGACATGGAGACAGAGCAAATACAGTGTAATGCTATTACACGTGGAGCCATATGACGTCAGTTCAGGACTCTGCCATCTTTGTTCGCAGGATTCAGTGGAACCATTTTGGTTAACTGCCTACTAACTTTTAAAAGCTTCTCTCCTGGAGACAGCATGGTTTATAATATAGTCACCTTTATCTACATATATTACATATGGCACAAATATTTATGATCTTCAGAGGATAAACCCTACTGACTTTGGTGATTCTGTGACATTTCCTCTAGTGTCACAATAAGGATGACATTTTTTCTTTATAGTCAAATGTCTTGGCTATATTTGTTATTGATATTGAAGGTGACCAGAGGATGAATCAAATGAATTTTTTTTTATTTGGTTTTGGCATGCTAATGTGCTAAATCTTCTTTTTTGGTTTCTCTATGGTGAAGATGAATAGACTGTAATTACTACTTGCCATTTTAATTATTCAGTAATGTTTTACTGGACATCGTGGTGACCCAGATTATTCGCCAAGTTTGCTATCTGCCTCTCATTGTCTGTGTGAAGCAAAGGTCAGTGTTGGTTTCTTTGAACCACAGTAATGTGCTTTTATGTACTTAAAACTTAACCAAACCTTAATCAAACTGTGACAGGTATGTAGAAGGTATATGACAGATGACGTATTTTGTCCTTGAGGTTGGAGGACTTGGAAGTCATCCTACTCTCTTGTCTTCTTCCTGTTGTTCTTTACAATAAACTGTCTGAAAAAATACCTATATTTAATATCTTTTGCCTTTCACAAAAAAATAAACTTAAACATAGATTTTTGTTCCATTATTTACCGTAATAACTATTAGCAACTGCTGCTGGATTCATCCGTCATGTTTCTTTTAAGAAAAGTCCGTTAGAGATTCTGCAGCCAATAAAAATAATTGTTTGTGTTTTGCTTACCAGGGAAAGAATAAATCCATAAGTGATTCCTTATTCAAAAAGGTAATATATATTTTTATTGGAGATTGTTCCTAAAGAAAGCTTCGTCAAAAATAATAGCTATTATTTGGACAGCTGCGTAATGTTAGATCAGAGGACATCTGTGTGTGTGTGTGTTTGTCTACTGTAGGTGTGTCCATGACTGTATTTATTACAAATGTGGGTCAGTAGCCTCCAGTAGTAAAACAGATGGTTGTCGCCCCGCAGTCCATAAAGATCTAACAGATACTGTAAGTCAGCACTGGTTTCTCTCTCAAAGTTTAATGCTGCTTTGTTGGATGAGCTACAGAGATTGAAAAAAATATATAGTTTGTAATGACAACAAATTCACAGTGAGTTATCACCTGGCTCACTTTGAGGAATCTGAGGCAGTAAGCTATATTGCAACATCTTTTAACAATTAGACCCTTTTGCGATATGCCATTGCACTTATTGTACTTGCCTTCGTTTAAATTAAAGTTGCAGATATCGACGAAAAGTACTGATGCCTTTCAAAATCCTTCAGTTACTTAACTAGATAGACTTTGACGTCGATATATGAATGCACTCTTTAAATAGTTGACTTGCTTTGTTCTAGCTTTTGTACATAAAGCAATCAGAGCGCCAGGCCAGCAGCAAACAAGTGGAAATCATTGAGCAATGAAGGGCAAACCCCTTCTCCTTCCCTCCATGCTACGGTGCCTTTTTCAATACATATTACTTAACAGGATGTGAGCAGAGTGTTGCCTTCCTCGCTCCCTGTCTGAAGCTTGAAACCGGCGCTCACGCGCGCAGACACACACTCGCGCGCACAGATTGAACCCAAGGGACAGACATGGTTAAAGTTGAACTGGAGGCCAATGAGATTCTGTTGACATTCACCACTTGGATAGTGAAAAGGGGGGAGGGAGACCTCTAATATCCATCACATCTGCACAGGGTAACAAACACACACCTGGAGAATGAGGTTTCTATATTTATAGCCAACCTTAATTCCTAACATTATCATTAATTTCAGCGTTGGCACGCTCTGGTTGTGTGTGTGTGTGTGTGTGTGTGTTCGTCACTCTATATTTATCACTGTGTTAATTCCCAGCTTTAACATTCATTTAGTTCTCTCCATCTCTCTGTGCCCACATGTGCATATCTGTGTGTCTCACTTTATTTATTGGCCTATTAGTTTCGAGAATGACTAGTTCTACACTTCTTCTGTCATTGTGCGTTTTGCCCTATATTTATTTATATACTCGGTGGCTACACAGTATGACAAAGGTCAGAGAGACCTCTGTCATTAGGCTGACAAATAGCTGGAGAGACTGAGTGAGGAGGCCAAGACTAATAGCACAAATGAAAGGAGACAAACACAGTGAATATATGCAGCCTGTTGAAGTATGTGCGAGCTACAAACTGGTGAGTGATGCTATCAGTCCCTCTTAACGTTACGTCTGTTCTTTCCATTTGAGAGCAAAAAGAGGCAGATATGTACGTCATTGCCGAGAAACATAAAAGGTTCAGAGAAATTTTAAGTTGACGATGTCGGATGTCATTCATAAATGACATTGAAACACATCGTTGCAATATAAGCTGGTGTGAAGGGCAAAGTAAGGCGAGTGTTAAAGAGAGAGCATGAAAATAGGCTGAAATGAAAAGTGAGGCGACAAAGAGAGAGCTCAGGTGAATGTCCTCCAGAAATGCACGTTTCGTCTCCATTTGTCTCGTCTCGCTTAGCACTTTTTCCATCATCACAAAGTTGTGTTTTACATTTTCTTTTGGACAGTCGCCAGATGCTGAATTATTCCTATTGAGAGGAACTAAAGAAATATAAGCCTCGCACGAGTTGGATGTGCGCTCAGAGACTTGGGAGTAGATCAGCCATTGCTCACTTGGACGTGTGCGTGTGTGTGTGGTCTCTGTGCTAGCCAGACTTCTGTCCTTGTCCTCGATTAAGTGAGAAGGTTCATGGCTGAGTTGAGCTAATTGTATGACAGTAGTTACCAAGTGCGTGTGTATGTGGATGTGCTGATGGCATTTTGGCCATTAGTAGCAAGGACTCCTTAAGTGCAGAGGTCAATTAGAATAATTAGCCTCGACTTCCTCCCTGATTTTTCCCTGCTGTAGCTCCTCTTCCCTCCCTCTTCGTTTTCTGTGGCTGCAGTGTGAGCGACAGCTCTTTGGCTTTTACCTGTTCCGTGCAGAAACAAGTTTGCTGTAGGTGTAGTTTAACCAGAAATAAGCTAAACTGAGAAACCATCACACACATTAACTACAATAAAGTTATTGTATTATTGCAGAAGAACCCGCTCAAGGAAATGCAATACCTAGCTTGATAATTATGTTTCATTAAAATTACCCTTTACTGAATTGGGTAATTTTATATTTAAAACCAAAATATACCTTGAAGACTTTTACATAATTTACTCGCTTTTTCCTTCTGTGCTGTCCTGCTCTTTATTTTTTGTACTCACATTTTCCAGCCCTGCAATATCTCCTGCTTTATATGACACCTTTATTGCCTCCTCCCTTCTCTACCCCTTTATGCATTGCACCTCTCCACGCAACCTTTCTCCTCTCTCTCTCTCCTCACTTTGTTTTACTGCCTGACCTTCCTTAACCTATATTGTCCTCAATCCCCTGTCCTCCTTTTCCCCACAATCTTCCCCCATGTGGTTTACCCTTTGTGGATGACGAAGCACATCAGACCTTGAACTGTTGTTTGAAATGACACTGAATGCTCCTCCAGGTTGGTTAAAATTAACCACAAACCCATATTTGGAAGAGAAACTCATGCATTGCTCGAAACATAGCGGTTTAACAACTGATATTGTGTCATTCGTGGAATATGAGCAAATCATAGCTTGTGTTTTGCATGCATTTCAATGATTTTTTCAGTGGCTTAAAATAACCAGTTGAGCTGCTCTAAATCCTCATCACGGTTTCCTGTCTGCGCCACAAGAAGGGCATCCAGTTACTGTACCTTCCCTTGAGTCGATGAATGTATACATCTGTCAAAGAAATAGCTGCTCAGGCTTTAAGACTAACTAAAAGATAGAAAAAGAAGAGTAGAGAGATAAAAGAGGGGTGGGCTGGAAAGCAAACTGCACAGTCCTGTGGAAGTAATAAGTAAGCCAGTATTGCACTGAATAGTGACACATAAAATGCTAGTTTAAGAGCCACACCCATCTGTAAGGTTCTTTCAATGTGTGCACGGAGCTAAAAAATAACCAAACGTGATTAAAGTGACTGAACTTTTGAAACAAAAATGCACACAGTTCAACAAGTGTGAGCGTCTACCAGACAGAGAGATTAGGGGAAGACAAAGCAAGGCAAAAGAGCAATGTAGCAAGAGACTTTGAGAGAGACAGATTTACAGGCCAAGCGCGGCATTCAGCATACATATAGTGTCTGTTTTGTGAGGGAGAACACAGAGAGCGTCTGTGTATTCAGTGAAGTGGAACAAAACAAGGCCGTGGATTAAAGATCAGGAGGCCAAGCAGGGAAAGGTCTCTGGTGGAATGACACAAACCATCTCAAAACAGCTGTCGGATTACACCTCAAAACCCGCTGGATCGCACCGCTTAAACACACACGCACACTCTCTCGCTCTCTCTCTCACAGACGCACTCACGTAGGCCCACAGGTCTCGCCGATGAATATGAATGTCTGTGCCTCGCTGAGTTTATCTGAGTTGCTCCGAGGGCCGCTGAGAAAACGACAGGTGTATCAATCTGCCGCCTGTCTCTCTTGATTGAATAAACATGCCAATAAAACAAAGAAAATCTTGTTTTCTGAGCTTGTGTGTACCAGCAGTGGTTTTAGGGAACAATCATGCTGTCGGCAGGTTAAAGCAGCTGTTGGGATGATACTGATCTTTTTTTTTTTTTAAACACTACAATTTTATTTTATCGATCAAAGATTTGTTTCCAAGCAGCATACAGCAGTCAGAGCTTTGTTTTACGGGCTGGTGTTTTGATTCTTGACAATGTCATGGTTTTTCAGCTTAAGTATTTTGACAAAAACAACCTTGAGGTTAATTTAGTAGCTGTTCTGGAGGTTTAATTCATATCACACAAATGTCTTTAGCAGAAAGGGTATTTCCACCGCTCGTGGAATTGTAGATGCTTACATTTCCATTCATTCTGAACACTAACAAGTTAATTATAATGTTCTAAACTAAACGCCACGAGGCATGAGGTAATTCTCTTTCTTAAAAAATACAGACATGTAAAGACTGTTTTAGCAAAAACAACCATCACCTCCAGATGACTCCAAAACTAATTATAACTAAGTAATAACTTGTTAATTTGACATCAGACTATAAAACAATTAAATAGGTTTTTATTCAGAATTAGGAAAGTTGTGTTAAACTGGCATCCTTAAAGAAATACTGAATAGTAATAGAAAAGTCACTGGGCACAGCTGTTTTTGAATTTGTAGACGAGTGATTAGTTTTAGACAATACGCCTTTTACATGGAAGACATTTTTTGACATGTCTGAGTAGGAGTGTATAAATAATAAATTAACATATGGCTGAATTCTACTGAGCTGCTTCAGTTTAGAGGTCCTGGTATTATACATGTTGACTCACTGTTATGACTTATCAGGGTGATCCAGAACACAGCTGTTATAATAATGTTATCAGTAAAACCTGTTCTTTTCCTACAATGACCAGTCAAATTGTGTGCTGTGAAAAAGGCCTATACCTGTACCATGTCTGTTTAATCAAATGAAACAGCACTTTTATTTTTTCATATAATTGGATGTATTCTGGTAGCAAAATGCATGTGACAAATCCAAAGAAAATGAACTTTTTTTCTTATGGGGTGTAAACAAATGCGTCATGTGTAGGCTGAAAAAAAGAAGTTGCAAAGGTTGATTGTGTGGTTTCAATTTTCTATTATTTATTTATTTTTACTGTAATTGTAACTAAATGTTCTGTATATCTACAGGTGAAGAACATAACGTATATTATCTTCTGGGAAGTGAGAATAATGATAACTTAGTTTTAGTGTCTTCTTTGAACAGTTGTACACTAAGTTATGATGCAGGAAACTGGCCAGCAAGGTTATTTTTTCACTTCATTATGGCTGTCTCTTTAAATGCTATCCACATTTTCATCGGTTTGGTAGAGCACTTAGCAAGCACACCTACACATGAGGTGGAAAGGACCTGACTGTATTGATTTAAAGTGGACATTTTCTCCACAACATACAGAAAACTGCTTATATTGAAACATTAGATTCCCCATGATAAACAGCAGGCGGGAGAAATATATCTTATTACTATTCATCCTGAAATGATATATTGAGAAAACATCTCTCTGGGGGGACCATAAAAGAGGCAGTTCACCTACTGTAGAATATCGTTTCCATTTCATCATTTCACTGAAAGGTATTTTAATACAGAGTGGATTAATACATCAAAATCAAACATATCAGTTTGTGTCAAACTGGGATTAAACGTCCAGTTTTGTTTGTAATCAATTAGCCTTCTTAAAGCCGGTTCATGCGGGAATCAAACATGCGCTCAGAGACTAAAGGGAAATGTTCTCACCGATGCGGAGACCGTTGCTGCTACTGTTCATCTATCTGCATGTCTGTCACTGTTCTCCATGTTAATTCCAGACACTGAAACACAATCACAGTGGCAGGGGGAATAAAACTTAACTAGAGAGAGATTGAATTGACGGCACACTCCACTGATCCCTGGCTAAAAAGAGGTCAGCAGTAAATCAAGGCCGGCTGGGAAGAGCTGCTGTTAATGAGGACAGAGATGGCGACAAAGAGAAGGAAGAAGATTTTCTCAAATAGACAAGTGTGTGTGAAGATGTGTTCTGTGAATCTGCATTTATTTGTACTCTGCATACGTTACTCCCCCCAACCATATCAGTATGTTTGAGCGTGTGTGTTACCTTCTGGGAGCAGGAGATTACAAAGCAATCTTCTTTGCTTTAATTAATCTGGTCTGCTTTGCAGATAACATGTAGCCTATGTATGTATGTGTTTAAATCTCTGTTTGTGTGCGTGTACTGCCACATGTGGTACTACTAATAACTGCTAGTTATACTGCTTGTCTATAACATTCCTCTCTTCTTGTTCCCACTTCTGTTCTTCGTCTTTGTCCCCATGTGTCCGTCTTCGCACTGCAAGAAGTTACAGTCAGCCAACAGTGGCCTCCATTGTTGCGCTCGCATTTTTAATACCCATTTCTCCACTCCCACACGAGTTAATTCAATTGTCAAGGAGCCACAGAATTTTTCCCACAGCGCTGCAGACTGCACTGTGGGCTGAGTTGTAAAAATGTAGTTGCTCGCTTTCTCATGGGCACCAGGTGGACGGTCTGTCTAATCACATGTTCGCATGCCAATTATGATTGGTGTTTGTCCAATGTTGTATGAGCGTGTAAGTAGGTTCAGTGGTGGCAGTGCCTTGTCTAATCATGTCCTTATATGCAAATAAGGTTCAGATGTAGTTCAGCCAACCTCATGGTTCCTCACGGTTCACAATCAGTGAATATTCGGCTTGATGGCTGAAATGTTTGAGCGGTAGCTGCTTTGGTTTCAGACTCCTGATATTGTACACGTTGTCTCATTTTCACACTACTATGGCTCCCTTGGAAACTTGAATAGTACAGAGCCACCTGTGCTTTTTCTGCTATGACAAGAACAATGTCTACTGTGAAGCTGCATTTCATCTGTCTGCAATTGAAAACAAGGATTTCTGGTCATTCCTGAACATACTGTCCGTACAAAGACAGTTTCACATACAGTATGTCTGCAAAGAACTGGAAAATGGCTGCATTTTTGCATTCGTCATTTCGGTGGACTGAATCTCAGACTTTGGCTCCAGTAGCTGGCTAAGGTGTAATACAGCCTTCAGGAGAGAGAAGAAAACTTGTTAAACTCCACTGCAGTGGTAGTACCTCTGCCACCCATGATGCTGGAAACTGTCAGTGGATAGTTGAACTTAAATGGTTGGTAAGTGTAATACAGATACAGAGATTATTCGGGTACAGATATGTCATCCCGTGACCAATGCACAACGTGGAAATATGTTTAGATACCTTAGTCCTAGCAACAAATCTGACCTCAACTGTGACGTCTCTATTGTTAAAGGTGCCTGTTAAAGGCTGTGAATGCATCAGCACATGAAATGATTTTTCACGTTTTTCTGTCCTCATATGAACATTTGGTTCCCATGTGAATACAAATACAAGAACACACACACATTATAATAAAGATTGACATGTCTTGTGCTCCGCCATGGCAGTTTGTTTTAGTTAGTGAGTGTTCAAGAGAGATTTTTGCCAAACAAAGCCTGTCTTATATTAGTTAGCCACAGAGATGGACAGAGTGCGATAGAGGAGTGGAGAGAGGCACAGAAGAACGGGAGTAATTGTACACTTGGACAGAAGGAAAGACTTGGCACCACAGAAGCTGTCAATATATCTGCGGTATTTCATCAAACCCAAACACACACAGACGTTTTTGCCTCCTCACCGTTTTTCTTTCCTCCAGCTTCACTCGCTTTCACACTTTTTCGCCCTCGTGTGCGCACGCAAACACCGTTCCCCACTGTTTCCCAGTAACCGCACCTTTGACCCACAGCAAAGGCGTTAGATGGGTGGAGAAAAGGGGGGGATAAAAGAGCTATGAAGTGGTGGAGGAGAAGAAGAAAGGCAGATGGGGCTTAGAAGGAGCAGAGGGACTTTTGACAAGCCTGCTATTGTTTGGCAGTCAAGCATACAGAGTGAGGAGAGGGAGTCAATAGCAGCTACAGTAGTGGGATACTGGAAGCATTCTCCCTGACATCTATTATTGTGAGGAAGACACTGCTGTGTGCATATTTATGTGTAAGAACATGTATGCAAAGCTTTGATTTCTTTGTCTGACTGTGATTCTGCTGTCACATAAACTCCCAGATCTTTTTATTCAAATGGACAGGTGAAGGGCTCTGATCAATGATGCCCCAAATAGTATGCTAGACACAAAGAATAGAGATACATGTGCATCCTCAGAAAGAAAGAGGGGACATCACAGGGCGGTACCAGCAGCTGGTCTAAGAGCTGCACCTGGATGAGAGTCAAGTTTAAGAGTTATTTTTAGGATTGTCAGTGTTAATGATCAACATCAAAGAGAGAAAATATGATAAATATATGAAAATAACATTCATTAAAACACATATTTTATCAGGCATGGTACAGTTATGTCCTCCTGTTTTCTCAGGAATTCAGGTCTTGCTCAAGAATACTTTAGTGGAACAGTTGCTTTATGACCTTGGAGCAGACGCCCAGTGTGATTTGTGATTTAGAGCAGTGGTTCCCAACCTTTTTTTTCTTAAAGGAACACTTTTCAATCTTTGAGTAAAGTGTTGACGCATAACAATACCAGTGCCATCAACTGACTGACTGTACAATTAACCCAAAAGGAAAGAAAGTTTGTGTCAAATGAGTGATCAGGATGGATTTTGAGCAGCCTGTTTCCTGTGATGTGTCAGAGATGAGTTTATATAGTTCAGTTCAGTTTTCTTCTCCCTGTCCCCTGATCGTTGTGTTAGCTATTAAGTTGTTTTAACTGCATACTTTTCTAATGCAGGAGTTTGTTAAACCAAGAGTGAAGCCTCTGTGAATATAGCTTGTGTTAAGGGTTTTTTTGTTAACTTTATATCTTAAATAATAATAAAAAATGTTTAAGTTTTTAAAAATTCAAAATCAAGAAGGCCTCACCACCTCATGTCAAGCTTTGGCGACCACCAGGTTGGGAGCAGGTGATTTAGAGTCACATCCCCTACTCTCCAATAAAGTTTGCAAAGCATGCAGTCTGAATGGAATTAGATTTGTTAGCATTTCATTACCGAACACAAACCTTATTAAATCTACTGTTGCTTGAAATGAACTGCTTCCCAGTTAACAGAGACCTGCAAAGCGTATTAAAGTTTTTAAGGTTTTTCCAGAGACTTCTTTTTCTCTCTCTCCTGTCGGGTGTCTGACAGAAAACTGAACATAGAAACTGTGCAAAACACACAATGTGAATACAGTAAATAACAGTAAAACTCACCTTTGACTCAAACGTTTCATGTTTACTGAGATGGATTGTCTACTTTTGGTAATTATGGAATTGTTTCTCAAACTATATTATAATGAGTGGCAGCAAATGACCCTTGATATCCAACGAAACTGTTTATATAGATGTAAGCTGGGATAATGTGAAGGAGAGGGGCCGCCTTGATTATTGGTTCAAAGCAACAGCCGCTTGCCTGTTTGAAGGACATTCTCACCAGCCTGCCAACAAGAGGCCAGGGAATGGTCAGCGAACTGTAATTAGCTGTAATTACGACCCTCCAATCCGCATTTTACTTAGCTTGTTTTAAATGGGTTTTCACGTTGCACAGTACCCCAATCTTCCTCTCTGACTCTTTCTTTTTTTAAACAAGTCCCTCGCCTCTCTATTTATTCACAGTGTCAGCAGCAGTTACTATAGATACTAACACCCCCTGAACGTCTCACACTTTTTATTATAGAATAGCTCCTCGGTTGATCTGTGACTTTTCGTGTGTACGTGTCATCTGTCGCTTTTAAAAGAGCCTTGTGGTTCTTCCTTTTTATTCTTTAACCTTAGATTTTCTTTAAAGGCCAGGCTTGTTTGTTTTGTAAGATGGGAAACTCTAGATGAAATCTTTTTACTCATTGGCCTCTTAGCCTTTTGCCATTTTGCTGAAACTCTCAACTGAAGCTACAACTTCTCTTCCCTTCCCTTCCCTTCTCTTCTCTTCTCTTCTCTTCTCTAAGCCATCATATACAGTAGGCTGTCCTACAGTACCCAAACCCTGGGGATATATTCATAATCTTGGCTTTTTAAAATCAATACCAAAAGAGTATTTTATAATGGCACTTCGGTCTTATACGTTATGCATTTGCAAACCAAAGATAGTCATCGGCTGTCTCTCGACCTTGGTGTCTTCTCGCCTCTCCTCCGTCTGCCGTCTGCACCAGATGGATGGTTCAAACAGTCAGACAGACACAGACAGCAGACAGAAGGCTCTGTCTGGAAAATTACTTCTTGAAATGATTACCTGCATGGCTTATCGTTACACAATGTGTCATGTATGAATCTCAAGCTTGAGCTAGTGTTCACCAGAGATAGAAGCACAAAGCACAGGTGGTACAGTGAATGGTACTTGTATATTTTCAATGTTTAGTAAATTGCTTGCTAAAATACAGTAAAATGTCCTTTCGCTGGCAAATAGCAATTTGTCTTATTTTGCGTGATCTACAGATAGATGAATACAGGCGAACCAAAATTATAACAAAGGTCTTGGGACTAATCCAGGACATTGCAATTATCCAGTCTGCACCTGAGCCACTAAACTAACATCTGCTGTCAGAGCGTAGTTAGACCTTTCCCTGTGCTGCCCTAATGGAGATGCCAAAACAGACGAGTCCCTGTTGTGTTCAGTTTAGATTGATGGATGTAATACAGTACTAACCTCAGTTCTCTCGACTCAGTTGGTATCACTCCATCCATAATATTCTATCTTAACCTTTTAAATGCACTTCTGTGAACAAAAATTCGAGGGATACAGCTGCAGTCAGCATTTTCTTTTACTTATTTTCTGCATTTAGACACCAATGTCCATCCTCATCAGCATCTTCTGGGCTATTCACTTACCTCTGCAGACAGATATGCGATTTATGATGCAACGTTAAGTGGGTGTATTCAGTTATAGGGTATGATACAGAGCAGGATGACAAGATGAGCAGTTATGGGATTATGATAAATGAACTAATAAAAGTGTGTGTGTGTGTGTGTGTGCACGTGTGTGCGCGTGTGTGCGCGTGTGTGTGTGCGTGTGTGTGTTATTTTCAGGTGGGAGGTATCATGTGTGAAATTTCCCTTTTAAAAGTGTCTTTCAAATGAAGAGTGAGTCAGTAGTCAAATGATTTGTTTGGAGAATGATTCCAAGGAAAGAAGGTTGGAGAGATACTGAGGGAAAATACCACAGTTCAAAGGAGGCTCTCGAGATGCTATTTGAACACCAAGTATTACACATGTTTTTAGAGCCAGATAAGAAGAGGAGTTGCAGGACATGTTTTCATGCTTGGGTTGTTCACTCAAGTTTTAGACTGTGTGTTTGTATTTGTGTAATTCTGTTTAAATAAAGTCAACCTGAAACCTGAAGATTTGAGATGTGGATTTATTGTGTCATCTGAGTTTGACTGAGAAACCTTCACATCGAAATTAAAAGCATTTTAATTGGAGTTTTACACATTTAACTTTCCCTTTGTTCCTGGCTATGGTGAATTTGAACTTTGCCTTCTCTCCTTCTTTTAGTGGATCAGTTTGTGTGCCACACTGAGGCTATCGCAGACATTGTGATCTTAGTGGACGGCTCCTGGAGTATTGGTCGACTCAACTTCCGACTGGTTCGCATGTTCTTGGAAAACCTTGTCAATGCCTTTGATGTCGGCATCGATAAAACGAGGATAGGTGGGTCCCTGTAATTTCTTTCTTCACGAGATGGGTCCTCTATTGATTACCGGAATATATAAACTTTGCTCATGGAAATGCTGTTGTTTTTGTATCAGCTATCGTATCGTATGAAGCAAATGCAAATGAAGTTGTCTGTGTATTTGTGTGTTTGTAGGTCTGGCTCAGTACAGTGGTGATCCCAGGATAGAGTGGCATCTCAATGCTTTCTCCAGTAAAGATGCCGTCATCGATGCCGTCAAGAATCTGCCGTACAAAGGAGGAAACACTCTCACAGGTGCTGGGTTGTCTTTTCTTAATGGATACTAGTTTAACATGTTAAGAATTTGGAAATAAAAATGCTTTTATTCTTTCCCTTTTATCCTTTTGTCTTTCTATACTATACTATCAACGTATACTACTTACCCATGGTTCTCTTTTTCTTTTCCCTTTCTTCCTTTCCTTGCTCTCTCTCCCTGTGTCTCCCTTCCTCATCCCTCCTCCTCCTCCTCTTTCTCTCTCCTTTTCTCTCCAGGCCTTGCTCTGACTTATATCTTGGAGAACTGTTTCAAGCCCGAATCCGGCTCACGGCCTGGTGTACCCAAAATTGGGATCCTCATCACGGACGGAAAGTCCCAAGATGATGTCATACCACCTGCAGAGAGCCTGCAAAATGCCGGTGTTGAGCTGTTTGCTATCGGTGAGAATGGACACACACACAAACACACTTATGTAGTCTGAGGAGGACTCCTATCTGTACCACAATGAGTGAATACAAAAACACCTGTATTGTTTTTTTAAATCCTTCCCAGTGATGTTTATATGAACTTAACTTCTTCCTTGCTTTGTGTTATCATGCATGTATATGGAGGGTTTGTCTATAAACTATAATATTTGCCTTTACCTCCCCAGGTGTTAAGAACGCTGATGAGAACGAGTTACACTCCATCGCCTCCGAGCCAGACAACACGCACGTGTACAATGTCGCTGACTTCAGCATCATGAGCTCCATAGTGGAGGGACTGACGAGAACAGTGTGCGAACAAGTGGAGCAGCAAGACAAGGACATCAAGCAGAGTAAGGAGACAAGTGGACAGAGAGTGAGAAAGAGAGAGTGCAGCAGCCACACGCATACGTAAATCTCAGATTAGCATTTTTATGCAGTTGATGTTGTAACTCCACATCATGAGTTACAACATCAACTATCCGAAGTAAGGCAAGATAAAATTATTTTTAAAAACTGCTGTCATGGTTACAAAGTGTGTTTTGTTTGGTGTGAATCAAACCTGTAAACCTTGTATATTTAGATAAAGCTTGATTGGCCAGAGATGGTCTTTAATACATACTTTCTCCACCGGGAGTGCGGTGTCATATAGCAGCCAGCAACAGAAATGATATCCTGCTATAAAATGGTGATTAATTGAGGACACATTGTCTTCTTTCCTCATCCTGCTCCTATTGCTCAATCTTTCCTCTAATAAGTTTCCATCTCAGTGGATATAAAGATGCAGGACGGAAAAACAAGAAAGAGGATGTCTTTAGAGCGACGCCATAAATCGAGGCTAATGTGTTTTGATTATATTTAAACACTATCTTCATTATTCTGATTCTCGACACATGTTAGTTTTTCTACTTAAAAGTCCCTCACTGGGAGTCATTTAATGTAATCTGATGCAATCTGTTATAATTTCCCTGTTTTGTCTGCTTTTATTTCTTCAGAACAGACACCAGAGACGACGGGAGCACCACTTGACCTGGTTACATCAGAGGTGACGGCCCGAAGCTTTCGGGTTTCATGGAGCCACGCCCCCGGAAATGTAGAAAAATACAGAGTGGTTTATTATCCTGCTCAGGGAGGAGAACCACAGGAGGTATACAATACTATACTGTACTGAAAAGGTCTTTCATTAGGAGAAGCTGAGAGTGTAAACAACCGCTAGAAACACATTTATCACTGTATAAAATTAAGAAATATCAATGTCATTCCAACAACAGCTTTTGAGCTTCCAGCACAGCTCCAAAGATCTGATGAGATGCACTGTTATCTAAAATCTATATATGCACAAATGCAGAAGCAAAAGCAAAGCCTAAAAACTACAGAGGTCAGGAGACTCACTATGAGAACAGAGGGTTCGGTTTAGGTCAGCATAGGCTCCGTTTTTCCATCATATTTATTACACTAATGGGAGTCACTGTAGCTGAGGTCTTCAGGCAGGTGTATGGATTGAGCTTAGATTTTCCCTGAGACGCTGGTGGTATCATTCATCCACTCCTCTCCCTATCATCCCTCCATTCACAACTCCCCTGAACATCCATGCAGGTAATGAAAGCTCACTAGAAATGATACTCTGGCTGATCCAGGCACCTGCTTGATTTTTTCCAGAACATTTGACCATAGAAACCATTAAATCTTTTGCTTAGCTGGGTTTACAGGGACCAGATGGTCTGGAGCTGCATGTGAGGAGACATTTCCAGCTGGCTCAGCCCAGACCTAATCTGTATCATGACTGTCATCCATTCAGATCTGAATGAAAAAAATAATATTTTGCTTTTGACGTGTGTGCTTTATCCCATTCAGTAAATTGATTGTGTTTTTTCCCCTCCTCTACCACTCTTTTTAAAACTCTCTTTCCTCCCGTCGTTCCTCTGTCTGTCCTCTTTTTCTTTGCCATTTGTTGTCCCCTTACCCCTCCCTCCCTCTTCTACCATCCATTTCCTCTATTTCTTCTATTTATTTTTCACTTCTCCTTTCCCTCCCACTCATGCTCCTGCACCCTAGGTGGTAGTGGAGGGCGGTGAGACTTCAGCGGTGTTAGAGCATCTCAGCTCTCTCACAGAATACCAGGTGGCTGTGTTTGCCGTGTACGCAAACGATGCAAGTGAAGCTCTGAGAGGATCAGAAACAACCCGTAAGTTTATTCCCGCACACAAACACACACACACGCAGAAATGTACTTACAGAACCTGACACCAGCGCTTCAGTCAACATCTGAGATCACAAGTTAATAACAGTGCTTTGAGAGTTTGATAGCCATGAAATCCAGACATATTGAAAATGATGCACTGGTAATACAAGAAGACAAGAGCATCCAGAAAGTAAAAATCTTGGCAAAACTCTGTTATGTTAAAACAATTTAGAAAGCAAAACCAACTTAGAATACTTAGTTTATCAGTGTGAATCCTTCTTAATTTAACTCTGTTTTGTGTTTATCTATATATGTAGTGGCTCTTCCCACGGTAACGGGCCTCCAGCTGTATGATGTGACGCAAAGCACCATGAAAGCGAGATGGGACAGTGTGGATGGAGTTTCCGGCTACATGCTGCTGTATGCACCTCTTAAAGAAAGTGGAGACTTGGATGAGAAGGAGGTATTGAAAGAAAGAAAAAATATATATATATATATATATATATATATATATATATATATATATCTATATATATATATATATATATATATATATATATATATATATTTATTAGATAGATAAATGCTTATTTATTTCATAGTTTAAACTGCAGCCGAGAGTCCAGAGTTTTGTCTTAAATGCTGCATTTGTTTGTGTTTGTCCTCAGATCAAGTTATCGGATGCAGTGACAGAGGTAGAGCTGGGTGCGTTGGTCCCTCACACTGAATACACCGTCACTGTTTATGCAATGTATGGAGAAGAAGCTGGTGACCCTATTACAAACCAGGAAACGACATGTGAGTAATGCACACACACACACACATTTATCCCAACCATAGCCTAACCTAAATTGTAAATCTAGTCTAAGTCTAAATCTCAGGTTCTCAAAGCAAAAAGCACACTAAGCATACAAAACCATCAAAGCTCTCTCTCTCTCCTCTCAGTACCATTGGGTCCTCCTACCAACCTCCAGTTCTCTGACATCACTCACAACTCCGCCCACATCAGCTGGGACCCAGCGCCCAAAGGAGTTAAAGGTTACCGCATCATGTGGGTGAAGGCAGACGGAATAACCACACAGGAGGTTTGTGTGACGGCGTGATTTTATGTCCTTAAAACATATTTCTTACAGATAATAATATTTGACAGCTTTTTTAATCTACGAGCATGTTTGTGTGTCTGAAAGTGAAAAAAGAGGATGGGAGGATAGATCAAGAGGAGATTAATTACACGGATTGTTCTTCTTAGTAGGAAAAGGTCAGACTAGAATGAGTATTGAGCACTGATATGAATCATTCTGGTAAAATACGGACACAGATATTGCAATTACACAAAAGTAGTATGTGTATGTGTGTGTGTGTGTGTGTGTGTGTACATAAGCACAAGTTCAAAAACTTTAAAAACGTTACTGTGTCCAATGTGTTTGCCGAATACTAGCAGCACATCCGTGCACGTATGGCTATAACTGTGGGGTTTTGTGTGAGTATGTCATGTCTGTGTGTGTGTGTGTGTTGTGCAGGTGGAGGTGGGAGTTAGGAATTCCTATGACCTCAGCGATTTGACGTCCCTGATGGAGTATGGAGTGGCTATCTTCGCCCGGTATGACGAGGGCGAATCAGCTTCGCTCACAGACGCGTTCACTACCAGTAAGAAACTGGCTCACTATCAGAATGCATCAGAAGGTCAAATAGTTTATTAGTTTGGGAGTTGGTAATTTAAATACAGACTGATGGAGGTTATTTAATACTATTTATTATAGTCCAGTTTGCTGTTACAGTTACAGTTTTGCTTCAGTTTCTTGAAAATAGTTGTATCAATACCATTAGAAGGCAAACCATTTCTCTCTTAGTGCCAAACAGTGTTGAATTTTATTACCCTACCATGGTCCTTCTGCTGTTTTGGCAGTCTGCCCATCTCATTTACACCTCGGCATAATAGCCCAGTCGCATTAAAAGGTCATTTTACTGTCCCTTACTATTCTGTCATGCCAACAGATATTGATTTGCAGGAATATCCCTTTAAGCAACAAGCAGTTTTGCTCCAAAGCTGAGTCAGCTCAAAGAAATGCATTTCTGGCAAACAGCTATTAAACTAGTCACTCTAAAAAGGCTGTGTTGATGTTTATTTATCTCCTGGCAAACTTTGTGCACTCAAAAATGTTTAAGAAAGCTTGCCTCATGTTAGCACTTTTAAAGTTTTCGAGTGGAATAGAGGGGAATAGTGGGAAGCATGATTATAGTTCACAGCAAAATAATGTAGAAATAACTAAGTTTCTGTAAGCTAAACAAGGAGTTCAAACTTAAAAATAAATTAGCCCCTACAGTCAGGAAAGCAGAAGTTTTATTCCAGGTCAGTTATACCATCTTCCAAACTGAAGTTAGCCCATAGTTATATAACTTTTACCATACTAATTATAGCATAAAGGTGCGCATAGTATTTTAACACGTCACATGTCTCATGACATGCAGCTTGTTTTTTACTCTGTCTTGGTGCAACATAAGACAACATAGACTTTATCGATCCCACACTGGGGAAATTCACTTGCTACAGCAGCTCAAGATGAAACACAAATACAATACAATAAATAAAAATGAAATAGAAAGAAATCCACTATAAATAGAACTATTAAAATGGTGGTGGAGACATAGGGAGGAAAAAAACAGTGCAGAACCCCAGGTAAATATCAGAATAACTTAATGGTAAATGAAAACGTTAGAATAAAATTATTTTAATACAATCAAACATTATTAAATCATCGTCAAAATTAAACATTGTCAAAATAAAATAAAATAAAATATAAAAAACTAAACTGTCCCTTTCTCTCTCTAGGTCCAGTCCCTGGTCCTTTGAATCTGCGTTCCAGTGACGTGAGCACAGACAGCTTCCGGGTCAGCTGGGATCACTCAGCCAATGACATCGTCCTCTACAGACTCTCCTGGGCACCATATACAGGTGGCGACACAAAAGAGGTCAGTGGCAATAAAATAAAGCATGTCAAGGTGTTGAAAAAACACTATAGGAATGCATGACAGCCATGCCAACTTATAATTTAGCATCAAAAGATGAATAACCTGCCTAGACTTGAGTGGTTTTATTTAGGGATCCACTTATTGTCTCCATGTCCAGAGGAAGAAGTGGCTGCACTCCATGCGCCCAGATAAAGAGGAGTCTGTACTCTATAGACTTGCATATAAGCCTGGCTACACTAGTGGAAGCTGGTAAAACCTCTGACATGGCTGAGTATAAATAAAGGCTGAATACATCTAGAAATTAATGGTTCGGGTGTTTTATTACCATGATCTGGGGGTTTAGAGACAGCTGGGCGGCAGCGATAGAGCCCTTAGGTCTGTAAGAGTGTGTTTGTGTGTGTTCATGTTGTGTGTGAGTGTGTATGCTTGTGTTTTGCTGAGAGTCATCAGAGCTGAAAATAACACTCTGGGGAGTTGGAGAGGTGGGCTAGTGATTCCGCCAGCATAGAGAAAGGGATACACGCAGCTTTTCTCTGTCTCTCACCCACGTCCGCACGCACGCACGCACGCACGCACGCGCACGCGCACACACACACACAAATTTGTTTGTCAGATACCATAGAGAGTATTGCGATAAGATATGGAAATATATCTCACTAAATGCAAGAAATGAAACAAAAAAGAGAGAATGCATTACTAAAGATGCACTTGGTTCATTGAATGCTCGAATGTTTGGCCCCACTGGTGAAATCTGTGTATAACTGTGCCTCAAAGGGATTTACAAAGAAACAAATTCCTGCACATAATATGGTTATTGAGTCATCTTTAGTAAATTCCAATTTCAGCATTGCTCTCTGTGGAAGCAGGCTGTACTCTTGATGACCTCTTGGTGTTTACCTTGGGGTCTGAATTGTTTCTGTCGTGCAAATTATAGTGGTCGTTTGGAGTCCTGCAGCAGCAGTTGATCCAACTGGCTTTGCTGCTGTGTTCAGAGGAAGCTACACATATCTGAGTTAGTCATAATTCAGAAATCATTACAAGTCTTACAAAGGCATTGAACAAGCCGTATTGTTGTTGGTGAGTTGATGATAAAAAAATATTTGTACATTTCATAATTGAATTAATTCATTATTACAACTGAATCACTGTATAGTTTTTTCATAGACACCAGTTTTTTAAGACATGCACAACCATTTCCTGCAGTTTTCATGACCGAAATTATGAGCACTGAGGCAATTTGTTATTTTATGTTTTTAGCAGCTTTCTCTACTAAAACTCAGTGATGACCTTGGTTTTGAAAGTCTGGTGTTGCACTTAGAGTATAAATAATCTTGTCAGACTGTTGGTTAATACCCAGAATTTCTGTCACATCTTGAGATTAACTTAGGAAACTTTTGTTATTTATTTTCGTCTAGCAAATATAGTTACAACAAACAAAGTCACAGAACAGAGGAATGTGACAAATGTCAAAAAAGTACATTCTTACATCATGAGAAAATATTAGAAATGTTTTCCTTGACAGAGATCTCTACTTGTATTATCATCATTGTTCAAAGCTCAAATCAAACTGAATGAAAGTGTGACATAATAAAGATGAACTGACAAACATAATGTTGTTCAGTTTGGGCTAAAATGTTCTGTTGAGAGTAGGCTATAAAACACCAGAAGCTCACGGTTGACATATTGAAAATATCAGCCAACATCCTTGAGAAGTTTTTGGAAAGGAGACTTAAGACTTGTGTGTATGTGTGTATGTGTGTGTGTGTGTGTGTGTGTGTGTGTGTGTGTGTGTGTGTTTCTCTTCTGTAGGTGATGTTGAGTGGAATTGAGAACAGATACAACCTGATCGCTCTGAGTCCATCTACTGAGTATGAAGTCATGCTGACAGCCATATTCAAAGATCAATCAGAGAGTGACACCATCTCCGTTATAGAGACCACATGTAAGTGACATTCAACTGACTGATCATGTGTGGCTGTTATGTTTCTACCTCAGGCCATGGTGGTATTTATTTCATTTAATCGAAACAAAACTTGACATGTCGACAAGTCAGAATCTAAAAAACCTTTCCAGAGATGAGAGGAAGATATAAATGAAATTTCATAAATTAAGATCCCCTCGGTTGCACTGATGTAGAAATTAGCCTGTGACCTAACTAACCCGTCCACTGTCTGCTGAGAATAACCGACTAGTCCAATCACATATGCCTTTTAGGATGATAAAATGAGCATCTCTGAGTTCAAAGCAAAGCTCTGTGTGAGTCCATTTGCATTGATTGTTTTGTCACAGCTTATCTCAGAAGAAGAAAATCTATTTTTCCCATCAATGATTTGTTATGTATTTTTGTCTAATCACCTTAGTTATTGATACAGAGAGTTGTTGATGAGAGTTTTCTATCCAGTTATCTGATTCATGCTCCCTGTATTTCCCCAGTGGCTCAGACAACAACAATTGCTACCACGACTACAAGTAAGATATATCCAAACTGCTTTTGTCTACAAATACACGCTCAATATTGCACACAATAACAGTTTAATAGCTGAATTTTGCTTTTATGACAACTTAATATGAAGTAGCCTGTCATGTTATATTGAAAATGTGTCATGAAGTGTTTTTATTCGTAATATCAGAAATGTTAAAACCTTAAGAGTACTGCTTTAAATAACTTTGCTTCAAGGGTTCAGTGTGCCGCAGGCTCAGTTCAAGCGGTACGTGATTTAAGAGAGACTGGCCAAATGTTAATCATGATTCAAGCCAAAGCATCTGCCTAGAGTCTACTGCCATTGAAATGTGAAAAGCTCCAGTTGCCAGTGCATGCTGATGTTGCCAGAGTGAAACCACAGTTCTAGCAAGTTCCCGTTGTGGATTTTTGGTCTTTGTTGCTCATTTAGTTTCAGGAAGCAAAATGACTGAGGGCTTAGAAAAGCTCAACACTGTCTGTTCTGACTAAGGTTGGTGTACGCAATGCTGAAACATAGAGAACATTCTCTAGCAGGATGCACCGTTTGGATGATCTTTTGTGTATTCATAAGTGTGTTTACCAAGTTGGCGTCCACTATAGACTATAGTTCAAACTTCATTATCTCAGAGATGACCCGGAGGCCATCTGGATTGTGTTTCGTATGAGGAGCAGGCCACAGCAAGTTGAGTCAGAGCAGTTTCTCCGCTCACGGCTCTTAAAAGCAACATGTCTCCTTGACTTAGGACCCTGCTTGCTATCCTGGAAACTTTAAAACAACACATCTGCTTTGTTTAAAACTTTTGAGTGTTACTGTGAAAATCACAACTTCACAAAAGTGGCCTACTGAAAGACAGCGAGTCACCTCTGCTTTTAAAAATCGAGTGTTATAGTTTTTTGCATTATGTATGGAGGCCCTCACACTGATTTTAATCTACTGAGGACTGCATAGACTTTAAAGCATGTTGGTTTCAAGCTGTTATCAAGATTGATGAAAAACAAACAAACACACTTTGCTTTCTTTCAAATTCCCAAGTAGAGAAAAAAAAGAAGCTCCATATGGGACAGATTTTACTGCAACTTTATCATCCAGCACATCACAGCTGTCTGAGCATGTTGGCACTTTGACAGGAGCCGTTATGCATACTGGCATTTTGACTGACACTTTTCTAATCTGCCATTTACAGAACCACATTAAAAGTGTGAAGTAAACGTAGCACAAGCCAAGCTTTTGTGTCAATTTTGGATACATAAATCTTACAGTAAGTCAGCAACTGTTGACTGTGATGTGATGTGGTCTGAAGTGACAGTGGCGCGACAGGCTGTGAGAAACCTTCAGCTGAGTGACGAGACCACCCAGAGTTTAGAGGCATCGTGGGAGCTGGAGGACCCCCATGTGGAGAGCTACAGGGTCACCTATGCTGGCCTCAGGGGCAACCACGAAGAGGAGTCTGTAAGTTCATCAAGTTTTCCATATTTCTATCTTCTTTTTTCTCTGTGTTTTTTTAGATCTCTGTTACATGCTATAGTTTCTCTAATTTTACTCTTCTGCCACTTTGGTCATTAGATCTTTGAGTTGTAAACACTTATTATGTTAATTAGACAAAACTGGAGTTGTGTTTAGAGGAAGATCCTTGTTATTTCACGCCCTCAGTCAACTGCATGGCACTGCAGCGGTCATTGTCGGGTCATCTGCTCCAATCAAAAAACTGATTACACTTTTAGTCCCGGTCCACTCCTGGCCTCTCCTGCCTCTTTCCTCTATCTGTGGTAAGAGCCCTTGAGCTCAGTGCCATGTACTGACCCTGATCACTGATGCAGCCACACACACTCACACACACCCGGCCTCTCCCTTCCCCTCCATCGGTCCCTCCATCAGTCCCTCCATCTCTATGTTTTTTTTTGTGTGTTTTCGCCTCCCTCTTGTCTTCTCTTTCACTACCTCCCTAGACTTTCCTCCTCCCACTCTCTTTCTCTGTGGTTCCCTCTCTCCTATTTTAATTTCCCAATGTGGTGTCAGAGCGGTGGAAGATGGAGGGGCCAGGCCAAGCCAGAAGACATTCCATTATCTTTTCAGCAGCCATTTACCTCACTGGGAGCAGAGATGGAGGGCAGCAGAGAAAAGAGCAAAAGAAACAAAGAGAGGTGGAAAAAGAAACAATAGCTAAACAAAATGGGAGAAAGGCTTAAACCTGTCCGCCGGCTAGAGAGATAAGGGTTATTTCAGGTTGCTCTTCTTTTTGAAAGTTTGGTGTTTGATGTAAACATGTGTCAGAGACAGATAGAGGGCAAAAGAGACAAGTTGTGTTCATGTATATATATTTGTATGTATGACTGTGTGTGTGCCTTCCTGCTCTGACTCTAGCAGGTGTTTTCAGCACCACAGTCAGAGTGGACAGCTCCTCTCATCTCTATTGGCTGTAACAGTTACCTGGCCTTCAGCGAACACACACACACACACACACACACACACACACACACACACACACACACACACACACACACACACACACACACACACACACACACACACACACACACACACACACACACACACGCACACACACACGCACGCACACACGCACACACGCACACACACACACACACTAAGTTGTCATAGTTGTCATACCTTCCATTATTCCAAGCATTTTTAAAAGAATTAAGTGTTAGGCGTTTCAGGACAATCATTTTTAAAGATGCCAGGATAATGGATGTTTAGACATCTACAGGTTCATGACAACTGCTAAGAGGCCAGCAGAAATAGCACAATTATTTGGTCCAGTGTGTAAGATTTAGTGGCATGTAGCGGCGAAGTTGCAGATTGCAACCAAATAAAATACCCTTTGCCTCATCCTCCCCTTCCAAGTGTGTAGGAGAACCTATGGTAGCTGTGAAACTTGTGATAAACATGCAAAGCCCTTTCTAAAGAAACTGTGTGTTTGTCCATTCTGGGCTGCTATAGAAACATGGTGATACAACATGGTAGTCTCTATGTAGATGTAAAAGGCTCATTGTAAAGTAACACTAATGAAAACATTGATATGACATTATATTCCATTTCTGCCATATTCTATAAACTCAGTCCCACAATCTTACACACTGGTCCTTTAAACAAAAATGCAGAGAAAGAAAACTTTAACACTGATAAATGAAAACATAGCAGTAATGGGTTTTTCTCAGCAATTTTCTCAGTTGGCCTCAACTGACTTTATTGACTAAACCAAAGCGAGCAGAATTCATGAGCAGTTGTAGTTCAAATCCCTTAAGGTGTATGTAGCACTCTGCGAGAACTTTCTGTTTGACCGAATTAAGCCTGGTCTTAATCTTTGCTTCCAAATGTCACTGCAAGCAACTGATTCTATGTAGTCTGCTGTATGGTGCATGTAACCTGGTGTGTGTGTGTGCCCCTTGTCTGTTGGCCTATGTGCAGGTTAGTCTCAAGTGAACGGAAGTCATCATTGCCTTTAAACTCCATGTATTCTCTTTCTCCTTGAAATGTGCCCTGTGTGTGTGTGTGTGTGTGTGTGTGTGTGTAGGTGTTACTTCCTGTCAGTCAGAGGAGAGCAGTCCTTCAACCTTTGTTATCAGACACCCAGTACAAAGTGACAGTTACACCGGTGTACAGTGATGGACAAGACGGCATCAGTGTCTCAGCCCTGGGTGCTACATGTAAGCCTTACAAACCTCCAACACACACACACACACATCTACGCTTGCTCTCTCTCACACACACAGATACACTACTTTAAATTATCACACAGTGGGGTCAACTCTCGGTTTCTCATTTTTCATTATACAAAGATGCAGCTTTGCCATTTAGAAGAACACATCTTACAACACTGAAAGCTAATTAAATTGAGTTTGATTGCAGCGAGCTGAACGCTCATTTGCATTACATTCATGTTCATTCATGTTCCTGAAGGAGAATGTAAATTAAAGAGATGACAAATACTGATGCGTTCCTAATTGTCTTAATGAAGGCCGCTCATAATTACAGCAGCTCCTTTCAATAATGAGACGATTAAATTATTTTGCTCTGCTCTAATTGATTTTCTCACCCATTCTGTCAATTATCTCTTATGAGCATTAGTGATTGTCTCCTCGTTGTACAGAGAACTGAAATGTTAGACGTAATATGTCATCTTGGAAAGCAGCATGGTAATAAATCAGGTATACTTGATGTACAGTAAGACATGATTTTATATTTTTAATTTTTATAACCGTATGATAATTCAACTAATCCTGGCACTGTTTAGACAAAACCCCTTTAATTTTGCAATCATTTATATTTCACTGTTCATTAAAGATGACATAATTAAACCATATATCAACAAACTATATAGAGAGTGCTGTGTCTAGTTGTAAATTATAAACAAAGACAAGGAACAAATGTCATTTTAAGGCTGCTTATCAATTAAACTGAAATATGTCAGACTGAATCAAAAAACTGTTAACTACTCAAAGCTTGGAAAGCTGCTTTGATTGATTCTTTAGAGAAGCAACGATCAGTTGACTTATAATTAGTTATTATTATTATTAATTATTATAATTAGACTTATTAGTTTTCAATCAGCATCTATTTTGACAATTGATTGTTTAGATCATTTAAAATCAAAATTGGGAAAGACTATTGAAATTTAGAGACCGACTATTATTGATGAATCCAAATCAGCATATTATTCAATAATTAAATTAGTTTAGCTCTATGGGGCGGTGTTTAGCTCAGTTGGTAGAGCAGCCGCCCCATCTGCGAAGGCTCAGTCAGTGTGGAACACATGATGACACTTGACCTCTATATGTAAAGAATTTGATTAATTTTCCTAATCTGTTTGTCACTTCACTGTCCCGCAGTGCATTTTATTAAAAATGTAAAGGTTCCCAAGGAGTTTCTGACCTTTAGTCGTTCACATGCACATGTGTGATCAACCGGAGGGGGTCAGCTGCAATGCGCCAACAAAAGCAAGGAAGAAGACGACTGCAAGCTAGACAAACATGGACGTAAACAATGCACACTTTACTTGAGGAAATACTTTAGAGGAATCAGCTTTATGAATATTTTAGGAGGAAGGAAATGCACTTGACATGTTTGTTATACCTCAAGGATACACACTATCTGTTTTAGTGAGTAACACTGAATGTAAACATAATTTAAGTTTGTTTACAAGTGAACTCCACAGGGCCCCTTCAGAAAAAAAGAAGAAGAAATTGAAGAAATTCAATTTTTTGTTATCCGAGAGATGTGAGAGTGATTGGCTGCCACTAAGTCAGGCACCTGAGCAGTTAGGGGTTTGCTGCCCTGCTCAAGGGAACCTTGGGAGTTGAACTGGCACCTCTCCAGTGCTCAAGTCTGTGCTGGACATAAACCACGCTCTGATTCCCAAGCCAAGCCTCTATGAACTACTGCAAGGTTCAGCTGTGAGAATTTCTGATTTTGTGTGTCTCTGCAGTGCCTCTCTTGTCTCCTGGAAACTTACGTGTGTCGGAGGAGTGGTACAACCGTTTCAGGGTGACCTGGGATCCACCTCAGTCTCCTACAATGGGTTACAGGATCGTCTACCAGCCCATCTACGGTACATACGTTCTCTCACCCACACGCAGACACCTCTTGTGATGGAAGTGTCGAACCACAATAACAGACACACCTGCACACTTATTAAATTCTGTATTAAACCTTCATGTATAGTATAGTACACCCTCACACAGACGCTTGTTCTGGGAAGACCCACCAGCAACAAAATGCACATACGAGCTGCAGAACAAGCTGCACTCAGGTTTTTTAGGGTTTTCCTGATAGTTAGGCTTCTTTTTTTTTAAGCTTGTGGCTTCAAGGAAACATCAGTGATCCAGAGCTGAAATGAGACATTACCCATTCTCATTTATTTATTATCCTTAAGCTTCATTCAAAGCCAATTTTCACTGTTCTGTTGCTTCTCTAGTGCTAATAGTTTCATCCTTCCAAGACAAGGCTCCAGTCTTTATAGTTTCCATGTCTGTTTTTAGTCATCTAAACACAATTACGCTGTCTCTGAGGATTCAGCTTCAAGGCTGCATTCATTTAAATTTAGGAAATAAATTTCATCAGGCCGCTTCTTTTTACTGTGAGAACCTGAGTACGTGGATGGAAGAAAAGTGCCTGTGTGTGCAAATGTCTTCACACACACACACATACATACAGCTACAATATACTTAATGTGAACCTAGATCCACTTAATGTAGCTAATGCAGACATGTACACACACAGTTTCCTATTAAACAGTGTTTCAGTGGGTGGTGTGTTGTAAAGAAAATTACTGCTTCTCCTTTATTTATCTGTTTTTTTGTTGTTGTTGTTTTCTACTTCCATTGGTTTTGTTAGTTTCTTTTATTTTAGCCCTTTATTGTATGTATGCAGGATTGTTATTACATTGTTAAGCATTTTGGAGACATTGTGTTGAAAAGCTGCTGTAATAAAAATATGTTACTATTTTATATTTATTATATTTTAGTGGCCTAGAGGAGTGTGCGTGTGTGTATGTATGTGTGTTTTCAAGTCTGTATTCTGGGATCTTTGTGCAACCAGCCCCTGTCTACCACTGCTGTAGTTCAGTATGTGTGTGTGTGTGTGTGTGTATGCGCGTGTGTTTGTACAGTTCTGTGTAAGTATGAGAAGATTGTGCAATGCAGTTTGCAAAGACAATGTTACAGATTTAACATGCAAAGTTCTTTGAAACAATGGGTCTTTGATTTCAGACAGACGTTGACAAAAGCAGTGCTTATTTCTAGCATGGCAAATGTCGACACTGACAGCTGAGATGAATAGATAATTAAGCCATCGTTAATATTAGTTATATAAGTTGACTGAAAACACGTCCCTGGCTTATTTTTATAAAATGGTTCCAGCTGTCTTGTTTTAAAACAAGAATCCTGTTAATAGACTCTTATATACTGTACGCACTATATACAACATACAATCGTGTTAAAAGACAGAGGCTAAAGCTGCATGTCGCAGGCAATAACATTCTCACCAGCTGATGATTCAAACGGTGAAAAAACAGTGGTATTTGCAAACGGTATTTGCTGTCTTGGGGAAAGAAAGCTTTTAGGATGAGGACTAACTTATGTTTAGAGCTAATGCTATCTCTGGAACTAACCTACCAGTTTAATTCTAAATAAGATTAAAATGTTTTTGCAAAGTTTTAAATCTGTTTCCATAAAACTTCCTGGAAACGGTTGTTTTCTTAGATAAATAACTCCTCTCATTTCCTGCTCTCCTGCCTGTCTGTGCTCATGTCTACATGTTTGTGCTGTTCTCAGTTCCAGGACCAGTTATGGAGACAACAGTGGGTGAAGATGTGAACTCCATGCTCCTCTTGTATCTATTAAGTGGGACTGAGTACAGTGTTCAAGTGACAGCTTCGTACCCTGCAGGTCAAAGTGAACCACTGCTAGTGAATGCCAAGACAAGTAAGCATCCTCATCATACACGTGCAAACATCAATCAAACCTTGTTGTAAGAGCAGGTATTAGATGTGGATGTGATATTTTGATTGGCATGAATAGAAGAGGCTGTTAGTTTGCTGAGACACACTGGCTAATGAAAGTGAAATTTTAATAATTGTAAATTAAACTGAGCTTTCACTAATGATAACCTAATATACTTCCATAATGGGGGACATCGCCCATCACTAGTTTTCAGTCTAAATCTGGCACAAAGGATGGTGTGACTAAAAGAAGTAGGAGGCAGACGCATCAGCGGAAGATCAAACAAGTTTTGAGGATGATGGAAAACATGAAAAACATTCAGACTTTAGAGTTTATTTCCCAGCTGGTGAGAATAATCCATATAGATTTGGTATCAGTAGCTACAGTAAGACTTGCAGAATGCATTATGTCTCTGCCATCTAAAACAAATACACTGCCTGAGAGAAAAAGAGAGAGCGAGTAGTGTATGCAGTGTGGCCATATGTGTGCTGTTTGCATATACTTTCTTTAAAGCCATTCTTAGAGTGTCACTATCTATTACCAAACATTTATGTTGTCTTTTTGGCTTACTGCCTTTCTGTGAGTATGTGTGTGAGCGACCACAAAACTGCTGCATCATCCCTCACTTTAAAATTTACTGTTGTCTCTTGGGCTTAATGTTTGATTGTCCAGAAGGGACTCACCAAATCGCAGAGCACAGAATGGGATGAAAACAAACATATTCTAAATTTAATAGCTCATGAACATCTCAGTATTTCAGTATCTCATGCAGGTTAACACACACAGATATAAGATTTTCACTCTAAGTTTCAAAGTCTTTACTTTGAAGGGAAAATGTTGAGAAATAAAACATAAAGACTCTATGTGGTGTGATTAATGGATTTATACATTATCAGCAATTACAGGGGACTGATTTTAATACACAGATTATTTATCAATCTGTGCTGCAGTGATGTGCTATCCTTCATCTGTACTTTAATCATCCCCCTTTTGGATGAATCACTACTCCCTCACTCCTTCATGTCTCCGTAAAGCTCTCATAATGAAAGATGCTTTCATCTCAGGGAGATGAAATATGAGACACTGACATGTAGATTTACCAGCCTTCCGTATTTAAACTTTACACTCTGTCCCTGGTGTGGCACCTCTACTGTCTTCATTAACAAATTGTCAAGACCTTCTTTGCTTTTTTATAAGCCCAATTGCTATACATACAGTATAAAAATATATAGCCTGTATATATCATAACTATATCTACATTTTGGGACAGTTTTCTAGTCTTATATGTGCATATTATATGTCAGATTTTATGTATGTATATTGCTGGGGGAAAGAATCATCACTAAATATTCAGCAGGGCACACATCCTCTATCAGACGCAAGCATTTCACAGTGTACCGATACATTTTCAGATGCATTACACTTTCCTATATTACACAAGGCACAGCAAAAATTATTCTCCATATTTGTATTCTGCAGTAGAGTTACTGATTTATTAAATGGTAAGGTTCGGTCATTTGTCATTCTAATAAGGGAGCTACAGTAACATATTTCCCTGGGCACACTGCATTCATTGCAGCCTTGCCATGGGAGCCAACTGGCATGGTTGCACCAATAAATTACACATACTAGCATGTAGCATTAAAAAAAGTAATTATTGGTACCTTGAGGATCATTGAATGAAATGAAACTGTTTCCCCTCAAATGAAGTTTTATGCAGTTTGTATTGAGGTGCTGACACCTCAGCTATACACTAAAAATGACTTTTCCCTGGGACCATTGAAGGGTGCACAGTCAATCTAGTCTCTCAGATGGGTGCAAATATTTGGTTTCAAGGCAACTCTCTCACTCACTAACACACAGACACACACACACACACACACAAAGGTATTTTAGGACTGGCTGCAATAACTTCACATGGTCCACCTTGGTTTATATCCATGGCACTGATTTATTTTGACCTTTTAGATAATAAAATCCACATCCTCAATTCCCTCGTCTTTTGGCACTTTATATCTTTTACTTTTTATTTCTCTCCCGCTCCTTCTTTTTTTCCCCTGTCCTAGTTTCCATGTTTTTTTTTCTACGTTTAAACCGAGTTTTACATATTTCCACCTAAGCCTGGGAGGATACTTATATTCACCACAACATGTTTTGTGTGTTCTTAGACTTGTGCCGATTATTGCTGCAGACAAAAGGAGGGACAGACATGTCTCACACGGCCCTTAAACTGCAAAATAACAAAGTTATCCTAAAATAAATAAAACTGTAGAATAAAACAAAAACATGAAGCCTAAAACCAACCTGCACCAGGTGCAGTCAACATTATATTTGGGGCCAGGAAATGATTGTGCAAACATTTCATCAGTTTGGATGGCCAGCCTCATGGCAATTGAGGCCAAATACTGAGCTTTGTGAACCTGCCATTTTCCTGTGCAAACATGTCAAATCAATTTTGTCTAAGGTAAACCGCCAGCCTAGCACAGTTTTCTGACTATATGTACACATCTCATACATGATTTTATTTTGCATGTTTCTGCAATATGAGAGTGTGTTTGTGTGTATCTTTGCATATTATTGAATGGAATGATGGCTTGTCATATGCATTATTCACTAGTATTTAAAATAAGGCACCTGCCATATGGTCCCGGCATAAAATATGCATTTACTGGCACAAGAGCCAAGTTTATTTTATACCATCAGCAAATTCCGATAACAAGAGGAGAAAGAATGAGACGGAGAGAAAAGGATTGAGAGCGGCTCATGGGAGGTTTGCTTGCCTATGGTGCACTGAAATCTCACAACCAAACAAGCTTCAGAATATTTAAATTGCTCTCTGTGTTTTGCATTTTGCTGCATCATGGCTCATTGTTTCTCCACAGGACCATTGAACACCAACACATTTTTTTGTTCTAACGTCTACCCAACTGAATGTTGTAACTGTTAGTATAAATGCATTGCCAAAAATGAGAAGTTCAAGTTCCACTAGTGCCTAAACCCAACTTTAATGCCGACTGCTCACTCAGTCACTTAGTCATTGTTTCGATGGTGTGAAGTATAGACATTTTGCAAAGATTTAGCAAATTAGCAGTCTGTAGTCTTCAAGTCAAAAACATGTAGTCCTAGCTATAGACCAGACATAGGCAAACTATGGCCCGTTAGGCTTTTCAATATGGCCCGCCGAACTTATCCACATCCAAAAATATAATATATATCTTACAAAGATATGTGTCTAAGTCACTGTGCGATGAAAACTCGGCGAGCTAGCCCCCAAAGAGTAGCAAAAACAATCCACAAAATGATACAGTATGTCTTACCTTTGTTGTTTTGTGTCAAAAGTTCTATTCCAGCATGAAGCAACGCTGCTAATGTCCTACTGCTATGTACTCTGCTTTAGTTTGAATCAGTCACGAAGGACAAAAAGGCTTTGACAGTGAAGTGAGACCTCTTGCTATGATATACTATCTTTGGGTTTACTTCATTCTGGATCGTCATTGGTGGGTCAAAGGTGAATGTGGGCGATACTAATCGATTCTCCTGACTCTGATTGGTCGACAGGTGACAGGTGTCAATCATCCACACTCTGCGTTGTTTTAACCTTAGCAGCACCGCTAGCTGCTACCTGCTGCTTCATACTGTATTTATATTCACAGGCTTGTGGCTATGAGGTCTTGGCCCGGCCCCTCTGTCAAATTTTAGACCCCAATGTGGCCCGCAAGTCCTAAAGTTTGCCCACCCCTGCTATAGACTATCAAACTCCACTAAGTCTATAGCTCTAGCACCTCAATTACGTAAGTCTAATACCGGATGAGTTGTATTTTTTTAAATCTATTTTTACTCTCTGAACCAGTAAATTGGCTACATTTCTGCCAAAGTAGTTTACCTATTGAAATATCTCTGCAAAATAAGTCCCAGTTTAACTAGAGAAAGACTTGGCAGCACTACGGCTAAGATGCAAAGTAACCTTAATGAATACAGTTTGCTGCAGACTTAAAAGGCCTTGTGGGCCACTGTTGGAATAAATCCAGTCAGAGCACTATGTGGGTGAGTATGTCAGTCGTCTGGTGAAAGAGTCGCTGGGTGGTATAGGGTTCTTACCAAACACGTGGCAGAGACAGTAAAGAAAATGGACAAGTTAATGGTTAGAAATACTGTAAATCATGAGTTATAAGTTGCATTACAATGCACAGTACATTGGTGCACTGCACTAAAGAAAAGAGATCAGCAGTACAGACTTTGCTATTCTACTTCATGCTTTTATTTGTTTGGTTATTATACTAAAACATGTTGACACTGATTGTAGTCCTGCTGATTGCACATGTTCCTTTGTCATTTGATAGATTTAGTAATTAACTGTAATCTTTGAGACTTGTCTGTACATTAATCTCTCATGAACAGTTTTCTGTGTGCGTGTGTGTTTGCACATTGACCCAGCACTGAGTCTTAAACGAAAACAGACTTAAAAAATACATATTTAATTGATCATTCTGTCATTTTCTTATTTGCTTGTCTATCTTATCTCCAGTGTTCCTCGGGGTCTCTGGCTTGTCAACCTACCAGGTGCGATACAACAGCATGTGTGTCCAATGGCAGCCTCTTCTACAGGCCACATCATACAGGGTCTCCATACAGTCTCCACTCAGTAAGTACATTTACTGTTTATGAGAGTGTATGACATATATCATGTCTAAACTGCAGTTTTCAGGCAGTAGTTCTACTGTACACACACGTGCAGGCACACAATTGATAGTTCCCTGTCCTCACCAACATTTCTGTGTGCACCTTAAATCATCACAACATGTTTTCCGCTTTCCACATCGTGACAAATGAGGCTTTTGCCAGCTAAGTTACTGGAATACAATACAGTTAGTAAATCAAAAGCTTTACTAGAGATATGATATTTTGTGGCTGGTTTGAACTCCAAATTCAGAATACGTTTTCTTATAGATTTACAGTCTGTTCTTGTTAAACTGTCGACTCTGTTTATTATTAATGTAAAGACAAGTGAACATAGCAGTCTCTCAGTGGGGGTATGTTACATGTGTTACATATACCTTTCACAGTCATCTTGTAATGATGTGACCCTCTGAGGAAATAAATGTTGTGTATTTCCGTCATTTTCACATGGCACTGGTTTACATTGTGAAGGATGTACATAAATCCCTCTGTGTGCAGAAAGGAAAGGTGATATCATATGCACACGATCTCTCTCCAATAAACGACACAGGAGGAATCCGCTTAGAGAATTGCTCATGTCATCACGTCAGGAATAAAACGAATGCAGATACAGAGTGTGACCTTAAGAAGCTGTTTAATGCACAGCTCGCTCAGTTAATAAAAAAAGGAAGACAGAAGGGGAAAATTAGCTTCCTAAAAGTCAAAGAAAGAAAAGAAAGAAGAAAAAAATTAGCACAAAATATCTACCAAAGTCTATTTTAATTTAAATCGATCTTAAAAATACCAATATAAACCTCACCTTTGTTATATTTTGCCCTTTAGCTTCTCGTTGAATCAAGTGTCTAACGTATAAAAATCTTAATAAAACCACCATGCAACTTGTCCTGTCGACAGGAGAGTATTTTGGAGCTGTTTCACTTACAGTGAACAACTTCAAGTTCAAGTTTTATTTTTATTTGTCCTCAGAGGGCAGTTGGTTTCCGCAGCACAGGTTCATATAAAATCTACTGTAAAAGACAGAGTTGAAACAGTGACAACATTCTTGATTTTTCCCAGAAATAGAGATATTTTACTTCATCGCTGTCTTATAGAAAATATCACACAGATTCCTGGTTGTCTCACCTGGATCTCTGCTCATTCTCTGAGAAAACATTTGTCAGTGTTTATTTTTTAAATGTCAGCATTTGATAAAAGGTCACATAGGAGGCAGAATGCAATTGGTTTTCACTTACACAAATACCTCTGAGATGATAATGAAAAGCGATGCAGGGTTACATGGCAATATGGAAAGTAATTCTTCAGCTTTCAGTTGATATTAAAAAACTGTGTTACTTGCATCGATGTGTCGTAGATGAGGTTTTTACGGTCATAGCTCTGTGGCCAAAAATGTGGCCTCATCCATTTCAATGGGACCACTGTGGTGGTGCAGAGATCATATCAAGGACAGCTCTGGATAATGTGCCAGAAAGATGGTTTGGCCCTGTTCTTCCTGGGAACAATAAAATTTCATACACTGTACTTTGCACAAATCTGAAAATCGTACAAACGGTGGAGAAAATAACCAACTCTCAGAAAAAGAGCTTTCAATCCTCCTGTAGCCCTCAATTTAAGTGTCCTAAAAATAGACTAGTTAGACTTGGAAAAGTCTGACATTTCGGGAAAACGCACTTTACACTTTACACTTCATGCCAAGAGTTGGATGAGAAGATCTCACACTCCCCTGTTTGTGTGCTAACATAAAAATATGAATCTACAGCTAACAGGGGATTAGCTTAGCTCACTTCTGGAAGTCACTGCAGCCAGCCTGTGAAATAGTTACAGCAAGTAACTCCCCATAAAACTAAATATAAAATGTATGAGTAAAATTTAGAGGTAGATGTTTTGGATTTATTTTCCTTTTGGATGTTTTGGATTATGCCAAGCTAAGCTATCTCGCCTTCTGGCTAAAACATGCTGAAATACTTGCCTATAAAAATGATGAATTAAAATCTTTATCATTTGATGCCTTGCTTCTTCCTGTGTAAACTTACTGGACAACAACCAGGACATAAAAGTCTCAGACATTTTGACTTGTCCGAGCAGGTGTGACTAATAACATTAACGCTGACCCTGCTGCACTCAGCACTGACAGCGCCACACCTGGATTTAATGCCGTCGTTAATGGATTTTTATGACAGGGTTCCAGTAGATGGTTGGAGGCTCGTGTCGATTAAAATAAACGCGAGAGCTGGCAGGTAAACGTGCAGATTAGAGACATGAATTTCGGCTTCTGCTTGAAGGAAACATGCGCAGTAAGTGATGCGGATCCACCTTTTACTGCCTTTTACTGTCAGAACACGGGACAGGAAAAAGGAGGAGGGAGATGTCTCTCTTCCATCTTCCTTCCCTCCCGTACTTTTTTATTTATCTCCGTCTCTCCCTCTCTCCTGTCAGAGCAGTGACGGGATATTCTAGCTGGAGTTTAGAGATTCGGTTTAATCCACGCTGAGCCAACCAGCTGCTTAAACACCTTCTCGGATGGAAAAGCGCAGCCTCTCTGTGACAGCTGTTTCCCTAAACTTTATTATCTATGGCCATTTCCTGTGCGGAGGAGGGGCTAATTTGTCATTGAGATGAGAGACACATTAGGAAATAGAATTAGACTAATGAAACGGACAAACTGCAGCTATTAGTACAAGTTAATGCGCTTTTCCAGTTTCCAGTTTGTCCCTTTTTGGCTGCCAATGTAAATTCTCTCTCTTTGTTTTAATGCTGTCCTTCTTTGGAAGTGTTTGCAGTCTGCAATCCAAAAGAAATTTGCAGGAAGAAAGAAATCAATAATGTTTAAAATTTTTCAGTGGAGATAATAATAATTTTCCCACACTGATTTTAGCTGTGCCACTGTCTAGTTACCAAACCTTTGGTGCAGTAAGCCAGGCTTCAGCAATAGGAGCTGGAAATCATGATATCTGAATCTTGAATTCTACTTTCTGTGTGAAAATAAAGTATTATTTGTGTGTGTTTATAGAATTTGTTGTGGATACTCAAAAATGTATTGATCTACAGATGAATGCAAGGTTTTCACATTAAGTTTACATTTCCACATGACTTGAGCATGCAGTGTAGTGAAGGAGTTCTGCTTCTGTGCTTCAGCAGTTAAGCTTTAATGTGCCCTTAAGCCAGGCACTTTGCTACCTGACAGCTCCAATAAAGCTGCATACAGCTCTAAAACTGAGTGATTATACTTAGCAGCTTCCAGGCTTGGATTCGATGCAGAACATTGCTTGTGAATACAGTTAATCTGAAACAGGAGCTTCAGAGGGATTTGATCCTGTTTGATTCTATGAGTGTTGATCCGAACTTCAGCCTCTGTAAGTTTTTTTTTTTGTTTTGTTTTCGTTGTTCACTTGCAGATGGTCAGAAGCAGGAAGTGAGCCTGGGAGGTGGTGCATCCCGACAGTGCTTTTATGACCTCAGTCCGAGCAGCCAATACCAGATCAGCGTTCACACCCAGATGCAAGGAATGGAGGGACCTTCTGTCTCCATAACTGACATGACGCGTATGTTGCAAATCTTTTAAACTCTCACTCAACCCTTTTATGCCCTGTTTTTACACGCATTTCTTGTCCACTGTCTCCTTTCTTAATCTTTTTTTTAAAGTTATAGCCCTCACTTATTTTCCCCAGTTAAGCTTTCCAGTCTTGCTGTACCTCTCTTTTTCCATCTGACACCTGTGAACCTCTGACATGCATCTGTCACTTACACCTTCTCTGCTGTGGTCAGTCTCTGTCTCTATCTCTATCTGTGCAAAGACAGAGGCTGATGTTGCAGTTCATTGGTCAGCAGAGGAGCTGAGGAGAACCAAACAGCTCCGGGGACCTGGGGGGGTTTAGCTCATTATAGACAGATGGATAGATATGGTCTCAGATACACACACAAACACATTGTTGTGTTGTCTGTAACAGTTGTAGGTTTCATAGACAAGTGAAGTGAAAGTAAATGTACTAATTATGTAAAATAGTTCCTGTGAAGGTACTAAATTACACTATTCATTATAATTGCTGCTGCATTAACATATAACCAGAATTTGGATCTATAAAAATACTTTATAGCATATACGATGATGACATGCTTGGTGTGCCATAGCTGCCACACAAATGTGAGTAAATGAGTAAAGACAGAATACTTCCCCCCAACATGTGGTGTAGAAATACAGTAAGTAGCATATAAAGGGAATATTAAGAAACATAAAGTACCTCAAACTCATTCTGTATTTGTTCACAGATGCACGCATTGATATTATCTGTCTGCGATTTGTCTAATATTTTTAGGATGGGAGACAGTAAAGGTGAACAATGGACAGAAAGAATGACTGATGAATGAATCATCAAGCAACTATAATGAAGTGGACATGAACCTCTAGAAACACCATATTCATGAGTTATCATTTCTGCCTTTTGCAATCATTTTATCTACTTTCATGAAGTGTGTGCCCCTTCTGCGGGCAGTCACAAGTGTTTCCAAGATGATTTACTTGCTGTACACTGGTTTGACAGAACCCACTGCTTTCTGCAAAGTAATTGGCTTGGCACTGAGGCATACCTTAACCTGGGGCTGTTTTGACTCTGAAAAACAACCTCTGGTCAGGCTGATACTAGACTGATGAAAATAGTACTTTTTCTGTCTCCAACTTACAGAAAAAAAAGAAAGAGAGATATATAGAAAGAAAGTAGAAAGATAAACAATGATAGAGCAGCTGGATTGCTCACAAACACGTTGTTGCATTGTTGTAAATACAGATTGCACTAGAAATCTTTCTTCTGTAAAGGTCTAGAACTAATCTACTGCTGTCTCTCATTGCGTGAGCTCATTGACTGTGTGTGTGTGTGTCTGTGTATGTGTGTGTGGTTTGGCTGATAAACCCGATGATGGTGCCACTTGTCACTGCCATCATGATCGATGACCTTGTCTTGTTTCCCTGTGTGTGTATGTGTGCCCAGTGCCAGAGCCCACTCAAGCTCCAACTGAACCCCCCACCACAGAGCCGCCTCCCACTATCCCGCCTGCTAAAGAAGGTGAGCAAGAAACCCAACAGAAACACACACACACACACACACACACACACACACACACACACACACACACACACACACACACTCACACACTCATATTATTCCTCTAATGTCGTAGGTCTTCTTCACGGTGCTTTGATTACTCTCTGTTGTAACTGTAGTCACTTTACACACCATCGTTTCTGTAATTTTGTTAATACAAAGCCATGCAGGCAAACCTGAAACCATTAAAAACAGTGTACGCCATCTGTCATAACAAAATTATGCACAGTTTACAGCAGCAGGTGCTTGCAATATATCTAATGTCAGTGTTTTATGTTTATGAGATGGTTGTAGGAGTTTATTTCCAAAAAGGCAACACTCAAGTGAGTCAGTGTTTTCATCTTTTCAGTGTATGCTTGTTATTGACAGATTATGATATTTACAGGTGGCTTACTTAAATATTTTAAATATTTTATTGTGAAATTGTGATGCACAGCTATTCAGATGCATGTGGGTATGTACATTTGATTTGCATTTATTAACTCTGATGCACTTACAGTCTTCGTAAAATTTCACCAGGATTTGTATTGGTAGATTATGGATTAAAAGGGACAAAAAAAATGATTGAATGGGACATCGCTATGTATTAAAATATAACAATGTGCACAGAGTAGTAGATTTACTGTTGAATATATAACTATGATCAACACAACACAACAACAAAAGTTATTTTTAACCTGTTTTTAGTAACTTTGTTATGTCAATCTGTGCTCGTTATACAGCTGTGAGCTGTACTTAGTTTCCAAACATCAACAGTGACCTGCAAGGAAATTTGGGGTTTGGTGGAGGAAGGGTTGTAACAAAATAAGGGAGAATAAATTTAAGATAAGCAAAAAGGAGAGGTAAAAACAAAAACCCTTGAACGTCTCACACAGGAAGTCTACAAGACATTTACTATCTTCTACAGTGACTTTAGTATGTGAACTTTACACAGACTACTGTGAGCTGCAGCCTATGCCAAAATAAAGAAATACTACTCTAATCCTGTTTTATTAGCTCATTACTTCAGGCTCAGTCACTACAGTAACCTCGACCCAAATACAAGTCACAAACAGGGCACACTACCTCCATCGTGCAGGGTGCAACTGTGATTGACAGGTAACTCTAGAGTATGTGCAACTAGTTTTCCAAAACCTCAAAGAAGCTATAATATTAACACATTAACACTGTAAGTGATTCTTTTTTTTTTTTTATATATATATAAATGTTGTTTAAATCATCTACAGCCTAAAATAGCAAATCAAACTTTGACCATAACAACCTAATGCCTAAGAAATACCTTTTCTTCAAACCTTCCATTCAAGCTGCAGCAGTAAATGACTCATGAAATAAACAATATTCTTACTGTCAAGGATTTTTCCAAATGGCCTGACAAGGCTGGAAAGATTAGGAACAAAGGAGTACAAGTTCATAGTCGTACCCTCCACCTCCTGCTCAGAAGAGCCTTCTCTTCTGTTCCTGTCTGGTGGGCTTAGGTAAAAGAGCACCACAAAGTCCACAGACATGAACCGACACACCTGCTGAGCCCGCCTGTAAGCATTTCTGTCTAAGTTTCTGACCTTTGTCAGACCAATGCCTCTGTCTGTAATGACAGGCAACCTTTACTCAGGACAGAACCACAAAGACGGGAAAGAGAAAGTAAAAGTGCACGTGGGTCTGTAGGTGGAAGAGAGACAGAAAACAGCCAGAGGAAGTGAATGAAACCGTGATGGGCAGGATGAGAAAAACAGGCAGGGATAGGTTTGCAGACTAAAAAACAGAGAGTAGACAGAAAGAGAGACAAATGGGGAGAAAGACAGAGGAGGCAACAGACAGAAACAAGTGAGAAAAATATGTGCAGTATAAAAAGCATAGAAAAAGATGGTGATGAGTTGTGAGTGTTCAAGACAATAACAGGCAGACAATAGAAAAGTCTCAGTAATATCACAGCTTTCATCAGAATCAGACACATAAAACCTTGTAATCAAAACATTTTCCGGTTGACCTTTAACTTGACATTTCTGACAAGCGTGATAGCTCCACTTATGAAGTTCTGTAAAAATATATGACAATAGCATGCGTCTCTTTAGAAAAACTTCTCTTCTCTTCTCTTCTTCCCTCGGGCGTTTCTCGTCTTCCTATCCTCTTCTGGCGTCTCTCTGATATTCTCTCTTTCGGGTCCTTCTTTCTTCTCTCGTTCTTCTCTTGTTCTCTCTGCTTTCTTCTTTGTCTCTTATCTGCTTTCTTGCTTTATCTTCTTTTCTTCATTCTCTTCTCTTCTCTTCTCTTGCATTTACAATTAAAATTACTTTTCCTCATAAACAGCATAGACACAGTGAAGATCTTTTCCCTGCTTTTCTGGAAGTTGACATGGTCGCGAGCACGATTTGGAATTTAGTGAAGAACTGGAGTTTGAAAACTCGTTAAAACCACAAAACAACTTTACGGCAGCTAAGATAAGGCTTCTGGGAGTCATTGAGAAACCTGAGAAGAATAAAAAAAAGAGGGAAAAGAAAGTCAGTGCTGGACCTGGAATATGAATGAGCAGCTTACGGAAGGAGAAAAAATACACAAACCTATTGGATATAGCAAAATTCAGAAATCTCTTTTTTTGTGTACCTTTTATTCTTATAAACTCTACCTTGTAAAAAAATTAATCTCAGGACCCAGCTTTTGCATATTAACCCTGGATGAACCGTGGATGTATATTTGCAGTGCTTCATACTATGCATATTTACTCTGAGTCTGAATATATTAGGCAGCCAGCCAGTTAACATTCAAGTTACGCTTTGTCCTTTGCTAACCTTCAGTCTGTATGAAATTACTTTTTTACATGCAGAGACAAACTGATGTGCCGACTAAATATGTATATTTTCTCCTTTGTCCGTCTAGTTTGTAAGGAGGCCAAGGCTGACCTGGCGTTCCTGGTTGACGGTTCCTGGTCCATCGGCGACGACAACTTCATGAAGATCACACGTTTCCTCTACAGCACCATGGGATCGCTGGATCTGATTGGACCAGATGGCACCCAGGTCAGTCAATAAAGGCGCTCCAGTCAGGATTTGTGGGGCCGATCCTGATGTCCTACAGTTGGTTATTGGGAGCAGTTAGAGCGTAACAAATAAACAGTGTTTCCCTCTGAACGTCAGACAGATAGAGCGTAACTGTGGAGTGGAAGGGAGGATATATTACTATGTCCGGTAGGTTATTTCACCAATTATAGTGCCACCTTATTCTGGTGTTTTCTTGTTTTAGTGAGTCTTCTTGTATCATGTAGGGACGGACACTGTTAGTAGTATGTTTAATAAAGTATGTTTAATAAAGTTTTTTCACCCTTTCACCCTTTCACCCTCCCCATCTGTGGAGGATGCTGGCTGTTAATATACCTTGGTGGCCTACCTAAGTACAGATTTGTATACTTAAAATTTTTTGTGTTATCTTATCAGCTATCCTAATTAATGGCCAACGATCAAACTATTTAGTGCAAACATTGTCTGATAACAGTGGCCGATCAGTCAGAGCACCCTTATCAGTCACTGCATCCACAGGTCATTTTAAGGTCTAATCTCAAAGGGAAAGCTCTGAATAGAATAAAACAGAAAAGAACAAGTTTTACTTGTATGCTTGTAGCATACTTCAGTCCCAAATGCATCATTATATGGGGGAAGATCTCTGAATTAAAAATGTTAGACTTCAGTCTTGTCCTCTAGTCCTCTAGGTCTGAATAATAGTGCAGTAAGTCTCCGTGGAGAGCTGGTATTCGCATTTATGACTGCTAGTGGTTCTTGTGTCTAGTCTAAATGTCTGCGTCTAGTGAAAATTACTGTATTGCCAGTTTGTACAGTGTCATAAGTTAACCAACAGAAATACAAATGTGCCTAAGGCTTTTAATTTTTGTTCACCGCCTTTGTAATTTATTCTCTTTGTTATAGCACTTTTCTGCTAAAAAATGCACCCTCATGGGAAAAAGAATGTAAAGCAGATGCTGGGGATAAATCCAAAAGTAGCCACACTGAAAACCATAAAAATTGCAAAATAAAGAAATTACATATCATCTGTGGGTGAAGAACCCAGCACACCCACAGTAGAAGAAAATGGTGTGAAAATATCTATATATTTGTGTATATTGTATTTTTGTGGATAATCCCCCCCATGAAGAAATATTACATACCCCCGCGAATCTGCAGACGGAGGTTTGTAATCTTTCTAGTTGTGGTGATTTGCAAACACAGCACAGTGTCAAACATATAATAAAATACACATGCAGCAACCTACGGCCCCCCAACTTTTCTGCTCTCATCTGCTGCCAACTATTTTTAATATACTGCAACTCATTTCACCTGCCACCACTCTCTAAAGAGAGAAAAATACTTTAACGACCTTACTGTTCTTTCTAAAACCAGACTTTCATTCAGTAGATAATGGAATAATGGAGACAGGATGTTGTACATCCAAGATAAAAGGATGGAAAGTGATTTAAGGTCATGACTTCTTCTTGGGATCTACAGTTTGCTTTCTATAACCTGTTAGTGATTCCTTTTTTTTTTTTTGACTCTCACTGTGACATTTCTGACAATAATGGAAATTATGGACATTACAGACAATTGACCAAGTAATGAATCTTGAACAGTCCGAGTTTACTCTTCACCCTTTTGACCAATGTGGGCTTCATTGTTTGAAGAAGGCCGCTGCTGTTGAAATAAATTGCAGAGCAGAATTTCAAATAATTTTCTTTGGCTGTCCCCTGACAAATCAGTGTGGCCACAGCCTTGTTTGTATAGAAAAGTTTAGAGGAGGAACTTTAAACCCCTTGTGAGTCTTTACTTTCTGGAAAGATCTTTTTTTTTTTTTAGTTGCTGTGCAGCATTCGATTAACTGCTCATTTGCTGGAACTGTGTTTTGTGCCAGAAGACATTACTTTTCTGGCAGGAGGGGTGGTCTAAGTCGAGATGCATTAAAAGCTGGACTAAAGATCAGATGGCTCATATATTGACCATTACACTACACTATTACCAGCTTGATTCTTTAAAATGCACCATGCAGTTACTACAGTGAATATTAGCATCTCCACAGGATCATTCATGTATCATGTTCATGAGTAGAAATGTCAGGCTCTAACTTGAGGCAGTAGCTCTCTTTTGTCATTGCGAACTAATTTCTTTGTGCCTCTTGCCTGCATGCCCCCCCTTACTATGTCGGCAGAGCTCAGCTGGTTCATTTGTCACACTGTAGAGGTGCTTGCTAAACCTTTTTCTTTCATTTGTGTACTTTGCTACCTTTACTGTGCCCCATAACTCTCTGGCAGTAGGCTACCAAGAGTGAAACACTGGCTGTAATGTGAGAGTTGGCTGTACAGTAAAGACTTCCTGGTAAATGTAGGCTGCTCTGAGCCAACAACAGCACCATTAGCAGTCTGGAGGTAATGATAGTTGTTCGCCCCTCTTAGAGTAAGGCAATTAGATTGATTGTAGCTCTGATTTGGATATACAATATATACATATATCTTAGAGAATTTACACCTAGAGACTTGCTTAAAATAAGGCTGTAATGTACCCATTTGACATTATGAACTTTTACCTTGTGCGCTCAGTGTGAAAAATATTAAGACCACCATCACTTCACCAGATGAAAAAAGGTGTAATCTGTGACCTGTCGTTGCTTTCGCCTATTAAATGTTAATGTGAAACCATAAAAAGTCACATTTTGGTTTCTTGTGTGAAACGTACAGATGAATTAGTACAGTATTCACTCTTTAAGCACACCCAATTACGTTTCATTCAGAGAACAAAAGCAGCATCTGTTGTTCGCTGTTCAGAAGAAATGCAGAAATTGTTGTTGATAATGAGGTAAGTATTTGTTTTTTTGGACTGAAAACACACACATTTTGCTTCATTGCACTCACATAATGGCATAATTTGGCCTCTCATTTTTTGAAGGAAGCAGAAACAGACCCGCACAAGTTTCAGTCGTACTGTGACCGATGTGAGTGTGGGAAGACTTGTCCTTTAAAGCAAGTTTAAAACACCAGGAGCCCAGAAGAATGCAATTTAACTTCATGAAATTTGATTTGGACTGTCATCACTTATCCTTTTGTCTGTCTGTCTGTCTCTGCCGCTCTGCAGGTGGCCATCGCTCAGTTCAGTGACGACGCTCGGACAGAATTTCAGCTGAGTTCCCATGGCAACAAGGAAGCACTACTGGAAGCTATTCAGAAGATCAGATACAAGGGCGGAAACACCAAGACAGGTCCGAACAATGTATTAGTAAGATTAATGTAGTACAGTAATAGGTCATGCAGTACAATATGTCAACAGCACCTTCTCTTCAACCTGTTGAAGAAACAATCCTGGTCCATTAATTGCTTTTCTGGAGCTTTCAATCGTCTCACACAATCTCCCTCAGCTGAAAGAGTTTATCCACTTGTTGTGGTTTGTGTAATACACAAACCCTAACCCAGTGTTGCACATAAAGTTGGAATACAATATTCGTACCTCTTCTCACGGAATGATTGTGACAATGTGATTTATTTTTGATATAGTGTATCTTCTCAAAACTTTACTGATTAATCTCAGTGGAAATTAAACCATAATTAGCCTGATGTTAATGAAATTATTCCAACTATATGGGCAACACCGTATGTTAAAATTTAAATTTTTCAGGGCACTGAAATGATGTCTTGTCCATGTTAGCTTCAGGCTAGTTTTATAAAACTCACCACCATCTCAACACAAGTTCCACTGTGGTGTGGTGAGATATTTTTTTTTTGTCAACAACTTATTTTATATCGAGAATGAACCAGCTTTGATAAGCACATTGAAACTCGGAAAAGATATTAATGTAGGGTCTGGATGTATTACGAGCAGTTTGTGGTTGCAGCGTTCATGTGGAAGTGTCCAACCGTGCTAGTACACACAAAGTGAACATCATTACCCTCAGTGTGTTAAAGTGGCTCTACAGGTAATGCTGGTTGTACAGAGGAGTCTCCTAATGTCTGGGCCATGGCTCAGTGTCTGTTCAGAGTTAATTGTGTCCTTGAGCTTTCCTATCAGCCCCAGGGCTGATCACACTATCATCTCCACACTTATCCCTTCCTCTCCCTTCCAAATTCCTCTTTCTCTTCTTGCCAACACTCTACTGTTCTCTCCTTCCTCTCTTTGAAGCTTAATTTCTTCTGTCCTCTGCCTCTTCCCTGTTTTCCTTCTCTTCCTCTCGATATTCCTTTTTTTGTCCTGTGTTTTTCTCACATCTTCAACTTCCTCCACTGTTTTACTAGACTGCTCTTCATCATCTCCTCTTCTTTCCTAAAAATGTCTCCTTTATCCTTCTTTCTTTTGTTCTTATCATTTATACCCTATAAACATGTAGATCCAGCGTATTGTCTTATACTGTATTTTAACAGGTGGCAGTTTAGCTGACAGAGATGTGTGTGTGTGTGTGTGTGTGTGTGTGTGTGTGTGTGTGTGTGTGTGTGTGTGTGTGTGTGTGTGTGTGTGTGTGTGTGTGTGTGTGTGTGTGTGTGTGTGTGTGTGTGTGTGTGTGGTCTACAGTAGAAAATAAACCATGAAATTTCATCTTGCTTGCACAAAGAGAAAGAGGAGGCAGCCAGCTCTCACAAGGTTAGGCTAATGCTCACAGAATTTCTCTGTCTCCCTTTTCCCTTATCTCTTTGTCTCTCACCCACACACATGCACACACACACACACACACACAGAGTACATGCACATGCACCACCTCAGCGTAGAATTAATCTTCTTCAGGAGCTCAAACATAATGCCTATTCTTTAGGCTGTCCCTATTTCCTCCAGAGGCACCCACACAGATTATTGTCTGTATTTGTGGATTATATTTTAGTTTATATGATAGGTTTATTTTACATATTTATTACAATAAATAATGAAATGCACTTCAGGGAGAAGCAAACATTATTTCCTTTTCTATTGAATGAAGCTTTTTCATGCCTTAGTTTCGATATTTTCCCCCTGCTTTGTGAATTTTGACTCTAATATGGTACTAAACTATACAAACACTATACTGTACAAACACATATTCTGGAGACTGTGCCTAAACCTCCCTAATTCCATCTTACTCCATTTACAGGAGGTAGTTTCTCTGGCTTTTAGGACTGAAGCTTGCTTAAAACCAGAAAATCGTTTTTGCTTTCCAAACCCAAACTATTTCCTTTCTTCATTCTTAAACCTCAACTTCTCCTCAAAGACCCCATCAGGGCCCCTTACTGTGCCTAAATCCCCAAAGCTCTCAGAGAAAAGACTGTAGTCTGCCGCCTCTTTAACCCTGAGCCTCTAGCTGATACATCTGTGTGGATACAAACGCTGGCCAACAAAAAAACCCACAGCTTTAATGACTTTTTTATGTTTTTACTGTAAATAGGTAGTTGACTTGATATCCTCTGTCCTCTAACCCTTGGGTCAAACAGACACATTGAAAATGCATTTTAAAATGTACATAAAATGTGACATACATCCACAGTAAAGTTACAAAGCACTGATGAGTTCCAGAGAGGATTGTCTGGACGGTAGATTCAGTTTCACAATTATGTTATGATGAAATTTGTTTATTTTAGAGAGCAACCTGCTTCACGTTTGCTCACTGTGTCACATCTGGAAACTACCCACTAACCCCCCACTCTGTTGGACAGTTGGCAACAGAGCTGCTGCGGGGATGAGCATTTTTTTCAATGGCAATTCAAAGATTCAAGGGGGAGGGAGAGCTACTTGTTCACCTTCTTAGACGGCTTGTAGTCATAAGCCTTTTCTGTACACCCATTTTATAAACAATATGTAAATTATTCTGCCGTCTTTAAGATGTTACCGTCTGTTTTTTCCCCCACTGTCATTCTCCTGTAATACGAGTGAAGTGAGGGGAGAGTACGTTGAGGATTCAGAGGGTTGAAGCTGATATTCTGGGATTTGGCTTTTCACTATGCATTTATTCATTAAGGCATTAGTGAGCCACTGACTGGCTTAGTGAATGATTGATTTAATGTAGCTGCAGCTTTACGTGTGTGTGTGTGTGTGTGTGTGTGTGTGTGTGTGTGTGTGTGTGTGTGTGTGTGTGTGTGTGTATACATATATTTTAATTGTTAATTGTACTTGTTTGTTAATTGTTTCTTTAAGTATTCTTAGAAACTCGCAGACAGGATTAAACTATCTTTTCTAGTCAAATTTCACCTGCAGGCAAAAAGCGAAAAACTCTCCTACTTCATTATACAACGCTCTGTATGCTAAAACAGGAGAGGTGATTTTTTTTTTCTTACTATTTTTGTTGTCTTGTATTGTTTCCTTTCTCAAGTGACAGCAAGAAACCTGTTAAATTGTTGCTAGACAGGAGGCCAAATCCAAACTGACAAGGATTACTTCACATACTCAAAGTGATAGATGACTGACTGATGTTGGCTTTTTGAGCCCAAGATCCACTGGACATGTTTCTGTTTTGTTTTCTCCGCCTCTTTTTGTACCTGCCCTTCCCAGTTTGTTCCGATTTCTTCTTTTGTCTTCTCACTCTCTCTGCACCCTCTTACCTGCCCTCACTCCCTGCCCACCACCAATCAATTCCCTCCTTCATCTTGTCTCCTCTCTCGTCCGCTCTGTCCCGTGTCTCACTTCATGCCTGGCTAGCTGCTGAAATTCCAGTCTCAACCCAGCGTGATCAGGGGACAGTGTAGAAACAGATGTATCAGTTACAGGCTAAGCACTCTATCATTTGTCATCACTGACATCTCTGTGAAAAAGAGGAGGCGGGGTGGGATGTAGTGGTTGTAGAGGGTTGAGGTTCAGTTAGAATGGGAGACAGACACCATACAAATAAAATGCTATTTACACTACATTCTTACATGTATAATAAATTAAAGGACCATTCACTGCTTCATCTGGCATTGTTTTTAAGTTTCCTGCCACTCAGCATAACTCAGACACATTCTTGGAAACACAGGAGGAGTGAGAGCAGAAAGTGTAAAAGGGCAGTGGAGTTAAGAGGATTAACTGCAGTGATTGTCCATTTAATTATGAAAAGGTCATGTGCAGATGAGTAGATGAGCTGTATGAAGTATTAATGTAAATCTTGATGGACAGTATGCAAAAACTGGCATTGAATAGAAATGATCTGCCTGTGTGTGGTGACGATCAGAGGACCCTGGTTTGCACAAATGTTGTTGCTCATATGTAATCCGTTTGATATCAGTTTCTCCAGTTATTTAAATAATAATGCTTTGTGCTTTGCGTTTTGGCTCTGAAGAAATTCACAGATCAATAAAAATTAAATAAAAAATACAGTATAATTGAGTACAATTCTATTGATTTCACAATGTTGGTGAACTGACTGCCTTGAATGTTATTTTACTAAACCTGAAGTATTATTTTAGGTATTTAAAGTACAACAATACAAAAGGTATTCATAATTACTTTATCAAGTACGCACCTTTGTTGCTTTGTTGTGGGTGGGTCTTGAAACCTTTCAAAAGTGTCTAGACAGATTTGAGTGACTGATTAGGTCCATTAGCAGGCACAATATCGAAAGTTCATCTAATTTAAACTTTTTGACAGACTGAATTGTGACCATCCCATCACGTTTACGTCTCATTGAAATACATCAGACATGCTTTACATGCTAATGGAAACTCGGCTTAAATCTGCTTTCAGGAGCTTTGAGGTCATTTATTGTCATGTATTAGTTATGGGCTCAAATATGTATTTTATTAATGTCAGTGGATCAATAGAGAATACTTGTTTTTTTAATTAGTCTGTACATTAAAATTGTAGTAAAGGTCACAAGCATTCATATCCCTGCTAAAGATGAATATGCTTTTAGATTGTTAATTAAGTCCACATTAATGATTTTGAATTTTTAGCCTGTGTGTACTATGAATCTTTATTTTATATCACTTCTGGTCATGTTCCCACACCTGCTGTCGTGTTTCATTTTTTAAAATGCTTTTTCTCCTTCAAGACTCCCACAACATTTATTTCAGGGCAAAAACCTTCACGATTTGAAAATGGTTTGAGTTAGATAATAATTATCTATAATCATCTTAGCAGGAGTTGCTGGTTCGTTCAGGCGAGACACTTGCATCAAAGAATTGTTTTGTTTCAAAGAAAAGTTTTAAATGTTTATACAGTAAGAGTTTGCAGAAAAGGCTCTGCTGTTTGGGGGAATCTATGAAATCGCAGCAACAAGGAGTCTGCTGAAAAAGCTAATTCCCCCTTAATAAACACACATCAATATTAAATCTTATCTTAACTAAACAAAACCTAAGAAGCTGTGTCAGCAAACAGTGTTGGCATGAGTGTATTCAGCACAGTAAAACAGTGCCTGGTTTTAATCTCTGTGCTGTTGTGTACCTGTAAGAATATGATTGGGTGCTATGAGCAGTGAATAAGCCAGTTATTGAGAAGTATATTGGAAAGAGTTGATGTCAATACAAATGTAGCTTCAGTGCTTTGTTTGAACTAACCCTATGCTTTATTTGTTGGCTGAAAACATGTAGAAATACTGGTATGATGGTTGATTCACATGGTTTGTTCTTTCTTCTGTCAGGTCGGGCCATCAAACATGTGAAGGAGTCTATTTTCACTGCAGAGGCTGGAGCCAGGAGGGGTGTTCCTAAGGTCCTGGTTGTTCTCACTGATGGACGTTCACAAGATGATGTTAACAAAGTGTCCAAGGAGATGCAGATAGATGGTGGGTATAGAAACAAAGTCTTTTTTTTTGTTAATGTTCTGAAATCATACTTTATTAACCCTGGATCATACTCTACAACCATAACTCCAACAATGTGTTGCATAATGCTACTTTCTAACCTTTTTAAAACTAATGATTTCTCTTGTTAATTTTAATTTTCAGGTTATATCATCTTTGCCATTGGCTTTGCTGATGCAGACTATGGGGAGCTGGTGAATATTGCCAGTAAGCCCAGCGATAGGCATGTCTTTTTTGTGGACGATTTGGATGCCGTGAAGAAAATAGAAGAGCAGCTCATTACTTTTGTCTGTGAGGCTGCCACTGCCAGTGAGTAACATCACCTTATGTTTAAAACAGAGACAGGGTAAGAGACCAGGAGGGAAAAGAGTTCAAAAAATTCAGAATGAAATAGACGAATAAGAGAGGAGAAGTTGGTAGAAAGACAAAGAGAATGACTGCAGGAAAAAAAGAAAGGAAGAGGGATTTATTTGATAGTTGAAAATTTGAAATATCAAGGATGAACTAACTCTTTTCTTTCTGTTTCAGCTTGTCCATCTGTTTTAATGAGTGGTAACACAATGGCAGGTAAGAGCTGCAAATGACAGGAAGAATACATAACATAATGTACAACCAGGTCCAACCACTGTATCAAACGTGTAGAAAGCTAATGATGATGATGGTGGCAGTGGCAAAAGCACAATCACGGTGTACTCAGTCATGATTATGATTCCTGTGATCACCTGGACAACATTATGATTCGTCCCTTGCAGGTTTTCGTATGATGGAGAAGTTTGGCCTTGTAGAGAAGGAGTATAGCACCATACCTGGAGTTTCTCTGGAGCCCGGTTCATTCAACAGCTTCCCCTGTTACAGGTTACACCGTGACGCCCTGGTGTCACAGCCCACCAAGTGAGTACGAATGGAGACACAGTAAATAATAAAATGACTTCTGTTTACAAAAGCTTTGTTTTTTTTGTTTTGTTTTTTTAGAAATTCTGTTCTAGTTGGCAAGCAAAATAATGTGCTTCACTGCTGTCATTTTATAATGAGCTGGATTTGCCCTTGGTCCAAACCTTAATGGTCACTTACGTTGTGTTGTGTTAAAGCCTAACACACAACTTAGCTATTCTCATTGATGTGTTTCTCTTTTATTGTGTTGTCAGGAATGCCTGACAGCATTTGCATGAATGCAGATCAACCTGTGCTGTGTGATCAGAAAAAAAGTGGGAAGAGTTTGTTCAGTGACAGTTTTATCATTTGTCCAAATGTCTTTGGGATAAGATCAGATAAACACTCCTCTTTAAACCCAACCGGTCGAGGCAGATGGTCGCTCACCTAGAGCCCCGTTCTGCAGCTCTGAGTTTTACGCCTCTTAAAAGACAATTTTTCCTTGCCACTGTTGCCAAGTGCATGCTCATGGTGGGAAATGCTGGGTCTCAATCATAAGTAAATCATTTCATAAAGATATGGTCTAGACCTGCTCGATATAAAGAGTGGCCTGAGATGTCTTGGCATCTTGCTCAAAAATGACATAAACATAAAAATAAAAATGTTGGAAACATTATTATAAAGTGTATGGTATTAAATCCGGTTTGAAAGACCTGGAGACAGAATGATTGATATTTTTCAGGGGTGTGTTTTTTTAAATATCTGTTTTAATTTACTTGTTTGTGCTGCTGACTGTCTTGGCTGGACATCCTCGAGATTTTTAAACTCAATGGTACATTTCCTGGTCAAATAAAGATTTATACGTAAATAACACCAGTGGTAAATGAAAAACAATAGAAATAAAAATAGGTGTACACTAAAATAAACTAAAATATGGAAGGCAACAGTACATGCATCAAGTTTTTCTGTGCTTCATTGAGTTTTTTTGATCCTACTCCACTGTTTATCCATCCATGTTTGCTATGTTCAAATGCCTCTCCCTTCCTCTCCTAGATGTGAGTGGTGACTGTCAGTGGTCAGCAGAATACAAACACCAGAGGACTTTGAATCATCAGCCAACAGTTCATGCAGGGTCTTTGAGCTATTGAATACTCCTGCCAATGAAAATGACTTGACTTCCTGGCTAATAGCAAACCACTTGGGGAGCTAACATGAAAGATAATATATATTCTTTTTAAAATTCCCTTTATCTTTGTTTTTGATTATCTTTTAGGACACAAAAGAGTCTCACTCAGAACACCTGCACTATTATACTTGCTATCCCATAATCGGTACTTGCCCCAAAGCTTATAACCACAGATAGTGGTATATTAGAAGAAATGGAGTGTGCTCCTTTCTTTCATTAATATATTAAACACACCATTTACACTAATCCCTTCAATTTCTTCTGCAAATGAACATAAAAAGCAACATTGACAATTTTAGATCATTCTCTTTAAAGCCTGAAAGCTAAAAACTCCATCATAGCCAACAGCTGGTTGGGTCTGTATATAAAGTAAAAAAAAGGCAAAACTCATGTGCGTAGAGTAATTTACATTTACTGCACATCAGCACTGCACACAGTTTCCCATAGAACAATTATCAGTATCAATAACTCAACCCCTCTGGACATAAAGCACACAAAAATAAAGGCTGTAATCGATGTCTGTTTTCTACGTATGGATATACACCATATATCATACTATATATATCTTTGAATTCTAGTTTTCATACCTCACACAGACAATTTTAGAAGCTATCATTGCATCTGGTTTGATTACAGAATGCACACACATACACTTAACAGTTACATTCAGTGACTTTAAATGTGCTCTCATAATGTATTTCTTTCTGTGATGTTGTCATTTTGGAGCTTTTTTTTCTCCTTTTTTTGTTTTTACCGTCAACAAGCTTTAACTTTAGCCTCCTGCTCTAAGATTGTTCAGTTTGTGAAAAGTGACATTGACAACGGTGCTGAAAAGTTGAAGCCTGAAGTGCTCGAAGGCAACTATACAAAAAAGGCTAGGCTCTGTGATCAAAAAGACGCCGGCACTCAAAGACAGACTCAGGCAGCCGAAAGCACTCTAAAAGCATTCACAGAAACTGAAAAGAGACAGTGGCACTTTGAAAAAAACACCTAGTGGATACATGCCTTCGGGGCAAAGCTAAGCTCACTATCTGTTTCTGCTTCTTTTGTGTTTCACCAGGTACCTTCACCCTGAAGGGTTACCCTCTGACTACACCATTTCTATGATGCTCCGCCTACTTCCCGAGACCCCGCAGGAGCCCTTTGCATTGTGGGAAATCCTCGACAAAGACAACGAGCCATTGGTGGGACTGATCCTGGACAGTAAGACTGAATTGCTTATATATTTTTTTTTGCTTCTTTAACTTTTCTCTGTCTCACCTGCTTCACAGCACATCACAGTACACAAGTACAAACAGCAGATGTGTGCAGTAGCTCCCACAATGTCTCTAAATAATCCATTCCTCATCAGCTGGGGTACAACTACATCTTGTATTCAATAGGATTTACCATTAAACTAGCAAAGTTTTTCATATTAGCTAGCTCTCTTCTCCATTGTGAGAAGAAATCCTTGTTTACCCCTCCCTGAAGGTGATACACCATTGGCGTAATGTCAGACTTTGAGGTGCAGGATCCTAAGAAGATTTTTTGTTTGGTTAATTGGAGATCACAATTTGATATTGAAGCCGGTATTTTGAAACCCAGAGCAGATGGGATGATAATGATGATGAGATTGACCACTGGAGCAGTGGCTGTTTGTATCAAACTGTGATAAACGATGTCACAGAAAGGCAGCACACTAGGTGAACTCACTCCAGGCGTCAACCATCAGAAGTGTTTTAGACGCCACAGATTTGGAGGAATCCCAGGACAGACCCCTGACCTGCTGCAGAGATTGTATTTCCAACTGGCCTGGATGATCATGCTGGAGGATCTGAAGGAAGTAATAGGGTCATTTTCTCAGTCATGCCAGAAGAATCCAGAAGTTGTGGACAAAACAAAGCAAGGAAACTTGTTGATTAGTAACAGTATTTTACAACGTTTTACCATGGCACCACCATTATATGTGTTTTTAGGACACCTCAGAGATTGTACAGTGACATAGAAGCATGCATGCTCAGATATTTACCGTTATACAACATACAACCCCATTTTGGGGGGGAATGAAAAATGTGATTCTTTATTCACTGATCCATTTACTATTGTATAATACTGAGGTTAGTATTCATTGACATGGTACAAGCTCATAATTCTCACTGCCACTAATATCATGTACCCTATTATACTATTATGGCATTATAGTCTTGCAGTCCAGTGTTTGGTGAAAGGCAAAGAAAGAATGATAAGAGATGCAAATTAGCAATGGCAATAGAATTATTACATTTATGAGTCAAAGTGATTTTTATGAATGTGCTTTTTATCTTTCTGTTATATGCAGACAAACAATGGAGCAGCACAGTTTGTTGCTAATATTGGGGAACACATGTATTTCACAGTTGTTACAAACAGATCTTTGGCAGAGTCTGATATCAGGGGACAGAGATATTAATGTGCCTCTATTCTCCCTCACCACCGTCACTTCCCACAGACTCTGGAAAGACATTGACGTTCTTCAACAATGACTACAAAGGAGACTTCCAGACCGTCACCTTTGAAGGAAATGAAATCAAAAAAATCTTCCATGGCAGCTTCCACAAGGTTAGTCTTTAATATATCTGGGTGCTAAAAAAAGTTTTAAAAAATGAACATTGGTGGTTATAGTTGCATGCTAATGTGCTCATTTATGTTTCATATCATTATAATGAGATCAGAGGTTTGGAGCTGCTGGTCAGAATATGTAAGCAGTTTGAAAGAAGTAACAGTAGTGTAATATGTGCAGGTTCTGTCTGTTCTACTGGGCTTTTAAAGTCCATTAAACAAGAACTACTTCAACACCAGTTTGCATTACATATCAGGTTCACTCGAGCAAGCCGTCATTTCATTTTTTATGTGGTTGTTTTTATAATATTCATATCTGCTGCTTGAGGGAGCAGGAGGCTCCGTGGCAAACTGTTGAAGAAGGGACAAAATAAAGAAGATTGACTGCATTTGATGTTTTTGAAGTCGTTTCCAGTGGCTCTTGGGCTGGATTTTTTTCTTTTGACCTGTCAACACTGCTGTGGTCTGTGCGTGTGTGTGCAGGTGATGAAAACCATCCTCCCTCCACTCCATCCCACTCTCTGCTGCTTTTTCCACATGCATTTTTTTTTTAAGCTAGTTCAGTATACGGAGTGGGAGTGAAACTGCAGATTAAATCATCCCTTAAAACGTCTGTCTAGTCTCTCAAGATGAAGTTATAGTGAACGTCATTGTCATTATTTTTGACATTTATTAAATAGTTTTAAGAAGTATTGTATTTGGAGCCTTCTATGTATTTGATGTATACACAATATAGACAAAGTTTCAATGACAAACAAACTGTAAAACATCATTATAAAAGTGGTGGATGGTTTCCGTGATATTGTTGCTATTTCCTAGTGTCCTCAGACTGGACCACCAGGGATGATATCAGTTTGTCCTCCAACTAATTCTCTGACAAAAACATTACACATTTCCCTCAATCACTGGCATTCTAGCCAAATATTCCTCATGTATATTACATTGTATCAAATCACTGAATGCAAATGGCACATTTTGATAACATTCCCTCAATAAAAGATAATCTTCTGCTCACTTGAGACGACAAAGTGCTTTGTGAAAAAAAAGGGAAAAAGAAATTATGGAATAAACAGTGATGCAGATTCCTCTACTGAATAAAAAATTGATTCAGGCCCAGTGAAAGACAAATTCACATTGCAAAACACTTTGGCATGAGATGTCAACGACATTAGCCGAAACAAAATAGTAACGGTTTGCTGAATAATAATTCATTCTTTTGTCATGCGGACAGTTTTCAGGAGGTGTATTTACTTCAGCAGCGCTGATGGAAATGGACATTTGCGTGTGTTGTTTTGCTACATTTTAAATAAGTGGTTACGTCTTTTAAGACAGTATTGTTTTTGTGCTGTAGACCTGCTGTTGTGTACTTTCTTTCCTGGGCCTCTCTTTGGATTTCTGCTGAAAACAAACCAACAGCAGCCCACCGACTCTCTGTCTGTCTTTATCTCAGTTCTCGAAATGTCAGGGAGTAGCTGTCCATCATTGTCTTTTTCCTTTTGTCTTCTCCATTGTTCTCTGTCTTTTTGCTAGAGAACATGACAATGTTGAGAGAGGGAACAGATGCAGGAGACTGCCTGGCAAGAGGAAGTGTTCGTCTCCATTTAGACAGGATGACAAGCGAATAAGAATAGTGTCCATGTGTGTGTGCATGTTTGTGTGTCTGTATATATAAAGGGATTACCATATGAAGACACCTCGTGTGAAAGCAGGAATGCCCAGCAGGATCCGTCGCTGCTCAGCGAAGCACACACGCAGAGACTGAGAGAAAACAGATACAGGTGAAGGAGGCAGAAAGGAGAGCAGAAGAAGAAATAGATGACAGTGAGCTTGAAACACAAAGAGAAATGCAGACAGAAAAATGTAGAGACAAACAGGGAGATGGAGGAGTAAGCGTTAGCTTCAGTATAACAAATATCTGTCAGAGCAATAAAATACTCCACACTTTTTCTGTATTTCCCATAAATGATTAAATGTCTCACATTACAAATATTAGGGAGCACTTAAAGCTGTGTGTGTGCACTTTAAAAATGTAAACTATAACTGAACTGAATTTCAAAATCCATTGCTAATTCATTCACCCATCTATAAACACTGGAAGCTTCTTGGCAAGAAGAGGGGAATAACATTGGAGAAACAAAAGCAAGCACCCACGCACAAATGTGTTGTGTGTCGTGTCTTTTGGAAGGACATATTTGGGTTGTGTTTGCGAGACAGTGTTACAGTATGTTGCTGACAAAGTGGCTGGATCTCTTAATGAATATTCCAGATAGCAGCAAAAATGTCAACACTGCAAACTCGTGTTCTTTTTAAAGTCTTTCAAATTTTGTTATGACAGGGTAAGAAAGTGCACTAAGCTTGTCCAGTTTATCTTGAGTAGACGGTGATGAGGTAGTGAGGGGATGTACTGTACATGAGCTAAACTAACAAAACTTTTATTGTAAGTGACGTGGACACAGTTTATAAATGGCTCTAGCACATCTCAACAACTTGAATTCTTTAATAAAACAGTATCACACGAGAGGGAGTGCAGTTGTACTGAATATCAGCACAGCTGTGATTAACTACGGCCAAATCACTTTTTGAGTGTAATGTTGCCTTGACGCAACAGTGATACATGACATCAGACTATGATTTGTTTGTTTATTTAATCATTTATTTGGCCTCGCCAACACAAATAGTTCTCCAACTACACTGGGGCTGCAACTGTTGCCAAGCAACACATAAACATTTCCTGAGCACTAGATTGCGAGCTACTTTGTGTCGGTCTACGCGCCAGCTGCTTTGCATCATGTACGCAACCGGCGACTGTTGACAGCCGCTTTGGTGGAAATGTGGATCTTTGTCTCAGCTTAACATTCATGTTTAATATTATTGGGTGATAATGCGCTCTCTTCAGGAACAAACAGGAAGCAGGAAATAGGATAGTTACTTTGCATTGTTAGTTATAAAGTTTAATTCATTGTGAAAGCAGTGCTACGTTCCTGCCGGTTCTTATTCACAGTCCATCTTCTAGGAGCAAAACATAAATAGGATTCCAGCAAAACCTTTTACCCATGAATGAAATCAACAGAGCACTGCTTTCACTGCATAGACCCGCTGTACAATGTTGCAGGTATAGATGTTGATAGTGGCTTACATGTGTACGCCATACGGCAGTTAGTGGTGTTTTTTTTTCAGGTGGTTGTGTTGCTTTGTGACACAGACACAAGTCTCATGCACTCTTAGCATATGATTTGTTCCTGCCCAAAATTCCAAATTTCAAACAACGGATGATGATCTTTCTCAAGGGAGTAGCTCTTCGCCTTCTCCTCCAGGCATTTTCATTTTGCCCTCTGTTGTTTATTACTCCTCTACTCCAAACTGCAGCTGCAATATCCAGGAAATTTTTTGCAGAGGCTGCTGCTGCTGCAGGGTGAGCTTGCAGCGGCATGACAGCTCCCCAAAAGTGAAGCCAAATCCATCAGTTTAGTAAGCACTAGATTTGATATGCAGCAGTTTTCTGTGAGTGGAGCTCACATTTTACACCTCAGACGATTCTGGTCATTTAAACATTGGAAATGTTCTAAAATCTAATTGTGCAGTCCTGAGGCCCACATACAATACATGCATGATGTAAATCCTTAAATATACAGTACATGTACATGCTCAAAAAGCCATTCACATATAAAAGCACTCTGTATGCACAAACAGACACTTAACACATACTCAATTCAATCATGCATAAGCGAGCATGCATTTTTAAGTGCAGGTCAGAGACAGCTGAGTCAGGACACATACTGATAGCCTCATCTTCTTCAACCCACATTATCTCACACAGCATGTTTAAAAACTGCCATAACAATCTGAGTGTGTGTGTATTGTGTGTGTGTGTTTGCCTGAGCGCCAATTTTCCAGTTACATCGTTATATCAGAGATACATCATTTTGTTTAGACGTTACTGAGAGGTGAGATAAAGTGAATATGCTGATGCTACCTCTCCTCTTTCACCACCTTCTCTCCTACATTTCATAACATTTCATCCTCCTCTTCTTTCATATTTCATTTGTGAAGATGCCGATCCTTAGTTGGTATCTGCCATAAATATGCTTTCAGTACTCCAGTTAAACATTTACGGAGCCAAGTGATTGACATAATATATCCGATATCATTGGGTTTGAAATACCATGCCTTCTAAACATTGCACTGCTGAATTTTCATTCTTCTTTTAAGTTATTAAAGCACAGAGTGTTTTTGTTTTGTTTACTGCGGCCAAGAAGATCATAAGATGGATACCCCCACATACTCTGTCTATTAATAAATGGATATCTTCCTCTCATAATGTCTTAAAAATGCCAGTCGCTTCAGGAAACTATGCTAAAGGGGAATCATTAGATGCCACTAAAAGAGCTACTCACTATGTGATATCCTTTTATGTAAAATATGACTGTAAACATATGTATATGGTGCGAGTATGAGGGGTACACACATACAGTAGCTGAGTGTACAGTCTTGATACGTGTGCAATAGATGGACATCCCATTGTGTGGAAGACATGAAAAAAAAAAAAGTCGGTCAAAACATGTAGTTTATTTTCTTATAACATTCTGTGGTGAGTGATGAATACACCCAGCGTATAAACTTATAAAGAAAATACAAGCTGTCGAGAATTTTAGAATAAAAGTTTCAGTTTTTCAGTCTCACTGTTGATTTTTCTTGTTCTTGTTTTAACGTTAAAAATAATGTTAAATTGACAGCTCAGTGTTTGGGGTTTTGGCAGTTCAATAACTTCAGAGTTGTTATTCAATTTGCGAGATTGTTCCAAAATCACACGTGCAACATGACAAAAGATAATGTGGTGCATTCAGTGTTTAGAAAATAAATAATTTGCCTCATGTCGGAAAAAGAATTCTGATAAAGGCAAAAATTAAACCATTCACTGACAGAGAGACGCAAACAAATGAGGTGCTTTGTATTAGAGAAAGATACTGCTGATGAGTAAGACAGCAGTCGCATTAGAAAATACAAGACTGTGTATGTCTGAGAGGCTAATTCATCTTCTGCTGGCAGTAGCATGGATGGATCCTGTACTTTGCAGCTAGTCATCTGACCTGCCAGCAGCAGCAGGAGCAAAAACATCATGCTACTGATATTTTAAAATATATTTTCATCCTTATTTCTTGTGGTCAGGGCTTTTGTTTTTCTTTGTTGTGAAAGCCAGTCTTCAAAACTTTTTGAGGCTTGTCTCTGTTGCTTCTTGGTTATCTTATGAGTCTCAGATGAACATGTTTGTGACGTTTGAATTGGCTTTAAACTCGCCCACTGATGACAAATGTCAGAAGCCAATTCAAAATTCAAAAATCTGTTGTAATAATATTATATTAATATTATTATAAAGTAGACCAATGTAAATAAATGAAGAAAGTCAAATTTGACCTGGAAAGGAAAAGTATGGACAGAAGTGACATTTTAACAGTTAGCTCAGCTATTAGATATCAGCAACTTCTGACATGTAAAGCTTAAGAACACTAGTCCTTCATTAATTTTACTGTGGCATCGAGTTGACATATGCTGGAGTTAAGCAATCCATCATCATTACTGTTCATCAAGGTCACATTACTGTTGCATGGTAGTGTAGTGCAGACGTTTCACATCCATCTGCACTCAGAACCGCCGTACCATGCATTTATAGCACAATTATTACAACAATAAAATCCCACGTTGTTCACTATGACATACAACTAAAGTTTCATATTTTCTACAGAAAAAACAGGAAGAAAAAACACATTCCCAAAACTGGAAAACAGTGTCAGCTTGTTAAATGTCCATATACTGTATGCGTAAATATGTGAAAAGGACTGTGGAGTATTTGCATTGCATAGTTGTTTTATATGTTTCTGAATGTTAGTCATTAGAGTATGCTCACTTGAGAAGCCAAATGAATGAACAACAGCGTATTTTCTGCTCCTACCTGCTATTGGCCATGTTTTTTAGGTTTCATATAACTCAAGTGTAAGAATGAGAACACTGGTTCAAAATGGTCAATTTTCAAGAATAATCTTTCTCCAGACTGAGAGTAAGTCACTGCTGGAATAAATATAGGAAGCAGCTTGCCTGATGGAGTGTGAGACACAAAGAGAAACATACATTTACATACTTTACTATATTCTGTATCCATTCCCGTACAACTAATGTTAACCTTAACTGAAACCACTAAATGCCACAAAATACTAGCAAAAATATCTGCACCTTAGAGGATTTTCATCACATTTTATATCAAAAGTACAACACACACACACACACACACACACACACACACACACACACACACACACACACACACACACACACACACATCATGCCCAGTGAAGTGTGCAGAGTGGAGGATGAGAACAGAAAGTCATTATAAAGCAGCCGCCCAAACGTCAGCCAAGAAATGGGCTCTGACACTCGAATATGAACTTTGTCTAACTCTACATTAGCTGCACACTGTTCATAACTGCTCAATTTATTCTCTCATTAATCAGTGCGTACACTGTAACGAGTAATGTATCCAAATTGATTAGTGCGAAAGGATAAGGATGAATTCACGGAGGAGCTGATCTCGTACAGAGCAATAATCCAACTATTCAAATAAACCTTGCTGCAGTCGCTGAGGTACAAATTCTGCTGAAGTGTGATCTGGCAGGCATCTATTAATATATAAGTGTGTACTGTACGGTGTGTGTGTGTGTGTGTGTGTGTGTGTGTGTGTGTGTGTGTGTGTGTGTGTGTGTGTGTGTGTGTGTGTGTGTGTGTGTGTGAGTGTGTGAGTGTGTGTATGTGTGTGTGTATGTGGAGGTGTATGTGCTGCACACACATATTCACGTTCCTATGACTTAACAGTGTGTTTTTATTGCTGGTGTGATAGAGTGTTCAAAAAACCTCCCATAATGCTGAAACATGGAGGTGCTAATAGTCTAGTTTATTGCTATCCTTCAGCAGGATGCAACCCTCTTTACTCATTAACCACGTGGCCAGTTAAATTTCACAGTCCATGGCACTGGCAGTGGTTTCCTCTAAGGAGGCAGTTTGAGCTTACAGGCACTATGCTTTTCGCCCGCATTCATAAAAAGCCCACACAAGCAAAAGGGATTTAATGTCACCATGTGTAGTCGGTTAAGATCTGATCTGTTGTCGTTGCTGCACATGCAAACAATAGGTCGATATTCTGGTTGATCACAGATGCCAGAAAATGCGGAAATGCTGAACTCAAATGATATCATAATTCAGTTTTATTGACTCTATCTATTCCGTTGTTTGTGTTTATGTTTGGTTATATATTTAAGACAATAACGGTGGGTAATACAGACTAAACGAGAATTGAGACAAACACTTGGCAAATGATGCAGGCAGCTCATTTATATCACTTTAATGTGTAGCAGTTTTATCATCATCTAAAGATATTTTGGTAAAAAGACATTTTTGCATAATTTCTGCTGTTGTTTGGTGAATACTAAGTCTCTCTAACGCACTTTATTTTCTCTCTTTCAAACAGCTCCACGTAACCATCAGCAAGACGACTGTGAAGGTGGTGTTAGATTGTTCTGTGGTTGGGGAGAAGTCCATCAGTGCAGCTGGGAACATTACCACTGATGGGGTGGAGATTCTCGGGAGGATGGTTCGGTACAGAGGCAGACGGGACAACTCTGCACCAGTCAGTATGAATTTTTGTTTGCATTTGTTAAGTGCTCTCTGAATAGAGGGTGATTGCAAACTTGTATGTTCTGGATTTCAGTTGGTTTCAGAATGTATTAAGTGGCCCTGCAGAGAGGAAGTATAAGAAGTTTTTCAGCAGAACATAGGAGGGTTAGCAAATTGACAGAAAAGTTAGATTAACATGCCAAAATTTAGTCATGAAAATGAACCCTTGTTTTTAATATTACCTCCCTCGGCAGGTCTGCCTCTAACGGTGCAAACTACAGTTAAAAAACGAATAAAGGGCATTCTGTTTTAATCAAGTGATAATTGTCTGGCTTATAATCAAACCCCCTTGTGCATTGATTGTAATTATCAATGAGCTAGGTGTTCATGTGAGTCATTATGCCCTGTAAAATGCCAACCATTAATATCCAAAACTATTTCAGTGAGTCACTCAGTGGAAATTCATTTTTATTTTTTGCAAGTGAAAATTTACAAAGTGCCTTTACACATACCTACGTTATACGTTAGCTGTGCTCTATCATGAAGAAAAATAAATCAAATGTGCCATTTCTTCCACTTACCACCAGATTTTCATTTACTAACTAGTACAGAGGATGGTTGTTGATTCAAAAATATGTCTCATTTGTCATGTTTGGAAAGGTCTCTGCAGAAAGTAATCGGTTAGAAGATGAAATCATAATAGTAGCTTGTCTGGCTTCTAACGTCAGGAATACAAATCAGCGAGTTTGTTCTGTTTCGTCTGTACGTCCAGTTGGCCAAAAGTGAATTCTTAAGTTGAAGAAGTACTTTGTTTCAGGTTCTACAACAGGCAACTTTTATTATGTAGAAAGTTGGGAGTGTTGTGCCCATTCATAAGGACAACTGAGCCTGTGGATTTTCAAGTGATGAGTTGATTTAGAGTATTACAGAAGTGACAGTGCATCAGCAGGAATGAATTAAATCATAAAATGATGATCGTGACTTTTTTCTCAAGGTTTCAATCAGCCAGCTCAGCCTGAAAGAATCTGGGTCAAAACACCCAAACTGATTGCAGTAAGTTTGTATCTTTTGGGTCTCAGTGTTAGTTCCAGTTCAACTGAGAGTGCCCAGCTCTTTAAAACTTTAAATACCCCCCTGTGGTGTTCTAATAGAAAGACTATGATTACCAGGATGGGACTGAGACACAAGTTTCACTGCAGGCCTTTGCTCTTTAAATGCATTGTCATACATCTTCCTATTAAATTTGTCTGTTTATGGTATTTTAGATATTATATTTGAGATAAGCTGACACTCTGGCTGCTTTTAAACTCAGAAATGACCTATCTGGGCCCTATCTGTATTAAAATAATACATAGGGAACTATGTAAACATTAGGTTTACATTAGGAGAAGGGTCTCTCCTCTGTGGCTCTTTTTGGGGGAGGTTTTCCTCACCCGAATTGAGGATCTAGGGATAGAAGGTGTATGAATGAAGGTGAATGTTATACCTGACTAAACCAGGTACAATGTTTCCATACAGGCGACTTTACTTTAAATGAAGTAGTAATTATAATTGCCAAGTGCTCCACTAAGAATCTCATCCAAGTCTGTATGTTTAATTTCCTTGATTAAACAGCATCACAGTTTTTCCATAGTTTAAGTTGTGTCTGTCGTACATACGTGTATTAGGTTTGCTTTAGATCTTTGTTAAAGGTCAGGGTAATGAAACATAGAAATGTAGACACAAGAAAACTGCTCTTCTAATGAAATAAACAGCATGCTGTACTTCAGCAGGACGTTTCTTCACTTGTGATGGTGAACCGAGTCAGATGCAAGCCCATGACCTAATTTATAGTCTAGTTTAAGACTAGCGGAGCCTCCAGACAGCCAGACTTCATGTATCTATCCCCCAACATTTTTCAGCTGTTCATTAGAACTTGTAAACAGTCAAACTGTCTCTGTTCTTGTTTCTTATCAACACAGAAATGCCGCTTCATTACATACTGTATATTCCATTTGCAATGTCACCTCTGTTTAACTTCTGCACTTTGAAATGTGTTAACTGATAATACTGTAATTGCAGCATCAGTGCGATTGGTTCGTGTGTAAGTGTCCTCATGCATATGTGTTTTTACAGTTCCAGCTCCAGATGTTTGACATCATCTGCAGCACATCCTGGGCCAGCAGAGATAAGTGCTGCGAGCTCCCTGCGTTGGTAAGACATGCATATACTCTCTGACACACACATGCTCACACACATTGATACCACCTTAAGACTATTACAGCCTTAGATAATTAGAGAGATATTTGTGCCCATGATTAAACTGAGTTATGATGAAACCAGAATGATAAAACCAGAATTACCTGGAATTTCTCTGAATTGTTATTAGCATTGCTCATAGGGCCTGTGGTCGGGTGGCTAATTTCATTTATGTGATAGGAATGCACCTGATAATGAATGAGTCTTTCTCGTACAAGTCATGTCTGTGTGTGCGTGTGTAAGAGCATCAATTATAAATTAGCACCCCAGGCATATAATGTATCCACACAACAAACAAACAGACACTGAGCTGATTAAGTGCCTCCACCTCTGCAATCTGATGGAATGCATTACAGCTTTTTATGTGACACGTATAAGGTTGAACTCGTGTTGACAGAAAGGTCAGAAAAGTTTAGATTCAATGAATATATGAGGGGAACATTATATTGGAAACATTCCCCGTTTCGATAAAATAGTTTTGCAGTAGTCAAGGGGACAAAACAAACAATGATTGTTTTGCGCCGCAAGTTTAATACCCGAAGCAGCTCAGACAGATGGGAGTCAAAGACCCGATCCAGAGACTTGAGACAAGTTGGCGAGTGTTTTATTGTCGTTATCTTGCTTCCTGTCAGATTCCAGGGATACCTACTGTAGATGAAGCTTTAAATGATTATGTATCGCCTGAATAAGGACAAAGTGCACTCTCTGTATCTATGTGTGTTTTCAGAGAGTTGAGGAGCAGTGCCCTTCCATGCCTCACGCCTGTACCTGCTCCCAGGACAGCAAAGGCCCTCCAGGACCTTCTGGACCCCCTGTAAGAGCTCAGTAACTTTTTCATTAAATGACTTATCCAGACTTTTGTTCTCAATCCAGTCCATCGTTTTCAGTCTAGTGTGTGTGTCTTTATAGATGCCCCCCCTCTCTCTGCATTTGTTTTTCTCCTCAGTCTGTTTTATATACTGTTTTTTTTAAGTGATTCATTTTCTCCTGTCTTATATCAGTTATTCACTGATTCACTGACTGTCTAGATTCTCATTAAAATGTTTGTAGTTATTCAGCAAAAGTGTTTGGAAATGTCAATAGCGGACACTGCTGGTAAATTTCAGAGTCAAAGCCACTCTCACAGCAAAAAAAAAAAAAAAAAATGTTGATTTCCTTTTGTGGAGTTTACCATCGAATGAAATCAATGTAATTCAAGTTAGTTTAATTGTTAAATTCTTCCCTCAAGGGGAACATTGAAATAACCTTGTCAGCAAACATGAACATTTATTCACACATTTTCTAAATTTTAAGACACAAAAGTGCGCAACACAAACACAATTTATTTATTACCCATACACAGTTAGTATCCAGTTATATCCAATAACAGTTTTTGTTGATGTTGTTTTTTAATGAAACCTCTGAAATCTGTGGTCGTTTCCATCAGAGCAGCGGTATATTAGAAAGTGTAGCCTGCGGAGAAGCTGTATTCGTCTCACGCAGTATCAGTACCAGGTAAAACCTGATAGAGGCTGAGAGATGAGAGAAAGTAAATGAGCTCATTTATAGCCTGGGACTTTAGTCTATATTCTTTTTCTCGTCTTTCCTTCACTTTCTATCTCCCAGTCTGTGTTTTTCATTCCCTTCCCTCTCCTTTTCCCTCATCTCTATTTCTCTTTCATTTTCCCTCATTTTCTCCTAAGTTCTCTCGCTTTGTCTCCACTCTTTGGTACTGAGGCCATCAGTGTGTGGATCGACACCGGTGTAGTTTCAGAAAGTAATTATATGGTGATTCCATTTACCCCCCTAAATTTTCATTCCTGTTTGTCAGACGAACCACTGCACCCTTACCGACTTTACCTCATCCTCATACCAGAAACATACTACCACTAAACGTCAGCTAAACTATGAAAAATGTTCAACCAGATTTCATCTATTTTGACCACCTCCATCTCTTTTCTCTGTATCCGTTCTTCTTCTTCTTCTTCTTCTTCTTCTTCTTCTTCTTCTTCTTCTTCTTCTTCTTCTTCTTCTTCTCTGTTTTTACTTCCACGTCATGCACAGTCTTCAGGTTCCTCATCTCTTTCTCTTTTTTTTATTATCACTTCATTCCTCTCTGTACCTCCGTCTCTCTGTCTGTTTCCCTCTCTGGCATTGAATGGGCTCCTTAAATCACATTTTAACTGCAGCATATAGGCGCAGATGAATAATTTAATGGCAAAATCACAGCCACTTTTGCGCTAAATTGTACGCTATAGTCAGTAGGGTTTTGACGAAGGGTGCCATTCCCCTTGTTAACACAATATAATGGTTGTTAACACAGCGAATGTATTGAATCACCTGCGAAAGACAAACTTCCTAAGGACAGGAAAACTTTGAAAATCCTAGCAGATTGTGTTTCACTGTAAACAATGGATGTGTACAAATGTTGCTTTACTAATACCAGGCACAGTACTTCACACTGAAAACACATTGAAAAGGCAAATGAGTTGGAGAGCAAAGAATTATTAAAAGGGATTAAAAAGCTTTAGTAGTTATCATCTGATCATTAGAGCTCATATTAAAAATAAGTTTTTAGTCCTGTTATCAAGCAGCATATATGTACTCTTGTCTGAAATATATCTACGTAGACATTAATTACATCTGTTGTATACTTGCGATCGTCATCCAAAACACTATTGTGCTTTTCTTCTGCTTTTCTTCAGACGTATGTCTTTTCCTGCCTTGCACTGCAGCAGTCCTCTTAACTTTTGTAAATCTTTGAGTCATGAAGTTTGAAATAATATTGATCGCCCCGACTGAATTGCAATCCGTGCTGCCTGATTTGGCACTGACTCAGCTCAATACAGAACATCAGTCAGCAATCAATCTGACATTAAGTAAAACACGCGCTGCCTGTCATCTCCGTTTGTAAAAATTGAATTGTGCCCATGCTGTTTGAGATCCAAGTGTTGTTTTGAAAATGTAAATTTGCCCGTCAGCATCAAATTGCTCAGTTGATAATAGCTGCGGTCTACTTTTTCTAACACCATTAAAGGTCCATGAAAAATCCAAGCACGATTTTTTGTATTGTTGCTGTTAGAAGCTAATTTCAGTTTCTCTGCTGGTTTGCCCGACCTCAAACAAGTCATGGGTCTGCAAAAATCCATTAAAAACAACTCGCAGAGACAAATTACACAATTGATTAACTTAATCAATCGTTTTGAATAACACTTCACAATTGTTACATTCGAATGAAAAGTACCATACTTCCATTTCTTGCCTAGTTTAATTTTGTCTCTTCGCTGTCAAAATAGAAAATTTCAATTAAATTAGTTTAATTCAGAGTCCACACCTTATGCCAGTTCTCCCCAACAAATGTGTAGTTGAGAGAGTTATCGGTGGCTGTAGTCCATCCTCGTCTGCATACTGGCTATTAAACGATCCTTTCCCATTATTGATGGGGGATAAAATCCACAGACCTCCTTCCGTGCAAAAATGCATTTTATTTCATTTCAGCTCAAATATGAGGCTTCAGAGTTTAAGTGGGTATCTTAATTCCGGCTGTCGTTTGTAGGTTTATTGTTGGCAACGAGCCTTTGTCCGTGTCTACCACAGAGTAATCCTCCATAGCGAGGAAACATTCTCCAGAAAATAGACGAGACAAAGAGGGAATGTTGTCATAAAAAGACTAAGGTAGAAGAGAAGAAACATACCCACTTCAACAGTGGACAGCTGAGGCCATATTAGCTTTGGTTGAACTTTAGAATACATTTTTGCACAGAATGAGGACTGCAGATTTTGTCTATTACCTTTAACAGATCACTTCATGGCCAGTACAGACAGGGGCAACATACACATGGACATGTGAGTTTTATATTAAGATAGACTTTAAAAAAAACAAAAAAAAAACTCAACTTTAACCTTGTGCAATGGTGGAAAAAAGTGGAGACAGGCCTCGTAAAAATCTTTACATGCTTAATAAATCAATGTTGGAAATTTGGAAATAAATACTGATAGACGTTCTGTTTATCAGTCCAAGCAGCAGAAACTCTCTGAGATACAGTAAACTGTTTGAATAGCTTTATAAAGCGGTGGAAACTACTGTAAGTACTCCTGAGGGGTAAAGCAAACTTTCAAACTTGGATCCAAAAGACTTTTTATTGCTTTAACCCGAGAAAAAACAAGATGACACAGGTAATATCCAATAATGTGGTGTAATATAGAATCTGGTAGAAACAAGCGCATGATGACTTTATTAGGACCGACCTCTTGCTTTTACCACATCTGCATGTCTCTCCTCATATTCCTCTCCTTCCTCGCAACCGTGCCTCCTGTCCCCTCTGGCTAAATATTATAGGAACTACCTACCTACCTCATTCCCGGGGGGAGACCTATTTAAGCAAACACAGGAAGAGGATGTATCCCAAATAGGCCAATGATTAGCAGATGTGTGTAGTTTGTCCCTGGATAAACCTTGGGGCTAGAGGGGTCAGCGCAAGGTTTATAGCTCCAGACTTCTGCTCTTACTTACAGATGCAGCGTAATAAAGTGCAGAGCACTGAGGGGCAGTTTACAGCACGGATCAGTGTTGGCCTCTGTCCATCAAATTCATTATACATTCATTTCAAAGTCCTGTGCATTTCCAGGTTCATTAGATTTTTAAAATCTTTAAAATCGCCTGTTTGACAGGGAGTCTCTCACACAGAGGTGTGTTTCGTCACTTCTCCTCTGTTTGTAGGCGTGCAGTTTGTAAACATCGATATGCTGCTTTTACAGCGTGTGTTTGGTTTGTGTTTCAGGGAGGCCCAGGCGTAAGAGGAGCCAGAGGAGAGAGAGGAGAGCCAGGACTGACGGTTTGTAAAATGCACTTAATTTCAGAGATCATTTATTCTTCATCAAAACCTCCAGCATGTAATAAGTCTCAAATAGTATCTCCGTTGCACCTTTCATGCGGTTGAGTCACTCGTTCCCAGCTCGGGAAGAAGAAGCACCCCAGTAGTTTACAGTAATGAGCTGGTCGGACTCAACGGTGAGCTGTGGTGAAAAGCAGCCAGGAGAAATATCATGGGCATGGTTGCGCAAGCTGTGAGAGCTAGCATTATTTCCATCATTTTATGGATGAATAAATTGACCCTGAACCTTGAAAAGAATCAATATTTCTTGGATGAGAGCTCAGTCCCCCCCCCTCTCTCAAACTGGCATCACATTGGAGACCCTCATGATTTCACATTTCAGAGTTTATTAATCAGGTTGAACTGCGTGAGGTGGGGTCAGTTTGCAACAAGAAGCGAACACACTTCGCCCTGTTCCTCCGTGAAAGCCCACAGACTCTCATTTATAATAGATATTACTCATATTCGGATCATACTGGCCCACACCCCTACCTCCAGGGAAAGAACAGCTGTCATCCTGATCAGACGATGAAAAGAACAAAGTTAGGTGTGTGAAGTAAAGCCCCAGCCCACAAACAAAGAGCCCTTTCAGCACCAGCCCACTCAATCCTCCAGACTAGATGTGGAGCACCATTTGGGCTGAGTGGTCATCTTGGAGAATCTATATATCTGACTCAGCCTCGGTCTTAAGGCAAGTTCTTATCGTCACTTTCCTGTCTTTTATAGACACCGTTCCAACTAATCCTGTCTTGGCCTATTAAGGAAAGACTTAGTCTAGAGTTTGCATCTGCTATAGTTTCGCTATGGCAGTCTGTTCCAAACTGCAACCCATCCAGCTGTGGCAGTCAGTACTGTGGCCTGACACTGTTGGAAATTTTTCAATACCAATACCCAGTTCCCATGGTTGTAATTTAATCTTCAGATGCAGGAAAATGTTTTTGAGCTTTTCTTCTTTGAATGAAGCAGCAGGGGGTCCTGACACTTTTGCTCAGACACGCAAGGCTGTCAATCATTAAAATAAGGTTGATTATCTCAACCATATGTCCCTCTTAAACTCCGCTGAGTGACAGTGTATCGAGTGCAGTGCATGAACTGGCCCACCCAAAGCTTAAAACTTGCGAGAAATTCCCAACAATGAAACCAAGACGGGATCAAATTGTGCTTTTTCAACGCGGCCCATGTGTGTTTTATTTTATTTATGGATGTAATTATGTTAGTTTTGGAGTGGGATGTGGTTTTCTGTACTACTGGCACACACACACACACAGCGTACAGTACACACTTATATATTAATAGATGCCTGCCAGATCACACTTCAGCAGAATTTGTACCTCAGCGACTGCAGCAAGGTTTATTTGAATAGTTGGATTATTGCTCTGTACGAGATCAGCTCCTCCGTGAATTCATCCTTATCCTTTCGCACTAATCAATTTGGATACATTACTCGTTACAGTGTACGCACTGATTAATGAGAGAATAAATTGAGCAGTTATGAAAATAAACCTTCAACTAATGTAAATTTCAGTCATCTGTAAATCGATTCATCTCTTCAAGTAGTTTGGCGCCGTATTTTAGTAACATTTATCATTTAGTTCAACACGAGATAATACATTTCAGCCCTCTGTTTGTTTTTTCCCCCACTCCATTCAAGTGTTACTGATCCAAAGTTTCTTTTGATGGTTGGCAGGGATTTGAAAGACTATATGGTTGAACAGTGAAACAATAAATACAGCCAGAGTGAAGATTACTTTGGCTACCGTTGTTGCTACAAGTCAGTGGCTCTGGTTTAGCAGGAATTTCTGTTTTCCAGCTTCCATTGCAAGTCTCTTATCTGCAGCTTGTACACATGGATCAAATAAGCCACCACACTGGGACAATTTGATTATATATGGATGGACAAGTGTCGACATCTACTTCCTGTAGTAGATCTCATTATAGAAGTAGCCCATGGCAGCAAAAGGCCACCCACCGTGCATGTTGTGACGATGTTGACCAGAGTTTGTAGTTTTAACTTGATGGATGTTGTAAATGTTGACTAGATGCAGCTTTCGATGAAATATACACACATCCATCCATTATCTAAGCAGATATATGCAAAACATTAAACAGCATATAACTAAAATAAATATTCTTTATATTTTTGTTAGTATTAATAAGAATTAAACCTGTATAGCTTAGGCATTGTCATGCACATATAATGTGTTTGTAAGTGTACTTTGGTTCAACACTGCTATTCCTGAGGGTAGAGGGATTTGTACAGTTGTCAAATCCATTTATTGAATAAGTGACATTAATAAGCTCATGAGGCTTCCAGCAGGTACAAAATACTTCTCACTAAATGATCCATTGTGTTGAGAGTTTGCTTGGTTGTCATGGAATTTAAGTTGTTTGTATTTCCATGGATTTCTTAATATTGGATGTTGCTTAAAAAATAGTTAAAAAATTCACTTTATAACACTGAAATCCATTGTGTTCTTTTTACAGGGACCCCAGGGGCCAGTAGGAGAGATTGGCCCTCCTGGACCATCAGGACCGCCTGGTCCACAAGGACCCAGTGGTCTCTCTATTCAGGGGCCGCCGGTAAGACTTTGCTTGTGTGTGTTCATATGTACATACTGAAATTTGAGTGCAATGCCACATTTTTGAAATTTCCATAATTACTTGATAATTTCAACATTAAATTACAATTAAAGTACTATAATTTAGTGCCTAAACTGCTGTTTAACTATCTCCCAAAATAAACCACTGTAATTTTAATGTTTAGGTGGAATATGTTTGTGATGAACCAAAACATTTTTAGAAATGAAGCTGTTACAAGAACGAACATTTCTGCATGAGTGCTACATTGAATTATGATGGAAACATTTTTACCATTTCACTCCCGCCTGTCTCCAGTAAGGTCACAAAATGTGTGTAATTAGAAACAGACTAGTATTGAGCTGTCAACCACCTGCTGCTATAAACTGACAAAAGTTGACCTATGCCTCAAAGACTTCCAGACACTTGAAGGATCTTGTCCAAAGCATGCTGAAGCGGTTCTGCGGACTTCTGGGGTGGTCCAGCATCCTATTAAGATAACTGATGTTGGTTTTTCCAGTCGTTTGGTAGCTATCAGTATGACCACTGGTCCAGCAGAGATGTAATGACATTGTTTGTTTTACAGGGTGCTGCTGGAGCGAAGGGAGAGAGAGGAGCAAACGGTCCAGCTGGACAAATGGTAAGACAACATTCCCAAAAACTGACATAATAGTTGAACATAGAGGTGAAATGTGACAGCATCACAAAGAAAAACCCAGAGGGGCAATCTGCCTCAAAATGCAGCGATTGCTCCCTCTGTTTTTGTCTTGACCAAATAAGCTAAGTCGTGTTGGGTTATAACAAACCCAGTTTGTGTAAGAGAGAGAGAGAGAGAGTGACTATAAATGGTTCTCCTCTGTGTGTATGTATAAAGAATACAAATGAGTCCTACATCCATTATAACTGAGGTGGCAGAGGCCCTGCAGGCTCACAGAAATTAGACTTGTTGCCCTATAAAAGCATGTTTCTATATTTCTGTAACTCTAATCCATTTTTCATCATCATTCTACATCAACATTAGATATATAAACTGAAGATAGCCGTATATAAGTAGTACAGTTAAGAAACTGTTAAAATTGTAGCCATATATATACAACCTAGAAAGCTAGATATGATACCTAAAATTGCAACAAACAAATAAAAAGTGTATTTTTCAACTTTCTGTTTCATTTTAACTAGTTTGTTTTGCATTAATATACATATATACATACATATATACATGCATATAAACATATACAATTTATGTAATGCATTTAAATGTGCTTTAAATGCAGCTTAAACAAAACAAATAACATTAATTCCACTATGGAATTTATTGATATTAAGATAGCTATATTAGCTTTAGCAGGATTTTCTCCATTATAATTGGATTTAGCTTCTGCCTCTGGGAAAATAACAAACTGAATAACCAAGATGTCACTTCATCAGAATGGATATTTTTTTATGTACAGATAACAGCCATGGAAAAATCAGTATACAAATCAAAGCTGACATGGCCATCTCAACGGTTTGCTTTCACCTCATATACAGTATCTGTCTCGTTGGCCATGTCTGAGCGCAGAAAGTTTGACAGATACTGCTTTCATGCACATTCAACATACAGTATTTATGGCTTAATAGTTTTTATATGGTAAAATAGATGCCAAAGAGTCATAGACTATTCTAACCGAATGTGTAACGTATTACGAGTCATCAAAATTTAAATATTCAAATTAAAGCAGAAATGATTTCATCATATCTACTACACCTTCAGTTATTTTTGTTTTGGTGTCATGACAAAAATCAAATTTTCTCTCAGCCAAAACTTTATTACATGCAGCTAAAATATTACAGTACAGTTAACTGTGCTAACAGTTCTGGGGACATCTTGGATCTTTTGCAGCATTGAGTGAGACCATGAGAGGGAGGAGGGGGATGAAGGTTCAAGCAGCTGTGTGTGTGTGTGTGTGTGTGTGTGTGTGTGTGTGTGTGTGTGTGTGTGTGTGTGTGTGTGTGTGTGTGTGTGTGTGTGTGTGTGTGTGTACCAGCGTCTTCATTATTGGGCAGTGAACCAATCAGGGGTAATACTGAATTAATTTAATGGTCTTCTACTGGGAGCCCCACTCATCAGCAAGGACAGAGTCAACGTTCTAGTAACTCTGAACCAGCATAAGATTTTTGTCGTGTCATTTTTTTGACCAGTTTTGTAGGAACTTTTTAATATATTTCTGTAAAGGCATCTTCATTGACACATTGCACTGCTTACAAATCATACCTGTTGCTTTGTCTGCCTCATACTTGCACTTCCGCACATCTGTTTGTTATTCTGCTTGATTACACATCTGCTCAGACTGAAGTTGAGTAGAGGTATGCTGGAAACTTGATTTTTGCACATTGTTCTACCTTCGCAGGTGCATCAATGGGGTCAATGAAGCCCAGTCTATACAAACACACACACACACACACACACATACACACACACACATACACACACAGACCTTAGAGGAGATCTAATCAAGATAAATAAGTGAAAGGTGTGAAGGTGTACAATGACTGTAAAGTCTTTTAGTTGAATTTTGAGACTTGAATCTGTGCTTCTTAATTCCCACTAGACTTGTGAGTTAAATGTTAAATAAATCATTGAAGTAACATAATAAAATGTGATGATGTTAAAAGGGTATAGCAGTTCACAGAGGGCTAGATAACACACAGCAAAATTCACTTTACTATGTCAATTATAATGATATATTACAGTCTGGGCTAATAGAGGACACAACAGTATAGATAGGCACTGTGACAGCACTACTACTTAGGTTTCTTTCTGTGTTGCAGAGCACTCAATGCCAGATAATTTTCTTAATTCATCTCAATCAATTTTATTGTCATGGCCCATTACCTCATTACTGTTTTACGACATTCAATATCATGTACTTGTTTCCATTAAAAACTCACCACTTTGATTTGTTGTCGATGTCACAACATATTTGTTTTGCTGAATTTACTTGAAGTGATGTCTTCAAATTGTTTGAAAGTGGAGAAAGCTGGAGCCGACATCCCTAAAAGCTCTTTCAGCTCCATCTCATCACACGTTGAGTCAAAGTAGATCCTGTTACAGCAGCAGAGAGAGTGCTAGTCTGTCATACTAATACTTTTGCTTTCATCAGGTTTATGAACTTTATACTCTCCTTGCTGAGATTTTGCAGATACTCCAGTGAGGTTTCAAGTGAGCGCGGAACCCTTTTACACAGTATTTTTCAAGGTGCATCAGGTAGTGTTGTCCATCACTGTGTTGTCTGAGGACCAAGACAAATGACATAGAATGGTGGATTTTGTTATGGCTCTGATCCCAGATTCAATAGAGTATGTTACAGATGTGCTAACCAACCTGACTTAGGGCTCAGGTTGAGCCTGTAATGAATATTTGAACATCCTCATAGATTTTTAGGGTTATAACTTATTTACTATGCACTCATTCAGCTGTCAGTTTCCATGTCAGTGGTTAGCACCTGAACTCATGGAAGGTCCTGGTGTTCTTTTTTTTAGCATTTTTTGCTTTGTGTATTTCTAAGCTCTGTGATGACAACCTGTTAGAAGTATGTTTTTTTTTTCCCAAGATATGCTGCTACAACAGTACTGGGATAAGAAATTTATCAGGATGAGTGGATAAACTCATTTTAAATTCATCACAACCAGATAAAGCTGCAGCCAAGCTGCCCACGTGTAGCTGACAGCGCAAAAGTTTTGATTTTGAAAGACAGCTCCTGCTGATGACATAAAATAACGTTATTATTTTCTTTTCCACGCCACAGCACAACTTGATACGGTCACTGGTCCCATCTGCCGATCACAGATCATGTCGAACTGATACATCGATCTGCCTGCAGCGCACACCGCACTTTGATGAAATGGTCACTTTCTACTACTTCAGAATGGTGCTGCAGAGTATCTTTATTAATATTTAAGGGCAGATGTAGTGGCTGGGTAGTGAGATGAGGTGTCAGGTGTCAAGTCTTTTTCATCAACAGAGTCTGGTCTTGATTATAAGAGTACATTTTATAATGGTGGTAATGACAGTAATATTTACAGGTGTTAATTGAACTGTTTTTAGCAGCGGTGCTAATCATGTGCAATGATTATAGTTTGTTCTTTTGGGATTTGTATTTACTATTCTGCAGTCCCGCTCATGAAATGGTTGAATCAGTTTCTTTTGTTGGGAGTTTTGTGAATTGATGAGACAAGAGTCGCTGATTGGAAAGCATTTCTCAGAAAGAAATAAACAATAAGCTCCTCTCATGAGAACAGAACAACTAGTCTCTGAACCAGCTCACCAAGACCTGCAACGCTTCCTGATGCAGCACTATCTAGCTCTCTCTCTGCCTGCATAGTCCTATTAATAAAAGCTGGCAGTGCTGCCCTGTGCCGCACTATGTTACCGGGTAATAATGTGTTTTGTCAGAGAGAGGAATATGAATGGGTGTGTGTTTGTGTGTATGTGTGTGTGGTGTGTATATGGGGCTCAGCGGGGTAATATTGTAGCTTCCAGGGCCCTGTTGTAATATACGAGGGACCACAGAGAATATCACTACTCTAAAACATCAATTACCTTTCTCACTCTGTCCTCTCTTTTCCACTTTCTTCATCACTACCTCTTTCCTTCCTTTCTTCCTCTCCCTCTCTCTCTCTCTCTCTCTCTCTCTCTCTCTCTCTCTCTCTCTCTCTCTCTCTCCATCTCTCAGTGCAGTAAATACAGTGTAACCTTGTCATCAGCGTCCCCTCCACCTCTGTTTCAATTTGACAGTGAAAAATGCAGCTGCAATGAATAGCAAAGAGTGTGTGTTTGTGTTCACGTGTGTTCATCTTTCTCATCTCTCATCTGTTATCAAGTAATCGTGTGTGTGTGTGTGTGTGTGTGTGTGTGTGTGTGTGTGTGTGTGTGTGTGTGTGTGTGTGCACGCGTGTATGTGTGCGTGTGTCAGGCAATAATTTACTTGGTCTCCCTCAAGATCTTCTGCAGATGTATGTGGTTGCCCCTCTTAGCCTCCCATCTTACTCTTACTTCATCAGTTGGACACTAACAAACCCGTTGCTGTGTCGTTAGGTCGTACAGCAATCCCAAGGTTAATGAGTTGACGAGATTCTACGTTATTCTAATCATCAGTCTTTTGGACTCATTATATTCTCAAGTCCAGTTTGAGAGGCTGAGTGTGTTTGTGTAACTGTATCCTGGCATACATTTTCACGGCGAGAACCAGGGCCGTTTTACTTCTCGTTTTCATGTTTTTAACGTTTATAAAACACTATGATGGAAATGTTTATTAATTTATTCAGGAATAATTAGAATTTATCATCTGAATAATCCCAACTGGTATATAAAAAGTTTGAGTCATTGATAATGCAATAATGATATATATTTATACACATTAACAAATACAAAACAATATTTTTTTCTTTAAAAATAAATGTGTTGAAAAATAAACACTCAATATTTCATATAACAGTTTTTTCCATTTGCTTAAACACAATTTTGCCAACTAGGCTGGTTTTATCAAAGCACTAACACAATTCACCGAACCACGCACCCAAACTGCAAAACCCCTCATATATCCTGCAAAATGAATCACTGCAACCAAAATCAAACTTTTGCACCAGATGGCACACACTTCATTCGTATTCGTAGATTTCTGTCTAACCAACTACACACTGTTGGGCATAATGAAAAGCTCTCTCATCTTTAGTATGTGTTGCCATAATAGTAACATAGTTCAAACTGTAGAGAATTCTTCAGATTGTTCACATGCACAGAAATATTTGCAGATACACACACGTGCTATTGAAATATTTATTTTATATATTTTTCACCAAACAAGTCAGTGCAACGTATGCACAGCAGATATATTTACAGTGGAGTGAACTAAAATATGCTCACAAAACAGTAAGCTGAAAAATACAATTGCAGAAAAAAATGTCAGAAAAAAAAAGAAAAAAAGAGGAAAGCAAAATAATTTGACAACACTGCTCTACCCCTACCTCTCACTCTCCCGCCCCCCCTCATTCAAACTTACTTTTTAAATTATTTTTTTTCTCTTAAAACAAGAAACAAAAATAATTGAAAAGCTCTTCAACTGCAGCTGCACTGGCTTACTTCCCTGCTTCCACTGCTGTGTGTGTGTGTGTGTGTGTGTGTGTGTGTGTGTGTGTGTGTGTGTGTGTGTGTGTGTGTGTGTGTGTGTGTGTGTGTGTGTGTGTGTGTGTGTGTGTGTGTGTGTGTGTGTGTGTGTGTGTGTGTGTGTTGAGTTTTTATAGATAATTGTGTAAAAGCGACAAGAGAGGCATTATTGCCTGTGTCTAGGGAGAATGCACATCAGCCAACATCTAAACAACGGCACATCATTAATCATACGAGGCCTGTCCTTTGTGACCCCAGCCTGTAATTTGTTGAACCTTTAACAGTGTTAACTGTCCTGTTTTATGAGCTCTCCACTAATACTGAAGTGCAGAGATAAATCACCTCAGCACTTAATCCATGACTGTATTTTGGAGTCAGTCGTGTGCATTGACCTGCAGTGGGGCAGGAGATGGGGCACAGCAGGGTGGCCTGCCGGGATAGAGACTGTCCTGTACCCTGAGAGTTAGAGGTTGGCTCTTTCCACAAATCAGATTTATGTCGACTGCTGTCAGAGTATCGTTAAACAAGACAGGAACCCCTTAGGGTTTGGACTATTGGTTAATTAATTATTACGAGAAAAAAAGAGACATGATCTGAAGGAATGGCAGCTTGCCAAGACTGAGAGTAACGTGAAATTATTTTCGACTGGCATCACAAAGTAAACAGTAGTATATTAAATGCTGCTTTGCTTCATTTTATGTCTTTACCAAATGTGCAGTGATATGCTGTATTGTATGTATATGTATTGCGAACCACAGTCAGTGTTGGGATCATAGTATAAACCTGCTTGTTTGTGTTTTATTTAGGGTGTTCCTGGAAGCACGGGCTCCCCTGGTAGAGACGGCCCCCCAGGAACAAGGGTAAGATACTGACATTACTTCAATTTGTTACACAGTGTGATTCAGTGGTTCTAGGGAATATATACTTTTGTCATGCAAATACAATTGACTACATAAAATTGACGATACAAAAGTTAATACAAAAGATGTTCAAGTCCCTTGTGGTACTTTTCCAGCTGTGCACTGTATCTGAATTTCCAGCTGTGTTCGTCTGGTTTATGGAGACATAAAACCAAAGGTCTTACTGCAAATGTAAAAAGAAACGTATAGAAACTGACCATAGATGAGATCCCATTCATAAAGGCTCTGTGATACCAGCTGGTGGTAGATGATGCTGACAGAGGAATCAGGCCTTACAATATCCAACTGGGCTGTAAATAGCAAAACAGAGAGGCAGCCAGTGTGTAATGTGTCGGCGAGCAGAAAAAGGGGGTTTTATCCAAATACGTAATACGATAACAGAAGAGTTTTGTCCTGGCCTGACTCCTGGTGAGGTGAAAGACTCTACACATAATCCATCTGCTGTCTCTTTGTTGGCTGACAGGGGACTAGACACTCATCCCCACAGTGCAGTATCGTTTTCAGAAGAAGTCATGTGTAGTTTTCAGGCTTGTCATGTGGTTTACTTTAGTACACTTGTATGTTGGCTGGAGTTTCTTCCCACAGTGCCAGATAGCTTTGGAGTTCATGAACTTTTAGCAAGTGCAACTGCACGTTCTGGTTGTTTAATTAAAGGTGGCAATAACAAGTACAACATTGTCAAAATACATAATTTTACGTTACATTACTTTTTTTTTTTTGTTATTACAGTCTTTTACAAAGAAATGTATTGTTGCTTGTTTCCATTTGGCTCAAGAATGTCACTAACTTAGCCACTGGTCACTATGCATTGTCAATCATGTATATACAACAACCAGGTGTATTATCATTTACCATTGTTATTCAAAGCAAAGAGGGGTTTTCTCAACATCACATCAGTGCATGAAACTGTACAACACTTTTCAGAAACTTGATCGGTGGTATCCAAAGAATGATCAGGCAGACCAAAAGTGTCAAGATCACCTGAAACCAAGACCAGCGTGTACTAAGACTAGATAGTATATACATACTGTAGGTTGTTAATATGTATAGCTAATATATATAAAGTCTCTTTCTATGACGGGTGAAGAGATTGCTAAAGACGTTGCATAGGCACATTGCTAACATTAGGTAACGAGCATTGCTAGTGTCGTACTCAGCTTGTCTCAGTTTATGCTTCCTTTCTAAGTGCAGATCAAGGTTTCATGTAGTCCTAACTATCTTAGTAAGTGTTGCACTGCAAAATGTACATACTGCCATGTCTTTTCTTTCTGTCAGAAGAACTCTTTGCGGTTTAATTTGCCAATTTTGATTTCAAAAGATTTGGCTGACATCTCCTTTCTGTCAGCCACAGCCAGTCTCCTCCTGTTTCCCATATATAATTTCTTGTGTGTGGGAATGAGGCCGGGGAGGTTAACAGTAACAAAAATGTATTCATTGGTTGCATTTGAAGCAGAAATCCAAAATCTCAGTAGTGATGTTAACACATAAATCAGACAATGCACAAGCAATTTAGTGTTATCCCTGCTGTTGCAACCTTCAAAAGTGGGCCAAACTTGAGTATTGCAACACTGGACCACAAGAACTTCCCCAAGGAATAGAAAAGACACTTCATAAAAGATACATTGTTTTCTAAAGAAATATGCCAATGAGCAAAAGTATTATGAAACCCACAGTGAAACATGATGGTGACAATATTAAAGTCTGGGTGTGATTTGCCTACTCTGGACTTTGACCTCTGCACTTAACTGACTTCAGAGACATGCTACACCCTCTGGTTTGTGAAAAAAAAAAATTATGCAGGAGGATAATGTCTTCAAACACACCTAAAAGCTTCACAAAAACTGCACTTAAAGACCAACAAATACCAACGAGTCTTGACTACCATGGTCGGTTCTCCACAGTCACCTCAACCCCACTAAACATTTACGGAGGCACTTTAAGACTAAAAACGGGAAGATTTCAGGGACATTGTGACACCATGCCAGGATAACATGAGTCATCAGTTTGTGGAGTCCAGGCCAGGACAATCTGAAAATAATGTGCAGTTATGTTCAGTAATGTTAAGATTCATTTTTTCACTTTTATTGCTGGTATTGTAACTTCTAAAGAAGTTAATGTATTACATTCAAAATAAAAGCAAAACCAAAGTATCTTGACTAGTGGTCAGACTTTTGCATCTCATTCTGTATATAGTTTTTTTATGGCTGCTAGAGAGCTTAACATTGTGTTGAATTAACAAGGAAAACTCAAATTTTATCTAGATTCACTCAAATCAAGTTTGACTTCCAAATTAGCCAGGTGATTTTTACAAGCTACAACTTGTATTGATTTGAAGTATATTAAATATGACTAAAATGTGTGCATGTTTAAAATAAAACATAGACATACACACAGTCATAAGGCATAGTTTAATTTGTGAAAGACATTTCCTTTATTGCTTTCATTGTTGAGCCATTGTCTACACAACTCAATGCCTTGGAGGTGTAGATGGGGGTTTCTTTCTTAAGATTCTTGGTCATATTAAATACCATCTGTCAACCAAAAGTAAACCAATGAAAGAAATGTCCATCAGTTGGTGAATGTTAATGGAGAAAACAACTTGCTTGCAAGTTTTTAAACACTTCACAGCTTGATTATTTTATGGCACAGTGACACAATGCACTGTTCAGCAGTTTACTGAAACCTGTCATCCTCAGATTTTAGAATAACCAGCCTGCACTGTAACACATCCACGCTCACACAATACAGTGCATGTAGGTATGAATGAAGACATTAAGTGAGGCGGCTTTAAACACCTTGAGGCAACACATCCATGCTCACACAATACGGTGCATGCTTACTAATCTAATTATTGAGTGTAATCATGTGAAATTACTAATCAGGGAGCAATTCTAGCTGCTATAAATTGGGAAAGACATCTTCTTTAGCTGCCCTGATTATGACAGGCCTCCCACATCTCCATTTCATTCAGAAAGCTACAGCTCTGTTGTGTATTTTTATATTTTTACGTGTTGTCACGACTGCTTAAAAAACCCCTCCAATGGTTATGTTTGTGGAGTCACAAATAGATAATTATAATTAGTTCACATACATGACAGGAAACACCTCAGTTGGTGCTTTTATTCTGCAGCATCACACTGATATTTCTAGCAGCATGCTCAGGCTATACTCTTTCTAAATATTTTCTTTCTCCAGCGGAGGCATACTGTAGGAAGCAGTAAGGAAAGGGACGCAATGAATACTGATCAGACTCGATTTCACAAGAGGTTATCAGTGTAGCAGTGATTTCTGCCCTCACCATTTGACAGCAATCTAGAAAGTACAATATAGCTATTTGAATAGTATTTATGAGCAAGAAGCAGCTTTTCAAAATGCACGATGCAATTCAAAACACTACTTTTTGGGGAATATTCCAGCAACTGGTCTGTATCATTTGATGCGTACAAAGCAGAACAGGGAAAACAGTCCACTGGAGATACACACAGTAGAGAACCTTTTGTGAGGTGTATGAAAGCCAAAAGATTTTTGCTTGGCTTAGTGTGAAAAAGAACACAAGTCAGGCCAAGGCTGTCCTGCAGCAGCCAGTTAGATCAGTTAAAACAATAGCAACTGTCTCCTGGGTACTTTCGTTTGTCCATATCACAGCGTGATGGATCAAGGAGAGCTATAAATCTTTACTTTGTCATTGATGCTTGCATTACATACCGTTTTTTAACTTCAGGACCAAACTAAGTAGATTTATTTTCTTTCCCAAAGGTACAGGCTCATAAAAACATGCTGGCACCCTTGTCATTTAGAGACCCAAAATATCACTCTGACTAAGATGTACTGATGAGTTGATGAATTATACAACACTGAGGAGGTGCAGTTCTCATCAGCATTTTACTTGTGTGTCCAAGCTCACCTCGTAGCCCTTTGCAAAGAAAATTTAATATAAATAAAAAGTTACATTTTGTTAATCGAGGTTACACAATAATATGAACTTTGATCGCCTGTGCTTCAGCATGCATACTAAAATCTGAATTCGATTAGCCTCACTTCAGTTTCCTAGACTGTAGGTCAGACGGTAAACTTCGTTGTAGCTTGGCTCTCATACAAACATACATTTTCGGGAATCTGGCTCCTGTGAGAGAAAGCAGAAGGCTGAATTCCTTATACCTTTAAATATAAGAAGTTTGGATTATAATACAGTCAGTACTGGGAGTGATTATGTTGTGACCACAGCTTGACCTGTGTCCCAGTGCCACAGCTAAAGCTTGTTTGCTTCACATTGGGACATTTTTCTGTCTTTATATGTCATTGTTACTGTTCCAGATGTACTTCTCCTCAGTTTGAAAGGATTTCAAAGTAAAACGTGTGTGACTTTGAGAGGAACTAAGGCCTCCTCCAGAGTCCCATTAGTGTTTACTTTGTGACACCGGAGTGACTCTCTCAGAGGAGCTTTCTGATTTCACACAGTGGCTCAGCCTTTCAGAGGAGCAGAAGAAGATCACTTGGTTTTTTTTGTATATATATTTGGCAAGTAAAAATCCCCATGAGGATTCAACCAAGCTTGATGCTTTAGCTGTGGGAGTATTTAGGATGGAAAGCAACAGGGGAATTACAACATATACTGTCCCTCTTTGTCTTGCTAATTAGAAAACTGTACAAGCAAGACAACACATCCAGAAAACATCCTAATACATCAACTTATTTTATTTTTAATTAAATATTTAGAAAGTTATATTCTCAACTGTCATTTTAAGTATTTATATGATTTTATTGTTTTTAAGTCATGACTTGTACCCTTACACATGGTGAACTATGTAAGGAGATTGCCCATGTTGAAAGGGCATCAGGCTCAATGTGTGACCACAAAGAAACTTCAGACATCCAAGCTAAAATGAAAGGATTAACTGAACCTCAGGTTAAGCTGTTTTCCAGGAGCTCAGCTTCCAAAATATGTATTCATAGCACTGACTTTGTTCAATAAGGATGACCCATAAATACTAAGCTACAAGAAAGCCATCATCATGTTATAATATATCATGTTATTATGTGTCATACATGAACAAAAACAGCCCTAAAAAATCAGTCATACAGTAGGTATGAATGCTGGTCGAACCACAGCGTCATGGAGAAGACATTAAGTGAGGTGGCTTTAAACACCTTGGGGCAACTAAAATACAGATTGTGAAAAGTCAGGAGAAATGCACCTGTGTTTCGTAAAATTTGTCTAACAGTAAAATCAAATATAAATGTTTAATCAGAGGCAGTTGTTGGCAGATGTTGAGGTTGCACAGCTACCAGTGGGAGTACTCGATGAGTTTGGTTTCCATCAGTAGCCTGTATGTTAATTGCATTAGGAAATGACAGTGTTACAGTCGGTTTGGTCTGGAGACTTGCAGGAAATTCCTCAGGCCATTTAGAAAGAGATTGTGCAAAACAATTTTCAGCATACAGTTATGAAAGTGCAGCTATTTAATGCGGTGAGTGTTGTGTTCATCTGCGTCTCTCAGGGTCTACCGGGTAACATTGGACCACAGGGACAACAAGGACCTCCTGGACCCATTGTAAGTTTATAATTCTCAGCATCGTTTTTGTCTGTCAGATCAGCGCTGAAACATAAACTGACTGATCCATCTGTCACCTCCACTCCATCTTTGTCTCTTTCATCTCGCCTGTCTTTATCTCAGGGAACCCCAGGAGCACCAGGAGCTCCAGGACCTGGTGGATCAGCAGGGGCCCAGGGAGACCAAGGACTTCCTGTGAGTGAAAACATTTTGATAAGATTGAAAAAACATGATACTGAACTTCTCTGAGATTTCTCCATTGAAATACATCTGCAGGCTGGGGAAATAGTTTTGTTTGTGACATAGTAACACAGTTATTGTGATACTGTGACCTGACCTAAACCTCATTAACCGTCATATAAACCCAAAGAAGGTTTAGAAACTGTCTGCATGTTGGATTTTCCCTGTTCCCAAGAGACCTCGGTGAGATAGTCTCACAAATTATTCCTCCACTCAACAGAGTTTGACATAACTTATCCAAATTAATGATGAAACAAGGAGGACGTGACTTCTCCTCTTCTTCTTCCTCCTCCACCTCATTCCTCCCTAAATGTACAAAGGAGCAACAATATCAGAGCTGCATCACATAAAGTTAAGGATTTCTTCTAATATAAATAAAATTGTAGAAGGTCATGCCTCACGGATTGTTTGGTTTTCTCATTTTTGTCCTGATCTCTCTGCTAACTGGAAACAGCCTGTTAGTATTGGACACAATCCTCACAATAACAAATGTATCATTTAGTTACATGGAAGTCTTGCTAATAGGACCTGATCCTTTCAGAAAGACAAATCCTGGAACACTTATCTCATACTAGTGACTTTTTAAGGAGTAATAAATAGTGCAGTCAGTCAGATTTTGTTAAGCCGTGCAAAAGGGGAAGAAAGATGTGCAAGTGACACAACACAATCACAGAGAAGGATGTGGAGGAGAAGATGTTTGGTTCCAAACTTTGTGTAATGCTAACAGGGACAGATGATACTGTGATGTTGGTGACAGCTAATCGAGTCTCGGGTCAGCTTTGCAGGCCAGCAGCTAAGTTTGGCTCAAAGAGGGAGCTATAAATCACTTACCGACACATTCTCCCCCCTTTCACACAGACACAAAACAGTTAGGAGATCACATCTTTCATCTTTCTCACATAGAGGATGAATATGAATGTATGCACATACAGCAAACACAAACAGAGACAAAAAAAAGGAATCAGATCTCACTTTCCTGAGCTACAATCTCTTTTAAACATGCAACTTTTACTGTAGTTTTACAAACTTCAGCTCAGTGGTTAAATTGCTGAGTCAGTACCCTGTTCTGCCCCCTGCAACCCTTTGCTAGGTTTCTGCTGCAAGAGAATATTTTTCTCTTTTAAACTCTCTTGGTTTTTATCTGAAATAGCAGCCATTTAAGTCTGCAGGGAACTTTCACATTTTGCGTCAACGAGTCATGACTGACCTCAAAGATGGGGAAGTCAGTCGTACCAGTTTTGTTGAGGTGGACACAAACGTGCCACACATTTCTACCACTGCACTGAGAAATCTGTTGAAGGACACTGGATTTCTACCATCAAAGGCAAGATGGAGTGTAAAAGGATTTGAAGCACTTTTCCTACAATTCCTTGATGTGAAACCCATAACTGTTCTGTTTTAGGATTGACATGATTCCTCTGAAAATGTTACGCTCTATCTATCAAGACCGATGTTCATAAAACCTCATAATACGGAACATTTCAGTAGCTTTTTATCAGGTCTTTCCAAGGTAAAAGTCTATATCTATCAGGTTTAATGGTCCAAGCTGTCAAAGTCTTGAGGAGGCAGATGTCCCGTGTCAAAAACAAAATCCATCTTGAAAGCAGTGATTAAATTTAGTTTACTATTTCACACACCTCTGGGTTTTCCTCACAAGTCTGTCAAGTTGTCGTGGCACTTGATGATGTCCTGAGTTTGTGTCAGTGAGTCCAAGTGTGTGTGTGTGTCTGTCCTAAACAAACAACTGTTTGCGAATGTGGTTTCCAGCGACTCGACCACCTGAGGCTTTTTTTAATTTATCTTGCTTGACTTGGTAGCAAGCCGCCCTATGGTTGCCAGTTACAAAAGAAAACAGCAACAATCTTCTCGTGGCGGTTTTATCAGTCCGCACTGAAGTGCTGTGCAAAAGGAAATGGATGAACGGTAAACATTTTGAGTGAAAAAACATTGACTGTACTTTGGACAGACACTGCATATACAAGGCACTGTGGAAAGATGGTTTTGATAAAAATAATAAAGAAATCATAATTTTATGAGAGATATTCTGGGCTTCTTTAAGTTCAGATACTTGTTTTGGCTCCTGTATAGTTTAATTAGGTTTTCCCATGTCACCCTGATAAGACAGAAGACATTTATATGCCCAGGAAGACTCAGGAAGATCCAGACAGACACACAATGGAGGTCCAGGAGAAGACTTTTATTGTGGAGACCTGCACTCCAATTCTGTGGCTGTGTCAAATGTTGACACAGGCTTTCTATCATCTGCAGTATAATATGCATATGCTATTTCAGGCCTACACACACATTCTCTATCGCTTCTTATCCACCAACCCACTTGGAGACAAACTCTCATCCAGCCAGTCAACCCGTGGTCAAGGACATGTTTCCCCCAAGATAAACAGGGTTTTATTCAAAAGCTCTAACAGCATTAAACTGATATTTGTCATATCAGCAGATGGCTCTGCGGCCAGAGAATATTTGTCTTTTATTTGCCTCTGAATTACAATGCATTACACTGTGATATGCATTCATAGGCTTCATGTGCTTGGCTGTTTTCTCTGTGCATGCGTGTGCTGTGATCAGATATGCATCTGTGTGCTTTAAAGTGTTGGCAGTAGCAGAAAGCCAGTCCCATCTGAGGCACAGAGATTGCTCTCTCTTTGTGGGCACACAAGCTTTTGGGCTTATGTTTGTGTTTAGGACACAAAGAAGCTCCACACACTGTCAGAATGCAAATGAATTTAGTTAAAGCAGCTGTTAGATCAGGGAAGAAAGTGTTTGAGTGTGTGTTGAAGAGGCATAAAGAAAAGGAGAGAGATGGAGAGTAATGGGGTGGGGGACGTTCAAGGCAGAGAGAGAAAGAGGAGATGAACATGGCTATTTCTGAGTACACATCCAAGTCGAATGTTTATTCTCCTCCTGTGTTTTTATGTTCCAGGGTCCTGCTGGTACCAAAGGCGATAAGGGAGAAAGAGTAAGTCACTCCACTCCACATACCTCAACCACTGTTTAAATCAAATCAAGGTCTGCACCTATTTTGCAGTGGAAGTATTGTTCTTTTACTGAAATAAAGGTCAGACTATTCCTCACTAATGCTTCACAACATGTTTTGGAGCAACAGAATTACTCTCCAGTACACAATCACTGTGTCTCACATTCATGTTTCTCGCAAGCATTCGCTTCACTTTCGATCCCTCAACCTCGTTTAGAGTAAACTGAATCAAATCAGTGTTCATGGTTTTAAATTTTCAGCAGAGCACAGTCTGTATTTTCGCTGACACAGTAGCCAGGCCGTCACTGCCGAGGGCTTGAGAGACACGCAACTTGCCAAGTTGAATCGAACCTGTAATTCTTGTTTCTGTTAAGGACATTTGTACCTCGCTGCAGTTTCTTGTTGGAAGTCCCGGCATGAAAGTCTCTATAAAAAAAAAACATGACAGGATTTTCTCCTCATTGTTGTGCATTTTGTGGTTTGGCCCAGTTGTGAATAAAGCTGCTTAGAATCTGATCTGGTTAGTATCTTGCAGCGTGCATCTATCCTCAATTCACAGTCCCAGAGTGAATTACGAGGTAATAGGTGAAAGTAAAGATTTACTACAATGCATTTAACTTAATATATCTTTGCTGTCTACGTCAAATGATTTAATGTGGATGATAATCGGTACAGGGCAAATGAGAAGACCAGCGAGCTGGTCTGCAAGCATTAAAATCATCATAAACATCAGTTAAGCAGTGTGACCATTAAGATATGTGTATGGCTTTTGAATGTCAGCATAAATATATAATATATCCATTAGACTCAACCATTAAGAGAGTAGTGTCAATTTAACAACTCAAAATCAATATCTTTTCAATGGAATATTCAAGTGATTTAATATTGTACTTTGATAAAATAGTAATGAATTAAAATGGTCAAAATATCCTGACTTTTCTCCCCTTGAATGGGTCAGGAAGCTTAAAATGAATCCTTCACTTCACATTGTGCAGCTCTATACTGCCATCCATTATGCTGCAATCCATTACAAGGTGGGAAGCAGAGCTTTAGCGTAAACATTTCTTATCTATTACCTCAGATCTAAATGTGTCCCAGTGCATCTGCTTGGGGAAACATGGATGCCTGCAGGAAAGGATTTTCAACGTAAGGTTGTTTTTGGTGCGTGCAGTGGATTGCAGTATGAGATCAGGGGTCTTCAGCCATTTTTCTGCAAAACAGACACTGTGGAAGTCGAACTGTCAAATAAAATATATAATCAGAATTTAGGCCTAACTATTATTTCATACAAAAAATGTTATTTTTATTAGTGTATATTTGTGTGAGCAGACTAAGAATATTAATCAACTTTAACCGGTTTTGAGACCACTATGCAGTTGCACCATCACCTTTAATTAATGGTGGTTTAATACTTCAGGTCACAGAAGTCTGGGGGCAGTAAAACAAACTATTGTTGTTTTAAAAACAAAGTCAGGCAATCATTGTCCTTTTCCATCATTCTGTGGGCAACTGTGATGTGATTTTATGCTGCACACGGCATGAGTCTGCAAACAGCAAAAGTGAACGTTTGTTTTCTTGCTGAGAAGATAAGGTGTCTTGCTTGTCGCCTGCAGCTCTGCGTCTGACTGTCCCTCTTGTTCCATTACTCCCTGTAATATTTCAAACTGATCTGATGTAAAAACAAAAAAAAAACACAGTTTTGTTTTGTAGACACAAATTTAATGTCTCCTAAATGTCCCCTCCCTTAAAACACCACCCTTTGTTTGTAAAGCCAGTTTCATGTTAAGACATTATACTACTGTTTTGGTCTTCATGACAACTAGACTGAACATTCTGTATAAAATCTGTGGGGTGCCTTTTTAATTGTGTTTTTAAATTCAAACTCTAGATAACAAGTGCAATAAAAACAAAAGATTGATTTTAAAATGTGTTGCTCTGTAGATGATTTAGTTTAGTGGAAAGTACGGTCAAAGTGAACAAAGTAACGCATATTTTATATGATTGACTTCTGTATATTTACTCTGTACTTTGCTCTCATAAGTGTGCTATCTGTTATGTGTCTGTATGTCTTCAGAGTGTGTAATAAAGGTGGAGCACAGTTATTAAAGTGCCCACAAAACACCCACCCACCAATTAATCAACCACTTGTCTGGGGGTTTGTGTCCCTGTGGTCGGGTATCAGTGTACCCTGCGGTATCACACTGTAAGAGCTCTGTGTTTGTTTTTCAGGGTGATGTGCAATCCCAAGCCGCTGTGCGTGCAATCGCACGCCAAGTGTGTGAACAGCTCATCCAAAGTGAGTAATCGGTGATATTTACACATGACCACCAGCATGTTATTAAGGACCATTTCTTTGCTGAAAAGGGTTTCTTCTGACCTCAGCTGGCTTTGCTTCTCTTTTCTTATATTCTCTTGAATGGCGTCACAATAAAAAAGAAGAAATAAAGAAGTAAAAAAAACCCCATTAAAACCATTCTCCTCCTCTTCCTCTTGCAGGCCACTTGTCTCGCTATAACTCCATACTGAACCAGATTCCCGTCCAGTCGTCAGTATCAGTCCGAACAGTGCCCGGACCACCTGGAGAGCCGGGCAGGAGAGGCTCCCCGGGACCTCAAGGAGAGCAAGGGCCACCCGGCAGGCCAGGCTTCCCTGGTACCAATGGCCAGAGCGGACGGCCAGGAGAGAGAGGTGAGAGAGGAAGTTTAGAGGTGTTATTTACAGGATACATAGCACCAGTCAAGAGCGAGGCAGACACGGCAATATCTATACATACTCTCTCTGTAATATACAGACTGATTACTATCCATCATCAGTCCTTCATGGCTTGGGTTGGACCTTAATTACAAAGTTCACAGGAGATGAAGAGAGCGTAACCAATCTCAATCCCTGTGTTCGTTATGATATTTGTAACTGTGTCTTCAATTCTGTATTCAGATTATTCAGCAGTGTATAGAGATTTATATTGTGCTGGAATACATGTGACTTTTGCTACTTCTGCTGTGGCAGAGATCCACAAATGTGTGTGAAGATCTGTGACAGATGAGGAATGACATGTAACATATGTCCGTAGCTCGATTCTGTAGAGTCCGTATGTCCGTAAAGGCTTCAAAGGGCCCCAACCTTTGTGTTTTCTGTCACTAGTTTAAAACTAACCAGAGGGCCTTGGTTTGGAAAGAGGAATCACCTTCTGTTTATTTAAAGGGGAAGCATGCCAATCTTACACACCAAAGTCTGTTTACAGGTCTTGAGGAGTACTTTTGCATTTATGATAGAAGTTGCCTTTTGTGGCTCCAAAGGGATCCGTGTGATCCGTATCAAATAATAAAATCTGTGGGTGTGTGAAAGAAGTGATCTTACCTCTGTGCTTGATGCTAGTGACTCAAGGCTACATGAGCCACTAGTAGCACAACACATCCACCAGACTGTCAGCAGTCAAGTTACATTATGTGTAACGTAGGCGCCAGATTTGACAAGGGAAAAAAAATCTGACATCTGTGGTTCTGCTGCATCAATTTTTATGCTTTTTTGTATTAAACTGTCCAATGTGAGTGTTATAGGAATATCTCTAAAAAATATCACTATAAATATTTTATCCTTAAGTAGAAAAAAGAAAGAACCTTGGTCTTGATTCTTTTCTTTCAAATAAAATAAAAATAAGTGTTCTGGCCATTCAAAAACAGTTTAATAATATAAATGAATGTCATGATTTGTGCACATTTTAAAGACTTTTAAACACTAGATTTCTAAACAATAGGAAAGAGTCCTTTGGAAAAAGTAGGTCAGGCAGCCAAGAGAAAGAAGTCACCTTGTCAAATGTTGTCGTTGTCTTCTAAATGAGTGATGAAGCCAGTTTGGTTAAAGATGATTATTGTGATAAGCCTCTAAAGCTGTAATAAATGTTTATGTAAATGAAGTGTTTAGCTGGTAAGGGCAGTGTGGTACACATTACTGTATGTAAAGTGATGCGTTTTCTTTATCAACAATGGCCGGGGGCTTTTATTGTGAAAAGAAAACCAGAAACCAGAAAGTCTCCAGTTGGACTTTCTGTCTGCTTGTTTGCTGCTTTTCGTCTGGTCTGGCCTTCTCTCTCTGACATGCAGCGGAGGTCAGAGCTCCCAGGAGGTTCAGTCCAGGCCAAAAGACAGTAACTCCAGTATCCATGAGGTCATTCCTCTGCCATGAGCCCTTAGAGGAGAAATGGCCTTTGCGAGGCTCCGTCTTCATCACTAAAACACGCAGCCCACACTAAAGAACCACATACTGAATGAGCCTTGCACACACAGAGGCTTCGGAAAGCTGAGATCAGGCAAACGCCTGTCCGGAAATGTCCAGCATGCTTGCCTCCTCCAAAGAGGTTCAGACCTTTGATTCTCCCCAATAACATTTATGATCTGCAGCCACTGTTTTATTGTTTTATTGGCTGAACTGAAACCAGAGTAGTCCAAACATCATAAAAGATGTATGGCTTACTTAGGACATTTAGACATGTTATTATTAAGTCAGATGGTCCATGTAGGGCTGACCAGACTCAGACTCAACAGATGAAACCATTCATATTACACATATTGTCACGAGCATAGAAATCCAGAGGGTCAGCTAGCAGCCATGATGAGGACAGAATATCACACGATGAGGCCACCAGTGTAGAAAATTTTTATTTTTTTATTATTATCCTCATTGTGCCTACTTCCTCTTTACTGATGCAATTGATTAAGACAGTCGTAAAAGCAGCATGACATAAAATCTGCAGATCACCAGTTTAATGTCATTCCCTAATATTAGAGCGTATGAAAAATATTCCATTAGGTCATTCAGACAGCTGCACCACTGGACAGCAGCGCAGAGTTGACTTTTACAAGGCTGATCATCCAGACATAATTTATCCAGCACCAAAATGCGCAATGTAATATCAATGTTGGAATAGAAAGTGGATTATTCAGATGATAGATGGTAACAAGTAAACATCCTGCATTCAAAGTCTTATTCCTGTCAAAATACAGACGTAACAGACGCAACATTTACTTACTTAAGTACTGATTATGGAAAATGCAGCCCGTCTTTCTGTGATATATTTACATGATTCGATTGTTAATACTGATGCAACTATGTCAAAGTCAAGATAGGAGCTGCTTTTAACTTTTAATATTTAATTAAGTAGTTTATTCAAGTTTCTAATCTACAGGGTCAGGGCAGCTCCAAAGGGTCACAGGATATCTGAGGAGTCTAGAAGTTCTATTCATTTTTTTTTTCTTTATTCTTTGATTTTTTTGTAAAATAATGACTAAATTCTTTGGGTGTCAAACAGTTATTTAAATGAAACCATGTGAGAAGTTTTGTGGGAAAATCTCTCATGGATGGAGCTGCTAATAATTCATGGTTTAATCTAAAGAAATGCGTTTTATTTTACAAGCTTGTTATAATCTGTAGCTGTTGCAGTGCAAAAAGTGCGATATTACCCACTGAAATGAAGTGGAGATGTGCAAAGTACGTGCGCTTAAGTGTACTTGAGTGCAAGTACGGCACTTCAGTGATGTGATCTCGTGTTTAACGTGGACTCTTTGAACTGTATGTGTTTCCAGGTCTACCGGGAGAGAAGGGAGACAGGGGGAGTCCAGGCATTGGGACTCAGGGACCTCGAGGACCACCAGGACCTCCAGGTAAGATACAAACAGATATACAATCATGAGAATGATTGATGAGCTACACAAACTGAATCCTTTTACTCCAGTCAGAAGGTGCGGTAGCTGCTTCAAAATATGATAAATAAGTATTGTTCTCATCCACAAAACATTTGTTTTGGGTGTTTTCTATCTGTGACAAGCTGGAGATAGCTATGTGGAATCTTTTCCATTGTGTTTCCTCTGAACAAAAAACAGTCTCAAGTATTAAAACAATAGAATAGGAAAAAGACTTTATGTGTTCTGGATCTACTTTTCTCTTTGTTAAGTCTCCATCTGAGAAACACAAGCAGACGTTTTGGACCGTGAACATAATTCTCTGTATTGATTTCCCTGTGCGATGTGTAGAGTTTGAGGTTTGTGTTATGAAAATATGCCAGTGCTGGGGGTTTTTCTGTTTACTGTTATGTGATCAATACTCACAGAACAAGCTGACAAAACTCCCTGGAAACTTTTCAATGATCAGATAAGTGTTAAAAAAAAAAACCCTGAAAACGGAAATCTTTTTTTCTTTGCTGAGAGAAAGGTATATGAGAGCTCTGTCTTCATCTGCTGTGCTTTCTCTTAAATATTTGTGGAATGATAATTTAAGCACTTGGCAAGTAGCATTCTCCTCAAAATACTGAATTCGTATTTCTGCTGACTGCTGAAGTGAGTCCTGATGGAGCAGTTTCTCGTGTAAACGGTAAAAAGAAGCTTCTCGTTAAATTTCAGCTATGAACTGAGCTATCCCTGCTCCGTCCCTCAGCCATTCACTGTCATCACCCTTATGCCAGACATGGCAGTCATGTCATTTGTGTCATGTTGTCACAACAGAGAGAGGGATTAAGAGATTGAAGAGGTGATAGCACAGTGACAGTGGTACCCTCCACTGCACATTTCAGTTTATTTCCCTCCCGTCTCTTTCCTTCCTTTATCCCCTCTCACCAGGTTTCACACTGCAAGAGTCCTTATATCGAATGTTTGTTGATCTGTGGTCATGTCTGTAAATATTTTGCTACAGAGGTGGCTCGGAGTAGGGCTGTATTTTCAGCAGCACAGAGTTACTGAATGATCATGGACATATTCAAATGTAAAATGCTAAATGCATTTCCATGACCTCATACTATAGAAATACTACAGGCAGCATTGTGTTTCTATGATCCTCTCACTCTCCCACAACTACAAATTGCTACTCGTCACTTTGATCTTGAAGGTCCCACTACTCCATAGAGTATACAATACAATATAGTGTAGAGTTCACAGTTTATAGTTTAGAGAATATTATAGACTAAAGACAAAGAGAGAATAGATTCAACTCACGGAAGGGAACGACTGAGAGAAAAAGTCCAATTACAAATCCGTCTGCTACTTCAGCACTGTGGATTTATTAACACACAGCACAGGTACATTCAATCGAGGAGCGGATGTGCTGTGAAACGAATTTTCTTACTGACGACAGCTGCAGGGGACGGACGGCGTAGAGTTGTGTGAGTCACAGGCAAAACAAGATTGTGAAGGTTTTGTTTTCAGGAGTGTGTCTTTGGTTTTTGGACCCAGCACATCAAAACTTTTTTACAGAATTTGTGAAATATGATGATATTTCAGAGGCATGGTCACAGACATATTTCACAAACCACAGTCAGATAAAGAATCAGTAACTGCAGTTACATGGAAAGAAATAATATATTTATTTCCACCAGAGAAAAATGATCACATTAAGTGTCAACATGGTTTTTAGGCAATAATGTTTACACCACCGCTCTTAACCTGAATTAAAAGTCCTTCTTTCTATTGTCAGTGGTCTTTGTTTAAATACTGAGGTTATCACATAAGGCATTTTTATTCTGATTCGGATATTATTTTATTATTGGTGGTTTATTAGCAGGCAAATTCAACTAAACAGCCCATCTGCCCAGTCCCACTTTCTCTGCTGCTCGGATGGAGAAGGAGATGGCTGGATGTTAACAAGAGTGATGTATTTTAGGCAATGTGGCTGATTTTAAGTGTTCGCTCATCATTGACACTGACTCTTTCTCTCTCCTCAGGTCTGCCTGGTGAAGGACGAACAGGCAGCCAGGGCCCCCCTGGTCGGCCCGGTAACCCGGGAATACAGGGGAGGTCGGGGAATCCAGGTTCCACGGGACCAGCTGGCTCACCAGGATACTGTGACCAGAACTCCTGTCTGGGGTACAACGTTGGAGGTAAACATTATGCAGATGCTATTTAGGCACCGGCAACACTTACCTTAACCCCTCTTATTCAGCGTTAATGAGAAGAACATAAACATTTAATAAATGGCTTATAACACACATGCTGTTGTGAGCAGATATAAGGACATGTTATGTGTTAATGTACAGCATTTGTCAACAGTTTATAACATCTCCTATTATGGGAAATTTTATATTGTGTGTTGTAAAACCAATTATTAAATGTTTGAAAGTGTTTATACTGTAACACGTGAAACTAAACTGAGATTGTTCAGGCAGGTAGCCAAACACTAAGCTAAGTGACAAGAGATGCCTTCAGCATATTGGTGCCCAGTGGTTCCCAAACTCGGGAGTGCAGAGTCATTACAGAATGGTGCTGTCAGGCTGTTATGACTCATTTAAAAAACACACGTTGTTTATATGAAGATGGCCATAGCAGGTGCCTCGAGTCTTTTGTGTCTAAAAACTCTTGCATTTCAGGGAAAATTTCAACTGGTGTTTCTCTTTTGCACAACAAAAACAAAAAGAAAACTTTAGCCTCCAAAAAAAAAAAGATGGCTTCAAAGTTAAGGAGACAGTGCTGTAGACAAATGAGCTCAGACGCACACATGTACACAGCAGGTCAGGGTCTGGCATTGGAAACAAAAATAACATTTTGACTGGAATATTTCCCAAAACTTTGCGAAAGCTCAAAATATCCAGACTTTACAAAAACACTGTCTGCTGTTTATTTAGATCTTATTCATTCTGATTTGTCAGCACATTAACTTTATTCCTTTTTTCACACTTTCAAAAGACTTGTTGAGCATCCATGAGTGATTACTAAATAATTAATTCAGATTAGTTTCATTTTTAACATTTAATAATCTATTGACATAACACAGCTTAAAAAGTCGAACCCTTCACAGTCTCACACATTCCATATTATATGTATAAAACACTGAAATATTGTTTTCACAGTGACAGCTAGCTGTGAGTTGGTTATTGTTCTCGTAAAGCTCAGATAATTGGATAGTAATCTGACTTTTATGGTTGTTCCACTGTGAAGTTTATACATTCAGATCCACACTGGTGGAATAAGAAGTTAACAATGTCACTGACCGAAGCTATTTGCCTTTTTTGAGATGTAATAAAATATGCTGTTACACACACACACACACACACTTTCTTTGAATATCCATACTGAAGAGGACCGTACTTGGGCCTAATGGGTCTATTGTCTCAGCTCGGACACTACACATACACAACAGCTTCTGACGAGTCGTCCTAATGAAATATCATCTGCTAAAAGTAGCTGATGGATGAGACATTACTTCATCCATCAAACCAGATTTATTCAATATAAAAAGGATTCCAGTCAGAATGTTTTTAAAGTTTTATGACTTTGAAGTGGCCTGTTATTCTCAACCACGCAAAGATTAAATGCTGCCTTCCCGACCACTTAAAAGGAAAACAGCAATTATAAAATACGGTATGTGAAGTAGTATTGTTCTTTCACAGCAGCTAGATTTCAAAACTTAAATGCGTCACTGTAAATGTGCCAAAGTTCAACAGCGTTCCACTGTGTAAACACGTTTGGACTGATAGATATCCTCCCTCCCTCCACCCATGATTACATTCATGATAGTTGACAACTTACAATATACAAAGGATATTATAGAGATAGTTTAGTATTTTTCCTACTTACCCTAACCCATTGTTGCCTGTTTTAAAACTAATGCTTCTATGCAGTTTACAGCTGTGTGACCAATGAGGTTAGCTCAGGTTCTTTACCATGAGTCAGGTGTCTAACTTTACAGCTTCTCATTCACTTCAGTAAAAGAATGACACACTGGACCTTGAATCACATTGTTGAATTGTATGTAGATACACACAATGGATTATATATCATATAGCTGAATCATACATATCTTAGGTCTTGCTCTTCAAACCAAAATACTCTCATACTTATTGTTCATGCCTATCTAATAAAAAACAGGCTACAGTCAGCAGCCACTTAGCTTTGCTTTGCATAAAGACTGCAAACGGGGGAAACAGCAGCTGGACTGGCCCCGGGCCAAGAAATAGTCTGGCACATAAACCCTCCTGTAAAACTGTTTTTACGCAGTTTTTTGTACAGATTAAACAAACAAGATACAAAAAGGTAATGAGTGTGCTTTATAGGTATGTATAGGCAGATTTTTGAACTTTTGGACAGAGCCGGGCTAGCTGTGCTCACCCTGTGATACCTTTTGTGCATGAATGTGGTATCGATCTTCTCATCTAATTCTTGGAGAGACTGAATGGGCATATTTCACAAAAGGCCAGGCTATTGTTTAAGCATCTCTTAGAACTACATGTAGGAATGAGAATATCCTGCTTTAGGCAGCAGTAATAAAACAGTAGCTAATAACTTTATATCAAAGGTCTTATTTCTTGAAATATAAATCAGTAAAATTCATGACTCTGGAGTTGCCTGCATGACCTTTATGTGATGTGATTTTGTTGAGTAATATGTGGCGAAACTGCGGTTACAGGTGTGTAATTGCAAAAAGAAAAAAAATATATGGCTGACCACTGTTTGATTCAGTATTACTCACAAGGCATGTTTTTCTTGGTACACTTTTGTTGTTCTGATTCATGTGTTATGAATCTTTATTTGTACTTTCTTATGTACAGAAAGATAAATAGAGATCTGACACAGTTTCCCTCTTTCCAAACATTTTATATTAATGTCTCAATATTTATTTGAGCTAAATTTATTGTAGGAATTACTCTGTGTGTGTGTGTTTTCTTCCTCTAAAAGAGAGAAGCAGATTCCAACACACATTTTTAACCTCCAAACCACAACTCTCTGTTCTGTTTGAGAGGTTTAACTCTTTGGTGTCATTGGGGTTTTTTTTTCCTCCTGATACGAGGTAACGTCTTCTCTCCTCCCTGTGTTCCCCTTCCCTCTGTCTCCTCCTCTTTCTGACTGAAGTTCAACAGGACTATGGGAATGATTACTGAGGAGCATTCTCCAACGTCCTCCTCCTCTCCTCCTCCTCCTGTGCCCTGTACATAAGACTAGAAATTGATACATTTTTCCTTCAAGGCCTCCATATTTCTTGGGATGGATAATTACTCCTGACCCCGGTGTTTAACCTCTATTCCCTGCAGCAGCGTTTTTCAAAATTCCCGTTCCTCCAGTGCCCTTCTTTTTCCAAATTACTTTTGCAATCAACACTTTATTTTCACTGTAAAATTATCAGGATTTCTATAAGGCAATAAATTTAACAACCCTAAAATCTTTATTCACCTAGTTTAATTAAAAAGCAAGGTGGCTCAACAGTAGAACAGGTGATTTAAGGTAGATTTATGCTCTCGTTTTGGTCCGGTGTAAGGTTTTATAAGCCACCAGAGTTTCAGTCTTCATGCTCATGAGCACACAGAGCATCTGTGATTCCTTATAATGAGCAGAACCTGGATTCACTTCTGCAATCAGTTGACTTTCTTGATAGAGCGGGGTCGTTAATCTGACTCTGTCATCACTTGACAGTCTTAGAGGCAAAAATGGATTAGCTTACCTTCCCACAAGACCAAAAAAAAACCCATAACGCTGCTGTGATGATCACCACCACTGATCCCAGCACCATCTGTCAACAAACACTCATGCACACAATGCTGCGGCAGCCTCAAACCTCTTCAAAGCTAATCTCATCTTTCAAAGCCTGATGAATCAGCTAAATACTGATGAACTGCTTTGATTCTGATTGGTTACATCCATTACTGAACAGCTCCTCTATCTCTACAACCTCATACACTGTAAACTGGGCAGAACATTTCTGTTCTACCCCTCATGTTTTTTAATTTCTGGAAAACTAATCAGATCTGGGCAATATGGGGTCGAAATTGAATTTCATTAACCCACTTCCTCATTAACCAAATCTGGACAGCTCTCGTGGGTCTCAGATCTGCTTGTGCTGCTCTCATTCAACTTGTTTTGTAACATTCAAATAGCACACTGACTCCTTATTGCTTTTAAACGGTGGTGGTGGTTGCGGACCCAACACCAGTCTTAACTTGGCTCCATGCTCGCCCAAGGTGGTGGTTTTATGTTAGCTGCAGTGTTTCAGAAGCATTCACTCAAACTGACCCTAAATATTCCCGCCACCCCAGTCCAACCTCTGCCTCATGGCGGCTACCAGCCGTACAACCAGCCATACAACCCTGCTGCGCTGGCTTACAACGACCAAGGAGGCGAAGAAGAAGAAGAAGAGGATGAGGAGGGAGAGGAAGAGCAGGACCCCTATTACCGTGGTTACCCCCCTCAGTACTACCCCCAACAGCCATCCCAGCTGGCACGTGGTTACCGCTCCAACCCCACCGACTCTGAGGACATGGAGCTGAGGTCACCGGGCGTCGCCAGGAGGTTTCCACGTGACGCCGTCATCGTCATGGAGGAGAGTGAGGAGGGAGGACTTTAGAAGAAGGATGGACTCACCTAAAGTGCTTGAGCCCTGCACGCCACAACACACACACACACTGATACTCACACATGGAAACAAATACACACACACACACACACACACACACACTGTCCCCTATCTGAAACTGTGGTGAGAACCCCCCCGCCCCTTTCCCGTGTATCCAGTGGTTTTCTCCACCAGATGAAACAATGTAAATAGCCCTGTGGACTCTTGTACGATATCTCTGTAAAAGGGGGTCCGAAAAGTGCCTGATCTATGTTAGCATCGTCCAAGTGGTAATGTAAAGGTAAGACCTGTTTCTTCACCATCTCACAGCTGATTTCAGGACTCAACCCTTCTTTTCCGTGCGAAGCTGCATGTCTCCTTTGAGCCAACCATTTCAGTGTGTAACCGGACACGTGCATCTTGTTTTGGTTGTGTGTAACTTGCTAGATTATTTTCACAGTTCAAATCGAGGACGATGAGCCGGCAACATTTGTACAGGCTGCTTTTTATAATGATGAATCCTGATTCCCCTCCGTCTCCATGCTGTTTATTTCAGTGTGTAAAGGAATATTGAAATGTTTTTTTGTTTTTTTTTAAGTGACAGTATTGTGTTGGTTTGCTTCCTTTTTTACTAACTATTATTGGAGTTAATCCACTAAATTGGATGTTGAAGCAAATTTGTTAATTTTACCTAAACACTGTGGAAGATACTTTTTAAAATGATTATGATTTTATTTAGAGAAAATCTGGCTGCCGTTACATTTTGTCCTGCGATATTTCATTCAGTTGAACCAGGTCTGCTCTGAGTTTTAATACTCAGACTTCTGGTGAATCAAGAAGAAAAATCTGTGTTGTTTGTGTCTTGTGTTTCTGCCCCCAGTTTGTTCGTTTATTGTTCTTATGCAAAGTCGGGCCTGCTCACTGTGGAAGCCGTTTGCTCACTGGTTAATCTCTGACCACTCGCTGGAATAAGACCTGGATCCGGTTATTAGTCCAAACGGTCAGATGCCTCTCAGTGGAACCAGTGAGGACTGAACCACAAGCGTGAACGCTCCCCCTCCTGCACTGCAGTCTGAAAAAACAAGCACTAAAGAAACTACAAGTTAAGCTGTGAGCTGGCCCTGGTTTATTTGAGATTTAAACTTGAACGGTCTTATTAAAGGAATGTGTCTCACCACCACACCCCTTAGTACAATATGAACTTATTTATTTTATATTTTGTTTGCTTTTATAACCAATAAATCTGTTATGAGACTATAAACGTGTGTTTTAGGTCATTTGTTGAACTTTAATGATACGGAAAGGTCAAACTTTAACTAGATTTCACATTTATATACAAACTTTACTTGACGAGAACAGGCTTATTAAATTGTTTATTAGTTTATTTTGCAACTGCACAGAACAGATTTACACTTCAACATCATTTCTAACACACTGATAAGACAGAAAGCTCAGGACTTCCTGACCAAAGTCAACATTATTTCACTGAAACCACACCGATGGCCTGAATATTGTCATAGTAACACCTTAATCGATTTATGCTGTGAACCCACAAATCTTCAAAAGTAGGATCAGCACTGACAGATGTTTTTTTTTACATTGGCCAGATCTGATCATTTCATGGTCGCATAATCAGAGGAAAATCCACAGAATCAGATTTTCTCCGATCACTGCTGAGCCACATGATAAAATCTGAAGCCGTTGTTGGATAATTCAGGTCTGCTGTCGAGGGTAATACAACTGACAGAGGTATATTGTGTACAGAGTAGCACAGGGGATTGTGTTGGTGATGATGTTGGCGTCTAGGTTGTGACTCCAGTCAAGCCTTGATGCCAGTGCTGTTGCCTGGATCCGCACACAGTCTGACTTTGTTTTTGTAAAGTTTCCTCTGAGCAGAGCAAATCAGTTTTGTGTGGTGTGGTGTGCGATTACATCTCGGTGCAAAGCCTATAAAAAGACGCCAGATTTTTTCAGTACTTTGTCAGGTATCATGCTATAATCAAGGAGTCTGTTGCTTTCAGTGCAGCGTTGATGTTAAAAAACAAAAAACAAAAAAAAAGGATTTTCATCCTTGGTCACGTCAAGCAGCCTCGATGTCATTTCATCTTGTAGTCTTCAGGTCTGCGGAGAAAAATAGACACAACGCATGAGTATGAAGAGTAAGAAAAAAAAGTCTAACAAAAAAGATTTTATCATTTTTCTTTTCAAAATGAGACCAGGCACAGCAGCATCCTCTTTTTGTGTGTGTTTTTTTTTCACTTTAATTTTGAGCAGAGATTGAAGCAGGCAGATATTATCAGGCCACGCTGTATTGGTTTTGATACAAGGTATAAAAAGCGTTATCATCAACTGTGATAGCTCTGCTATCAAATACGGCAGTATGTTTATATTGTTGATTTTCTGTCTGAGCATGGGTTGTGTGTGTGTCAGTGTGTGTGAGGAGGGACGAGGCGGTCTGCGTATCCAGTAATAATCTTTTGCCTCTGCTCCAAGGTTTTCTGAGAGAATATTAACTATATGTTTAATAAAGGGCAACGATTGAATCGCCCTCGATGACCTCAACCCCATCTCCCGTCACACACACACACACACAGACACGATCAGTAAAATGAAAAAGACAGAGTGTGAGTGAATATTAACTAGGCTAAGGCCGCCATGTCTTAAATACACCAGGATTAGCTTGACCTTGACGACCACACAGCGACAGGCCTGAGCACACGCACTGATTGGCTGAGGACACTGAACCAGTAAACAGTAAGAAGTGGCTCATTTATCACCATGTGCACACACACTGACAGCAACGCCCGACGCAGTACAGACATGTTGCAGGCGTGTGCACAAGGTACACACACACACACACACACACACACACACACACACACACACACACACACACACACACACACACACACACACACACACACACACACACACACACACACACACACAGTATGTTAACTGAATAAAAACAGTGTTTGGACCAGACCTTCTGTGTAGATTCACTGTTTTTTAATTAATAAATATTCATACCAAATGTTGGTTATGTCTTGTTCAAATGTGTTTGAAGCACCAGATGGAGGGTTTTCCACATCACAGTCACTGAAATGGTTTCAGTGTTGTACTAAAGTGCTATTTGTAGAAAGGGTCAATCCACCCAAATTAGAACTAAACATTATCTCAATTGCCTCTTTTGGTAACTAGCCATGTGAAATTTGCATGCAGTCGCCCAGAATCTGTGATTTCTGCTGCCAGCCCAACAAAACTGAGGTGAACCAGACTGTGTTGTACTTCACTGCATCTTGTTACACGGTAACATTTCTTGATGTTCAACTTTTAAAATGTCATTTTTAAATACTTTTAACTCCATTATAATGGGCAACATTTCACAGGTTGACATCTTGAAACTCTGATAAATAAAACTATTTACTTTATTATTTATTATTCTGTTATGAATTGCAAAAACTACTACTATTAATTACCTCCATGAATGCATACTCTACTCTATAGAAATGTTATTTTTTGTAATTTGGGTGAACTTGAAAAACAGTTTTATTCTGACAATCCACGATGTAAAGAAACTCATTAAAGTTGCATGGTTGTGTTTCAGAGTAGTCTTCTTAACTGGGTAGTCATTGTATAAAATAGAATTATTTACAACAGCCTGCAGGGTGAGAAAGTGTACTGACTGCAGAAACAGTGTTACTGTATACTGTGATGCGGCTAAAGGTTGAGTCACAGGATAAACCTTTTTCTATTTACCACTTTTTCTTACAAGCTCACCTGTGAGCAGTTAAAATAAAGACGAGCAGTGGTCTGCTCCTGCAGATAAAGATAAGCAAACCCTGACCAGGAGGAAAAAGCTACAGGACGGATGGATTGATGGACGCTGAGGCTGGTGTTGAGCAGGTGGAAGAGAGGATGCTCTCGGTTAACCCGTCGGAATGATGTGTACTACAGGAGAGGCCGGAGAAATGCAAAAGGACGACATTATCATGACAGCAAATCACGGGTCACAATGTCAGTCTAATCTCCAAACGGAAAACACTTCTCTCAGAAAAGTCATGAATATGATTATGGCAAATGACAGATGCTCTCTCTCTCACACCCCACTGAGAAACCTTGTGTGTCCCGCACAGTCAGGAAGAGGTGGGAAACAACTGACTTTCAAAAGGTTTGGCACAACACCCAGTGAGGGAAAGTCTTGTTAAACAATACAACTGCTGACACACACCTACAGAGTACAAACCGAGTGGCCCGTTACACCTGCCTTCAGTGACATGCTGTTTGATAATAGCATAGTGTACAATGGCCTTGATTTCTAAAGGCACTCTAGCATGTAACCATCAGAGCAAAACACAGCAAATACTACAAACCTTTTATATACAGTAAATAAAAATGTGAACTTGTAGAAAGAAAGAATAGCACAGGAGAAGTATGGTGTGTGTTTGTGACATCACAGAGTCTGTTCTGATAAATCTAGTTGGTCCCTCGTCCAACACTCCGTCCATATTCTCTGTGTGCCATGTCACATACTGGCAGCTCTTGGTTGGCTGACGATCATTCGCACCACAGCCACATGTGTTTGTAGTTACAATGAAAAATGTTGCATCTTATTTGTTCCTGCGCGAGTGAAAAGTGTCGGAGTCAAACTGGCCACAAAAAGGCACAAGAGTTGGCGAGCTTTGTGAATTGGAACCATTCGTGCGTACGTCGCTTAGTAAGACCATGAACATAACACAGAACAGTGGGAAAGCTCCTGCGCTGTTCACTGCTCACAGGCTGTGCAGGGTGAGACGATGTGCGACTCCTCATTAACATAAAGATTGTACTGCGCTGGGTAATGGTCAGCGATACACCACCTACTGCACCTCTCCTCTGAAGTCAAGTTCAACATTTCTTTTGGACGCTTCACCATCTGGCATAGATAAATGCAAAGACAGCTTTCTGCAGAAAATAGATAACACAATGAATGGGCGTCCACTGACAGCACTTTATGGAAACTACTGTGTCACAAGGGTAGTTTGGTTCGCGTTCATAAAAAGGATATGAAAAGTAGCAATGTGGCATGGTAGTCAGATCAACATCGCCCCCTTCTGGCAGTTTCTTATCAATACAAGAACCAAAAGTCTGTGTGTGTGTGTGTGTGTGTGTGTGTGTGTGTGTGTGTGTGTGTGTGTGTGTGTTACTCATTATGGTGCAAAGGTCCTCAAAGGACAAAAAGATGAGAAGTTTTCCAGGCAATTAAAAAACCTATTTGACCATTGAAGTCAGGGGTTAGCTTTACCATAAATATTCAAATGTGTCATTTTCTGTTTAGTTCAGTGAATAGTGAGTATGAGTTTATGTCCATATTCTCTGCAGGACTACCGTTATGTTACATTTGACCTAGTAGCAAATATGCAACAAATACTGAAACCTCCACTAGAAAAAGTGCTTTTTACAGCAGAGGAATAATGGTGATTTCATTTTGCTTAAAAGACAATGCTCAGTGAGGCTGAATTACACCACGAGAGCCAGATCATGTGCTACCGAGACTCTTCTATGAATGTGTAACACTGACACCAACACTGATAAAGAGAATGAGTCGACGATCCTCTAAAACCTGTGTGCTAATATTTTTCTCTGCGATCTCTCATCCGTATTTGTGTTCCTATGCAGTGACACCTACTGTATGTGCGCACTGTGTGTGTATATACGATGTTATTGAAATGTTTAAGAGCAGGCTGTATGTGTTACTACATACGGCGTCCACAGCCTGGGGAAAGCGTCTATCTCCTCCTGCGTGTACTCGCTGAGTTTCCTGGGGACTTCTCTCGGCTGAGGCAGCTCCTCCGTCAGGTTGGCTCGGATGTCGTCTGGCAGCTCCTGGTGAGGGGTGGACAGAGGTGACATTGAAATTGAAAAATGTAAGCAGGAGACCGAATTCAAAAGGAAAAGCAGGAAATGAGAGAGGAAAAAGAACTGAAGGGAGGTGACATGAAAAAGACTGAGAATAAAAAAGATGGTATCATGTACACCCCAGAAGCAGCTCGGATATTCTACTTGAAGGCTTCCAGCATTGACAGTCAATCTCATTAATATTTATTGTGTGGTGGACCTACAGACTCATGTAGGAGCAGACATATAGTTCAGACAAAAAAAGGCCAAAGATCAAATAGCAAGCAAAACACACCAAAGTTCCAAAATAGTGAATTGCAGATTGGACTGCAGACATTCAGTCGGCTCACGAAGCCCATCTGGATGTAATTAGGGATGCACGCTGCACAGCATCAATTCTGCTGGTGGACATCAAGACACCGCCAAAATAAAAGACAGGTATCTGACTTTCCTCACTAAATTCTGACACCAAGCAAATCATGTTTTACATTATTACAAGATCAGATTTTCCTCCTGTACAATACCGGGAATTGATGATAGCGACGTCTTGCGTGTAGAAGAATTACATCCAGTTAATATTTGGGCAGGGAGCCCAGGTCAATTAACAGCCTGTCAAGTCATTTTTTTTGTTTCAGCCACTATGACGCCCGTGCTTCTAGCCAATATCGTTTTTTTTTTAAAAATCACAATTTAATGCATTAGCGCAACTGCAGTGACCATAAGTCAGTGCCCCAATGATGCGATGTGATGTGATTTGCTCTTTTGAGTAAGAGAAGTTCATGTGCCAAATCAAAACACTTATTTTGCCACTCGAAGGAAACGATCATAAAGCACACAATCGACTACGAGTTGTTTATTTAAACATCTAGGATATATGAACCGACATAGGCATTATTTTGGAGTTATGTTTCTAAATACCTGCTCTCTTTTAGCTCTGTTTTGGTCTCCATCAGCTTCCGAGGGAAATATCTGTCTCTTTTGCTGTGCTTTTTTCTGCTGTTTGGTGCTGAGCAGATTGTTTACAGTCGGTTTTTAGAGATTTTTCACGAAAGACAACTCTGATGAGAGTAGTGAGGGTCAACCATAAGAGTAAAGCCGCGGACCAAACCTCTAAAAGATGCTAGATTGCTTTGTAGAGCTGTGGATAAAAGATATTGAACAATACAGCTTGAAGTTGCTGTGGATGCAACCTCACAACCAGGGTAAAACATTTAAAAACACACATACCAGCTGAGAAAATGACTCCTCCATCAAAAAGAAACAATCACAGTAAACTACATATTCATTTCAAAGTAATTCATTAATATTAGTTGCAAAGGTGCCCCGGATGAAGGATGATTAAAACTGGCTCATTCTTTTTTGTGTGTCTGTATCTGCAAAATTATATCAGTGGACCCCGTCTCATAATGTGCCCTCACTCTGATTGTGCTTAATAAGCCTGGATGATTAAGGTGTGAGGATGTCTATCTGTCTAAAGACTCATCAGCTCACAGAACAAGAGAAACTTGACTTACGTCATCAGGGAAGATGTGTAATCGCTGCATCATGGTGCGTCGGTGTAGATTCTTAGGCAGCATGCCATAAACTGCCAACTTCACAATCTGGTGAGAAGAAGGACATAAATACGTATTAAATTTTTTTTTAAAAGCCAGTGTCTATAGCAACCGTACATATTTTTTTCCATATTTTCCAAAATGTTGATTCCCACCGTGAGGCTGGTTGCACAAATGTGAATTCGACTTGGAAAGATTTACTGGACTGAGACACTGGACAGAAATACTGGAGAGAGATGTTGGACAGAGGCGGCGCTGACAAATCATTCATCTGTCCAATTCTATTTCTCCCTCTTCGCTCGCCAACCGTCCAGACCTCATTTTAACTAAGCCACCATCAGGACACACGTCTGCGGTCGCCGGCTGGACTAAAGCCTGCATCAGCAAAAAAGCCAACAGCAGAGTAAATGTTTCTCCTGGTTTGGTAAACTACAGATTGGAAACACGTACAGTTTGTCCCACTACTTCTAGTGATTCCCGCATGACAGGAGAACTATGACGATATCTTTATTAGCGACACAAGCCACACGTGGAAAAAGTCTACAAATCTTTCTTTATAGCTATCATGTTAAATAAATCTGAACCGCCTGGCTGAGACTGTGCAACATTGACTCACTCCTGACCTCCTGTAAAGCTTAGTATTCAGGTTAAACAACCCCCCATGTGCTCGTATGATTAATCTTAATTATAACCTGAGAGATCTCAGCATGCGCACGTGAAGATTTGAAGGGATCATGGTCACCGTTTTTAAAAATCACAACCATATTCTTATCTGGAGGGGGGAGTAACAAACTGCTACTTACGATATGAGCCACAAGAGCAGCACCTTGAACCCACCGAGATGTTAATTAAAAGTCTAAAAAACAAACTGGCACCAACACTATAAAACATTACTTCAGTTTAAAGGATAGGATGCTGGTGTTATTTTAAATATTTTAAACATTTGTCACAGTGAAAAAATCTCATTAAACATCAAAACAAACAATGTGTTTGTCCGATACTTTGAGTTCCCTAAAAACAGGTCACAAATATATGGTTAGAAATAAATGGTTTCATTGTTTAAAAAAAGCTAAATTATTTGTTAATTACTTTCGAATTTAGGGACTTTCAGCTGCAGATTAATGCCCATTTGTTGTTGTGGTGAGTATTTACAATAGCATGACTGCATGTGTGTGTGTGTGTGTGTGTGTGTGTGTGTGTGTGCATGTGTGTAGGTTTAACTCAAAATAAACTGCCCATGTTCGTCATAGTGGAGGAACATGTCGGCCAGTTAATTTAATAGTTTTAAGACAACAATAAAAGACTATGGTGGCACAGATCTGCATCAGATTTTGGCGACACAGGAAAGACTTTTTTAATTTATTGTTGGTTTTAGTCTTTTAGTCATTGGACTTTAACAAAAAGAAAAAGACACACTATCGCCAAACGTATCCTTCAGCCCCAAAAGTTTCCCTCTCTTATGACAAAACCTCCATGTTTTGCAACACAGTCAGTTGCCAGTAGTTTGTCAAGTACAGCATGTAGGTCACACCAAGTTCTGAATGTTATTATCACTGCGAATGTAACCATGAATATGCAACACAGCCAAAACCTCAGGATTTATCCTTAAACTGAAATTCCCATGCTGAGTTTCTGAACACACCAAACACCACCATCACCAGCACAAATCCACTGCTGGTTTAATCCCTGTTTTTTGCACGTCACATTAATATGCACAAGCAGCACATCTGAAGGAAGGGATAAATGTCAAGCCATGAAACACCTACTCTGTGACAGACATGGAAATTAGAATCATCTACCAGGAATGTGGGTTAAATCATGCACGCAGTATAATAAGAATCCACAGTGTAAGGCATTTGACAGTGGCATATCTTCAGTTTTCTCTAAATAATAAATGCAGAATAATTATTGATGTCACTTACTGCTTTGGGGTCTTTTAGATGCAGCTGGGCAGCTGTGACTTGTTTGAATCCACCTGGATACCTTTGGAAAAAAGACAAGTCAAGTCAGTCTTTGTTGTACTTGTTCTGTCCAGTTGCTGCTTGACCTGAGTACCGCGCTTTCGCCTTGGTTGACCACTTGTAGGCTTCGTCTTTTTAGATGTCAGACAACTTCCTCCAACTTGACTCTAACAAAACAGGAGTCCTTCAAAGATGACAGCAGTACATTGTCCCCTAGCAGCACACATGAAGCAAACTTTTTTTTTTTTAACTAAAACTTTGAGTGACAATCATGTGTGTTTTTTTCAAGAAACATTGCCACTTGTTGTACTCTCTTTTCAAGATCTGGAAATGCTTTTTCATGTTTGCTCGTTTCCTCTCGTCTTGCAACTGTCATTCTTTTTTTTAAACCACACAGAGTTGCTCTTCTGTGTCTCAACTCCAGTTGGTCCAAAATAGCTTGCTAAACATTACACTAGTGTTGACTAATCGAAACTGGTTACCAGGTGAATGTAGATTTAATTTTTTATTAATTTTAAACACATACAAAACACTACACGGATTGGCCCTACACCATATTTTTAAATGATTGCGTCCCCTGACCTCTGTGAGATCTGAGGTCTACTGACCAAGATCTTCTGTTGTAATGAAATCTGGGCTTAAAACCAAAGGCAACCAAGCCTTTGCAGTTGTGGCTTCCACCCTCGGGAACTCACTTCTTCAAACTATAAAGAAATGCAGTCAATCAATAACTTTGAGAAGCTGCTAAAAATGTACCCTGTTGTCATAATAACTGGTTTCAAAAGGTGAATAAAGTTCTGACAAACTAAACAGACTATTTTGGATTTTTACCAACATTTTACACATGATATGAGAATGAACTGAGCTTTAACATCCCTGAAATTTGAGAATCTAACGCAAACCTCACTGCATGCCCTTTAAAACTTTTGTTGAAACATTTTGTGAGGGGTCCACAGACAATGAAGAACAATGATGAACTGGAAAAAGAAGAAAAAGAGAGAAAGTGAACTAACATATGAAATGGTATAAACTTACCCTGTGTGTGATGAGTAGACTTTCTGCTCCCATTTGTTTCCAGAGAACGCTATGTGTTTGGTGTTTATTACTACTACATGGTCACCACAGTCACCTGCAAAGATGTCAAAGATATTTGTTATTATGCTAAAAATTATGACCATAAACATTTGATTTTATTTTAACAGAGAGACAGCTAGTGACATATGACAATGATAATGGTGACTGGCTTTATAAAGCATTAGTAAGACAGGAAGCAAACATAGTTAAAAAGTTTATCCTCTACTGCCATCATGTGGATGGTCCTTGCCAGAACAACCTTAAACCAAAGGTGGGGGGTTGGTTTCAACATACACAACAAACAGTGTTTAATGTTAATGTTAGACATTTACTTCATATATGTATGGGGTGCCGTTTGTAAAGCGTCTCGCTCTGAAAATAACAGCAACATTTTGTCACATTTAGCTAAAAACAATGTTTAAATAACTGGTTTGAATTTTTGAGAGTCACTTTTTTGCACATTTAGAACAATATTTGTGAACTTAGAGATATTTTAAATATTTAAATCCAAATGTTAAATGTAAACTCTAAATGCTAAATCTAAACGTTAAATCCAAATGTTAAATGTAGATATAAATGTATATATTTAATTTGTATATTTGTATAGATATTTTAAATATTTAAATCCAAATGTTAAATGTAAAATCTAAATGTTAAATCTAAATCTAGATCAAAATGTTAAATCTAAATCAAAATGTATAAACATAAATCTAAATCTAAATGTGAAATATAAATGTTAAATCTAAATGTGAAATATAAATATAAATGTTAAATATAAATATAAATGTTGAAACTAAATGTTTCGGGTGAAACTGAATATTTAGCTAAAATTCAAATTCAAATGCCGGTAACCATAAGTGCCAAAATAAAAGCTTGGGGAGGTCAGAGCGTGTTTATAGTGGCAAACAACGAATAAAATCCATCTTATCTGGGGAAATGGACTCTTGGACATGGATTATCATATATATGTGTGCCCTGTGACAGACTGGACTTGTACTTACTCAATGCATGGTAGATGGGCTTGTGTTTGCCCTGTAACCGAACAGAACACATGGTTGCGATCTTCCCGGGAGGCTGCATCTTGGCATCGATAAGGAACCAGGAACGAGCGAAGGTGGCCCATTGCTGAAATTTAAAGAGAAAGGAGAGAAAGTTTAGTCACATTAAATTACAGAGGTCTGTCTTGTTTTTTTATACCATTTTTTTCCACAGAACACATTTTGTTACATGACAATAGATAAACCACACCAGGTGTAAATAATAAAATGAATGACAGAACTGAATGACAGGGTGCTGGTACTGTGCATGCTGGCTTAGGTGTGCTACACGGGTTTATGAATCGTTATCTGGATAATATGAAATCTCCTTTATGGGGACATGAGATTTTGTTCATATCGCACAGGTCTAATTAATTTTTGAATACAGCAGAGCCATCATTAAAAAAAAGAAGACTCAGCAAGATAGATAAAAACTAAAAAAAACCCACCTAAACCGTATAAACCCAAGGAACATGGATCATCACCGGTACAAATCCACTGCTGCTCTTTATATAACCACACACAAGGCAAGCATAATAGCACTGTGGATGTAGGTGAAATAATGGACATGAACGGAACTAATTCATTTAATCAGGCATGACTCATTTAAAGTTAAATATATATCTATATATCCATATATAAATCTATATAGAGAGAAATCTGGTGCAGTAGCCACAGAATACCCAAAACAATTTGCCAGGGTGATCTGTGAAAGTGTACAAGGGCTGACAAGATTCAACTAATGTGTAATAATGTGTATTAAGCTCTTTTTATATTAATCCATGAATATCCACGCAGACACGGGGGCTAGCTCGTGAGCTCGTGGATTATTTGTGAGAGCGCGCGCCGCACATGGACGTAAAGTCACGTCACAGAGTGAGACAGAAATAAAACAACACGAGGTTTCGCTGTGTGTAGTTACCTGGGCTGATCTGGAGAAACTTGACATTATTGTGACTCTATCGGCTCATCCTCAAAATATGTGACCCTCAACGTGAGTGACGGTCCGTCCGCTGCTTTTACCCGGTGGAAACAAGATCTCGGTCTTCACGTCTTCCCATGTTATTAATTTATTTATTCATCTAGCTCGTGTAGCAAATTATTCAGTCATTTCACGGCTGTGCTTACGTCAATTTTAAGTATATATGAATGAAAAACTTTTATAAATGGTCCAGGGTAATTATTTTAGCATTTCTTCATGTTGTCTATCGAGCGTTAGTTTCTACTCGGTCCTATTTTGACGTGAGCGCACTTCCTTCCCGCAACAGAAAGAGAGCGGGGAAATTTGACGAGCGCTCAGCTCTGCTGTCCTCTGAACATCAGTCTGGACTTGTCTTCACACATTACAAAGCTGATAGTGTTAAAAAAAAGGGTTTATCAGTCAAAACAGTATCGACCCGAGCCGTCTGACCCAACATGAGGACTTTAGAGGAGGTTCAGGCCACTCTGGAGATCGCCAAGCTGAAAGAGGAGGACCTGCAGAAAACTATCCACTGTCTGTCTTTCGGGGAAAATGTTTCCTCTGCAGATTACTGCCTGATGGAGCTGGACGACACGCTGTGCAGACACATAGAGGCTGGGCAGAGGTGAGCTCCTATTACTGTGACAATAATGTGGTAACATCATTGTTTAAGTCGCATGTCCTGTGTCAGTCATCAGACATTCACACATCTGGTAGAAATCTTGGCAGAAAACAAAGTCTGATTATTACAGTATCGATAAATCTGTTAATAAAGGGTTTAATCATTTTAAATGTCAAAAATAATTTGTAATTATAAAAATGTATCTAACAAAAGTAAAACAATCAAAGGTTATTTAAAACTACAAGCATATAAAACAATAATTCCTCTAATTTAAGAAGATGGAAACTTAATTTAATTTGTGTAGTTTGACTAATAAATGAATAAACTCGTCATCTAAACAACTGTAATTCAAAATTAAACAATTCATTTCTCTTTTTTCCAGTCTAGTGATTCGAGGCGACAAGGATGAGCGTGCAGTTCTCTGTAGTGGTGACAAGACCTACGATCTGAAAATAGCAGACACGTCCAACCTGCTGCTGTTTGTACTGGGCTGCAGAACACCAGACCAACTAACTAACAGCCAGGAGAGCTCTCATGTGGCACATGCTCAGGTATGGAAATCACCTGTATACTACTATATATATGTACATATCTGTGACTCGCATAGACTAACACTGTCTTGATACTGTTGTAGATCTGGGGATTATCTAACAGCTACTGGGAACTGAAGAAACAGCGTCCTAAGCTAAAGAAACTGAAGAAGCTTTTGATGGAGAATCCTTATGAAGGACCTGCTCTCGGAGGAGAGGAGGTTACAGAAAACAGGGTAAAATATATTCTATACATAGAACATATGATCCCATATTCTGGAAGTAAATGGCTTTTAACCCATAAATTTGAGTATAGATGAATGAAATGACTGTTTATATTATATTTAAGTGTTCCCCTTAAATGTTTCCTGTGTTCTTCTCTTACCAGTACACAATGCAGGATCTGTTGGAGAGGATCCAGGCCAGTGAAGAGGAGATAAAGACCCACCTGGAGACAATCCACGCCTGTCAGATCGATGGTAAACAGTGACATTAATCTGAATAATAACTACATGTACATTATTTGTTAAAGTTGGGTACGTAAAAAGGAACAAAGTCTTTGTTAGTGCTGGTAAGATGCGTTTCTAAACACAGTCTCTCCATTCTTACTTATACTTGCTGATGTTTGGAGAGAATATCTCTTCTGTTTTCCAGGCTACTGGCGCGTGCTGGACTTTGACTACGAGATGAGGCTGCTTGGTCACGTGACTCAGCTGGTGGATTCGGAGTCGTGGTCCTTCAACAAGGTCTGCCTTGAAACTAGTCTGGAAGAGTTAGCGCCACTGGAACCCAAGTAAGTTAACGTCTAGGTTCCTCATGTTCATGCAAAAGGATAAGTGGAATATTTAAAGTAGAGTGGATTTTTAGTGCTGTTAGGGCATCAAACAATGATTTTGTACTTACTCTATTAGAAGTGAATAAATTGTAGAAGCCAGGTTCTGATAACTTCTCTTCTCTCTTCCACAGAGAGATGATCGAGCACTGTTTGAACTCCTATGGCAAACGCTATACTGAAAATGGTAAAGAAAAACTTTCTCTGAAGTCCGAGCTGAGTCCTAGGCAGTCTGGAACTACACAGTATTAACATCTCTGTATCCTCCTTCCTCTTTATAGACAAAATATTCTATGCACTAGATGAGGATAAAGTGTGTCGGGGCTTGGCACTGCTGCTGCTGCAGAACGCTGTCAAGTTCAACCTGAGGGAGTTTCAGGAAGTGTGGCAGCAGAGCGTCCCAGAGGGAATGAGCACAAGACTGGACCAGCTAAAGGTGAGCCGATACCTGTCCTGTATACTGAGTACAATCCTTGAAATATTTTCAAGAGAAGAGATTGTAACTTATCTACAAATTTTAAACACAATAAAAGTTTTAACCTGCAGAATTGAGACTATATCTCTGAAACGTGTCTTCTTTTCATAAAATGCAACTTCATACTCTCTCAGATTCAGATCAGGCCCAAGATCATTGTGGTAATCTTCATCTCAAAGCATTCATTGCAAAGCTTTCCTTTCTTGATAACGTGTGGGAAATATTTTTGCTCCACGACTGTGAAGCTACGATTTAGCCAAAACATTGTGTAATGCTACAAAGCAATTCATTATGAAAGAGTCTCAAACCTGAATAATCATGCTCTTGCAATAAAAGAGCCACTTGCTGTTTCTCTTCGCTCATTCTTACTCACTTCTCATGATAAACTAACCACAGCGTGTTTGGCATTGTAAATCTTGTAGAGTGTTGCCCTGGTGGACCGCACATCCCGTCCGGAGACCATCTGCCTGCTGCGGGTGGAGGATCTCCCCGAGGACACGCAGGAGCGCTTCAACCACCTCTTCTCACTCAGAGAGAAATGGACTGAAGACGACATCACACCATATATACAGTAGGTCGCATCATCCATTAAAGAAATGATCATAATCCTCAGAAAATGAAGATGCTTGAAGTTATCCTAGTAACATTAGTGCAGAAACAAGTCACATAAGTCACTTCTTTATTTATAGATTATAATGCTTCTTCTCCTCATTCAGAGACTTGTGTGGAGAGAAACAGACGACGGGAGCCCTCCTGACCAAACATGCTCGATCTTCTATGCAGAATGGCATCAAGGTCTTCAACTCCAGAAGACTAGTGGCTACATGAACACGTCACACTGTCAAGTTATGAAAATACATGTGAAAATTAATGTGGTTGTGTCGTATGACATTTGCAATTGTCAGATTTATTTTATTTTACTCAAAATTGTCTATAAAATGCCTTTTTTAGCATTGAAGGTATTTATCAGTCTACTATCTCTCAGCAGTTTAACTAGTTATCTTGTAAAGTGTGTTGACATGTATCGACAAGTTTTTGTCACTAAAACCAAGCGTGATCTTTGTTACTTTGTCATTTTGAGATTTTCTGTGTCTCAGCAGTCCCTCACACACAGACAGAGCACACAACTTTATTGAAGTCTCTGTGGTACTGCAGTGTCAATAATAATGTATAGGCATGACAGGGCCAGAGCCAGGCACGCTCAACATTTATTTTGAAAATTTCTGGTTATTGTTGGTTTGTTTTCATTGTTTGCACGTTAAAATAGATGCTACTTTCTTGAAATTTTATTCTGTTCACTTTATGTCTACATAAAACAAATTTCCAGGACTGCATTCTTTCACTTACGTAACATTGCCAAAATCAGATGCATCGTGTCTCAAGCGGATGCAGAAAAACTAGTCCACACATTTGTTACTTCTAGGCTGGACTATTGTAACTCTTTGTTATCAGGCTGCTCTAATAAGTCTCTTAGGACTTTGCAGCTAATTCAGAATGCTGCTGCACGTGTTCTGACAGGAACCAGGATCAGAGATCACATCTCTCCCATTTTGGCTTCTTTGCATTGGCTCCCTGTTAAATCTAGAATAGAATTTAAAATTCTCCTCCTCACCTACCAACACCCCAGTCTGCCAGAATCAGAATCGCTTTATTGTCCATACATATGAAGGGACATGTTCATTCATGACACAGGGCCCCCAAACAGCTAGAAACCACACTGACATTTACAGTATGTGGATGGGGAAAGTGGGTCTGAAGAGTAGGTCAATTTTTCTTAACCTTAACTTTGGTGAAGTTGTTGGCCTAGTGTGATCAGCTAAAGACATTAAACAGTGAAGGAGTGAGGGAAGATAAAACAAATCTCATTTCTCATTGAGATGACCTTTTTATTTTAACCTGCTTAGTCATTATTTGACAGTAGTCTGCAGTAGCATGGCCTTTTTACTTCTTTAACGTCTGGCATGTGCCCATGCACTGGGAGTTTTAAAATCTACTCATCTGACATGGTAAAGTACAGTCACTTCAATATACTATCAATCAAAAGAAACGTTATTATTTATTATTATTATTTCCCAGCAGCTCCCACTCCAGTCCAGTAAGTGGCGGTGAAGCAAAAATAACTCCAATCAATCTTAAAGAAAGAAGAAGTTGAAGTTAGTTTGTTTTTAGCCTTGTTAGCTGTCACCCTGAAGTCAGCTGTCAAACATGGGTCGAAGATGCGCGTACCCGGACTGCAAAAGCGCGGAGGGCCTGCACTGTTTACCGGCCAACAGAGAGGTGGCACACCGCTGGCTGCACGCTCTGAGCCGGGTCGACGTACCTTCAGCTTCGGTTTACGTTTGTAACCTGCACTTTACGCGCGACTGTTTCTCCAACTACGGAGAGGTGGCCATGGGGTTTAAAAAGCAACTCCTGCTCAATCCGGACGCTGTCCCTATACCTGCGAAAGTGGTGACACAGGTGAGTCAGAAAATGTCACGTGGCACACTGATTCACCTCCTACTGGCGAGTTTTCCTTTATTGTAACTTAATATGTGAGTTTATTAGTGATCAGTTTAGGTGAGATCCCCATTTCTTGTAGTGCATAAAGCAGCTCTGGGTTCTGTGTTTGAACTGAAACTGGGCTTTTAAATGATCAGTCAGGACTGCTGTAACAACACAGTCACCTGCCATGTTTTGTTGTTTAAACTTTATTAACCAACAAGCCACAAGAGACATGTCAAGGAAACGCTGCAACATTGTTGGATGCCAGGAAACCAATACATCTCTGCACAGAGGGATGCTGCTGTCAGAAACCAAGCAATCTGATTGGACAAGAGACCTTCCATGCGATTGATGCTGATGCTGATGCTGGGAATACGTGCATCACTAATAACTGTGGTCTTTAAATTATAACAAACTCTGCACCGCAAACACAAACATATCTCTACGAGTAGTTTAAAAACACATTAGATGCAACCTTCATTACACTTTGTTACCTGATGCTTTTGTAGTGGTGGCAAGACTATATACATGTATAGTGAAGCTTCCTGCACTGTCTGGACACAAAATATGAAAACTACTTAAGAAAAATGAAATTGTTTGTCTAGCCATAAAAATACAGAACTGTAGAAATACAAGAAGTCTGATATCTCTCCACTGGAGAGACCGTCAACAGAAGACAAGACAAGAAATGGAAACATGCAGATAAATATGCACAATATGAAGCTGCCTTCTGTAACGCGTATACTTAGAAGCATTTATAATAAAATACAAAAGTTACCATAGACTCATCAGTGTTATATATACATGCACAATGTGTGATAATAAAGTAACACTATTTGGCTTGTCCACCTAAAGATTTATATTTGTATTTGTAACATTTCAGCAGCTTATTAGTTGACGTTCAACCACAGCTGCACATCAAACATCTTGGTTGGGTTCTGCATTGTCATTTACATCCACAGACGACGTTACAAACACTGTGGACTAGCCTAATAAAGTGTTACTAATAACAACAATGGTTATAACAAACCAATAATTCATTCAGCTGAACTTTGAATAGATGTTCCTCTACCCTGTCTAAAAGATCTATACCGGACACAACAAAAATAAGGCTCGGAGAATCTTTCAGGATCCCAGCCACTCAGATAACGTCCTTTTCTCCCTGCTGCGATCAGAAAGAAGGTTTCTAGATACACCAGGCGATCACTAAGACAAGAAGGGCTTCTACCACCAAATCAGGGCACGTCCAGAGACTATTTATTCCTTATTGCTGTTGTTTTTGCTGTGGTTATTATTGCTATTATTATTACTTATAAATTATTACTATTATTTTTACTTATTTAGTTTTATTAAGAATGTATAGTAGGATCTGCTCACTAGAATTGTTTCTTTTATGATCATATGTGACAAATTCATTGGATTGAATGATGAATAGTAACAGTGGAGGGAGTAATGACAATAATATGGTTCATTGGGTTTCTTGGGGTTTCTGTTTAGGACACCAGTGGCAACTCTTGTCGAATTACGACTTCTGTACGACACGTAGCCTCCCAGACTGACCCCCCAGAGAGAAAATCTGTCAGCACACAGCTATGCATGAAAACTCTGCAGAGTCCTTTCCGGAGTAAAGGTTAGTAGCACTACATATCATCAAGTCGGATAGTTTTTACTTAACAGTGAGCTTGCTCATTCATATTACAAGTGTCGACATCACTGACAGGATTACTGAATTCTTTGTCTGTGCATTGAAGGTACCCAGGTGAGAGTGGCCAGCAGAGATTGCGGCGTGTGCACGCTCACATTCCCCTTGGACAGTCCATTACTGTTCCTACAACCAACACTAGTAAAGAGACCGTCCAAGAGACCTCGACTCAGCCTTACAGACGAAGTGGAAAGCCCTACAGAATGCAACGTGTCTACAGTGGTGCAAGAACCAGAGGATTCAACGTGACTCTGTGGACTCTTTTTACTTTACTTTTTTGGAAAACTCTTCATGGAGAGGAGTTGGTGAAGGTCAAATTGGTTGCTGGAACAAATAAGATTGCTGATTAACATCTGATACGCATGGTTGAGTTTCAGATCTGAACTGTCTCTACTACAGTATTGAGTTGGTTAATGTTCTGTATTTCATGTCAGTAAAAGTAAAAATTCATTTAATCACAGATTTGAATGTAGCTTTTGTGTGGAGCCACAGATGATATGTCAAAATGTTGACTGCATGAAAACTGTTGATTCATCATTGACATATTTAACTGTCAGCAGCCTCTGTAAAGCTGGATCCTGTTATATGGGTTTCATTATGTGTACAGAGGTGATTTTTGTGTTTATGACAATAAATCTACATGTTCAGTAGATGTGTTGTAATAAAACAAATAGTCTTTATTTATCATTGTTTTTAGTGTTTACAGCCTTTTATTGTAACCACAGTCCAAGAAGGGAATCTCTTTTAGACACAAATGCCTAAAAAGAAATCATTTCATAAAACAGATGAACACCAAAGTTAAGTGTGTACGCTACAATCAGCCAAACTCCATAGAGCATGTGTTACTGAAGCATCACTAAAGAAAGCCGTCTGTCATAAAGTGCGGCTGATTGACAGGTCGAGCCGCGGGAGTTGGAGACGATCGGACAGAGATGCAAAATGGAAAAATGAAATAATTCAGTGTAGAAGCTCGACTTGAAAGAGCTCGGCCCTGATCATACCTGACTGTACAGAATGAACTCAGTTGTTTATTTGCCAGTTAACCTGGGTTGGACAAATTAGCATCTTTTTTTAATTCCAACAGGAACCTACTGACGTTGTCCACAAGGTGGTGGCCTGTGCTCGTAAATGTACTATAAACTGTACACTGACTGGATGTCTTCCAGCTGCTTGTTATGTGCTGCATTCAAGTGGTAAACTGCAGCTATCATGTACAACAAAGTACAAAGAACTACATTCCTGAAGTTTTGGTGTAATCTCACGTTCTATGACTCAGATCTTTGAATCACGACAAAGCTGTTCAGGCATAATAATTTAAGAGTCTGAATTTCAGCCAAGCAAATGTTCTGCAGAGTAAAGGGGTCTTAGCTAAATGCAGGTGAAACAGCAAAATCACATCAGCTTGCTTTAACACATTTTAATCACAGGAGGTGAAGAGACAGTTCAACTCTAATCATACAAAAAGGTAGAAATATAATGCAATGAACACGGAAGTACTTTTTAAAAATGCATGAGCAGAGATGGAGGGACACAAGGTGAAAAAACAGAGAAGTCAGGGTGGAACAGATCAGGAAGCGTTACAGTTTCTTTAATGTTGCATTCACTTTCACACAGTCTTTGTTTCAAATGTAAAACATTTCACTAGATAGTAGAAAAGAGATCACCACCCTGAGCCTGAATTTTTAATAAAATGTTTACAAAATCTAACATCTCATACAAGAGATCTAGAAATCACCAAAAGCAACCTGGCCTCGTTTTAATAGGATTTAACTGTCGTTTCAGAAACTGCCTGTCAGATGTCTGGGTATGGGCTTCTACGGGTCAGCTGTGCATACGTGTGTAAACATCCACAGACTGTGTTTCTTCACTAACATAACTGTGAATCAGTTTTACTGCTTAACACAGACACACACCTACACACACAGATTAGCGTTTCCAATGTGATTTTTCTGTACTGGCTGGCTGACTAACTCTGACATCAGTCCTCTGGAGTGCTGACCCATCAGTTCACAGGGGGGAAGACATACCAGCTGTGTATATGTGTGTGTTTATCTGCTGTGTTGGTCTAAAACCTGATTAATCCTTTACTTCCTCTGTCTGCTCTCCTTTTTTTGACTCCTTGCCCTATTACACCATCTCCTGCTTCTCCATTCCTTTCTTTCGTTCTTTGAACTATATCTATGTCATCCTCAGTCTTCTTCCTCTTTTTTACAGCAGAGGAAGATGATTAAAATTCCAGAAAAGTAAGGTATTACAGCAGATGAGAAAAAGTAACGCAGTTAGTGTAAAGCAATGATTAACACTTTTTTGATTACAACACTTTTTGGTGATGTCACTTTTTACAGAACATCCAATAAAAGTGGCTAAAGTTAAGCAGTATTCACATAGAAATTAAAATACTTCAAAAGTCTACAATCATCTAAAAACATATTTAAAAAAACACTAAAAACAAAAAAAGATTTTTCTTTCTTTCTCAAAAATGACACTTGGAATTAAGACAGCTCCATGCTTTCTCAACACACTTTCTCATTTGGTTACTGGAAACATAATAATCTAAAAACATTTAAAAATCTAATATTTGATGAGGTTGTTCTTTTATTTCCTCAAAAAGTCACAAACACTGAGAATCTCCACAATTTCTTGACACTCTCATTTATGAGTTTGTTTGACTGTGAGCCAACACTACAAGAAGCTCTCTCTCTTTCTCACAGGTGAATCTTCAGACTTTCTAATACTTTCTTTCACTTCTACACAGACCAACACACTATACTGACTACAAGTACAGCCCCTAAGAAAGAACATTCTCATTTTCTTGTCTCTGTCACTAAACCGAATCAGTTCAGCCCTCTTTGGTCCTGAGTGAACTTTAGCTTACTTCAGACTCAAGAAATCATGACCCAGTCCTGAGCTACATTATGTAAATCTACTGGGTCATTATTTAAAGAAAAATATGTATTTGTGATTACAGTGGTCCCTCGTATATCGCGGAGGATGCGTTCTAAAAATAACCCGCAATAAATCCATGAAGTAAGTTTTACAATTATTATACATGTTTTAAGGCCGTAAGACCCCTAACCACACACTTTTATAAACTTTTTTACACGCATTTTGTACAGTACTCCCTTAGCCAATCAGGACACAGAGCACAATGCGTGTCCATACTGTACAGTACACTGTAAAAAAAAGCATGCAAAATTACACTAAAAAAATCCGAAAAGTGAACCGCGATATAGCGAGGGACGACTGTACTCATGTTTTCATTTACTATAAATAAATTAAAACAGTTTTATGTGCCAATATCATGAAACTTACAGTGGTTAGTTAATACAGAGGAGTCACTATTTTATCCTCTATTTTTTATCCTCTCTTTGTGAATCCAAGAACAGGTCACGTACAATTTCTAAAAAAAAAAAAAAAACATTGTATGTTTTGGCACTAATCAGTCCAGCTGCAGTCGACAGTGATTATTCTGTCTTCATGTTCGCTGGACGCTCTGCATCTTTTTGTGCTACCTGGCTACCTAGGCAGCATGTCCTCTAGGTCTGCCACGACATAGGCGACCACAGCCCACAGTGCTGAGCAGAGGTTCATTTCTCGAGGGTCCTGAACGCTCATGGTATCACCTTCACTGTGGTGGAACCAAAAGTATCGACTGTCTGCCACGTGGAGGCTAGCACCTGAAAGAGAGAAAAAGATGAAATGCAAACTGTTCTGCTGGATGTCACATGTTGAAGAGTCAATTGATCAAACAAATGTGGACACAGAGCCAATATATAAAGAAATGTCATTACTTCATCTGCATGGATCCTCCAGGACTATAACTCATCAAAGCTGGTTGCCGGGTTTGATCAACCATAAAACAGTGAAGGAGTAAAAGGAGAAAACCTCTGACTGTTCTCGGTTTCGATGAAACAAATTTCACTTCTCATTATGGCGACCTTTCCATTTCATCATGCTTATCAACTTGTTCTTTAGACTGTCTGGCCTGATTTGGTTTGCTGATGTACAGTCATTATTGGAATAACAATATGTTGGCAGAAACAGGGGCTGTTTATTACTTCTGATGTGCTGGGAGCTTTAGTTTAGAAGCAAAACTTAACAATAAATCTTGAGATGGTTAATTATATGTACAGTACAGTCACTTCGATGTACTAGCAATCAGCTGTAGTATAGTATGGTGTTCAATGGCAGTTTTCTGACTTCCTTTTTCTAGACAAAACTGAAACTGTATGAACATCTTGTGAGGTTAGCAACGTTTTCAATGTGGCCCTGTGGTTCACATTTTGCTTATTTCACTTGTTCCTTTGAGTTCCTGTCATCGAGGTCTAAAGGACAATGGAGAGTCCACATGACTCTGTGGGCAGCCGTGACTATTTTTTTTTCTTTTCTTTTCTACCTTTTCAGAAATCTCTTCATAGAGAGACATAAGTGAATGATACATTAGTGAATGTAACAATCAAGACCTGGACTTTCCTCTGGTACAAATGGTGCAATGGAATAAAATGCATGTGCAGCAAATTAATCAACTTATGTAATGGGCTTAACAGTAACTTCTGTCCAAGTTAAATGGTGCTATTCCCAGGGTTTTCTTCACTCTGACACACATCACATTCTTAACTTAGTGAACACAGTAAATCCCTTAAAGAGTAGGGAAGCAGAGCTACCTTCAAAGTGCCATTTAGAAAGCCACCAAACCCTCAGCTGCTCCGCTGGAACTGTTACACGTTTGATAATGGCAGACTGTCACTGTATCCACGCAGCACAATCTCCTTCTTTAACTAACTCTCCTCGCCTTTGCTTTACAGCAGGAACGCTTGCGGTGCCTTGTTATTGAAATGTTTAAATTATATGTTTCAGTTCCTCATCTAAAGGTTATATAACAATGTCTTTTTGTGTACGTTCCAATTTCACTTCTACAAAAAACTAGACAGAGACGAGGGGGGGGGTGTTTGGACCACTACATCTTTACCAAAGCCGCAAACATTACAACACACGTTGTAAGCGTTAAAAGCAAAAATCATGAAAAGTAGCTATACTGTACATACTATGCTTTTACCCTTACTGCTGAACGATCAGCTTCAGTGGATTCTGTACTTTTTATCCATCCAAACACTCTAGGCAGAAAAAGCACTCCCTGGACATATCCTGAGTAAGATTAATTCAATAACAATATTTATGTTAGAAACCTGGTCTCACTCCAAAATGATAAAAGGACAAAAAGGTTTTTTAAATTTAATCCAGGGATGTATGATTCAACATTCAAAGAATGGAAAAAGGAATGAATGCATTTTGTGCTGTTACTGAAAATGGAGAACAAAGAAGTTTTTAAAATTTCTTTAGATATTATTAACTGAAAGGATATTTTATCAACAAAGTAAAAAGGAGACACCTGAAAAAAAGAAGAAAAAAAGAATCCAATGGCAGAATCTAGTGCAATGCATTGATTATTATTTCGAATTTTTAAATAATTTCTAAATATTCACATGGGGAGAATTTAATTGGAAAATCTCATTTGTTTCTTTATTACCCTAAACATAAGGCAACAAACAAACTATAGGTAATGTGGCCATATAGATGCAAATCATGCTAAAATCTCCTGGAGATGCCTGAAAATAGAGAAATACATGAGTGAATACGGTGATGAAATATTGGAGTATTTAATCCCCAAGAATGTTTCATTTTAGACCAGGCCAATATAACTAAAAAGATGCTGAGGGAAGATAGTTATTGGTCAAAGTTCTGCTCACAGCTTAAGGACATTAAAAGATACTCGCTAAAAGGTGACCCACCCACCCAATGGTTCGATATAGTACACACACAAAAAAAAAGACTTATCCTTTAAGACTGAAAAAAGAAGAGAAATGGGAGTAAAATTGATTAGGTTTAGAAACATCAGTACTGTATTTAGTTCATAGCACATTACTACATGTAAAACTATAGTCTCGTCTTTCCATTTATATGTTTTAATTTTAAGTTTGAATTTTACTAGCACTGTTGCCTCACAGCAAGAAGGTTCCTGGTTCCGCTGTGTGGAGTTTGCATGTTTCTCCGGGTATAAATAAATCCTAAAGTTTCAATTGAGATTCAGACATTCCTCTTCTGGTGATATATCTGCTCCCACTTCCTAATACTATCAATCAACCAATCAAACTTTATTTGTAAAGCACTTCACATACAAAACATATAACACAAAGTGCTTTCTCTTCAGAAGAGGTTTAACCATGGCGGACTTAAGGCTAATAGGAAAGAGAATAATTCACAATGATGTGCGACTGTTCCTCCAACACACTATAAACTGTTTCTGAAATACATGTCGAAGATTTCAGCTGGGACTTAACTTTTACCTCGCGTAAAAGCAAAGGTTCTTGGGTGTTTTTATACATAGGTTGAAACTGACATGGATTTAATCTTATAGTACCTATATTAAAAGAGGATGTGATTCTGTGTACACAGCACTTCCAATGAAAAAAAGAGTGGTTATCAAAAAAACAGAACCACAGAAAATACTTCCTATTTCAGGTTTCTGTTTTTTATGACAGTAATCTAAAAAGGCATTCAGGATATTGCACCACATGAATTTTCACTGGACTGAATCATCCTATCATGAACATTTGTTTCCCGTTGCAGACAGACAGTTACATTGAATATACTGAGTGATCAGCTGACCTGGTACTCCTGCCTGCATCCACGGTGAGATGTCTGTCCCTTCTCCATGTGGCTCCAGTTTGGTTGTGTTAATGGGAGCCAACAGTTTGACCACTTCTTCCATCACCTGTCGATACACACACAGTGAAGAGCTTTTCAACTCGTCACACCAACGATTTGCAGACACGGCTCAGCATTGTTTCAAACATTGTAATGCCAAGATGCATTGTCTTACGTGGTCATTGTCATTCAAACACAGTCTGTGGTAAACCTTTTGTAATCATGTAAGAAGATGTTATGGTGCCACACCCACATGCAAAATACAGCAGTTCTCCAGATGGACATAGAGTTTCTCCATTTACTACTGTGGATTGAAATGCTCCACAGAGACTACACTGAGGTTAAATGGGAAGTTCAATGTTGGGACTAGTTAAAAATGTCCAATTTAGGTCTGACGTGAAGTAGGGAGTAAATGGATACTAGTTTTTGCCACTTTGCAGTATCCTTTTAGCCTGAATAAAGACTGATAACTGTGTGACGGCATTGTGTTTTCAGTCCTACCTTTCGTGCTGCATCATTTCCAGTAAACTGCAGACCCAGTGGGGTAAATGTCCCCAAGTCAGACTCCATGACCAGGTCAAAATTAGAGATGTTGATCTGGGTGGGGAGGTGAAGAAAAAGGAGAGAGCATGACCACATAAAAAATACAATACAATGGGAATGGTGAGCCACTCACTAATCTTTATATAAAGGCCTTAAACATTTTAAGCACAGCTACTTTCAAACCAGAGGACGCTCACTCAACCACTGGGAGTTGCTAGTAGAGCTGTTTGAAATCTAATTATATATCAAAGAGAAGAACTTGACAGTCCACATGTGGAGTTATGGTTCATTGGTGAAAAAACTAAACCCGTGCCTCTGTTTTGAAGAGTGCAGTTTATTATCAAGGGCCAAGGCCTGCTAGGCAGTCAGAGCTCTACAGAGGTAAACTTTGTAACCCAATTTGCTGAAAGTACGTTTCTATTTCTCATGAAATCTATACTTCCTCCGCAACGCGGTCTGACCCTTCCTGCCTCTTACTTCAGATCAAATCAACTTTATTGTCACAATCATACACAGGCCAGCATGGTGAAATATGTTCTCTGCATTTAACCCATATTAAGCAAATCCAGTTCTAAGGCAGTGCCTTGGTCGAGGGCAGTTACAGAAACAGCATTTGCTTCACTGCCTGTTACAGTGTGCTTCCTCTCAGGCGCTGCGGTAACAGTAGACAGTACCTTGTGTAGATTATAGTACTGCTGCGCTCCAACTCCACCCTGCTCTTCAGCTGTCCACAGCACTGTTCGCAGTGTCCTCCTTGGACGCAAACCTGGAAATGGATGAAGCCACGCAAAGCAACAGAGATGCAAATATATACAGAAAGAAAAGAGCTTCAACTTAATAAATTACATGAATACTGGTGAAAATACTGCAGGTTTTCTTTAGCACTTGTAATTCACACAGTTTCATTGTATTGTCATACCTGGACCTTATACTCTCGGCTGATTGAACCTGTCCCTGGCTTGCTCAGATGCATTCTTTTGTCCATAGGAATACAGTGCTGTACATCCGAGTCTGTTTCCTAATTATGTGTATTCTTGATCCTCTGCAAACAGTCAGAGGAAATTACTGTTTACAGCCAAAGGAATTGTTTTGTAATTTGTCCCTAAGTTTGGAACTACATACTCTGCTCACCCTTCATGGTATTCACTGAATGGCTGTTTGAGTATAATGAAGGATCAGTATAGAAACTATATTTTGCTTTTGTACACTGTTCTAGAGTTGATCTCAGTAGGACAGAAAGGTTGCATAAAGTTAAATAATAAAGTTAATCATTTACTTGACTTTGTTTGCTTATGAGCTTGTATGAGCTTGCAGCTGTTTGTTTTTTGTTTTTTTTTGCATTTCTACAGAACTTAAATGTTTTTTTCTGGCTAAGTACATCTGCACTCCACCGTGCACTGTTTATCTGTGAGTCTATATGGTATGTTTGTCTCTATATTACCTAAGTCCCTGATGAGCGACAAGGCCTCCCACGAAATCATGGCTCCACCTCCATCGTCCATGGCGCCTTGGCCCACATCCCAACTGTCCAAATGACCGCTGAGTAAGACGACCTAATAGATTGGACAGATACAGAGATAAACATAGAACAAGAGACTGAGAGAGTGTGGTGGGACAGCTTTGCTATGTGCATATCCATGGTAACTGGACTATTCATCTGATTTGAATTAAACAAGTACAAGAGATACTGTATCAGACAAGCTATCTGATTCATACCCTGTCTACATTTTATCAAAGCACACACAAACACATGACACACACACGACGTGCATCAAATCTGACTCAGTATTTCTAATAAAAAACTATTTTAATCAGCGAGAACAGACTCAAATACAGGAAGACAAAGACAAAAACACACAGTTCAGAGTGTTAGCCCGGTTTCCAGGAATTTTGAGGGGTGGGATTCCCGTCAGAGCAACGCACTTGACCTGATGTTCCAGGTTACAAAACATTCTCTGGCCTGAGCGAGCCCAGTCTGAACAATGACCCCGAGGCCACTCATTCCATCACAATCTTAGACAAACAGAAATGCTCTTTTTTCTTTTTTTGCTATGCAAGTGGCATGGCTCAGTGTCAGTCCATCTGTTAGTCAGTCCACTACTTGAATATTGTCCAGACTATCAACTATTGGGTGGATAAAATGTTACGCATGCATTCATAGTGACCAAACACAAATCCTTTCATTTTTCCACAAGCACCACCAATGGCAAGAAGTCCAAATTTTAGCAAAATATCCTGAAAATAGGGCACATTTATTGACGTCATCCTCTATCCTCATGATATGCTAAATTGAGATCTTGAAGGACACAGGAAACTTTGTTAATGACGTTTAACTCAGCAACAGTGTGTCTCAGTACAGATTCAAATATCTGTCTGCATGGCTGTAGACTTATTATTAGACACTTATCTGCTTAGAGCTGACAGTAGCACCAGAATACCTAAGAAATAGTTCAATAGTAAGAACATAGATAAATGTTGTAAATGGGTGGACTATAAACTTTTACATGGCGTAGAAATACACAGTACTCTGTGCTGTGTGCAAGATCCATGAAATACTGAATTGGTTTTCCGCCTACCTCTAAATCCATTTCTCCTAACATGTATGTTTTCTAAGTAAGGGTTTATCCCAGGTTATGGCATACACCAGGTATTTTACAGTGGAGTGCTCATGAACATACTGATCTTGTAACAGTTCAAGGCCCCAGCAGTGTTGAAATATCAGGAGATTCATATAGAATTTCTTTTACTTGTACATTGGTCAAGTTCAGGCTTTTTGTTTAGTTTACATGGTTACACTGCTCCCCTTACTTCTGATGGGTGCAGCTACCTGATTGCCATCAGCAGCTTTTTAATCATGCGTCGACAGTAGAGACAACTAAATACATTGTAGCTAACACAGTTTAAATCCATAAAGTATGAAGAATATGTTCAGATGTGGTTCAGTGACGTGTCGTTCAGCTGGGGATAAAATGTTTTCAACTAAAACACACTGACATTTATGATCGATACTCACAGCAGTCACTGTCTAGCAACATGACTTGTGTTTTAGGCATAATCATAAACAGGAAGCCCACACATTAGGACACTTTAGATTTTTTTGTTGTTGTAAGTGGAAAAAAAAAAAGAAAATCCAAGCCACTCATCATTCTCAGATGACTGGTTAGAGAAAAGCTAAACCGTGGAAATGACTCACTTAAACCTCACATGTGAATCGCACACACACTCCGACCACAATTGGTGCTACTGCCAACAGGAGCACAAAGTCACAGAGCCAGGGATGATGTCAACCATACCATGTGTTTCATTTCCCCTTTCTGTAATAATTGGTTCCAGATCAGAATAGTAACAGATTACATCAGCGATATTCCTCTAATCCAAGTCTTCTGTCTGATTTTTCAGTTGCACAAATTAAACCTGACAGATTGCTGTGTGTAAGGAAGAAGAAACTAAGATTGTGTTCACTGCCAGCAATCAAAGTCAGGACATTTGTGTTAGACCTTCTTGACTCAAGAGGCTACAAGGAAGTAAAGGCTTATACACATACAGCTCATACTCACACTCCTGGGAAATTCCCAGTGCAAACGCTATCCACATTCATTGGCCAACAAAACTTATATGATATTACATGGCGCACTGAAGCCTTACTCCCAAATGCAATTTATACACTTCCCTAACAACAATAAAAACACTCATGCTCCAGGCAACCTCTGCCTATACACACAACAGTGTGCATCATGATTCACAAATGACACATGAAATGTCACACAGGCTTTAAGTTTATGATACAGTTAAATAATAATTTAAAAAATAATAAATCAGTTTGGTCAAGTCGTCTCTCCCATTTTCAGTTCTGTTTCCAGTTTTTAGTTTTGTTTTACACAGGTTTTATCACTAATATTCACAAAGAAGTATTATTTATATGTAGAATATTTACATATCCTGCTCAGCTATTTGGAACATGCTAATTCAACCTAACTGGGGTTGTCCCTGTAAATGGGAAATGCTGATCCTGCTCCTCATCTACGGTTATTCAGGCACGACAACTCTGAGCAGACAGTACAAAAACTCTCTTCCTAGGACTGTAAGTTAGATCTGCCACACTGTGTACCCATGTCAGTGTACCCACACTGGGCAACAGTGGTATCTTACTCCCTCTCCTTTATACCTACACACATTTGGATATCTGTGCAGCGGCACCTTATCTGTTTTTCAGGTCTGACCTGCTAAACGTGCCTGGGTCTTATCTACAAACCCACTAAAGGCCTACGTGTGATAGGTCAGGTTTGCTATGTGCAGGGATAGGCTTTGATTTGACTAGTGTGATTGAGGAGTCTAAAAGTGGAAAAAGTGGGGACTAGAAGTTGCACATAGTTGTCTGTCTATGTGTTCACCCTGAAAGACTAACAACTTGTTGTATGACACCTTTAGCCCAATCCATACTCGAATCTCATTAATTGATTCTATTTGCAGGTCAGTGTCCCTGCAAAACTTTCATGCACAGTGAACTAGTCACAAAACACCAAGATTGATTGCAGGATCCAGTATTTCAGGACAAGAAAATCCACCAGAAAGTGGAATGAATTCATCTTTCTGTGTGTTTACATTAACATGCGTACACAAATCACAACTCTGCATATACCAAAAAAGGATATGTTAATTTCAGCAGGCCTGTAATTTCAGCTGAGCTGTTTAGACTTACCAATAGAAGGAAAAAAAATGCAGTCATCTGTGAAAAAATGCAGTAAGGGTTAGCTTGTTGTAATTTATATAAATAACCTCATATGGTCAGGGTTTGCGGATTCATGAAAATAGGAAGCCACTGCAGAGGCATTTCTTCTTCTTCATTCTAATTTATATGAACGTCTACATAAAAAAAAAAAAACAGAATTAAGAGCTGAATAGTTTGTTTACACAATCCTGCGTTCCCATAGAAACTTTCTTAATTCTGTCTGACTGAAAATGGCACTTCTCTTGCATTTCCAACTAAGCCGAGTCTCAGCGATACTCTGGAAAGATTAGATCACACAGACTAAACAGCTGTGGGAATATCTGGAGTCAGCAAAAAGAGGTTAGTTCCTTGTTCCACCTAACCGAGAAAAAGACAGAGAGAAAGACTAATTAAGAGAGACGAGAACATAATAATAGGGCCTTCCTTCTGGATAAGACATCTGTTTCCCTTACAATTCATTTTGGTAGGCCCACCCAGAGAGATTTCCCCCACCACTGAAAACTGGAAAAGAAGAATAAACAAGTCAGAGAGGTAGGTCTGTGATGGAAGTGGGAGTTCTACCTGCTCAGGGTGCTGCCAGCCAGTTATCTCAACCACTGTGTTGTAGGAGTCGGCAGTCCGGCAGCGTCTTGGCTTCCATTGTGAGTCTGACCACAATCTTCTGCCCTCTCTGTGCCATACGCCACATCAGCTCAGCATCCTCCACAGTGATACAGGCTGTAGGGATGCGATTCACTCCATCTTGGTAGTCCTGCCAACCTGTGTGGGGACTGACAAAGACAAAGATGTACATTACACCTGAAATTCAGGATTAAATGTCAGAGGGTCATTTTCAGAGACACAAAGACAGATACCTGTTAATAGAGAATGGTGTAATGGATCGAATGAGCTGTGGCCACAGCTCCCACTTTGGCTGCCTCAGAGGCGCCGTAAGCACGGTAAGCCACAGTTTCCCCATAGCTGACAAATGGCTGGTTAAAGACCACAATCTTCCCTACAGCCTCGTTGGCTCTACGCTTCAGTTCCTCAAAAGACTCAACTACCAACACTACGGCCTCGATGCCTGGAGAGATAACAGTGAGACGGTGAGGAGGTGTATGATAGATGACAGGCATTACAATTATTTTATTCAGTATAGTCTTTACCTTCAGGTGGTGTCCCTACACTGCTACCCAATCCAAGTATGGCCAGACTTTTGGCCCTGGGCATAATCATTTCTGCACTCTCCTTCCCTCTCACCCAGTGTGGGATTTTGACAGGCTCTGGAGAATAATAGGATGAGACAAAACTGCTATTACCTTCAGCAGAGGACAAGAAACTGCAGAACAAGATCCTTTAATTTGCAACTCAGGTCCTCAATTTATCCTCACTGCACACTTCTCAAATCTTGCATGCAGCGAGAGAGATATCACAGCAGACTCACCTAGATGTACGTCCAACCCATCCTTTGTTATAGTATTGTACATGTATTTGATAGCCAACTCCAGATTGTGTGAGCCACTGACACGGTTCCCTATGGTGTCGGTGAAGTCAGCTAGCCGCCTGTAAGAGCGGTTCTGGGCAGCTCCAAACACGGCCAGGTCAATAATCTTTTTGGCCACATCAGCGTAGCCTGCTACCTCTGCTATCATGTCTGAGACTGGGTTCACACAGAAACACACACAAAGTAAGTCAGGTTTGATATATTTTATATATAGTATATATATTTTTATACATTGCATACAGTACTGTTATATATTCTTATTTATTTAAAATTCAAGACTTGTACAAAGACCTGCCTCAAAAACATTATGCATAACAGGTCATGGCTGAAACACAAACATACAGTGACTACCTCACACAGTGTAAGTCAGCGGTAATTTAACTGTGATCTGCAACAACTTGATTATTACGTTGTTGTAATACGATGTTTTCTAATATCCCAAAAGAGAGAATCACAGGAATGGATCTAGCGTTTATATTTAAAGTAGGATTCTGGTGCTAGTTTTCCCCCCAGTATTTAACCCTCTGTGGTCCAAGCAAGGCTTTCTCAATTGCTTTTGCAATCTTTGGCGACTGCTGCTTGAACAAAGAAACTGATGAGGAGTCTGATCACCTACACACTATAAATATAAGAGGGGCGTAGGAGGGCTTTGGTTACCTTTCCTTTCAGTATGATTGGACGCAGCCCTGGCTGGGTGAGGGTGACAGTCACATTGAGATGACAGCGTGGAGACAAACATGAAGAGGGACAGGATGAAAGGCACTCCAGCTTTCAAGGCCATCTGCAGACAGAAAGAAAACATCAGATTATAAATGTGACAGTCACATGGATTATCAGATGCTTAATTAAACTCTAACAGGGATCAATCACTTCAATGGTAATCTGTTATTTAAAGGGGCTATAGCCGATTATAGATTATCCAGAGTAGGTTAAAACGAAAGTATCTGTTGACAAAGACTTCATGCTGAGTAGCACTACAGACGTGCCTGGTAGTGGCATTAAAATGAGTTAGTTTTGGACACTATAAGAAAATGTTAAAGTGAGCTGACATCAGCTTTTACTTTCAGTTCAGGACAGACACTGGCTGAGCTGGTCTGTTTGGATACTACTCCACCGTGACAACAAATCAAATCAAACACAATGGGCTTTATATCAACAACCAACCGTCAAACCATAGATTTTATAAATCTATCACCCTGCTCTGGTTAAACTAGACAATGTTAGACAGACTTCAACAGGCGGACACAGGATGCAGAGACACGTCTCTACAGCGACGCTGAGCACTGACACTTGAATTAAAACCTCCATACAATAACACAAATGCAAACCTTTGAGGCCAGGTTAGGTGTCTTTGTTTTCGTTGATGTTACAACACTTTGTGCAGGTTACAAGACGTGAACACCGGGCTGTAATAAAAACACCATTTCCGTCTTCCGGTCCGACTGTTTCACAATAAAAGCGGCATCTCTCTACACATATCTAGCAGTAAATAAACTAAAGACACTTCCAACATGAACAAATATATATTAATGAAAAGAAAGCAACTGTACAATAATTTATCTATTCAACAATTCAATATGTAACTACAAATACTCAACAAAGTTTTATATTGTATGACTGCTAATCAGTTTATTGAAATTACACACAAAGAAAGCACAAAAGACTGTTCAGATTATTGTATGCATTTAAGCAAAACACACAAAGATTCACGCCCAGGCAGTTTAAAGAACAGATCATTAGAATTAGACTGGTTTTAGGATTAGTATTATTATTTACAGCTGATACTATTTTCAACAGTTAATTAGAGATATATAATTTAATTCAAATGCAGATCAAATTAAATATAAAGTTCCAAATGCAATTTCAGCATAAATCGAGTGTTCTCAAAATGTGTATCGTTCCACAACATTTCTAAAAGTATGTCATGCCCTAGTTAGTAGAGTTACTAATCTGTGATGATTTTCAACAGGGTTCAGTATGAATTCATTTGCTTTTGAACAACATGGAGCTGGGATGTAGGGATGTAGTAGGGGGCTGCAGCACCCCCTAAAATCTGACATGATTAAAAGCATCAGTTAAGCTGATGACTTTCTCCTTTTTATTTATTTATTCTTTTACTAGTATTGGTGGTAGAGAATTGACTAGAGTGCATAAGTAACTGCAATTACTGACATGTATTACATGATGTGTGTGGTTTGGTTACAGGTCTAAGTAATTAAATATATCTAATAACTGTCCTCGATTTACAAGTCACAGCTGTTGAACAATGTAAATGTATCAAAGAAAGGGGGCAGCTTTATTACACATAGGGAAGTAAAGTAAATAAGTAAGTGAGGCTGCAGAGACATATTCCTCTTTTCAAAGAAACAACACACCATCCACCCATTTTCTGTAAATGTTTGTCCTTATCAAGATCACTGGGGGGCTGGAGCCAATCCCAGCTGGCAGTGGGCGGGAGGCGGAGTACACCCTGGACAAGTCCCAACACAACTTTATGTATGATGAAATATATTGTTGACACTTTGACTTTTAAATTGCAGAAATTAACTTCCTAGCAACGCAGGCTGCTGGTATCCTCACATAATGGGGCATTTTTATATAATCTTCTTCTTTTTGTTTCCATATCTCCTTGTCAGCAATTTTACTTGCCAAAAAGATGTCCATTGCTTGGAATGTAGCGTGTCCACAGCATATAAAACATAGCACTTCTCTGCCCACATCCCAATCTGCGGTTTTCATCCCCCATCCATCTCCACCACCAATCTTCTTTGTTTCTCTGCAGTCATTGGCATCCACTGTAAATGACAGAGTAAAACTCTGTGAGAAGAGAGGGAAGATTGTAGAAGATGTAACGTTATTTGTCACTGTATTTATAAAATACAACAAAACAGGAGTTTAACTTCTGTTTGCTTTCAGCCACTTGCTTCTTACGTACCACAAGACATTCAGCATCTTCCTGCATTTCACCAGCCATTTGTGTTTTCGTTTCTGCATCAGATTTCGGAAAACATCTGACCATTTGGCTCCATTCACATGCTGCTGGCTTGGTTTAACACAGTGGTTAAAAAAACTTTTTTTTTTTCTTTCTGGCACCTACATTTAGGAGGATGTTTCTTGCAGCTGGGAGGAAATGTTTTTCTATGCTACTGTGCGAGAGCACAGTGAAAAAAAAGAAGCTACAACTCAAAGTGCCTTTACCTGCAGCTGACCTTTCAACGTGGGCGCATTTAGCACATCATGACCAATAGGTCAAACCCAGTCAGAGTTTTCATTTGTTGACACTATGAATTTCTGCACAATTAGATGATTCGGAATCTAAGTTTGCTGTTTTTCACACAGTGAGTACACTAACAACAAAACACAAGTTTGTGACAACATAGAGGCTCCAAAATATTGCATGGAAACATAGAATCACTGCCTCAAAGGCCAGGAAGTACAAAGTTTGTCTGTCAAAGAAAGGAGGGATGAAAGGGGAAAATGTAAATAAGAGGACAATGTGTACAATCACATCTCTCTTATTGTGCTGTGGATGTTTGTGTATGATACTAAAAAAAGAAATCTATGCTATTATATTCAGACCAAACTGAAGTAAAAGAAAGACAAAGAGCCAGTATTGCATTAAAGCCACATCTTTATTCAGTAGTGAACCTCGTGAGATACACCATTTCAGCAACATAGCTCTCTATTGGCCACCTCTGCTTATGTCACTATTTTCTAGATTTTTGGTTGGTCCCCTCCATTTTGTAGGTGTTAATTTGTTCAAATCAAGGCTTCAGTGAATTCATATTCAATTTCGATTAAAATGAAAATTAAAGCTGCTATATATTTACAAAGAACTTATCCTACTTTAATCATTTATTAATGTACTCATATGAAAAAAAAGTATTTCAAAAAAGCTAGACAACTGATGATGAAATTGAAAATGAATTGAACCAAGGCTTGTCAAATACACTAAAAACATAAATATAAAACAAACTGAGCAGTAGGCACAAAGAGGCTTTGACCATGTGTAAATACTGTACAATACCAATTTATCACTGACATATTACCTGGATTATGGTCTAAACAAGTATAAATTAATACACATAAATTATAGTATCATCAACATACTGTATAAACATTATAGAAATCCTAGAAGAGAAAGGTTATTGCGTGTCAGCACCTGTCGGATTGCCAGCAAGTGCTAACCTGTTGTCTTAACCCTATGGGTATGGTTTATGTCAGACATTTCTGTTGTCTATGTCAACAGAAATGTAAAGAGTTTCTCCCAAAACTATTCTGTTCTCGAAGGTCAAAGCATGACACCTATCTTGTAAATGAATGCATAAAATGTATTGCGAGGCACTGAGGATTCAAGTGACAAATCTCATGTTTTAACAGTAAGTCACAGTGGGTTAGTGAAAAGGTCGCCCTGTTTATTCCAGCCATGATGAATAGGTAGTTTGCATTTGCATTTAGACAAAATAGAATAGCTTTAAAATAGTCATTTCTAATATGGCAAAGGAATTGTTTCATGTAAACACTATTAAGTAGCCTCAATGAAAAGACAAAAAAAAATGTCAATCAAAATGTCAATAGACCCAAAAACTGCCGCTGATAACAGCAGTGACTTCTGACACAGGATATACTAGAAACAAACAAAAACTGACTTTACAATCCGATAAAGAGTTGCCTATATCAATTTAATGTTCATTATTAAACTCAAAGTCAGAGCAACTGAAAAAAAACCCATTGTGAAACCCATTTCACTGAGAATGTGTGGGTGTATGGGGGCAGGTCTAGTCCTCATAGTTCAACTACTTCTCTGTATGTATCAACCATTGATCCCAGTCATCTTGATCACCAAAGCTGGTTGGAAAAAAATGTAATTGACCTTTTGATAAAGACTATATAAAGGTCACCAAGTCATTTAGACCATTTTAATAAGAGGCTGATGTGAAAAGTATTGTTCTTTGACACATATTAAGCAGTAGGCAGCTAGTGACTATATATAGGGGGGGGGAAGTATATATATATATACATATATTTTATTTGACAGGTGGTATACAAGTAATAATACTGTGCTACCAAAAAAGAATCTGACCCCATTGTCATTGCTGTTGACTGTCTCCTAAATGTCTCTAAAAATGTCCACTGCTTCTTTGGTTGGCTGGTTGAGGTAAAGACAGATAAGAAGAAACCAACAGTGGCACTGTAACTACCTGAAATTAAGAATAAATTCCTGATTTGGGATAATCCAGTTAGTTACGTTGAGAGATAAACAAAGATGTCTATAATTTTAACTCTCCAAGTCCGGACACTGTATGTTGTAAGAAAAACACTAAATGCCATCACTGTCCCTTTAAGTTCAAACCTGCTATTGTAGCTTTAAAGAGTTGACAGTCTGAAAGGAATGTTCTTTGGCTGTCGTCAGATAACGTCGGTCACCTCTACGGTTTCTGAATTATAGTCGTTAGCCTTGGCTCTACCTTTGCAATCCTGTCCGCACAATGCTGCGCTCAGTCACCAAATAAAAGCTGAAAAATACCCTGAAAATATTACTAATGTTGGACAAATGCAAGGCTGAGGGACTTTTACTGTCTACTGAATGAATAAAATGATAAAAGGACTGAAATCCCATTTTAAAAATGGCTTATGGAAATATAATCTCTAAACATCAAAACACATTGTAAAAGCTACTAAAAGTAATTCTCCCAAAAAGACAAATAAAGCACATTTATATTTGGTCAGCTCTATAAGTGTCAAATATCTATGAAAAAACAACAAAAATGTACCTGCAGAGTAACAATCTCTCATAACAATACTGGACAGCATATTGAAAAATCATATTCATTTCTCATAACAACAACAACAAATGTTCAATTCAGCAAACAAAGCATACAGAAAATGAAATGTAACAATGGAAAATGTTAACAAATCTGACCTCAAACAAAGGCAAAGGGTTTTAATTTTTGTAGGCCTTTCGTAATACTAGTCCCATACAGCATTCAAGATGCATTAAGGCTAATTATACGTTTTGTGAACTTTCGACACTGATAAGCTAAGCTGCGACAGTTCAGGCAGTAGTTCTGCTAAACGGGACGATCGATTGGTCTGTATTGCAGAACAAAGTCCTGCCCAGAGTAGTTCAGCTTGGAAGTAATGTGGGTCTAAAGGCAGTGTTGTCAATACTCTGAAGTTGACTAGTTCCGTTTCATTGTGACAGTCTAGACATGATTCCTTTCTTAAAATTTAGGATGTGAATTTAATGTCTAACTCCCTTCCTAGAGTGGAATGATAGGAATGTATTTTAATAGTCCTATTTGTTCTCTAATGACCTCCTCTTCACCAACAACGCATATAGAGATGTAAATGGGTAACAGAAGGTAGGAAAGGATGAAAGAAAAAAAAAAGGGAGCACTGCAGAAACACAGAGATGTTTGACTTCAAACTTCAAACTCAAAGAGAAATCATCTTAGTTGTTTATGGATCCCATCCATTCTCAGTTCTGATTGGGGAGGAGACAGATTCCATTTAAAGCCCCTCTAGGTTTGTTCAGGCGTAGAACTCCTTGGTGGGCGCTTTGTGATAGGTTGTTGTGGAAAGTTTGGTGTCCCCCAGGTCATAGCTACCTTCGTCCTTCTTCTTCATACGGTAGGCGAGGAGAAGGAGGAGGAAAACAGCACAGAGGAATCCAACCACTCCACATGCTATCACCGCTGAAAGGCATGAAGAAAGATTAAAATATATATCACACACTTGCTGCAAATCTAAACTGTCAAGTCAACTAGACTTTTTAGCAATACACTTAGTTTAATAAGTCTACTACAAACTGTAACTAATACAAATTTAATACAGCTTTAACATGGCATCAACAGAAATTTAAAAAATGCCCTATGCCACAAAAACCTTAATCTATCTTTTGCTTTTAGGGATAAAAATGAATAATCCCACTAAACTAGAAATGTGTAAACAATAAAAATATAGTAAAGCCTAATAGATATCTGTGATTACCTGCCAGCACTTCCGTCCTCTCCCACAGGTTCTCAGAGGTCACCTCTTCGGGAGAGTCCACATCATATATCCTGACGCCATTTCCCACCATAATTCCATTTTCGAATTCTACAATCTGGACATCTTCAATGTCCTTGGGTGTTGAGACGTCCCACCTATCCAGACTGTTGTCCTCCTCTGTATATTTGCTTGTAGTAGTTTCAGTGGGAGACATGCTGGTGGAGCTGGTACTCTCTGTGAAGAAGTCAGCTGTTGGTCCAACATCTACGACCTAGAAGAAAAGATGTACTAGTTGAGCTTTTAGTTCTTATTATTACATGTTGCAGAAATACTAAAAATAGATATTCCATACAATGGATTTATTTATGCAAGGGTTTGGTTCATGGATACAGTCTGTAAATCATGTCCGAAGAAATGTCTTGACAGGATATAATTACACCACTTGTAATATCATTTTGAATCTTTTAAATAGTCTACAGTATATCACTAGTGGTCTATATTGGGTCATAGATTTTCAAACTCAGTGATAAAGATTTGTATAAAGGGAAATGCAGTATTCAACCTTCTTTTCCCCTTCAGGGAATATGAATGTAGTTTTCTTGGTGTCCTTCATTGTGGTTGGTGTATGCTGGCTTTCTGCTGCTGTGGTCGGTGGTTCACGAGGAGGGTTTGCTGTTGGCTGTGGCTGATTTGGAACCATTTCTTTGGAGACTGTGGTCCTGGAGAAGTTAAGGAACTTCATGAGTCTCTCCTCTTCATCCGTCATGTGGGTGAAAACTGAGATGGAGGAAATAATCACAGCAAATTCAAAAACAGATTTCGGATATTCCTTTCAACCTAACACCATCACTGAGTCATTGCTGTGTAAAGAAAATCGTTCCTATTTTGGTGATTTTAACTTAAATAAATAGCTAAATGTTACTTGGATGGATCCCACTCAGTAAGATAAACAACATATTTTAAAAGCAGTACAGTAGTTTATCTTAAAAAAAACTAATCACGTAGCTAAAACAGAGCGAGTTTCCTCAGCTGGAGGAAGAATGTGCTCCGAGCAGTTGCTTTAACATGCAGGAGGAATGCAATCTTTGACTTTTATAACTTACAGGAATTTACCAAACCACATTTTAATTTACATTGTGGAGAATGCACTGAATCTTGTGAATGAACTGAACACTTTAGTGCAGTATTCTTTTCATTATACTGTTGGCATACAGGTGAATCACCGGTAATAAAGGCAAAGAGTAATCTGACATCTGTGATCCTGCAATAAAACCTCACCTTAATTCCACATCACCCCAGGACAAACATCTGGCACTTTGTGAGTTAGTGAGTGCTTCTGTGTCAGCATGTGCATCTACAGTATGTGGATTGCTCATTTGTCTGAAATGTGAAATTGACTAAATAGAAAGAGTAGGAAACACACCCTAGGCTGAGGTTTACAAAATGTTCTAAACTGTTCTGTAAACTGTGTACTGCTAAAACAAATAAATTGCAATCAAAATCATTTACATTAATCTGTTAAAAAAATAACAATGCAATGCTATTACAAAACAAAGATGGGGGTCTTCTTACTGTAGTCTCCAGATCCAGAGCCTCCAGAACCGTCGATTTCACGATCTTCATCATCTATAGGGAGGTCACCTGATGTTTGACCCTCTAGGTACATATCATCTGTCGTGGAGTGGGGTGACTGGGAGGACACAAAGAGCTGGAAGAAAGAAAAAAATTACAGATATTATTATTCAAGTAGAAGAGAAATACTAACAATGACCTGAGAAGGAGACACATTCCTTCCACTAATTGAAAACATATGTACGTCTCTACAGGTTTGGAGTAAGACAATACTTCTCACAACCACTGACCTACGCTGGCCAAATATGCCAGAATGTTCACTGCTGTCTCTGAGTTTAACCACAGTGTGTACTGCATCCATATTGTAGCACGTACAATAGAGGGACCCTGCTTCCTTGTTCATTTCAAGTGCTGTTGCAGTAATTTGTGATGCTTCGCAGAACCAGACAGCCGAGACCTAAGTGTGTTTATGAGGAGGCGGGAGAGAAAGAGCAGCTTCAAAGACAAGTGGTCAGACACGGGCAAGAAAAAAAGAAACAGTTTCACATTAAGATTGTAGCTCAGGAAAACCTCCCACTAACTCAGACGCTATGCAGGGAGTGTGATGAAAACCAAAAAAAACCACTTGTCTCATCATCTGGAGCTTAGTCTGACAAAAAGCCAAAGAGATGAGGTACTTAAGCAGATGACGTTATCCATTAGTTTGTCTCTATGTCTGAGGCAAAATAAAACTATGGCTATGACAATGTGAAAAACAGCTTAAGAGGACTAGAAAAAACACATAAATCAAAGAAAGCAACCTGATAATGAGTCTGAAATTCAAAAAGGGAGGAAAGGCTCAGCAGATGTTGGTATTAAGACAGTGAGACACACATATAGACGCGGATGAATATGGCCCATTGAGACTAGAGGTATGTCTGGTATGTATACTATGCTTCCACTAACACAGGTGCTGAGAGAGGGAGAAAGGAGAGAGCCGGGAGAAAGAAAGGGAAGGAGAGAGCCAGGGACAGTACTGTATGTTTCCCGTAAAAACAGGTGCTGGTGACATCGAGGACGGTGCGTGAGGAGGAGCACTGCAGGAACTTTTACTGCAATAAATATTCACACTTTCGGGAAGTAGAGGTATAAATCAGTTCTTAAAGTGCGAGTCTTCTCTATGCTATTCTTTCATTTGGGACTGAAGCTTTGTCATTTAGGCAAGAATATAATGAAAGGGCAGCAAACAAAACCCAACAAGTCACGTTGATGGTAACTGCTCGGTAGAATGAGACTAATACAAAAACAGAAGTGCTACAGATCTAAAACTAGAACTGCAATCAAACACACTTAATGTAAATTTAATAATAATCTAAGTCACTTCATTCTGTATAGACCAGAGAACAACATGTATATCTATTTTTGGTATCAATAAACTACTGTAGATCAAGGCTCAAAACAAACTTTACGACTCCATTTCCGTTGTGACTTCTGAGACAAGTGATTTTGATTGAGTCTAACTGAGATGTGACAAGAGAAAGCCTATTCTGAGACAAACCAGATGTTGTGTTCACATTGTGGTGAAACGGGCCAAAGAGAAAAAAAACATTAACATCCATTTTAAATCAAAAGACAGCAGAGTCTCATAATGCCAGGCCTGACTAAAATAGCAGAAGGGGCTCTCACATTCCTGCTGTCTTTAACCAGGGATTACAAAAGCAGATGCTGCGCTTGTCAGAATGAAACACACTGAGACACTCACACAAAAAAAAAAAAAAAAAAAACTGGAACTGCTACAGGCACACGAATGCGATGCTCATAATGTCTTCTCTGTATGTTTTGTTAATACACTGTGCAAATGTTTTTGAGTGGATTACCAAAGAGAGAGAGGGAGAGAGACGTTACTCTCTACAGGTCTGGTGTCTTTAATAGCTTTCAAAGAGGGCAGCTCATGCTGGTGTCTGATGGGAGTGCTCCAGGGAAGGAGGCACACAATGTGCATACTGGAAAATGAGATGGATTCCCTTTTAAGGCCACAACAACTAATCCTACCATGACCTCGGGTCCGTTGAATTCATGCATTGTCAAATACACCACCTGTGCTTCAAACAAAATCACTTGCATACACAGTGAGACATGCTCTCTCCATTATTAAGAATAAATTATAATATCAATAAACAAGGCCATAAAACAGATGTGTGTACAATCCCGACTAAATCCCATATAGATTCCATGATGCTTTAAGGACACTGATGACAGCTTAGCTCTATTGTGATATGAGCAGGCCCAGAGTGGCTGCTTTTTAAGAAAAATTAATGTATTGATTTTTTTGTCGTTTAGTTAATAAGAAGTCGGTAAAAAGTGTGAAAGGCTCGTCACAAATTCCAAACTTGAGGGAGATTTGTTTTCAAATTTCTTGTCATGTCTGACTAACAGTCCAGAACTCGGTCACTTTCACTTCGTGATGACATGACAACAGACCCGAGAAGTTGGAACCAAAGGAAGTTTGGCTAATTGTTTTTACTGTACAGAAAATGTAACATACAAAATCAAACCCAAGAGCAAAATAAAAGCAGCTATCATATTGTGTCTGTCCCCTTTGCCGGGAAGAAGTGGGGATGCCTTGAGGTTTGCAGAAAGACTCGACTGAGCCGCTCAGAGGTTACACACATCTGGAAAACATACATATGTACATAGCTCTCACACATACACACAGACTGTATATAACCATCTGGTATCCTGGTGCTTTGTCAAACTAAAGACATTTCACTGGAAACAGCCAAGTCACAGCGCTGGAACACCACAGAAATGCAATAGTGATGCTGTATTTGAGTGTTACGCAACCTTGTAATCGACAGATCTATATTTTTTGGGTCTGCAGGATTTAAAGTTATTACAGTGAAATATTTCCCCAATGAGCTGGACGTCAATAATGAGAGAGCAGTCGCGCAAAGAGTGAGGTTGTGCAACAGCCAAAAGTACACAGCAGAGCTGTCATCACCATCGGGAGAGAGGCAGCACACAATGCTGCGTTCGAGGGGGTGTATGTTTGACCAGGGCTACGAGTCATAAAATGTCTCACCCCTCAATGTCAAATATGCCTGCTTAGTTGTTTAAAGGTAGTTCTGGTCTCTGAGGCTTCACAAAAGGCAAAATGATTTGCAAACTACAAGGACACTCTAAGAGCTTACACCCCCACCAAGTCTAATGGTCCAGTCCTCTGTGATATGTATCTACAAGCACAGCCACACTATATATATGTCAATGTTAGGGAAAATAAAAAATATATATATATTTGTGTATCCGCCCTGTGATTTGGATCCACTCCATAATTTAATGGGTTCTTCTTTGGCTCACGCTACACCACCCACAGCAGTGTTAGGAAAACCAGCCCCGTAGTTTTTCCGCTGACAAACAAACAGAACAGAAAAGAGGAGGTAATCAAAGAGACAGGAGACAGTTCAGGGTAAATATCACATTTTTGTTACAACTCTGTAGGTCTGGAAAGAGTTTAATAGGTATAGAAAGATATGATATTTTTTCCAAATTCCTCAGTGTGATACTAACACAAGTCATATACCATCTACTTTTTGTCGCACATTCGTTATTTGAATCTGCTGGCTCCAAACTAAAAGGTCCTATTCCAAACTTATTCCATTTGGCAAAAGCTTTTAATCAGTTAAGAGGCGTAAATATTTTAAGGTCTGCGGTGAAGTAAAGAGCAGTATATGGTGAGTCCCCTCACCACCAATATGAGGTGAAAACCTCACTGGTATTTCCCCACTGTAAAAAACACTGCTCACTTCTGGTTTTACAACATATTCAGGTCTAGCTGTACATATTTTAACTTGGCGTGAAAATCCCTCAAGGACATACCAAAATTGAAAGTCAGACAGACAACCAACCAACAAAAAATGTCACAGAAACAGTCAGTCTTACCATAAATAAAACTATAAAGTGACTAATATGCTGTGACTAATACGCACAACTTATCAAGTGAGGACACATGAAACTTGTTTACCACTTCACAACAGCGGGGGATGTTAACCTTTTTCATATTCATGGTTTATCATTTAATCATTTATTTATAGTTTATTCTAGTCCTCCTGTTATCTGTGTGTTTTGGTGATGTGTTACAGAATCAATGCGAGGATAATGATTAAAAGTGATAATAGCAGGTGTCAGCCTCTTCACTCTTCCGCCTGCCTACTGTGGAAAACTATGCATATCCCATACAGATCTATGCCTGTCCGGACAAGCCCAGTGGGACTCACTGTGAGTCATCCATCCACAAAATGACACCACAACCGGCTCGCAAAGTGTCACGGGGCAGAAAGGCTGTTTCGACATTCATCTCTCAGATGTGAGCAACATCACTGACTGACTAACCAGTAATTCTACAGCCGCACTCGAGAGAAAGAGACAGTTTGAATATACGCCGTAACCCATCACGCCCAGCAATTTAGGACGGGAGTCTGTGTATTAGTGGCATGAAGTAAAGAGGAATCAATCATCATGCGCAGGAGCAGTATGATACACATAAGATGATGATGAAAGTATAGTTTAAGCAGTTAAAAAAGTAGTTTTATTTTATAATACATAATGTGAGAGGTGGGAAAGAAACATGACATTAAGCTATATTTATTTCTTCTTTGTCTCCACAACTCTTTCAATATTTAGTCAGTGTTTACTGCTCTGTCAGTCCCCACGACACACATCCAGCAGGGCAGTCTCAGGTTTCGGCTCTCGCTCTCTTTCATAATACACAGTCCATAAATCAGGAATGTCATGCATTCTGGAGAGGTGGCGAAGTTCCCTGGGCCTAGCATTTGGGACTTTACAGTCAATAAATCATGCAAACGGGATACTTGTGACAATGTACAAAGCTTTGCTTGAGCCTGTCATTTCCAGGTGTTTTCCAGATTTATAATAGACGCTAACACACACACACACACTCACACACACACAAGGAGAGGAAGGGAAATACAGGATACAGACAGATTTGTGTGATTTATGAAGTCAGGCAAAAGGACGTTGTCATTCTTAGCTTAGTTTTATTATTCATTCATATTTTCTGAGACAGAACTTCATTCATTTGCAACTTATGACATTTTAAAACTTGACCCAAGATGTGCGTGGGTGAGAAATGCAGCTCAGGTCTGGAGGTTTGGGTTTAAATGTCAAAGCTGTGTGCTACAGGCTGAGCAGACTTTGGCCCTGTGTGAACTTGACACCAAGTGGACGCCTGAACTTGGCTTGAATACACAGTGTATGGGCGAATATCAGTAAATCAGCACAATAACTTATCGCTTGTGTAACTACTCTCGGTTCCTGGAAGATAACATTAGGTTAAAGTTTTGATAAAAAGCAGAAACAGCACAGGCTTTACATAAAAAACCGTTCATGTGGACAAATTAGGGAACCAAATGAGGACCCTGGCCGAGCTAACGCGGTGTAACATTCAATATATGACGTTTAAAACACTTCCCATTGATTTTATATAGGTGGGAAATACAAACTGGGGGAACTGGTACTTGAACAAAACAGAACGAGTTCTCAGTTAAGCTTAGTTAATCTAAACGTCAAACTGGTGCCTGTTTTTAAAAGATAAAACAAAGAAACAAAGTCAACTTTATCGAGTCAAATAACAAACAGGCTTTAAAGGACGTAAGTTATTCGATATTTTACTTAAAACCTCAAGTAAAAGCTACTTACTTTGTCACTGATAAACCCAGTCGCCAGCCCGACGAGGAACAACAACCTCAGATTCCACATCTTAACTTCCCAAAAAAAAGAAACGGCAGTCGGAAAGAAAAATATAAATATATTGAGGAAATAGACTCAGAAGCAAATTAATGTCGTTCCGCTTGTTCCTCGACACGTTTTTATCTGAGGCTCTCGACTTTCGCTTTGTTAAATCTCAGCACTTCGGCGGTCGGCTCCCGAACGCGTTGTGGCAGCGATGTGGAGTTTCTCTGGAAAAGTTGTTTGGACTGGCAGTGCAGCGTGGCTCCGCGGTGACGTCAGCACGGCGTGACGCTCGTTGAGGTAGGTACATGACTGGGGGCGTTACTATGGATACACACACACCGGGAGAGCGGTGTGAATGGAAACAGAAAATTACTATGTTTTAGGAATGTGAAGGAGGGGCACACAGGGATTTATCTAATGGATGGAAACATTAATCAAAAAACCATTTACTCAAATAATGCGTAGGTGAACTGAGGCTGTTGTTTGGGCTGCCTTAAAAGCAGCTACTTACCTTTACCTGCCTGTTATTGTAGGTTGGTGAGTAAACAGCTTGCGATGCTAGGGAATGCAGATCAAGCGTTGCACGTCATGATGATGTAAACTGTATGAAAAGTCAATCCCAAAATGACTGATTATTTGAACAAATACAACAACAACAATAATAGTGAACATTTGCTAAATAAAAATGTTCAAACAAATGTAATTGTAAAATATAAAAGCAGAATGTATACGGATTCTTCAAACAAATACTGATTATTATTATTGTTGTTGTTGTTATTATTATTATTGTTGTTGTTGATGTTGATGTTGATGATGATGATGATGATGATGATGATGATGATGATGATACTAATAAAGACTACTACTACTACTACTACATGTTAAATATTTGATGGATGATGGATTCATATATTGGGTCTTAACATAATACTTTATGGACATGTCTCTGATGGGAAACACAAAAACTAACCAGGCTACACTTGAAAGGAAGACGTTACAGCAACTTCTCTAAAAGCATAATAAACAATAGATAGCCTACACAATGCTGTAAGCACTGGTTATGTTATGACCATAGACTAAAAGGTTATGACATTTAAAGTGCAGTACGTTATAGCTCTAGATTTCTACGTACATTTTAAAATATTTATGCTTCTAAGTACTGTTAATACACAAAATTAATCAAACATTTCAGTGTCCCATACTGTTTTTATAGTACAAATTGTATACCTGAGATAAGTGTGTGCTGTTAATAAATTTAATTTTACACTATGGGTTTGACTCCCTCTAGTGCAGAAGAAGGATCATGACAGTCTGAGTGACACCTGAGTCATTAAGAAAGTTTCTTTTCTATTTTACATACTTTGGTGTGTAAGATATTCTGCATCTATCAGAAAAGTTGTCATTTACTGTTGCTTTGCTGTTAAGCATCGTAAACTAACGTCTTTGTTCCCATTAAGGAAGTCAGCACAGCAGGCCACTTTTAGTCCATGCTGATGTTAATCAATAATGAAATCAGCTGCAAGTCAAATTTGGTCAGTAAAATAAGAGGGCTCTTATTCAAACAGTTAACATTACACATCTATCTATCTATATATATATATATATATATATATATATATATATATATATATATATATATATGAAGATATGATAAAACCTGATAAAACTACACTGATTACGGTTACTCAGTATTTATTTTTTTATTTGGATTTTTGGCCTGTCAAAGCTGTAACTGCTGCCAAAAGACCTTGAAATGAATCACATTGATTCAATGTGAAAAACAAAACAAAAAAAGCTGCCAAAAAACAAGAACGCTGTATATTTTTAAATATTTTTTAATAGGCATTAAATATAACACAGGGCTACAAAAAATACACAGTTCTGTTAAGGCAGTGCTATCCAACATGTGCGGCTTGTGTCCTCTGAAAATAAAGCCATATCTACCAGTGATCCCTTGTCACCTATTGCATACAGTATGTCGATCACCTTCGACCACTTCATCCAAGGATGTAAAAATGATCCAATAAGCATGATTTTGTTGTAGCTGAAAAACATTTTTTCTGTTTCCCCGTCCTGTTGATCACATCTGCATTTTCCTGACACCCAGGCTGGAAACCACTGCTGTAAAGCATGAGTTGTCAACATATTTAATGTGGTGATGTACTAATGACAAAGCTTTTCTTGGTAGATGGTTTTTACACGTTATCAAAACCAAACTTAACCAGTGATATGTTTTTATAAGACTGCAGCTCAGCCAATTTACCATCAGGAACCACTGAGAATTAATAATCAGTGATACTAACAATCACATCAGATACCAGATTATCATCAAACGAATTCTTTAGAAATAAATTTAGGACTTAAGGTCTGACTGACATTTAAATGTTACACATTGTAACTACGCAGCAATGGTAAATTCCTACATACATAGTGATCACAGAGGAAATAACACTTTTTAAACTTTAACAATATCATTCTGTTCACATGTTAAATTAATAGGATTCAATCCTTCCAACAGGCTTTTCTCACTTCGAAAACGAGGGAACATACAACTGCATGTGGGTGGTTATCGTATTAGTTGGCTTGTTATTGGTTTCAGCTCCAACGCTGTCACTCGCCTACGCATCCATCCAGTGAGCAATACTCTGTGCCCACATGTTTTATCCACATATGATGACATAATATGAAGACATCTAATCGTTTATCAAGAATAACCCCAATGTAGAACGAGAAATGTAACGTAATGAGAGGGACACAGAAGAACAGATGGAGTCACTCTCCAAACATTAATACACTTTGTTTGAACTTCTACTGCACGGGGAAGTAAAACAATGAGGTATGTTAAAAAATAAAAATCTCCAGGCTTTGTAGAGAATTTAGGAGGTCCAATGAGCTAAAACAATTGTCTTTAAAGCTGCAGAGTCTGTGGGAGTTCTGTGGCATTTTACAGAGCGGAGGTAGAACATCATCTGACTCCTGCCTTGATGTCAGATGTTTTCAGATTTCTCTTCCAAACTGGAGGGATCTGCATCACAGTCAGGAGAAATGACAGTTAAACCTTCTGGCCTTAAGTAAAATAATATTATATTAAACATCTAATAAAAAGCAAAAATGATGAATGATGTGTATATTCACCAGAGTGGGCACTGAAGGATCTAGATGTCGTCCCAAAAATGATAGCAGTCGTCTCCAGATCAGCCCACTGCCCAAGAACATGAAGCCTGTTACTAGCCAGAAAACACGAGGGTCCTGGTAATAAAAACAGAGGCAGACACATAATTATATGTGGGTATAAACATAAAAGGGCTACATGACAAAACTTACTTCAAGTACATTAAAACAAAGAACTTTTATTACTTATCTAAACTGTCAATCTATCAAGCAAATAAACAAATTCACCTTTTTTCTGTGAAATGTCAAAATGATCATCATTACAAAATCTTCTCTTGCTGTTTATTTGATGGAACCAACACAAGGGCTAACAACAATTTACAAGCAAGAAAAATCTCACATTTTAGGTATTATATGGTTGTAAACAGCAATAGTCAGAGTCTAGAGATGATGTTTCTTAACAGGATGTTGTCTCACCTCTTCAAAGTTTGACGTCAAATTCATTCCAAAGGCAACTCCTATCAGACCGAATAAGGTGAGGGAGAAGGAGCCCATCGTCAGCTGAAGATTCAGCCGCATCATCACATTACGATGGCTGAAATACAACAGATGGCACACTACTTCTATTTCTGCACAAACACTTTACGTGTTTTGTCCCTGATCCGTCACTATGAAAGTACAGTTGGAAGCAATCTTTTAATTCCTAGAATGAACATTAATGGCAACTATTATTTTATTTATCCATAAATAAAGGTGACTGAACATTCCATTTCAAAAAGGCAGCTCCACTTACAGATCTTATAATCACCATGTCCAAAAGATATCAATGCACATACTGTATGTATACATACTGTATATCCAATATGTATGTGTACCTGTCCAGATTGATAAAGATGACACTCTCAGAGTCGTCTATCAGCCCTTTCAGCTCTCTGGCCTTGTTCCCCAGATCTGCAGCCTGTATAAAGCAATTCAAAGTCACTGTATGAACACTGTGCATTACATGTACATGGTGTTTAATATTATGTTTCAATAAACAAAACAAAAAAAGAGTGAAAAGGGTTTCAGGTCTTAATGTACAGATAAGTTCCAAAATGTTGCATTCATTAATTTCTGGGAATATTAGTTATCAGAACGTTCTCCCACTACTCTGAAATATTTATTATTATTACGGAAAATCGAAACATTTTATATCAATGTTAGTAAATTAGATGAGTTGCACTACCTGCATGTAGTAATTCTCCAACAAGAGTTCCATCTCCTCAGCGTGGTCAATGCCCAAACTGCTCTCCTCACTAGAAACAGACAGACACAGGTTTATACATCAGAAACATTCAAAATATGTTGTCTTTGGAAAAGACCTAATGATCAATTGTCTATTGTAAAGGCTGGATATACTGTATGCATATCTTAAATGTATCTTTAAATGTGTTTTTTTTTTGTTGTTGCGTTTTTTAATGAGAAAAAAACGCAAAATATACATGGACCTCTGTAGAACATTAATGACAAATGTCGACCAATTTAATATCTGAAAATAAATTCAAAGGTAACATTAAAATATCTAAAAAAAAAAAAAAATCAAGCTTGATTCAAGGAAATCTTCGTTTTCTTAAAGAGATTTCTAGGTCAAATTTACTAAACTATCTGAAAAAGCACACGACAGTAACAAATTGCGAGTTTTAATTAAAACCACGTGGTCACACGCAGGAGCTCGTTCGTGATATTTGACTAAAACTAAAAAAACTGCATTCACGAAAACACGCGAAAGTGAAAGTATCAGACTGAGATCACTCGACAATGCATACACGTGGTTCATTCTCTCAGCACCCACTGACTTCGGATCAGAAGATTGAGGGTTCGAGTCCCTTCGTGGTCGATTAGTTTAAGTTCAACGTCTTTTGTTACTTACCCCTTTCTTCCTATTTGGGAAGCTTTACCACATGCAATATGATTTTACCATATTAATACTTAATCTCACAAGTCAGCTACTAAGAAAATAAAAGGTTCCAGTGAACATATTGAACATCAAACATTTCCTTATTTGGTGTAATATATGATCATGTTGTATTTTGTAACCATCATTATCTAATTTAAAATAAAAAAGGTTAACTTGCATTCATGCACATTTTGGAGTGTTGCAATATACTGGTACTAACGATAACTATGACTGATATGATGTTAATAATATAAATATGATAAATCGTCTCCTCTAAAATGATTCGTGTTTCTTTTTATTCTCACCTTGTGGTTTACAATAACTGCAATTACACTTTTGTACATTTATGTTTACAGACTGTCTCTACCTCCCTACACTTGTATGTGGGAGTGATGAAAAGAGACAAAACACACAACAAAATTTAAAGATGAACTTGACTTACAGCTTTTCTTTTCTCGTGATATGGCGACAATATCATTACTGTGAATTCCCTTGACTACAATACTCGTGTTAGCCTCATCAGTTATCTCTGTGACGCCTAACAATAATATAACCTAAGCTCCTGATGAGGACAACGGTACTCAAAAACACAATTTCAAGGGGAGAAAAACGCTGTTCAGAGGGTAAAAATACCTTAACACCTTAGTGTTGAACAAAGCCTTATCCTTTCTAACGTTGCACTGCAGCCACTGACTGGGTGTTTAAAGGAGCTGTATCTTGCATTCATGCAAGTGTATGTGAATGCATGTGTAACGCTTACAAAACTCTTGGGTCTGTCCACTTGGTGAGACAAAGTTCTTCAATGATCTCATCCTCATCCAAAATCTTCAGCAAGGAATCCTTAAAAACTTGTATGTCCGTCTCCAACTCTGATAAACTGTCAGACAAGAGAGATAAGAGGTAAACTTAGAGACAAGACAAAACTAAATATGTGAACATTCAGTGTAAGTGTTTAGGTCTAACACTGCTATGCTGAGGCAGAGCCCTTGGGGTATAATCTATGTCGTTTACAAACTATGTCAGAGTATATATATATATATGTGTGTGATTTACCTCTTGCTGTTCTGCAGCAGAATATGAAGTTTACTTCTGTCAGCGGAAAGGATTTTAGGATCTACGAGGGATTCCAACGTGTCCAGTATCACTGGTTCAACATCATTTAGCCGAGCTTGTAGAGTGTTTACCTATTAACACAGATACATGGAGACACACGTACGTGCAAGCACGTTTCACTTTCACACTCTTACAACAGAGTCTTACATAGGTCCTTAATTTACAAGCAGGTTTTATCTAGGTTGCAACATACTTAAACACACACATGGTGTTCATGTAATCTGCCTCACCGTGTGCTGCAGTATGGCCTCTAGTGCTCTGAACTCAAAGGGCAGAGAGTGTGTCTGCGATGCCAGCTGAGAGGCCAGGTCCATTACCAGCCAACGCTCCAATCCGAGACCACGAAAATCCAACACCAACAGGGACTGTGGGGTGACGATGGCCTTCAAAGACTGTGGAGAATCAGAGGGAGTTGGGAGTTTGAGTTTTTCTGCTTTGGAAAACACTAAAGTATTGTACTTTGATCCCTGATATTAGATACAAATACTTTCAGGATAATAATTTCAGGATAATCATCACAAGACTGAAACGACTTGAACATTTATTGTAATGGAAGCAAGGCTTTTTAGAAGTAGTTTTATCTAAATGAAGTGTGCATATGTGTGCATTTTCAGCTGTGTATGCTACAGTTGGATGACGACAATCCCAATAGTTGACTATGATCTGTAAATATTTGCTTGCTGAGAAGCTCAAATCCACAGTAAGCTGCACCAATCAGGATCAGTGATCAGATTCATGAAACCCTAGTCAGCATTCACACCCTACCAATACACCCTGAACCTCTTCAGTGTGTCTCAGTGTGCAGAGGAAGGCAGCACAAAGACACAGCTGCAGCAGAGGAAGCTTTCGACACTTCAGGTAATGTACCGGCACTGCTGTGTATAAGTTTAGTTAGGACAATATCAATTCAAAAAGTTGTTCGTTTTTACCCACCAGTTTTAGACAGGAATACAGTTTCCAGGGCTTTAATGCTTGTCAGGAAAGAAATGTGTAGGTATACAGTATATTTTAAATGTTAGTAAATTCCTACATTAACAAAATGAAGCTAAATTTAATATTGCTGTAAAAATGTAATGTAATGCCAACAGGCCTGTTCTTCACAATTTCACAGTCTAATAAAGTAAAAGGATTTGTTGATTTGTTTTGCCCATGTTATTTTTTTTTATTTTAAATTTAAAGTGTGGCCCATTAAACTGCAACAAGTCACTATCAAGAGAGAAGAGTCAGACAAGAGAGGACAAGTAAGGAAAAGAGAAAGAGAGAGCAAAACAAAACACACACAAAAAAATCATTTTAGGACGTTAAGCTGTTGTTTTTACTTTTTATTTTATTAAAGCTGATAACTGATGACTGCATTACTGCTTCAAGAACATCATTCCAAAGTTTTATTCTAACTTCAGGATGGCTATGAAGCTGCTCTGTCTCTGCCTGCTGCCGGCTCTGTTTTGTCCCAGTTGGGCCAAGAAACAAAAATGTCTCACGTCTGCTACCGACTGCGACGGGTGCATCCAGTCTGGCCCAGACTGTGCTTGGTGCACCGCACCTCACTCCAACATCCACTGTGATACTGTGAAGGGGCTGCAAAGAGGAGGCTGCCATGAAAGTTTTATATTTAACCCTCGGGGCGGGGTGCAGGTCGTCAAGAATGACAGCAAGTAAGCATCCCGGCCTAAAAGATCCACTATGAAAGTCTTTACATTCATAAACACACCTGTCTTATCAGCTGAAATCACTAACAATACAGACACGAATCAAATTGCCATAAACTGACATGACACTGGTGCTACATTAAAGTGTAATTATTTGATCGAGACTACCATGAACTCTAAAGGTACTGATCTAAACTGCTGAACTTCTGCAGCACAGATCCAGTGAGTGCTGAGGCTTTGTTCCTCCAGCCCCAGGAGACCTCCATCCATTTGAGGCCAGGTGTGAGCCAGTCCTTCCCTGTCACTATCACCATGCCTACAGACCAGCCTATCACAGAGCTGACTATGGAAACCAGCCCAGTGCCATCGGGAGTCAACATCACATTCAGTAGCATCGTAAATGGAAACCTTCTGGCTGTACAGGTCAGCAGATCTAAGAAAGGTAAATTGCACAGGACATCAGGAAACACACGCTGTTATTAATAAACCCTCCTTTCTCTAGGTGAATGTTGAGGCTGCTCGGTGTCCCAGTGAGAATGACAACTCAAACCAGATGCAGAACAGGACTGAGCCCTGGTCTGTCAACATCACACCTAATGGCTTCTCTCAGAGTTTGAAGTTAGAGATAACTTTGGAGTGTGAGTACAACTTCAGAACCCTGCTTCAGTCAGTATATATTTGCATATATTTATCTTTTCTAATGCGATGAATGCGTTTTCTCAGGTCAGTGTGGGTGCATGAAAAGCCGTGAGGAAAAAAGCCTTAGCTGCAGTGGCCGTGGGGCTCTGGTGTGTGGCCAGTGTGAGTGCTACAAGTCCTACATTGGACAACAATGCCAGAGGGAGGCTGAACCAGTTTCTTCACCAAAGGATGAGTTCTGTCGCTCAGGCCCGAATGCCCCGGTGTGCAGTGACATGGGGAAATGCGTGGACGGTTCCTGTGAGTGCGACGCCCGAGTAAACCCAAAAGAAAGATACAGCGGACGATACTGCGAGTGCAGCAACTTTGACTGTCCTTACCACAACAACAGGTAAAATATTTGATGTTTAGTAAGTAAATTGTCCTTAATAGCTCTGTGTAACGTTTTAATTCTACTTAATTGCAGAAATAAAATTTAAAACACTATCTATCTAACAGTATATGTGGAGGCCACGGGACGTGTCAGTGTGGAAATTGCGTTTGTGATGATGACTGGACCGGTGAAGACTGCAGCTGCTCCATGGAGACGGCTTCATGCATAGCAAGCCATGGGGATCTGTGTAACAGCCGAGGGTTTTGTCAGTGCGGACGGTGTATATGTTTTCCACCGTACGTAGGACCAACCTGTGAGAGGTGCCCTTTTTGTTAGCGCTACGCAGCATGTGGAGTGAGTTTGGGACAGGAGCGAAGGACAGGTGAGAACTGGTTGCTTTAAAGTAGCAGTAGTACTGTACTTCCTCAGATACTGCTTCGTTCTATTTCTAATTTGAAAACTCACTACTGTTAACATTTAATGTCAGTTTTCTCAATTACGGAGCAAAAATATACATTTATTTTTCCCAGCAGAGATATTTATATCTTATATATATTTCTTGAATTGACTGTGTTGTGCCTAAACCAGGAGAGTCCATTGTATTCTGTAAAATGAGGAGCCGTGATGACTCTTGCTTCTTCTACTACAGCTCATCCTCTGGAGGACAGTCGACTGTGGTGCGGGCTTAAGAATATTCTCACAACAAAGTCTGTGTTTTACCAAACTTTAATGATTTTCAGTTTTAATGTGTTTTTGTTATTCCTTTTAATTATTGTAAAATGTCAATAAAATAATTTGCTGCACCTTGTCGTCTTCCTCTTGAAGGAATCATGTCTCATTTACAAACAGGCTGAATACATTGAAGTTGTAATAAACAGGAGAACTTGGTTTAAGTGTTTATCATTTTGGTAGCTGTGAAAGAAAAACTGTTCAGACCAAACCTAACGCTGATTTGGTTGTGAACAGAAATGTCTTGTGTGTGTGTGTGTGCACATACCTCCATTCGTATGATAATACAGTTGTTTCTGGCAGTGAGGCTGGTACTGTGCTGAAAGCGAAGGTCTCGGGCCTGAAGACTCAGCTCCTGGCACAGCTCTGTTTTCTTCTTTTCTGTCAGGGAAATAATAATCACAACAGTAAGATGAGCTGGTATTACGGACGCCATCCTATTTCAGTTTTTTTTTCCCACTTGATATGGAACAGGGCACCGAAAGCAGAGGTTAGAACGTATCTTATTTACAGCTTTCAGCCATTTAATCATGAACCAGCAATCATCAGTCTCAATGATAACCTTGATTTCGCTCCTCTGATATAAGATGGCAGGCAAGTTAAATTAAAGATCAATAAGATTTATTTTCCAACACTCACCAAATGATGTCACATTCCCCTCTTGGTCAAACTTCATCTGTGAAATAAAAAAAAACAATCATAGTTATTCAAACTAACAACATTAGTTTCTTCAAAAGCTTGCCATTAAGAACATTTAAATTTGATGTATTAGTAACAACTGTCCAGTAAACTCTGAAATGTTTTTGGCTGACTGCATCTCTTACCACAACAAAAGCCGGAGGCACACTGGAAACAGGGGCGTCCGTCACTCTGTGGCGGATAAAGGAAGCTGTTCAAAAAAAGACAAAGTTAAAGCTCATGTAAAGGAAGAAATATTTTACTCACACAGCAAAGCAAGTTGCATTGAGTTTTAAGCACTGCAAATGAAATCACGATGATATTAAAACATGTAATCAGCTACACAATTTGTTTGAAATAGAGGTTTCTGTGTTTTACTCTGACAAACAGGGTCAGTCTGATTTGTTAGATGATGTACAGTGCTTCAACAGATTTAATGTCAAGTGAGTTCATTTAATGTCAGTGTACACCTCATGTACAAAAACGGATTGTACGCTGAAAAACAGATTCACATGTAACACACAACATTAGATTATCATCACGCTGCTTCGCCTCTTTTATATTTCAAGATACCTCCATTGGGGTTCAGCTTTGATACATAACGTACAGTAGTATGAAACACAATGTTACAGTAGTTAGAGCAACAAGCATGCGGATGTCTTAATTACCAACATATTAAATTGAGCTACACCGTAACTGTTCTAGTTTTAATTAAAGAGAGACAGGGAAGGAGGTAGAGAGAGAGGAGGTGACAGGTTGGAGTTGAGCCGAGGCTGCTGCAGAGCCAGGTGAGCGGCCTGTGCACCGTTACCCTCTACAGTCAATATCTGACTGATATTTGTTCTGGTTACATGAAAACGACATTAAAAGCATGTTTGGTTATTAAAGAGTTGTGACTGAGACGTGTTAGGAACAAACATGGCAGTGCTCTCTCTTTTAGATGCCAACACACTGGCATCGCTGTCCAGCAAAATCTGTAACAATCGGTGTATCATAAATTGGAAAATGAAAAACATATCAAGTACAAACAGTGTTATCAATGAGTAAGATGGTGTCAAAAGTGAACACTGTAAAACCATCTCTCAGTCTTACCAGACCAGGTTGCACCTCCTTGCAGCAGGTTCTCCTTCCTCACCGCAGCAGCTGGAGATCCTCTGGCCTGACATCCTGACACAGTCAGTGTTTGACTGTAGCTCCTGATGCACGATCCCAGCTTTCTGTTTCCAGGTGGCACACTGTACCTGAGTGCTGTGCGAGCACTGCAAAGCAGGACGGCTCGAGTCCGAGGACTAGCAGAACTGAAAAGGCGCTTTGAATAAAAGTTCCCACCAAACGTCATGAACATCCTGGTGCAGGTCATGCAGCCAGCCAGCAGCACCCTGTGTAGCTTCATCTCCATCCCGACACACTTCACACAGACTGCCACAGCGGGTTTGAAGGGCTGACAGTCACAACACGTGAACAGCAGGGACAGGTGGATGAGCTTCAGCCTCCATGACAGATGAAAGAAGGTTACAGGACAGGACAGGAGTCGTTTGTTGGAGGAGGCAGTCCTGGTCCACAGTTACAGCTCGTCCACTCACTCCTACAGCATGTTGTGCTGCATATATTAGCTCAGCCGGCTCTAATGTTTATTATTTATTAATATTCGTGCTGACATTAAACGAGAACACCACCAACACAAGTCAGTTACCTGCCGCTAGTTACCGGCTTTCCTGAACCAACACACCGGGCTTTGTTTCAGTTGTTGTTGTTGTTGTTGTTGTTGTTGTTCATGTTAGCATGCTGCTTCAAACTAGCACACAGGACACAACCAAGAGCGCCGTGCCGGACCATGATGCACCGCGGTGACAGCGTGACAGCTACCGAAGATCGTCTCCAGTGAAGTGAACCACTCTGACCGGGAAAGATGATCCACACTGTGAGGACAGAGCAGCCAGAGATAAAATAAAAGTACACACGGTGAGTCAGTAGTTCATGAAATACACTGCAGGTGTTATCATTGTTGAGTCAAACGGGCAAACTCAATAACTTAAAATTGTTAATGACTCAATGAGTCATTAATAGGACCAGCTAATGGGTTTTTTCATTATTTACTTATCTGGAAATTATTTTCTGAATTTATAAATGAATAATTGGGTCTATAAAATGTACAAAATAAATAAATAAAAATAAATAAATAAATAAATAAATAAATAAATAAATAAATAAATAAATAAATAAATAAATAAATAAAATAAGCTTCTGAAAAAAATTCTCGGAGCAGCCCTCAAATTCTAAAACGCAAAGATATTTTATAATAATATTATACAAGAATTATATTAGATTAATTTATCAGAATAGTTACTGATTCTTTTTGCGACAATTAACAAATGGATTAATCAACTAATCGTTTCTGCTCAGTTCAAAATGTTGACTTGCTATGAGTATTTTATTTTGATCATGCATAACTCTTTAATTTTCTCGATAAAAGAAATGTCTCCCATGGAGAAGTTCTTTCATGGAAATTATTTTAGAAATCAACAGCTGATTATAAACTCAACACAACGAGAATAACTCAAAACCTTGTCTCTTTTTCCATATATTAATAGGCTTGGCATTTACGCGTTGTAGGAAATTATTGAAAACTATTGAATACCTTAAAATAAAATAATAAACTATTGAATACCTTAAAATAATGATTAAATATGGAAGCAACATAAAGATATAAATAATGTGTCAAAGTCCTCTGCATGTTAAAAATAATCAGTTTTGTTGACCTAACATTGGTCTGTGTAACAATATTTGGGGGCTTTTCCGGCACCCGGAACAAACCATGTGTGCCAGGATCGGTGAGGACGCTGAGGTGTCAGCATCAGCATCTCTCCGCTGGATGCAGAAAACCGGAAGGATGCTGTGACACGGAGGAAGCGTGGGGATTTTATTGTTGTTCCGCACAGTTCCGTCCTCAAACCACGCTGCCACCGATCATTTCGTGGTTGCTGATCTTCTCTTTTCGATATCTGCCATGTTCCCATCGTGTTGTTCTAAACCAGCGGACAGCGGCGCTAAGAGGAGCTCCATCGCAAAGCTGCTGCTCGGGGTCTTTGTGGTTTACACGCTCCACACCGTGTGGCTGCTGTACGGCTTCCTCAACACCAAGCCCTGCGATGGAGGCAGGGGAGAGCACTGCATCGCCTCTTACCTGACAGCAAGACCCAGACTACAGGTGAGCACAGGCCCGCGCTTCTTCTCCCTCTTACCCCTCTCAGCAAACAGACAAATCAGGCATACCATAACTTATTTCTGTGAGATCCTGCACAGCCCTTATTATTATTATTATGGATAAATGTGGATTAGCCAGTAAAGCCTTCTGCACACAAAACTCTTTGCAAATCATGTGTGCATGGTATTTAGGTCTGGAAATAATACATTTGGTTTAACCGTGAACATATGTGTTTGCATTTATTACTTGACAGGTAGCAAGTTCAGCCTCTGTAAGTGGATCAAAATAAACACAATGTACATATTGTTTGGATTATAGTCTGTTTTTTTCTGTTACTTTTTAATTCTTTAGTCTAATTCCTGCAGTTGTGTCTCATTCTTGAACTCAAAACAGAATTTTTCAGTCTCTTCACTTTGTCTCTTTTGTTTCAATCAGATGAGCGTCTTCACCTGCCTCGTGCCAGACAACAGCCAACTCAACCTTGCTGTAAAGATAGACCCGTTTGACCCACATTCAACATTTGAGAGGTGGGTTTGACATGTGATGTACATCAGTAAGCATTGGTGAGCATCATTTATTAAGAGCAGCTCTTTCTGTCTCTCCATAGACAGGTGAATGTCTCTCTGCCAGAGGAGACTCGGGCTAATGGCACTCTGTATGCGGTCGTCTATGTCCACAAAGCTGGTGTTTCACCTCTGGAAGACAGCAGAGAAGTCCACTACGCAGCTCAGCTCACCACCTACATCACTCCCACTCACACCGAGGGGCCGAGAGACATGCAGAAGGTAAAATGTAATTCAATATCTGTCATGGTCCGATCATATTTCAGAAACTGTGTCACCTTTACAGTAGATTCTGACAAGTTATTTTTGTGGCTCCATCAGAGGCATCAGAGTCCCAGATCAGAGAATCCTGTATCCCACTGGAGACCTCACCTGTCAATCACTATGATGTCGGAGGACTTCACCTTCAACAAGGCGGGACTTCCCAGTGATGTGCGGCGCTACATGAGAGTGTAAGTCAGAGGAAGCTTTGGAGGTCAAAGGCTGGTGATCATCAGAGTGCTGCAGTGCTTCAGTGACTGTTGAGAGAAACGTGCTCACATTTTATTCTGCTCGTGGAAATAAACATGTAACTGGAACTCCTTAAGTGACATAAAAATGATCTACAGTCCACAGTCTGTGCAGTAGGAAGCTGAGGAAAGCTTTCAGCCAGGGTTCTTCTTAATGGATCTATACTATCTCTATAACCTAGATACATCATATCATGTGTTGTGGTCTCATGTCACAAGTCGTATATGTCCATGAGTTATAAAGAAGCAGCCAGATGAACTTTTCCTTCCCAGATACATGTGTTTATTTGAATGAAATCAGGAGGTAAAATTACAAGAACAAGAAGAAGCAAAGATCAGAACAGAAACAACAAGATTTAGTGTTTAAGAGGGAGTACATTGTCAGAAAATATACTGCAGCATTACCGGCATGAGCGCTAGACCTATGAGTGGACGGCTGTTCATCAATAGTATTTGTTCTCTGTGTGTTTAAATTGAACTTTCTTCCTTTGCAGCTCTCAGGATGGCCGACAGATGATCTACCTCCCTCTGCTGCTGGTTAATGAACTCAACTTCAGAGTCAGAGACCTCGTGGTAGGACAATTTACCGCACCCAGTGAAACTATCGTCCATGACCCAGTATTTATTTGACAGTGCCCTTACATCTATGTTATCCATAAACTCACAGGAGATCAGCAGCAGCACCGTCCAGCTCCCTCTGACCGTGTCCTACGAGGGGATCTCTTTGAGGGGGTTCAGGTTCTGGGTGCATCTACAGGACGTGGTTTATTCCCTTCGACAGTTTGGTGAGTTTATAAGATAACGGATATGTGATGATGGAGAGAGTTATGATTTTACAAGGTAGAATTCTATTTATATATAGATCTAAAGATAAATTATAGGGTTGGACAAAATCTAACAAAAGTGAAAATAGAATATCCCAGAACATAATTCAGTCTTTTGCTTTTCATACCACGTGGTCACACTGTAAAGCAATAACATTACTAACTAATAATTGCAGTAAATTCACTGCTCATGCTACAGTGATATAGATGAAAATTACAGTATTATACTGTGTTTCTACAGTAACACGACAAAATAATACTGTAAAACACAGTGGTTCAATGTAAAATTACAATATGATATTGTAATAATCATTGGTAGTTGTTCACAACAACTTGCAGTAACTTAACAGCAGTGTACTGTAAAACTACATTATTTACTGACCAAATTAAAGTATGTTGATGTATACTAATCACAGTAATTACTTGTAATTTTCACTATATTATTACTGCAATTACTTTTTGTACTGTGTACCACATTGAAATACTGTAAAAATAATATATATATAATAATACAGGAAAACCAAACTAAGTCTTTTTGATACTGTATTTCTGTGTTTATTCAGGCTTCACAGAGGAGAACATAGATGAGATAAAAGAAACTCTGGTGGGCTCCAACCTCTACCTGTTAGTGTTGACTGCGCTCGTCACAGCTCTGCAGGTAAGGTTAAACACCATGAAATGGAATCCACTATCATTTTCACATGTGTAGAATAGTGCGCCATGAGGGCACGTGGCATATAAAAAAAAGTATAGTATGTTTTTTCACTGCACGTGTGGTTTTCTACAGCTCATCTGTGAATTCCTGGCTGTTAAAAATGACATCAGCTCGTGGAGAAAAAAGAAGAGCATGGCGGGAATGTCCAGGAAGTCTGGTGAGACAGTCGTGAGAGTTATACAAGCTTGACTTTTTAAACTAGTTTGCATAACTAAAGGCTTCTCACTCTCTGTTTGTAGTTCTGTGGCGCAGCCTCAGTACTTTGCTGATTTTCCTTCATCTGCTAGAGGAGACCAGTCTACTGGTGCTGCTTCCTGTCGGACTGGGAGCATGTGTGGAGGTATGTAGCGTAACAGAAAGTGTCGAACAAAGATGGAAACAGACAAACTGAAACACAAAACTTATCTGTCATCACTGCAGGTGTGGAAGGTGTTTAAAGTGTTTAACATCCAGTGGAGTAGCTCCAGACTGCATGTAAGTATGGTGGCATTCATCCATCCGCTCGCGGTAGTTTTGATGTGTACTGATGTCGTTTCTTAATCCTACTGTAGGTAAAGAAGCTGGATGAAGAGGAAAGAAAGACTGTGGAGTATGATACACAGGTATGTTTCTATCTGTTTCTATTTTTTTCTGATCTGCTCTGATTTGATTTCATTTATTATATTTTGTCTGTGATTGTCTCTCTAGGCGTCCAGATACTTGTCCTACTTGGTCTATCCTCTGTGTATCAGTGGAGCTTTTTTCTCACTGGCCTACTTACGTCAAAAGAAGTGAGCTTATCATGGTGTTTCAAATATTTCAAATGTCGTCATGGCACTGTGCCCTCATTTGTACAGTCAGACAGTATCGAAGTGTTTAAAGCAGATTTTTAGATTAAAATGACCTGAATGTTTCTTAAATCAAAGCTTATAGTTTTAAATATGTTGCAATATAATATTTATTTCATACACAGAATTACACGTACATTAAGGCTAGAACATGTGTGATTGTTATTATCACTAAACTGTATTTAATGTTTTTGACAGTTACTATTCGTGGTTGATCAACAGCCTGGTGACCGGTGAGTCAGTTCATGTCTGTAGCAGTGAGACTAACATCTGCATGATCCATCTTTCATTCATTCATTGAATTCTTGACAGAGTTCCTCATTATATTAAGATGATTCTTTTTTTACTTTTGTATTCATCATTAGTGTGCTGTATTGACACTTTAACTGTGCTCCTCTCAGGAGTGTATGCCTTTGGTTTCCTGTCTATGGCTCCTCAGCTCTTCATTAACCACAAGGTCTGTCCTGCAACTATTGCAAATAATATAATAGTGTAATAAGTTACCGTACGCACTGTCCCCTGCTGACTCTGACTCGTCCTTTTTGTGTTTTCCACCCTCGTCTCGGGATCAGTTGAAGTCTGTGAGCCACCTGCAGGGGACAGTGTTGATGTACAGAGTAAGTGTGAATGTGTTTCTCTGGTTTATCTCTGTGTTTGGGTTCTTAAACATTTTCTGGGATCATTATTATTACAGTAAATTCAGTGGTCTGTTGTGAGATAGACAATTTAATTCAACTCTAACCAAGATCTGACTCTCATTATTTTTCTCTCCTGTCCTCAATCCTCTCCTCTCTCCACCAGGGAGTCAATACTCTGATCTCAGATCTGTGCTCCTGTGCCTCCCTTTTACTCCTCTTCTGTATCCTTCTCCTCCTCTCATCAACTGTCCTGCTTCAGAGATGAGCTGCTCTTCTTCCTCTACCTTTACCAGCGAAGGTAGGACACAGAACACACCCTTTTACACAGAGCATGCAAGACATACACACAGTGAATCTGGGTATCAGACTTTTTACTCAGTACAGTTTGTATATTTTTTTTATTTTTTTATGTTTAAATATATTGCGTGTAAAGACACATAGGATGCTTAACAACTTTCAGCCCTTGGTCATCGTTACATCCACATAACAAAGCTGAAATAACAATCCTGCTTTCATCTTGTGTCTCTACCAGCCGTTACGCCCCCAAGGCCAGAAGGCGAGAGTCTGGGACCCTCAGCAAGAAACTAAAGACTCAATGAGGAGAAGACAAATTCGTCTTGTTGGGGTTTTTTTTCAGAAATGAATGCACAAACACACAAAAACTCATCTTTGAAACAACACCGAAGATGTAAAATGGAGACTCAGGCAGGACACTCGGCCACGTGTGCCACAGCAGCAGTCAAACTGATCCAAGTTGAGCTGTTCTGCTTCTGACTCTTCGCCGCTGTACGCTCATGGTGCTACGGTGATTGAACTCCTTCATGTACAGACATTCTGCTTCACCTTTCAAGAAGAATATCGACTACATCGTATCACCAGTCGTAATGTACATTCACTTGATTTTGCTCTTTAATCGCACAAAAGGGAGTTATGTATACAGACCTGGACCATTAGCTTGAACTATTAAAATGTACTTCAAGAATTTTTCTTATATTTTATTTATACACATGCAGTATATCTATACTGTGTGCTCGCTCCAGTATTTTACTGAAGCAGGGACCGCCCCTAATAAAGGCATAAAATGCCTGGTAACATAATTTAGAAAGAAGGAGAAAAAAAAAGCATTTTACTGAAGCTATTTAAAGTTTTACGCTCATATAAACAGCAATATTCAAACCCAACAATGACAATATCATTTTTCCTCACTAGAAAAAGTAAAATTATATTCTGTGCTTTGAACATTGCATGGCCACAAGTGTGTAAGGATAGACAGGAGAGTCCTGCAGGGTTCAAGGTAAGCAACATGGTCTCAGACAGCAACGAGACGAGCAACATAACGCACTTTTTACTCTTCATCCAGTTTGATCTACCTGATGGGTAGATTTGATGTTAGTCTAAAATATCATTAGTGTTTGCCATCTTCAATGTTCCCCCCTTTACGTATTACATTTCTCTCCACTGCAGTTTGTTTAAAAAGAGAGACTGCACTACTGCCAGCAGGTTGACCACTTACTAGAGATATACTGATGGCATGTATAAAATCCCTGCACTGCATTTTGACCTCCAGCATACTGTAGCTGTTTAATTGAATTAATATGAATGTGTTCCATTTCGCTCAGTGTACAAACGGATCAACATGTATCAGTGGAAGTCATAAACTCAGTATTGTAAATTAACATTTTTAATCAAGCTGTTGATTGTTTTACACTCTTTGCTTCTTTGCCGACTGAACTGCTTGAGCTCGAGAAAACTTATTTTTCAATTTCATTATTTTGGGAATGCAACTTGCTTTTGAATTTTTCTTAAATATGGAATAAAGGTTTATGCAAACTGTGTGTACGGCCTCACGTGTACTTGTGTGTGTATCAGCACATGCAATCAAGAGACGACACAAACAGCCCAAGACAAAGACTGGTCACTGTGGCAACTGCTTGATTGGTTTCTGTTATGACGTTTCATACTTTGCTTGCATGCGTTGTGTGTGTGTGTGTGTGTGTGTGTGTGTGTGTGTGTGTGTGTGTGTGTGTGTGTGTTCTGATTGTCTTACCACTTAAAAATCTTAATGAGGGAATACATATCCTCACTGTGTCCCATTAAGGTGCATGTTTAGTGTCAGCAAATAACTCTTAATTGAAAGAAAATTCTTAAAAAAAAGTAGAAGTGTGCCACAGTAGGTGTGTGCTGGGTGTGTGTGTTGGGTGTGTGTGCTGGGTGTGTACTGGTGCATTCCTCTGTTAACACGGGACTGATGTGATATGACAGATAAAATGATGAGTTCAAGTATTCCTCCAGTGACAAAAATTACATGAATGCTGTTTTGTTTTTAGGGCTTTTTGAACCATTGTTGTATAGCACCAGCTGAAGAGTGACAGGAAAGTGGAGAGAGAGAGAAAGACATGCAGGAAATGTCCACATGTTGGATTTGAACCTTGGACTACTGTGGCTAAGACTGAGCAAACCAGCATCCCCATTTCAACATCTTTTAAATTTATGAGCAGGCTAGTGAGCACACAGTTGTTTATTTACACAAAGCATTAGATTTCATAATGAAGATTTTAGTCTCCACCAACTACTATAGAAAATATCTAGCTCATTAAATTGCTAAATTTTCCACTATGTTCACCAGCTTGCTGCTAACCTGTTTGATTTTCTGGTTTCTGTTCCAGAAAATAAAAAAAACCTTCAATGCTAACAGTTTAAAAATATAACCCTGGAACAGAGCCGTCCTCAGCGGTCACAGTCTGGCTCGCTTCATTTGATTAGATAAGGGCTGTGTTTGAAAAACACAAGGCTGTATAGCTTTCGAATAGTTTTCATGGTAGGCTTATGTGACCTTTTCACCATTTCCCTTAAGGATAAAAGTTACTGAAGTCGTGCAGGCCATGGGTCAAGCCTCACTTAGTCAAGTGGAGGCAGCCAGTGCAGGCATGTCTGTATGTTTACATAGAGGCTGTTGTTAAGTACACATGGCAGTTCTCGCACAACTAAAGAAATGACGCTCAGGTGGAGCTGAGCATACCTAAAGTCACGATGACATAATCGTGGTTTCCGTGTGCTGCAGAGACACAGACTGTTTCAGTTCCACATTGTCTGTGACTGACAGTAGATAAATAAAAGACAAGTATCAGTGAAACCACAGCAAGATGGAGGAATGTCCTGACACATAGCAAGACGGCATTTATGAAATGCCTTCAACGCCACTGACATGACGGTGAATAATGATGTAGGCGGAGCTCCTGTGATCAAGTGCTTCTGTAGGAATAATAATAAAAAACACAGAAACACAGCAGGGCACACCAGGTTGGACAGCAGTCGGTGCAGGTTCAGGTGGTGAACAGACACCTGTTGAGAAGATGCTGCTCAGATTCGTGATCCTCTGCCTTCTGGTCTCTCCAGGTATGTAAAGTTATCCTTCAAATTCTTCAAACTGAGGGGCTTAGGTCAGAGGCAGACGCTTTAAAAAAATTAAATTAAATTAAAAAAAATAAAAATCTGGATGGGATCCAAGGAGGGCTTCTGTTTGAGGGTTGCTTAAAAACTTCAAATCTCCTAAAATCAAGTCAGTGTGTTTTAGTTGTGTTCAAATATACAACGTGCTTCAGAATGACTAACGTGAATTCAATAGTCCAACCTTTAATCTATTGTTAAAAGTTAATCTTTAGGTTTTTCTGGTGCCAACTTAACTTCCAGACTTAAAGGCTGAACAAAATTGCAATGCTTTTATAATCACACAACTGTTATTTACAATATAATAGGAAATCAACAGAATATGATAGATTTATACCATAAATAATAAGAAACGAACAAAAAATGAGTGCGGTTTCTGAAGGAAATGCCTTTATCAGTGCATATTTTATCTTGATTAATGATTATTATGATGAGTGTAGTCATACTAGAAAGCTGTAACAAACAAAAGTTTATTTGAAGAAGTGGTTGAAGAAATGTTTTAATGACAGCCAGTTATTTTTTTTTTCTTTGGGTTTCTAGTCTTGTAGCCGCAGGATTTAGTTTTGTTCTCCTTGGGTTACTCTTGTCTAATTGATCACAGTGTGGTGCTTATACTGTATATAAAATGTTGGATGTGTATGTGTTTGTTGTAATGCAGCTTGATGACATAAGACAGCAGAACAATGAACAGTGGCTGGGAGGAACGCTGTACGTCAGTTATTCTTATAATTAAATAAGCAAGCCTGGCAAGTTTTGACAATGCCGTCTTTGGGAGTAGACGTCTTTCTATTTTAGGGATTTTTTTCTTGTGACTTTATGGCGCATCATAAAACGTCTCCATAATTTTCTTTCTCAATAGTCTAGACTGAACATATTTAATAACTTCCACTCTGCCGGGGTTCATACATAAATTTTAATTGCTGATTTTTTTTTAGTCAGGAGCAATCAGGAGCCTTATCGTGATTCTTAATGCTTGCACAGTTAGATAAGGAGGAACTTTGTTCAGCATCTTTTGTGCATCACTCTCAGAAATGTATTCAGTAGGCAGATGTCATTCAATCCAAGTCAACTCTAAAAACTGAGCAGGTTTTTCCTATGGCCCCTTCTATAATCAGATTTAGCAACATATACCCAACTATCAATAACCAACCACATCATTAACCTAATACCAAAAATAGTGATGTGATAAATGTCCCAACATATATTACTCTCAATAGGTTTAGACTTGAACTTGACACTTCTGCTTTTCACTAAACATTTCTGAATGGACTGGATTTTACAAGCCTTATTTTTGAATCTGTCTTCAAATTCTCTCTCTCTCTCTCTTCCTTTCTTCGTGCCTGCAGTGTTGTCATTGGAGTGCTATGTGTGCAGTTCTTCTCCCACCAATGAAGCATGCAACCAGAACACTCAGGAGTGTCAGGCGCCGCTGGACACGTGCATGACTATCGTCGATGTTTTAGGTAACAATGAAAACACAATAATAAAATGTGTTACTGAATCAAAATGCATCTCTAAAGTACCTTTATAGTAGCAGTAGATGGAGTTGTTTTATTAAACTTCTTTAAACTTTAATGAAAACTTTCATGACTATATGTTCAGTGAGCTCAGTTCATATTTCAAAATTTCACTCCTTAATAACTCACTTCTGTGTTCGTGTGTTGTTCAGGCTCTACGACGGCCATAGTGAAGCAGTGTGCCAGCCAGGCCACATGCACCGGAGCTGCTGCGAGCGCCTCGCTTGACGCAAACGGAAACGGGAACACCGTCAACTGCTGCAACAGTTTTAATCAGTGTAACTTCAGTGGAGCCCATTCCATTCACATACACACGACGCTGCTGCTGGTGGCTGTAGGTGTATTATTACTGCTATGTGCAATGACTGTTTAAATACAGTTTTTTTTCCACCATTGTTCATGCAAATGGATTTTCCTTTGAAATCAGGGATGTTAAAGGTATGCCTAAATGTTCAGTGTGTTAGGAGGATCCTGCACTGCCATGTTTCTACAGTAGCCCAAAATGGACAAACCAAAGAGAGGATCTTTTGTGTTTGCCACTAGATTTTACACATTGGTCCTTTAACTATAAAATTCATTGTGTACTATGCTTGCTTTTCTAATGGATGCTCTAAACTACAGCCTCAAATCACTTTCTAGGGTAATGATATATACAGCAGTGTAAATATATACATATATATATCAATCATGAGATGACTTATAATAATTTATATTCCAGATACAACTCTGAAACCATAAAAACTTCAAGATACTGGAGATAAAAAACCTGAGATGTGCTTTTAAATAAATTTACGACGGATAAGAATGTGGACAGTCTGATTTCCATTTCGTCATTATTTTATTTCATTGGTTTTTTTTCCCTCCTATCTGACAAGATGGCTGATTTAGCCCAGAAGACAAAATAAAAACCAGTGTTTACTAGTACGAGTTCTGTACAATTCACCAGTGATACACACCAGTATAGCTTACAATATACCAACATGAGCAGATTTACGCAACAACAAGGAGATAAAATAGATTGTTTTTTTGTTTCTTTTTTTTTCCTTTTACATTTTTTTAATCCCCATGAAACCCAGATGTTTGATAGTTTAATTGCTGGCTAAACATGGAAATACAATCTGGGTAAAATAAGGTTAAAAAAAAATTAGGATTTTTTTTTTGGTGCTGTGCAAATATGCTCCTCTCCCTACTAGTATATCATGCTATACCAGTACAGTCACCAGTATATTTCATATAGCAGTATGTCATACTCCATGTGGGGTCAGTATTAACAAAGACACGTGTGATCTGCTGGAGTTTCAGTTCAGTGTTTTGTGTCTGCGAGACAAGTTCCAGTCATGTGGCTCCACATTTCATGTGTGTTTGTTTCCCTGTTGTCAGGAGGGACATATTTCAAGAGTTACACCTGACAGAAACTTTGACTCAAAGCACAAAGCTTCCAGTTGTGAGGTTTTGTTTGTGTCCCCTGGCAAAGTCACTTTGTGACACCCGTGGGCGAGGGGACAGTTAAATGTGTGACACCAGGATCAACTGAACTGAATGATACTGGGACTGTAGGTGAAGGGAAAGAAAGAAGAGGAGACACCGTCCTCACAGAAATAAAGTCAAGCTCAGTGACCAGTCTGAGACATGATGTCCTCCTCTTCTTCCTAGATAAATAGGAAGTATCCAGTCACTCAGACTGGATCCACAATTTTTTTTTTCAAGTCAATGCTGGGATTGAATATCAGTACAGAGGACGAAGATTGCGACAGCTGAAAACACAAAAAAAAAAAACATGGAGCCAGCCGATAAAAAGAGTAGACTAAATTGAGTGCGAGTAGGGAGTTTCCTGTCTTGCATTTACCCAGACAGGGTTGAATTCTTCACATTTGGAGTCTTTAAAACCTGCTCAGAGAGGAGCTGAGGAAGACTTCAGGAAGGAGAGGGACAGTGAGAACAAAAGGAAAGCAAAATGAATGAAACACAAAGGAAAGGGGAGGACAGTGTGTTCTTTCTTCAGGCAGTCGACCGGCGCTAGACTGTCCTCAAGTTTTAATACGCTTCTCCCTCACTCTCCTCCTCTGCAATTTCTGAGTCTATAAATAAAACGTGGTGAGACGGAGGGAAGACGGGAACGGATGGAGGAGAGAAACAGGAGGAGCGACGGAGGGGCGGGAGGCCGCTTCTCCAAACCAACCGAGACTGTCTTGACTGTAAATGTCCTTGTCGAAGCATCTGCTCAATACGCTGCAGCTGGATAGAAAACATCTGGTTTGATCTGCCCATTCTAAAACAAAAAAATCCATGGTGATGTGGAGGTATTTCAGCTGAGGAGAAGCTTCACATCGAGGGGTCTAAATACATGATATCAACAAATGTACCGACATGGCTGCTGGCTGACGTCCGAGTCCATTCCCACGTTGAAGTTTCATGCAGATGTGCTGCAGATTAAACGCAGTCCGATCGAGTTCTGATGGCTTTGCTTGAGTTGTATTCCACTAACACTAATCCACCAGATGTCTGATGCCGCTCCCATGATCATGTTTCCCATACTCACCCACAGTCACCACTCTTTGTCTTTGCTTTTCCTCCTCTCATCTTTATGTTCCAGTCCAAAGAGAGTGAAGCTGCCAAGTCCCTGATTCAGGAAGTGTTTTTGCTCTGTTCTTGTATTTAGAAAGTCACAGTGGTGGAGAGTTTTATCTCAGGTGAACAGACTACCGCAGCTTACACAGGATTCAACATCTAACGATTCTTCACAGACTGTTGTCAAAATATCAGAGCTGTCCTTTTTTCCTTTGATTAAAGCGGTCAGCTCCAACAACTCTCACATATCACGATTGACGTCACTAATCCAGAAGTCTTTAGTTCTCCACTGCTAACAGTAACCATAGCGATGAAGTCTCTCAAATGCCAGACCAGCTCCTGTTGGTCAGCTCAGCTGAGGCGGGGCTAGTGTGGGCGGGAGTGGGCCATCATTTTAAGCCGTGATTGGTCAATGACATCGAGCAGGTTCTTGGCGTCGACTGCAAGCGCGTGAGCCGCTGTCAGCATCTGCTTCTTATAATCCTGCTGGAGACTAGGACAGAACAGAAATGTACACACATGCGTTATTTATGCAAATGAGTAAGATAAGTGCTGCAATATTTAAGCAACTATTTTAAAAGTTTTTACTTCTGCGCCCCATGTGATAGCATCAAAAAAGCTACTGTGGCAGACAGCTGATATTCTTTTACTGATACTGTTTAGACAATTTTTCAGACACTGATTAAATATTATGTCATAGTCTTTAATAGAATTAAAAATGTCCTTAAATGAAATAATAATGAGCCCTATAATGGAGTGAAACCACCAAATAAATACAAGAAACTGTAATAAAAAAACAAGTAAATAAGTAAATTGCTCGAATGAATGAAATGAAACTTTTCTTTATATAATGTAATGTTAATATCTGAAGCTACCTGGTCATCACATATTGTTGGGCTAACTTCATCTTTCCAATCAGTTCTGCCAAGTCAGAGTTCAGAAGTTTCTGTGCCATCTCGATCTGTTGAAGGAAAACCGCAGCATTACTTATCAATCTGATATCCGCCAACAAATGCACGAGGTAAATGTGTGATTTAAAATACATCAGCAACATCTGTTAGTGAGTGTGTGTAATTACCTCTCTGTGTGTACTGGCTGGAAGTTGTGGTAGAGTCTCATCTACTGTGGCCAATAATGTCCTTAATGCCAGACCCACATCCTGAAACACAGGAAAAACAGAAAATAATTTGTATTTGAAGAATACCGTATGCTGCACATACATGTAGGTTTATAGACCCGGCTCTTCTTCTAGCACTACCAACAACTGGACATGCTAAATCTATCCTCCTCTAGTACTGTCACAGTACTTACTGCTGCACTAACATGTCCTGTACCTTGAGATTTTCCCTTAGTGTAAGTCGCTTTGGATAAAATGATCAACTAAATGACTAAATGTTAATAAAGAGCTGTAAAACAGAGTTAGAAAACAGTTTCATATTTCTTACACAGACAGAGATAACCAACATTGAGTAAATGGATTAAATCCCCACGATTAAAATCTAAAATATAGTAAGGTCAGAGTTAAACAGATGAATCACATATGATTCATGAGGAAGTAGCTCCCTGATCATCTGTGCAGTGTAATTTAATTCAAACAGGGTGTCACAGTGGTCGAGGTAAGATTACATGAAACGGTAGAAACTGAAAATCACTAATCTTTGCACTTAAGGTAAGCAGCTCCAGCTCCAGGCAGAAAAAAAGAAACACAGATGAGTTTAAAAGTTGTCAGAGAGTGTTATGATAAATACATTGAGCGCCTTGGTTACCTTCACCATGGGAACATATTCCTCCGGAGGAGCCGGCTGAATCTTGCTCGACATTTCGATCACAGCTTTCACCAGTCCCGTCACGTTCTCGTACACCTTGTCATTGGAGCGGTCCAGGTTGGCGGTGGGGGGCGGGCTTATCTCTTGTGGCTGCAGCTAAACCGTGAGAGAGAAAGAATCAATGAGCGATGGGCTGACTGCCTGAGCAAAGCCCCGGCGGGCAGTGAGAACGATACAGAGAACAAGTCGAGATAATGATGATGATAAATGTGAGCAAAACAGTCTCATAATCATTGTTAACAGCTGACTGTATAAAATCTTGCATGATTAAAAAATGAAATATGTAAACAGTTTGAGAAGAGGAAGAAGAAGAGAGGAAACAACTGCTGAGCAGTGTAATCTTACAAAGAACAAACAAGTTATACAAGAAGTAGTAGATTAATGAGTCAGTGAGTGAATGAAGTTAATTAGAGCAATGATATGCTTTGAATTAACAACAAAATGTTTTTACACAGCTCTCTGTCATAGCCACTAGATGGCAGTAAGACACTGCTACAACCAGATATATTTCAGCGACTCTCCGCCCTCCCATCATCCTCTCTGTCTCCTCTGTTCTGCATCTGGCTCGCTGACCTCACTTGGCCCCTTAATTATCTCCACACTTGCAAAATGTACAAAATGTCACCCTGTGTCCCTAACCACATGTTTTTCCACATGCTTTTTTTCAACGTCTGTCTGTCACTGACACAAACACTGGAGCGCTTCACTCTGTACACATCAGGGCCTGTGACTTACTGCAAAAGTTTGTCCAGAAAAACAAACATGCCAGACATGGAAAATGCTACTTTAGTGACTCTCTATCATTAAGATGAAGAAAAACTCTCTCTTTCAAAAAATGAGATGGGGAAAGGAAGAAACCTGAAACAGAGCAACAGAGGAGGGACCTCTTCTATTTATCAAATGTATTGACATCCTCTGATCATATAGAGAGGATAAACATGAACCTCCACACCTTAGTCTTAGAAAACTGAATGAATAGTATAGGTTTGGTTAAAGAGCTAACACGACTATTTAGATTTAGAAGTTAAAAGACAGAATTAAGGGAACTGCAGGATGAAATAAACGTGTTTATGGTAACCCCGTACGTGATTTGTTGGACAGAGAAATCAAACTGATGGATGAAGGAATCAAATTAATCTATGTGTGATCGACTAGCAGACAAGACGCACAGTAAACACACACAGACAGTGTGCTGCTTACCCGCCAGGGCTAGGGGTCAACAGTAAGGCAGGGTGCAGGAGGAGGTGTTGGGAGAGGTAGAGGAGGGAGAGAGGGAGGGAGCAGCCAAAGGAAAAGAAGAAAATATTATAATAACGCTCTAAGCATTAAGAAACATGCAACCTGTGTATTTCAGAAATAAATGTCAGTTCTTATAGGTTCGGTATTTTTGTATCTGTGTTTGGGAGCAAAGATTTTTGCTTTAGGGTTTGTGCGTGTGTGTTACTGTCTGTGTGTACCTTGACTCCATCGTTGTAACTGTCTGCAGTATTTAGACAGGCCAGGCCACCAACTTGGCCTTGGGCACCTGGTCGAGGGGGTTTCTTTGGGGGAGCCGCATGCTCTGTAAGAATTTAAAAAAAAAACATATAAAAGTTTAAAAAATATATCCCCTCAGTTTCACTGTCTCATACAGATTCTGGACAGGTTGTACTTTTATGTTCATTGGTAGCACCCCAGCAACTGATGTGGCAGTTCACATCAACATCAGCTGAGGACGTTATTAACTTATTTTCATTATAAAGTAATCAAATGGTTTATGCAACACAACAAAAGTGATGTAATTAAGTGCTGTTTTGTTAAAAACTCAAACATATTCAACATTGAGAAGCTGGATATGTTTGACATTTTTGCTTTATTAAACATCTGAAACATCTTCTTCATTTGACTAGACTGACTGAGAATGAGACTGAGAATAAACAATTCAGTGATGAAAACAGAAGGAGACATTTTCCTGATAGTGACTGCACTGGGGAAAAGTTCCAGTTATATAAAAAGTGCAAATAATCCTCCCAATGGAAAAGTATTTGGAGCTGAATGTTTTCTCTCTGTGTTCGGCTACTTACGGGGTGGATATATTCACGCTCCGAGCACACAACGTATTGAACCCGACATGCTGTCTGAGTCCATATAAACAGAACAGTGGTTGATTCGCTCGCCACCCGGCCAACAGGCTGAGAGGGTTCACAATCAGATCTGTCATATTGTGGCAACAGACTGTAAACTCTGCAAGCAGACACTGACACACACGATCTGCTGGTGGTGGGAGATACAGAGTCTGTACGGAGAGGCTGGGCCAAACAGAGCTATGTAATGCTATACGGGTGAAGTGCATACTTTGGGAGATAAAGAGACAGAAAGAGACCAGAGAATAAAACAATAGTGGTTATGTGACTGTAATTACAGACCAATACGGGCATGTCTATTACCTGCTTTGCCGACGGGCTGGTATATGTGCTGGTTTCCTGTCTGCACAAACAAACACAACAACAAAACATCGGGTTAGCAAGTGCTCAGTCACACAGATAATCAGAAGCTTCACAGGAGAAAACCACCAGCTGGTTCTGAAACATTTAGAGAGTTTTAATTTAATTTAATTTTGTTGTGACATGACAGCGTGTTTCAATTTGTTCTTGTAAAAGTTCACAAGTGGAGGAGCCGTTTCTGTTTTCAGTGATGTGTGGTCTGTTACTTATGTTAACAAAAATATTCTGTCTGGCTGCATGAGGATAAACTATGCCTTTCCTTTGTTTGTGTGCTACTCTTTCAAAACCAGAGAAAATCCTGCAGCATGTCGTTATGATCTGAGCAAAAAATGATGCCACAAATCTCTCCGGTGGTGCCAAGCATGTCAGATTTACTTTGTTGTATTATTACAGAATCTTTGTTGTTTTCTCTGTGTTCTTCCAAATCCTCTGTGCCATCAGAGTGTTGTGGTCTGACAACCACCAACACCCAAAAATACTCTACTACAGCATTTTACACACACACACAGAGACACACACACACACACACACACACAGAGACACACACACACACACACACACACACACACACACACACACACACACACACACACACAGACACACACACACACACACACACAGACACACACACACACAGACACACACACACACACACACACACACACACACACACACACACACACACACACACACACACACACACACACGAGGGAGATTTTCCCACCACAAACCACAGCCATTCAAATGGGAGGAGCAGCACAAGCAGAGAGATGAATTACAGAGACAGAAATATCTGGCCCATGGCAACTTCAGACTGCTACAACAACTTTCTTCTGCTGGCATCAGGAACATGACGGACATCAACATACAGCTCTGTGTTCAGATTTTTGAGATTTCAACTTCTGGGATAAAGTTATACAAAGCTCCTCAGAGAGAGAGACCTCAAGAGAAACGATGATGACGTCAGTTTCTAGTCTAAAAAACGAACAAAAACTTTACACAAAGTAAAAAGTGATGAAGTTACCATTCAATGCAGTCTGTGTTAGACAGCATATAATCACTGTTATGTTTGCAAAGTTAAAATGCGCATCTGTCACTGTGCAAATCATTTCACCACAGCGCTCAATTAAAAAAATCATGTGGTTAACTCTCTTAAGCGATGGCAAATGTGAAAACCAACAAATGATGTCTTCTGATATTGTAAGTTTCCACATGTTCATGTGACTGGGACTGCAGCACTAGTTTCTTGTTAAAACATCAGGACACAGAAAACTGTGTGCAACACTGGGACAGAGAGTCACACAAAGACAGCTACTTGTTTTCTTGCAGTGCAGCTTTCTATTAATAACTGGAGATGCTGTGGGAATCCATTGACCCCTCATTGGTGACCCCACACACCCCAACGACCCGTCACTTCCTGTCCCTGGATCAATCCCCTCAGCTCTAATCAAAACAAACACACACTTGCAGCCAGTAGCCGGGAGTCCAAGCAGAATGTGGACTTCCGTCAACATCTTTATCTTTATCAGACATCCTCCTCTCTTAGAAACACAAACAGCTGCTCAAAAAAATAAATTCCTCTTTTTATGTGATGGGAGTGACAAATGGTCATGATCATGACTGAAAATGAGAAAAAGGGCTAACATGGGGAGTATAGTTTGTTTGGGAGAACCTGTGTACCACTCTCATTGTCCTGCTGTGTTCATCAGCAACACCAACTAACAGTGAGAGTGGTGTGAGTGGATGGAGACAGAAAAACGGCTAGTGATTTTTTAAAATTTATTTTAAAAAGAAGAAACCGTGACTTACCGGTGGTTGGAGTCCACCTTCTTCTCTGTCCAGACTCCCTCTAGAACTTCTAGAGTCTGGTTTCTAAACACACACAAATAAACATAAAAATTATATCTCCATACACCAACAGTATTTAAGTTGATATTAAGCTCATTTAACTTCAATTTGCTGCCAATTAGAGATTCACAGAGACAAAAGTTCTCCATTTACAGTTGTGCAAATCACACTGCTTCTCACTTTGTGAATTTACAAGCACAACTTGATTTCTGTGACAAATAGCTTTTTATATCCCATGCTGTTGTCAGACTGGTCCATTATGTCGAGCAAACTCTATAGATTTACTGAGTGGTTTAAGATTTCTACCTATAAATTACTGCCACATACAGCCATAGAATAAATACTTACTACATTACTATAATTAGTAAATAAATAACAGTTTATACTGTGATGTGACAAAGGTGAAAATGAATAGATTCAAACTCCAGATCCAAGTTTAATCTTTAATCGTAAGTATTACAATGATTATGTGAATGAGGAAATGAATGAGTGAATCACAGCAGGGAGGCTCACAACAGAAACCTCACTTATAAACACATCCACTCTCCCGGCATCACATTTCCAATTAAAACAGGACCCGCTGCACAAAGCTGCAAGATCCACAAGAGCAGGACGTCTCCTACACGTAAATAAACTTTTACAACTTGAGCACAACTTTTCAGAACGACTTTTAACCTGCAAACACACAAAGCCAAAATAAAACACCTCTACACACACACAGCCAGCCGCTCTCTCATGCATGCATCCTTGCCTACCAGTTTTCCAAGACAGGACTTGAAGACGAGCATTGCCTTTGAGTTCATCAAAGTTGTCTAATGAACCGTTTTTTATCTGCGTAGTTTGAGGTGTTGTGTCTGTGATGATATCTGCTTCTGATGTTATTGTATCTTTCCGTCTGCTTCTCTATCACTGAGTGTTTCCCCGTCTGTCTGCCCGTCTGTCTACAAGCCTGTATCCTTGTCTGTGCCAGCAGTTTTATCAAGACAAAAATTCAGATTTAACTCCAGCTTCCTGCCTCCAGCACACTTATATCTGACTCTGACGCACGGAGGGAAGGCGAGGAGGAGGAGGAGGAGGAGGAGGAGGAGGAGGAGGGAAGAGGGATGGTGCTGCTGCCAAAGAGCCGTCAGTGTTGCGAGAACGTCTACCCTTCTTTCCCAAACCATTCTTCTTTTCTCCTCCCTTTCTCCCCCTTTCTCTCTTGCCCCTCCCTGAAGTGACAGTGTTATACAAACCAGCCAACACACACACACACACACACACACATCTTTTCAGTAATCTTGTGTGTTGTCAGTTAGTGGTTGTGGGTCAAAGACAGACTGTTGACTGGGCTGTCAGATTCTCTAAGCCTATCATTAGCCTGGAATTCACACAGGCCACACCTGCCTACAAGCACACACACACACACACACACACACACAGACAGACACACACTCACATGTGCACGCACAATAAAATTCTTGGGCAAAAACCGCAAACAGTTTCTTCAATCAGTTCACAGAAATATGCATCCTACATAAAACCTCTCCGCCACCCCCCCTCATTATGTTAGATGGTCTTTCCAGCAGAAGTAACATTTTTCACACAAATACCGAGTTCATTTATCTTTACTGTTGATATATAGTATATATTATAACTCACAACCATTTAGCACTGCACTGCTATAATAACTTAGAGAGATGGCAATCATAGCAAGTCAGGAAAAAGAAGTAGAAAATCAGGTTTTTGGGGAAGCAGATTAATACAGTATATTATTTAAAAAGTCATAGATCTTTTTTCTAGAAGATGAATGACTGAGCCACAAAAATACATTTTTCTTCTGTATATATGTATTAATCATATACTACATTAAACAGTCACCAGAGGAAAGACAGCCAGAGTGACAGTCAATTGTGATGAAAACCACAACTCATTTACTCAAGATCTTGTTCTTTAAACAGTTTAACCAAACATGAGAATCTAATGGTCTAATTTAAGACAAATCTAAAGATGATAAAAGTAGAGAGCAACTATTATAACCTCACAAGACTTAGTGTGATTCGACTCAATCAAAAGAAAGAAAGATTTTTTCGGACGGCTCTTAATTGATTCCAGAAAGTCCTTTGTTTAGTTTCAGTCGTCACCATGACAGTCGATCTTAGAGAAGGGTAATGTGTCTGTCTGTGTCTCTTGTACTACTTCAACAGGCTTAAACTCCAGCTTTAACTTTAACTATGAAGTGATTTCATGTCTTTTTAGTCTTTAGCTTTTACATTTATTATATTAAGAAGTGTGATGAAAAACAAAACATGCATCACAGAACCAATAATAATAATAATAATAACACGTACAAATAAAATAAAAAACCCTCAACAACACAACTGAGAGAAAATGCCAGCTTTGCACTGCAGGTAGCATAAACACACTGTGCATGCATCACACAAAAAATGACTCATGTAGCTGTTTCTCTGAAATGTTCCTGGTTATTCAGATATGTGCACGCACTCTATTGCTTTGTAATGACTTAATTGAGGATCATTTGAGAACAATGAACTGAACTAAAATACAGATCAATTTTATTTGTCGTTTAAATCTTTGCCCAAAATACAGTAGCTAAATGTTACTTAAATATATTGTTATGTCCTTAGTATTGTGCATGTTCTAACTGAGTGTAATTTCCACTGTGTGCTGTGTGTGTTACCAGCAGCCTTTCCTCCTGCTCCAGCCACCTCTGGTCCTCCTCCATCTGCTGTTGTTGTATCATCAGCTGTTCCTCCATTAACAGGCACTGCTGGCCTACACACTGCTGCATGTCTACTGCCCTGTCCTACACACACACACACACACAAATACAACCATGCAACAAAAGACAAGCATAGCAACAGATGTGCACACCAACACAGGGACACACACAGAGTCACAGGTGACAACAACATGCCCACAAACACATGACAGACACATACACCAGACTGATGAGAAGCTGAACTGATGGACACTTAATTAAAATAATGAGTGTCAATGGGTAGACATTTGTAGACTGGATTTTTGTTTTTTAAAGATCTTTTGATTATTTGCAAACTTCATGAGTAACCTGTGGTGTCAGTAACATACTGACAACGTCTCTGTATGTATTTTAGTTGACTTACACGTGTGTGTGTGTGTGTGTGTGTGTGTGTGTGTGTGTGTGTGTGTGTGTGTGTGTGTGTGTGTGTGTTTGTGTGAAAAATATGTAAAATTGGTTTCCTACCTCCATCGCAGAACCCCACAGTGCCATGTCGTGTCCGTGTGGCTGGGGAAGGAGCTGTGCGTGCGAGTGTGTGTGGACGTGGTGGCGGGGGTGTGTGTGCGCGTGATGTGTGTCCAGCATTGCAGCCTGTGGGGGGTACAGGGCACTAGGCACCGAGGGAAGGGTGTGCGGACCGGGGTACCCTGCCATCTGAGCCAGGGAAGCATGAGAGAGAGAGACACACACAGAGTTAGTCTGTCATCAGTTCTCTTACATTTCTATTATTCTATTCCCTTATTTTATTAGTCTTGTGCAGTCTATGGAGTTTATCTGCGTACCTGGTAGTGTCCAGGATGTTGGGAACTGGGATAAAAACCTTCACTGGAGCGAGGACTGGGATAGCCTGGTCTACTAGGCTACAGAGAGAGAGCGAGAGGGAGAAGGACAGAGGAAGAGAAATAAGAAATACAGTTACAATATTTTCATCAAACAAAACGCTACAAGACGGGACACCGGGTCATTCAGACAATCAGCACACAAACCTCCAGGAGCTGTTTGTGTGGCTAGGTTAGCAGTCAATCAAAACAGGGCACACCCACTGGGCTGCAAGTCCAGCAAGCTGTTAGTTGAACTGACACAAACTACTATCCCTATGTTACAAACATCAACACCCATGGATTACCGGTATGAACTATGTTATAGTCGGGGATTATCGACCACGAGAATCTCTGGTTAGATGTTATGCAGGTGTGTATAAAGTGTTAAGGCTGCACGTTCACCAAAGACGTCTCTTTAAAAGCACTGGCTTTTTCTAAACTGGAAAAAAAAGTGCGGCTGCTGAAAAGATTGAAAGAAGAAGAAATACTTTCAATCTGCATAACAACCTCTCAGAAATGAGAGTTTTTAATCCGAGCTGCTGCTGGCTAAAGAAACAGAGGAGAGTGATTTCTCTTGTCGTCTCTATTCTTTTCTGTTCCTTTGCTGGGAACCAGTAGCTATAAACAGAAGTGCTTGGTGAACCCACATCCTTGTTTCTTCTCTTGGTTTCTGGTGATTTGTTGAGATGAAGCTGTTGAGAGTTGATGAACAGTTTCCCATCTTAGGATGACTGGAGACATTTGTCTTGATGATTTAAACACACAGCTCATTTCTAGCACAACAGTGTTGCAACTTCTACCTTCCACAGCCTCTCATAGTAGCTTTCTCTGGACCACACCTCCGACAGCGAGACATACACAAAGACACACAGGGAGGGAAACAGACAGCAAAGACAGACAGGGAGGGAGACAGGGACAGGGACAGAAAAAAGGAAAAAAAAGTAGGCAGGGAGGGAGGAAGGACAAAGAGAAGCAGACAAGACAAAGAAACTGAGGACGAGACAAACAGGAGCTTAAAAAGTCTGAGTGGGAAACACACAGCATGTTGTGAACATGCTCACACATGGACGGACACGAGGTTTCCTCAACAAGAACAAAATTATATCTTTTCAGATTCACAGTGGTAGCAGGAGGTTTCGCTAGGAAAACCCAGTTTAAAAATAGGAAGATAAACACAACGACGACAGACAGAGACAGACAGGGAGGTGAAATAAATGAAACAGGGTTGTCACCAGGGCAAGACAAGAAATTGGTGACTATTGGATATGTTTAAATATTTGAATCTAAGAATTATTGATCAAATAAATAAACAGGTGCAGAATTTATGAACAGCAGAGCTGCAATAGAAAGAGTTGCGCCACTTATAGGCAAAACAAGGAACAGCAGCACCAGTTTATACCTGCAGATGTGCTGGTGTGCGCCATCTACTGGCAAGGATTGCAATTTTAACACTTTACTGCTGTCTCTTATTTCTATAGCTCTGTTTAGGCTCCCCTTAGTGAACCTACAACATGTTCAAAATAAATATTAAGCTACATCTGTCCTCTGTGTATGTGGGCAGGATAGACTACTGTACCATAGTGTAGAAGATTTAGGTTGGGTCAAGGAAAATGTTACAAGACAAAACTTAAGTGAGAGCATGCAGACTCACTTTAAGTCAGAAACCGTCATCGTTTTGACAGATTTTTAAATTATCATTCAGGCAGATTATGTAAATGAAATGCAAAAAATTTAGAGCAGCACATTTTGGACAGAGTTCTTTTAAAGAACTGCTGTTGTGATGTGTACATGGCACGAGAGCCATGAAATAACTCAATGAAGAATTTCAGGAATGTTGAGCAGCACAGTGTAATTAGGTTTTTCATTTTACTTCATGTATCGCACTGTGGGGCACAAATCATTGACTCCCACACATCAAATCATTTGGCACCACAAGGCTGACAGTGCAGTGAAAACATCCTCTGTAACAGGATTAGCTCACATAGATTTATAACTGACAGCTATTGCCTGGATTTAATGTGTCAACAGACTTTAAACTGAAGGTAAATCAGTCAGTCAGGACTGCATTTCTGTCCTCTTTCAAACACTGATTACTTTCTAGGTCAGTCTGTCAGTCTGTGTGGCACATGGGAGGTAGGGCGATGTTAATAACGAAATGTTCACTTCAAAAACATGGTGACCTACCAAAACAAGCTCATGCGTACCACTACTGGCTAGCACCCAACAGCTTTGGGGTCAAGGTGACAGAGTCAGCTCTGTATAAACAGGCTTAAGAAGAGAGAGACCTTTTAGCTAGCTCTTTGTGTATTTATAGTAACTGTCCTAATCCTAGGCTTTACACATTCTTACTTCAGTGGTATATGTAATAAATCAGTGTCACAAATAAGAGACCTAATTATCTTAAATATGTTACAGTGGTTCAATCCTCTTGGACATGCCTGAGCCTTGAGCTGGAGGAGTTGTTGCATTGTATGCAACATTTGTCCTGGACTTTCTAGTGTAAAAGATGATTTTAACATCTATTTTAAGCTAATTCAACTTAATTTAAGTTCAATTTATAAGGAGGCCACAAGATTCAAGTTCTGCATGTGTTAGACAGGTCTGACTGATAGTAAATGGATTTAGGGTTCATGACAGGCATCCAGAACTTGGCTTGAAATAGGGCGCAATAATCCGAGGACACATCAACACAAAACCTGACGCAAACACATCTGCATTCAGTCACGACAGAGGACACTCAACAGCAGAAATAAAGCATGCCACCAGACGAAGCATAAACAGGCAAACAAAAAAGCATTTTATAAAACAATCACTGCACTCAGTTAGATTTAATGATTCAAAGATGAAGTCCGATATTAAAGCCATGCATCAAAAAATGTTGCAACATCCTTTTGTTAGCTAGTATGAAATTTCAGTCCTGGTTCTTTTTGTGAAAAAAATAAATAAACTAAACCACATCCCTGAATCCCATGTGTGGCTTTGACTTTTGGTCATGTGCTGAATTGTTTATTTCACATGATAAATTTGCATCTGTGCTGGATTGTCTGGTTCAAAGAGGGAAGGGCTCAATCAAAATGTGACAACACTGGATGCTGGATGTTTTCTTGGTTGCCTGGAATGCAACTTCATGGACTTTAACTGTATTTTTCCTTTCAAAGCCTCATGGACATTTATCAAAGGAGATACCATTCTGAATGTTGCAACTTCTTTTGACAAAGACAAACAGCTTTGTTTATGTTCTTAAAAACAGCTTTAGTGCAGCTCTAACAGTAAACCACCTGCCTTCAAGGGTCTGGACATGGGTCTTTCAGAAAAGTTGGTGGGAAAAGGTGGATGAGTAGTTACAGGGAGACTTGTCATGCAACTGGGTGGGTGGTGGTTAGTCGGTGTATAGGCAGAGGTGACTGTGAGAGCTGTGTGTGGAGTGAGGGGGGCATGAGAAACCAGCGGGGGCCTCCCACATGACTGCACAGCCGGGAGCTGGCGCCCAGGGTCAGCTTCAGGTTGTAGTGGGGTACTGGGATTAGTTTGGCAGCCAGGGTGTAAACTGGGCAACAGCAGGGTTTTAAGATTAGAATTTGACCTGGGCTGGATGTTTTGGTGGGTGTGGGGACAAACATTTGACATGCTGCTGGGCAGAGAGTTAAGGTTAGGACTGGATTGGGAATGGACTGTGGAAAAATGCCAGGTATGGAAGTGTGAGTTGTTTGACTTTGGCCGGGATGAGCAGAGCAGGTGGCCGTTAGTGGGGGGATTTTTCTTGTTGGGGCAGCTGCCATTGGACACGGCGTCTGGGTGAGGTGGTGAAGAGAAGTTAGAATGAGGCTGTAGGGACAATCCGGGAAGAGCTTTGGCTTCAGGATTCAATTTGGTGCTATGCTGGGAGATAGAGCGATTGTTGCAAGTGTCATTTTGAAGAAGAGGGGATTGAGGATTGTGAGAAGGGGAAAAGTGATTGTGAAATTGCAGAGATGATGAGTAGAGTGGAGGAGCGGGTAGGTGAGAAGAGGTGCAGGGAGACGAAGGATGAGGGTTTCCAAGGCAGAGGGAAAGCTGTGAGGCAAAGCGCTGGTTTGGATGGCAATGGTGGTGAGGAGAAGTAGGAGACAGACAATCCAGACTGAAGGTGGGCTGCAGGGAGGGATGACGGCTGGGCTGCAAACAGAAAGACAAAGGTAGAGGAGGGAAGAAATGGAAATAAAGAAGGTATAATAGAAGACAGAGACATGTAGTAGATGGGTGAGAGAGGCAGGGATGAGCTGAAGCACAGACAGAAATATCCACTATAGTAACCAAAGCCATACAGTGACTGTGCCTCTGAAGAACGCAAGTTCTTCCACTGTTCAAGACATATGGCTTTAGTTGTAACCCAAAGAAGCTGATGCTAACAGCAGGGGTATAGGGGGCAGTAAGTGAGAGTGAAGCAGCCAACAGCTGGGGCAACAAGCTGTGAGGTGAGATGATATTAGTGGAGCTGGGACTGGGGGTGGGGTTTATGGACTTGCAAGAAGAACAATCTAAGATGTGGTCAATGATCCTATGACTGAAACATTTACTTTATTGTCACATTTTGGCATCATTTGCACAATTTTGCTTCTGTAGAGCTGCCCCACTTTTACTGTGAAGGCATTTTTCCTGTGAGATGGATTCAAGACCTCAAACCCATTCATTCATTTGTTTTTCTTGTCCTTGATTATCCCAGTGAGATAACACTAGACAGCTGACAGCAGTCATTTCAATAAACAACACTAGGCTCCTGCAGAAACCTTGTACATTACAAGAGTCAAACTCAAATAGAGCAAACATTAAATCACATTAGCGACCAGCTAAATCACTTCAATGTCTTGATATTTGTGTTGTTTTATGTCACTACACTCCAAATGGGAAAGAGGCTGTAGCTCCTAACCAAAGATCACATGAGACTTGCAATGATGGGTGTCTCACAAACAGCACAAACACAACAAATACTCTTTATCACTACACCTGTTGGACTCATACAAACACACGCAGACAGACACAGACACAAACAGATGGGGCGTAGTAGTGCCTTACTTTTGGTGGTGCTTCATCAGACCCTCCGGAGTCCCAAGACACTGTGACCTGTCTCCTCATCTCCATCCTGTTCCTCTCCTTCTGCTGGAGCTTCTCCTCCTCTAATATAGTGCTGGAAACGAGGCAGAAACAAAACGATGTAACACAAAAACGCTGGTGCTGGTATTTTTATTCGTTTCTGCTGAACGCTTCAAAGAAAAGAAAGGGATAATAAGTAGATACACTGAATATTATCTCATATTCCAATATCTAGGTATGTTGTTAGGACAGGTAAAGAAAATAAAGGCTAAAATGAACCAGCTAGATGAGAATGGTGTCTTACTCTGATAATAGAACACGTGTGTAAAACAGTATGGTTTGTTTTGAAAAATATCCCTTAACAAATGAAAAGAAAAGTACTGAAACAAAACTTATACATATGCTGGTAAACTCATTCAGTACAGTGCAGAGTTTTTCTCAATAGTTGTTTTTCTACCTCCGGGTAGTAATAAAGAAAAAATATAACACTCAGTGACAAACCCCGTAGGGACAAACACATCATCGTATATTAGAGCTTGATTACTGTGCACTCTAACACACAAACACACACGTGCACACAGAGTAATTTGTACAGAGCATCAAAACACAAATAAGACATGTCATAAAAAAACAAATTCCATTTTGTTATGAAACGCCTCATTGCTCAGTCTCCTATCATTACAGTTCATCCCTGAATGCTCGAGTAACTCCCAATGATATCGAGTGAGCCAAAAAGAGCGATACGATGATACAAATAATTCAAGCCATGGTCAACAGTTTGGGCTTGCAAACCAAATGCTGAACATCTCTGCCTTGAAGCAGTGTCTGTAAGATGTCTTTACCCGTCACTGTATACTCACATTAACTATTGATGCCGTCTCTTTGCTGTGTCAGGAAAAACAAAGCAGTAAATCTTTGGGTAAAATTGCTTAAGAATGAACTGGCATGTAGGCAACAATGTCCCACACCCCAAACCCAACATTTTTAGGTCTAATGCAGTCAAACATACCACACCGTATGTACTTCGCTAAAATTATACTTACTGACCTGTTCCCTGGGAAAACTGCTCCTAACCCAAACCCAGATTCCCAGAGGAGGGAGCTGCTGCTGAGGAGTGACCGGCTCCACAAAACTCCAAACTGAGCGGCTGAACAATCCAACACACACAAAGCCACACACTCTTTCTACCCGCCTTTTCTCAACAAGGGTAAAGAGCTATTTCTAGTAACATCATTACCATCCTGTTCTGTTTTCTCCTGCTGTGTTTGTGTGAGAGAGACAGTGTGTGTGTGTGTGTGTGTGTGTGTGTGTGTGTGTGTGTGTGTGTGTCCTTGCACCTGTCAAAGTCAATTACCTGTCACGTTTTGTCCTTCTTTGCCATCAGAACACACACACTGCTATGATAATATGAAAAAAAAACAGTTTAACACTAAAATATTAAGCTGTAAAAACAGAATGAGAACAGATAGATATATTTATTTGCATTACAGAATGCCTGTAATGTCTTGAAATATATTTGATTGATTTATTTGGTTTGAGGGAATTTGGTTGTTTTAGTTTATTTTTGTGTTTTTAAACACACAAAATTACATAATTTCCGTTTATATTAATAAAAATTATCTAGAGGAACACTGCACGCTAACAGCAGATCCAATCGATTATTTGTTGCTTTACTCAGTGTGACACGTGCTGAAAACCCTGATGACCCGTATACACAAATTAAAAGATATACCATTTCCTAAAAAAGTTTTCTTTTCTGAACTAAAAAATCTGCCAGACTTGCGTCACAGTAAATGACGTCATGTATGAATATGTGTGATGACTATAATATCAGTACCTAGCAACATCAACACCTCCCCCTACCTACACCACATCACCACCTGGAATAACAAGCCCTGTTCAATTTATTTTCTCTGGGTTGGGCTGGGCTGACTGCATAATCTTCGACTTTTCAGCAACACCCCGTGTTTAATCACACGTATTTTTCACCTGTACAACCACTACTGATGGAAACTGAGCTTTAGCTATCTGGATTCAAGTACACTGAGATGTAAACGGGACACCCAAGAGAAAAAACGCTTTCTCTTATGCGTACACTAAACCTGTCACAAGGGCAGGTCTCGGACACATCAATAATATAAAATTTAAAAGGTATTATCAACAACTATAATCACACAGAGGCTGATTTGTATCTACTGATTTCATTGAGTTTGACTGAAACATGTAGCATGATTATCCAAAAAGATGCACAAAATTAGATTGCCGCTCCCACACAGTCATGAAATAACAAATTAGTGGCTGACATAAATGCATGCATGTCATCAAAAATGAGAATATGTCATCGAAAATATGTTTAAAAGCAATTTTGATTTCAGTTTATGTTTAAAAAGCATAAGAGCATCTTTAAATCAGACTGAAACCAAAAGCAGCACACCTCTTAAAAAAGGGGGTGAGCAATCCAATACACTTTTTTCTTCCAATTCAGTCAATATCTCCTCACAGCTACCTTGCCTCTGTGAGTGTGCACTAACAAAAAAAACTGTGGTTGTACACAGCCCTGGCTCTGTGGATGGGAAACTAACAAAGTGGCTCGGACCATGACACACAACACTGCCTTGTTATTCCAGCTAAGATTTGTGTGTCAGGTAACGTTAACGTAGTCGCCCACGGACGCTGAGCCTTCTTTCTAGCCAAGACATGCTGTTATAGTAGCAGGAGAGTTGTGAGCATTACTGTGTGGAGCTGCTTCTTGGAAACCGTCTCGTCCTCTCAGCATGTTAGCTGCGCAGAAACTTTAGCAGTTTGCAAAGCCACAGCATAGCTGACATTACTTGCAGTGTTGTTCTTCACACTATATCATTGGTATTTAGCAGGTTATTGGATTTCTCCAGAATCGCTGAGCCCTCCTTTAAAACAGGACATTAAATTGCTCCCAGTTCAGCAGATGCCAGCCTGTGCTCCAACACAGACATGAGACGTCCTTGTTGCAGGATACAGGATTCCCTCTTTCCGTTACTAACCCACCTCTGCACCAAGGAAACACTAACTTTGAAAAAGCTACTGCTGAATCTGCTAAAGTCTCATTTTAACTTTAGCTCAACATCAGAACACATTTTGCCTCAGAGTAGATTTTGTTTCCCCTCACTTACACTGAGAATGTTTTATGAGGGGGTTTCTTTCCAGCCAACAGGAAGAACAATTACAGCGACCAATAACTGAACATATGAGTATGCGAGGATTGTTGACATGCAAAGAAGCAAAATTCTTCCAAGGGGATGAGTGGAGGGCAATCAAGCAACAATGAATCATATTTATAAGAAATGCAAAATGGCTGCTTCATAACAGCTTTACTGTGGCATCCTTTGAATGCAGCATGTGTGTACACAAAAACAGAGGTCTATTCACTCTATCACAGACTGATACCACAACATTTCAAAGCCTGAATACTTTACCTTAAGAGGAGGCCAATCCAATCGCACCAGAGTAAATCCACTCAAACCCTTCTGAGAGAATATCGTAGCCAGTGGAAAGATGATGTGTTGGTGGTACTCAGCACTGACAAGCTACTAAAGGTCAACACGTAATTACAAAAGATCCTTGCAAAAGGATAAAACCTGCAGATTGACTTAAACACGCTGTGCTGCAGCTGAGCAAAACCCCACAAGACTACACGCTACAGCATAGACTTCACAACAACAGGATAATATGATCTGAGAGTTAGGAGCTGCTAACAGTGCAGCGCCGCAGTTGTTCTGCTAACATTTTCCCTTCGTTCTTTCATTCTCTGTCTATTTTCTCTCTCTCCCCCCATCTCTCTCTCTCTCTGTTCTTTGGAAAGCTGTAGCTCCTGGCAGCTGCCCACTGTGTACACACACACACACACACACACACACACACACACACACACACACACACACACACACACACACACACACACACACACACACACACACACACACACACACACACACACACACACACACACACACACACACACACACACACGTTGGTCCGCCGTCTAGGAAAACTGTAGTAGTAGCTGAGAGCTGCATATTTGGCAGGAGAGACCTATAATTGATATTATGATATAAAAGCCAGCCAGACCGAAAGTAAACCAAACTGTATAACCTTATATGGAACGACTTTCCCCCTATTAATAGCCAGTGACCACAGTTAACATGGTCAATATTGACTCGGTTTCCAAGACACTGGATGAGGCACATTGAGGGTCCCTTACCATGACTTCATGCCAACATATCATACTCAGTTAAAATAAATGTTCTACAGCTTGTGGGATTAGCACTCAGATGGATGCGGTTCACACATACTTTTCCACACAGGGTCTTCAGCCCATTAAAACATGCAACCACAAACATACTGTACATGTGTCAGACTAATGAGCAGACCTCCATGATGTGGAGGCCAGCGCTCGTTTGGAGCCATGAAAGAGAGTTTGATCAGGAGGACATGATGAAAAGGTGAAAGAGGTCAGAGGAGGGAAAGAGGCCGTAAGAGGAAATGGAGAGAGAGGAGAGAGAGAAGGAGATAGAGAGAGATCGTATAGAGAGAGATAAGGAGAGAGAGACGAGAGAAGAGAAGGAACGGGGAGATAGGAGGAGAGAGATAGAATCAGAGGATCTAGAGAGAGACTCTGAGTATGACGAGAGATAGAGAGACGATCTGAGCTCTCAGAGAGAGGAGCGAGAGAGAGGAGAGAGAGAGAGAGACAGAGAGACAGAGGCCATAGAGAGACAGAGAGACAGAGAGAGAAGGAGAGAGCTGACCTTGAGAGGTTTGGAAGTCTAATGGTGGTGGAATTTAAGGTGTGAGTCATGCTGGTTTTAAGCAAACTCATAAAACCACGGGAGTTAAATATGTGCTCTTATTTTCCTGTTTCTGTGTGTGTGAGCGAGAAAGAGAGAGACGGGGAGAGAATGTGCATGTTGAAGGAAACAATGATGGCATCTTGCTGTGCTGCTGAAACTTACATTACGTTTTACTTGTGCGTTTAAATAGAAAATGTTTCAAGCCTCCCACACGTGCACAAATGACACACATCACATGTAGTTTTTTTTCTAGATAATTCTGTTTTAATGATGAGAAAAGCTATGTATACGCCATTTAGTTATTTTAGCCCTCATGATATCCTGCCCTAATCTTTTGGGGTAACTGCACTCATCCAGATGCAGTAACTGCTTTGTCAAGGCCAAATGACTGAGATCAGTTAAACAAACACTGCATCACATATAAGCAACTAAAAATGACATTAAAAGTCTAACACGTAAAACATCTTTGGTGCATTACTTTGCACAATCTGGCCGGCATTTAATTGGTTGAAATTTAGGCTGGGGAACTTCTCTGTGTGTAAATATAAGACTGCTGACACCTGGAATAACACTGCCATGTTAGGAACTAAATAAATACATGATTACATCAAGTTTGATGAAAATACAAATGTCTCACTTACATTACTAAAAAATAATTCGAAATCTGAGTCATACATAAGCTCCATTAAGTGTTTCCAGTGTAGAGTTTTTACGCAGTTTTTTAATCGCACCAGAACTACTCATGTTATTACAATCTGTCTTGTCATCAGAAGTGATGCAGAAACATCACTTCCAAAAAACTACAGGTCTGTTCACGTCTGAATGATCATAGAGTCTTGAGTCATGGTGGCTGGGAAAAGCTCTCCTCCTACTGCACCTCTGACTGAACCCGGAGAGAGAAAATGTTAATGAGCCTTTATGCAGGGAAAAGAAAGAAATGGTGCTCTACTTCAACTTTGTCTTCAAGAAATTCTTCAAATATGACTGTAACACCAGATTTAAACTGAAACTGTATCTCTATCCTGTGTTACACAAAGCAGAACAAAATGTCTCAGTATCAATGAACAAATCTCACTCAAAAAGGGTAAACTGACGAATAGCGTGTCGGTGTGCCTGTTTTTCTGCATGTATGCTGGGACAGAAATATAATCTGAGTGTTGGTGATGTCATTTTGGCTGTTAGCATCCTGTGTTTAGCATTATTTATAACCACACACTGTAACCCTTCATTGACTGGCATAAATCAAACTTGTCAGGTTTATGGAGTCGAACGCTTTCTTTACTTGCTTAGTGATATAATCTTTTTTTCCGCTCCTCTGGGCACTTGAACCTAAACTAAAAGATTTTGTGGAGGTTTTTGCTCTAGTTGCCTGTAACTCCGTTCATAAAACAAACTGCCTTAGCGAGAATTTGTTGCAACATTGTATGACTTGTTTGAAGGGGAATACTGATGACTGACTCTGACTCTAGGTCTTACTCAGAGATTTTTTAAGTTAAAACATGGTGTTGTCTGAGCTCTGCCTTATCTGATCACAACATGCCCAGTGTATTGTCTCTTGATAGATAAGGTCTCTCTCTTTGCAAATCTGTCTGCATGATACTAACAAGGCAGTGATGTATCATTTAGCAAGGAGACAAGGTGTGTCCGTGATATCTTATTTAATCCATCTCCGTCATCATCACAGCCGCGTTACCATGCCCACCTTAAAGTCATTAGCCAAAACAGGATGTGAAGTGCAGTCTGTCAAGTATTTGGACAGTGAGGTGAGCACTTTAACGATGAGGTTAAAGTGCTGACTTTTAGGTTACGTGCAAACTGTCGTCCTTTGATTACACACTATACAAAAGTAAAAGTGTGCCAGGAATCCTATATTATACTTCCAGTCCAGCAATATCCAAATAATTCAAACATAGTCAGAATCTACAGCATGTTCAGGATATTAATAAAATATATCAAAAATTAGAGCAGATCATTATCCTTAGAATTGATTAATGCATTGCCTATGGCAAGTATCCTTTCACCACACATAGGTTTCACACAGGAAATCATTTCCCTATGGCCTCCATGTCCGCTATTAAACATGAAAAATTAATGTAGTATTTTAAACAGGATTAAATCAGAGCAGAACTTCCTGCCTTGACATGAAATGATCCGTTCTGCCATCTCATTTAAAACAAGAAGACGATCTAAATGTGACCTCAGCAGGAGAACATCCCTGTGTTTAGCTTACCTGTCTGTGTTTGACTGTCTACAGAAATGTAATCCTCTTGTCTAGTTCATCCATCTTTAATGGTTCATTCTGGCCTGATGTTTAACCAGCAGCAGCCACAGACAAAGGACAAAGTGTGTTGCTTAATTTTTCAATGGATGATATTTGCTGTATTAATCATGGTAATCAAACAGTGACACCTGCTGTTAGGAAGGTGTAAGGAAACACTTCTGCATATACACAACTAAACAACAACTACATTACGACTGGCAAAATATCAAATAATAACATCACAACTTCTTAAAACAACTTGTAAAAGACATACAGACTGAAAATAGATCTTTGAAAACTGAAACTAGTATTATCGTTACGCAGAGATCAGCATGGACTGTGTTGCGGGGGTGATTTACTGGGAGCCTGTCTTATTAAAAGAAACCATTTTTCAGTTTTTATACATAATGTATGAACTACTGGATCTGTTTTCCCAAAAGTAATAGCAGCTTTTCAGCTTCTGTTACTCAACAAAGCACACCAAAAGCCTACTATAAAGGGACAAGATGGCGAAAATAGACACAGAGCAGAGCAACAATACGAAGAGATCTTCGCTCCTAGCACATACATTTTATGCTCTTCAGCTGTGGTAAAGCACATCAATAAATAATCATTCAACATTCTCACAACACTCCAGAGGTAGAGCCCCTTCTGCCCACACGTCAATTTGTCCTTGAGCAAGACAGTGAACCTCAAATAGCTTACATTTAGAGAAACACAAAGAGACGCAAGCACACTCTCAAAGCACACTCCATTAAGTACCTCAGTTGTGTTTTGAGTTCAGTGAAGCGCGGCCTCTTGCTGGGATCATACGACCAACACTTTGTCATCAAGCTGTAAAGAGTAGGCGGGCACTGAGGGGGCATAGCCAGTCGCTCGCCGTTCTCTATCCTGCCGATGACGTCGTTGTTCTTCACACCCTGGAACGGCTTGATGCCGAACATTAGGATCTCCCACATGCACACGCCTGTGGAAAGGCAGAGAAACATAAAAACTCAACCACTACCAGAAAAGCTGCCTGCTGGATCTTAAAGAAAGAGAGCAAAGAGTAAAAGAGAAAGAGAGGAGAAGAGAAAACTGACAAAGACATGAAGAAAGAAAGAAAATAACACAGACTTAAACTTACCAAACATCCAGACGTCACTGGCTGTGGTAAATCGTCTGAAGTTGATGGATTCTGGGGCCATCCATTTAATAGGAAGTTTACCTTTAGATGCTGAAAAACATGGACCAGAAAAAATGTGATGCACTCAGTTTATGTCAGAATAACTATGAATAATAATGATGTTTTCCTTCATGTGTTATGACAGACCAAAGATAAAGAAAGGTCCAGAGTTTTTACAGAATATGGAAGAAATGAAATATAATATTATAACTATAGTTTAGTGTTTAATTAGGTTTAATAAGGTTTAATTCCCCTGAAGAATAATAACAATTATTATGTTCTTGTAATCTTAGAAAAGAGCGTCAGCGTCCACTGTAGAGTCCACCACTCTAGATACTCTACTATACTTTTTTTGTGACTGCCATAATTTCTCCTTCGTGCTAGGAAAGAGCAGGTGAGGTGACGAGGTTGCAGTCAGCAACTATGTTGCTAGATTCCACTAAATCCTAGACCCTGAGGTGTTAATTTATCACACTGTGTGTTTTCAGGTGTTACGTTTACCTTTGTAATAGGAGCTATCTTCCATGTATCGTGACAGACCAAAGTCCCCCAGTTTCACACAGTCGACTGTAGACACCAACACGTTTCGCGCTGCAATGTCCCTGAAGAGGCCAAAACCAAAATGAGTTTTGACATTTATTCTGTAAATGTTCTTGACTGGACACATAGGTAGTTAATAGGTCACATGAGGTAACAGACAATATTTTTTTCATACATTACGATATGTATATTACAATTTATCCTTGTTATGCTTCCAGTAGGTGGCAACACCAGGCTGTGCTTTACAGAAAATATCTATTTGCCATATCTGACTGCTCCAGATCGTTATACATGATCATTTATAAACAATAATTATTTGTTAATCCATTATTAAACATGTATACTATATCAGAGTCTGGAAGACACATGCATACCTGTGTACAAAGCGTTTGCTCTCCAGATATGCCAGCGCCGTGCTGAGCTGATATGAGTACAAGATGAGACTGGCCAAGTCTAGACTGTACTTCCTCACCTGGAGAAACGACCGTAACTATGGAGACCAGAGGAAAAAGAAGGCAGAGAAAATAACAATAGTTAGTTAAAAAGTTAAATAATACAAATATTAAACAAGAACAAGGAGAAACTAACGGGAACGTTATCCTTCAACAAAAGAATGCTTGACATGTTAGTATATTTAACATGTTGGTAGATTGTCACTTCCCTGTTTTTTAAAGCAACTGAAAAAAATGCACGAGTCTCTATGATGACTGTGAAAAACAGATACAGTACACTCGTATACAAATTCTCATCACTGTCCTACTGTACCTCTCCGAGTGTGCAGAGCTCCATGATGATCCAGACTGGATTCTCTGTGATGACTCCCATCAGCTTCACAATGTGCGGGTGGTCAAACTGACGCATGGTTACTGCAGGGAAAGAAGAGGGGGTGCAAAGATTAGTTCATGTTTTTCTTTTCTGCAATTGTTGGCAGCTTACATTTAACAAACACATACACACAGGAGAAACTTACATGCTTCTTGGAGAAACTTTTCCCTGACGCTGTCTGATGTTGAGTTCTTACACGTCTTCACTGCCACAGACAGGGCCGGGTTTTCCTGCAAGAAACAGACCCAAAGAACTCAATGAGCAATACAACAATATACTCAGCATGATCACCGTCTGCACCGAACTTAACAGACAGACTCAAAAATCAAAACTCAAAATATTAAGATTCACGACTTTTAATAACAGCCTATTAAAATATACTGAGAATATCATAGGTTTGTTATTACGACAGTAACAAGAAGTATGTAACAGTCATCTTTTACAACTGTACAGTTATTGTGAAGTGAGGACAAGTTCGCTTTATTCTTTGTTAGTCTGGCTTCAAAGTGACTTTGCAAGAAGACAAAAAAAGTGAGTAAGTGACTGTATTAATGTATTATATAAATGTATTTTAAGGTTAGTAGCAGATTTATTTGCCTGTAAATGAAAGAAGATGAATTACATTTTTGTACCTAATGAACTGCCATGTGAGTCAATAGTTTAAATCTACAAAACTAGCATGGATTCAAAACTTTTATCCGCTGTCAACCCTCTGAAGGTAAAGGATAATCTATAGCAGACTAAAATAATCCGATTATTCACATCTGTGTTGTTACAAGCTTACCGGGCTGATGTAGACTCCTTGGTGGACGTCTCCAAACTGACCTTCACCTATGCAGCGTCCCAACTCAATACGATCTCGCTGAATCTCATAGTCCCGTGCTGGATACACAATATATACACAGACGTGAACACACACAGATACAGACACAAATGAGGAGAAACAAAGGAGACTTTCAGGTCAAAAACAAACACACATCAGTGCCCACACGTACACTTTTTCTAAGTCAGGCGTTGCATTTCCTAAGCTTGTCAGAGTGCTACACAGATATTTAAAGTTTATATTTAAAGGAGATGCAACTCTGGAGACGCTGGACTTGACTCAACCACACAGTACAAAACAAAGTATTTATTTGTTGTGTGCAACATTAGGACATTTCTGAGATATTTGTAACTGTATATTATCAGGTATTTAAATCTAATTATCCTGAATTTACAGATTAAAACAATTAAATCATCTTACCACTCTGACAAGCTTAGTTTTATAGCAGTCAGCATAGCTCAGTGTCAACAGCATGCAACAAGAGCATCAGCAAACCACAGCCAGACATGCCATGTAACACAGACGAACGACAGCCAGTAACACTCAATGTATATATGAACATGAATTTCCACATCAAATCAAATGCAATATGGATAAAGTCAGGTGGATTGCAGGAGGAATTCAAAGCTCGGAGGCTGATTTAGGATCAGTGTTACATTTGCTCGATCCAAAAAGGAATTTACATCTCTTTTATCGCATCTATTATTACAGTCAGTCAATTATCTTTGTCTGTGAAAAGTTGGCTGTTGAGAGGCCAGTGGTTTGCTTTGCCTGACAGGCATGACACTGTTGACCTGACTTTGTCCATGTAATCAGCAAATGAATAAGAGCATACATGGCGCTATAAGTTTACAGGACCTGACAAATCTCTGACTTCTCTTTTATACTGTTTGTGAAATGTCTGTGAAAACACGTGTTAATAACACATGTGCGACCTTTAGAGACAACTATTCTGGGCAATGAAATGCCTGTAGTGGGAATGGGACTAAATGTGGTTGCAACATAAAGTTGCAAAATGTACAGTTGGCCATAATTAATGCCTGTGTGCTCTGCCTCTAAATGTCGCCCATGTAACCCGATCTTAAAAAGTCAGTCATGGTTAAACAATGAAGTGGGTCTACCCTGTTTTTTAGTGGTTTGGGTTTAAAATGTTGGATTATATATATATATAAACGTATCTATTTAAACCCTTCCCTCTCACTGCACTTCCTCCTCATCCTAAATAGCAACATCCTGAGTCAACTTGCCTGGTTAAATGATACATAAAACTGGACAGTAAATGTGTTTATACAGCTTGCATTATTCACGTCAGATGGTACTGATCTTTACATTTGTGGAACTGAATACGTATTTTTTAGCATCTGGGACTCAATTCTGAAGCTGGCATCAGTTCAGCCCCAAAACTGACAGCACACCACACATTAACAGAAGGGGGATAAATCAACAGGGTACAGATACAGAAATAAATTCAGGATTTTATTTTAAAGTGGCAAGCAAACTTAAAATAAGGGTCACAGCAACCATCACAATACAACCAAACTCATGGTATGTTCCAATCATTACCTTGATCTAGTCCATAGTATTCTGGGAAAATAGGTTAGTGATAGGAAACAGAAATAACTAGCTGTGAGTACAGAGATCCAGAAATTGTTACTACAGTGTTTATTATAGATGTGTTATTTTAATTACCACCATTATAGCCAGTGATGCTGCTAAGAGAGGTACGTGTGTTATTGACTAAAAGCTATCATTAGAGTCCCTTATCATACAAAATAACTTGTTCTCTGAGAGTTAAAGCCTTTTAGTGTTTTGTCTGAAGAAGGTTATTAATCAAGAGCAAGAGAAAGACATCAGCACACACATTGGTCACAACTAACTAGCTTGGACAGTTTGTAAAAGATAATTTTATATTTCAGTGTATACACCGGAAAATAGACTGTTTGTAATGTTAGTAATTAGCACGGGTGCAGGCATATTTCTTTTTTAATCGTTCACTGAACAGTGTAGACATCTTGCCTTCTCTGCCTACAACTGTCCAATGGGCCTCTGTATGCGGAGAGATATAATTTATGAATGGTCAACAAGCAAAGCCATGTTGAAATTTGGTTGCATGGAACAACATGTGCTTATAACACTCAGGCGACATTTTAAGGCAGTTTAAATGGGTAACTTTGTCAGTAGGAATCTTTCACTTAAGCTCATTTCCCATTAAGGTGACATCACCCATCTTCACTGCCTCTAAATGTTGCCTGTATGTAGCATCACCACTTAGCGTCGCAGTGAACAGTAGTCCCAAACCTGATGAATAGGCACTACTCAACAGAAACAGCAGCTCAACAGGCCTTCTTCATGTACTTTCAGATATCCAGATTTTTTAAGTATTAACACAGACACCCTACGGGAGTCTCAGGGCCAGATAAACAGCGCAGTATTTATCGTAATAACAGTGACCAGCAGGACATAGAGCCATTTGAAAAATGTTTACTGTAACGTAAACATTGCAGTGAGATAATGTGTGAAAGCAGTTTGAGGAAGCTGCAGTTCTCATTAAATCTTGTGACAACTTAAAACAAAAATAGATTGTAGGCCTATTAATATACAGACAGGCAGTATGCGGTTCAGGTGGTTTCCCCTTTTATACAAGACCGTGGGAAAATGTAGATTCATTCAAACCTCAAGACACCCACTTTACCAGCCATTCTTTTATCAAGAAAATCCAACAAGGGATGAATCCAAAGCTGCAATCTGAATACATTTTTAATCAGACCTGATAAATCATGAATCCACCTCTATAGTAGAGTGTGATTCATTTACAAATTTTGCTCAAGATACTTTAGAGTCTCAATTATACAGTTCTCTGGGATCCACATGCTCAGTTGAGAATGCCCATAAACTAATTAAATGGAATACTGTTGATCGTGGCACGTTGTTAAAGGATAATATGTTTCACTTTATATTAACAACCATGAGGTGAAACATTCAGAAAGGCAACGCTAAATGTCTGGATTTGTGGAAAAGTGATGTTTTTCAGCTTTAAAAATCCAAAGCAAAATAGTAATCAAATATTTTTCAAGAGGTTAATCTGGTTTTGCATGCAGCGTATAAGATAAGATTAATTATTGCCTGGTTTTAGGAAAGAATTGCAAGCAGCCCCCCACACATAAATATTCATGATAAGACCAAGACAATTTTGCTTAAAGTCAAATATTTTAAAATTACAGGCTCTGATTTCAAACCAACTGAACAAAACAGAGGCACACAAAAATCATTTGCAGTACCACTGCACACAGAGTCATGTCTCCCAAAGACCTTTGAGCCTCACTCCGTCACCCCACCAGCGTTCGCAGACTCAGTATGCTACACTGAGCACACACACAGGTGCACAAAGACACCTGTAACCTCGTCCCTTCACGTGTCACATTAGCTGCCTGCAATGTTGATGGGCAAAAGTGTGTCTACTTACTTGAAGGCATGGTATACGTGTCCTCCTCATCTATGATCTCAGCATAGTCGTCAGTTTCTGCAAAGTAGGGAGGGAAAAGGAGCCAAGAAAGATTACGCCTCACTGACACACAAAAGACAGATAAAAGAGAAAGAGCTGACAAGCTCGCATCTAAAACTCCACTTTGAAAAAAACAAACGGAGCCCCCTTGGACAGAATTCAAATTACTTAAAGGTTAGCATCTTTGACATGACAAGAACTGAAAATCAAAATGCTTTGTATAATCTGGATTTTTAAGAAATGTTGAGAATATTCCCTTTTTTAACTGTAAAAAACCCAGATAAACCACTATGAAAATAACAAACAAATCAAATCTCTGCATAAAGAAGTTGAACACATCTTCACAGACAAAAAAGGACAACTGAAAATGTCAACGGCAACATAAACACACCACCACAAGAGAGAGGTACCTTTCCAAAAGACCGTCACCATACCCATTCCCAAACACATGCACGACAATTTAAACTTTCATGTACTGTAAAACAGCTGCACATGAGGAATGTAGGACAGAGGAGTGCAACAGAGAGGGAGACACACAGAGGAGAGGAAAGGGGAGGGATGGAAAGGTTTGTTCTTTCCACAGAAAAACAGGTTGAGTCATGGATAAGACTGGAGGGATGAAACTGCTAGAGGCAGACACAGAGAGGGAAAATACACACACACACACATACACTATTGCTAAATGTAGACATGGAGCAGGAATTCCACTGAGTTACTAATTTAAGATGGCTAATAGAAAGAATGTTGTTTACCATCGCCACTAGTGTGACCTGCAGAAGCCACATGCAGCAGGAAACACACACAGGGTGGGAAAGAAAGGGAGAGGACATTAGTTTCACTGTTAGAACAAATAAGGTCACAGAAATTATTGATTCACGTTATATTCAAGGTAATTCTCATTTAATTCCGTGCAAGTTAGTCAGAGGTCAGTAGACAGTCAGGGCAGAGTGTGTGTGACTAAAGCTCTCCATGGGGACATCTGGCGAGACAAGGACTCTTCACTGCACACACAGATGAGGCTTTATAGGGGGAACAGGGTATGCACACATATCTATGAGCCCTTTATCTAACTCTTAGCAGTCACTGTCGTTCGTGACATTTAGAGCAGCAGACGGGCAGCGATATTAACATGGTAGAACACGCAAGGAGTTTCAAGTTTCAAGTTTCAAGTTTTTATTTGTCACATGCCTAAAAGTACAGGTACAGTGGCAGTGAAATGAAAGTGACTGTCGCGACTGTGCAAAAAAACACTCAAAAGGATAAAAAGAAAATAAGATAGAAAAGAAGAATAATAAAATGTAAGATAGAAATAGCAAAACTAGAAAAATAAATAAACTAGAAAAAAGATATACACCACTATGTTACTATAGGAGAAAGCGAGAATGGGATTTATACCTGAGACACAAACGGCCCTGGTCCGTACTCCGTCCATCCGTTTTTCCATCCGCCTCTCATGATTTGAAACTCTGAAGAGGAGATCAGAAAATCATTTTTGGCTCACATGACCGCAAACCAGTGTCCTGAATGAGTTTCCAGTAGCAGCTATGTAGATAGCAGTGCAACCAGGGGAATAGAGGATCCTTCCACAACCAAATAGTATAAATTAAAAACATAAAAGGGTGTCTAAATTTACGGGCAATTCAAGGGCTTTAAATATTATCATCAAGATCGAGATGCTACTCTGGAGTCGAGTTGTGGACTGAAAAAACACTTCTGTCAGCATAGGATGAAAGCAGCTTTCCCCTAAAATAAATTCTGAAGCAGAAAACAGAAACGACTAAATAACAGCTGCTTAAGACAACAATGCATCACCTCTTTCCCTTGACTGTACCTCTTGTACATCACACTGTACCTCTTGTACATCACACAAAAATGACATCATGTGTTTTCTTGATAAAGCAACTACGAGACAAAAATACATCTGTAGACTTACTTTGGGATGGAAGGCAGAGCTCGGTCCCCTTCTGCAGAGACAAAATTAACACATGAATTAGATGCAGAAGTGTTCTCAAGTTGGAGCTACAGGGCTGTAACCATTTCTTTGAATCCATAGGTATTTTTAGAAAAGACTAGCCAAACACCAGCTTGTAAGTGACAGAGCTTAAAGCTAGAGTAATATTCATAGTTAAAATTGATTATAATCACAATCATCGCTTAGCTGCAACACCCCCAACATGATATTTGGGCGTATAACAAACACAGGATAAATGTAAGAGTAGTTGCGTGCCCTACCTTTGTGGACTCTGACAATGAACGAGTGAGTAGCTGAGGAGACGAGTCGACAGTAGCCGTCAATCAAGTCAGCCATGTTTTCTGCTGTAGTCAGCGATGCCGTGGTGACTGTGAGGGGCTACACACACGCACACACACACACACAGACACACACACACACACGCATTAGTACAAGAAACAGAGAGTAGCTTCACAGTGACACAATGAGAGCTTTATTAGCGATAACGTCTACTACCAGAGCACATGTACACACAGTCTACCACACACACACACACACACACGCACACACAGATACTCTAGCATTGATGCACACAAGCTTTTCCACTAGGAAGGCCTGCTGCGAACATACACCCACTCTCGTCAAACACACTCACGCTGACACTCAAGTGCAGATGGCAACATCCGCCTTCACCCTTCCATGTGCTCTTCCCCTCTTTCCCTATACCATTTCCTGTTCTTTTCCTGCAGATTGTGTGTTACTACACCTTTAAATATAACATTTAAGAAGCATAAGCCATCTCATGTTTGTAAATGTACATCTCTGCTACCTGGATGAAATAATGTGTGCCTAATATCTTTGAAACGCATGCATTTTGGATGAGAACGTAGCTACTGATGTTCAGCTTAAAATGCAATGCAATGTTTTTAGAAAGAAAAAACATACAATTGAAAAGCTAAAGGAATAGTGTGTAAGGTCTGTGTGTGTGTGTGTGTGTGTGTGTGTTCACCTCTGGAGCTCCCGCTACGTTGAGCTGCAGCATGCCTTTCCTGTCCTTCTCCTCCAAAGCAGAGTACTGGATGGACTGAACCTGGTTAAAGTTAGCTAAGTGTGTAGGCTGCAGAGACAAAGACAGATACATCGAAATATTTATAATCACGTATCACATACTGCACACGCAGATGCCCTGCAGATGCAATGGAAATCTTTTCAAATAACTGTACGTTATTAGTCACCAGTCACCAGTCAGTCATGTATTTCTATTCTTACACAGTGCCAACCACAGTAATGGCAGTCTTTTAACACTGAGCACTCGAAGGACGTCATCAAGAGTGAATCTTAATGTGTTTATGAAGGCCAAACAGGACAAGTGCTATTTCATTTTCACACAACAATCAACTTATTAAATTAATGGCTGACATTTTGACAGCCAGTCTGTCCTCATTAATTTAAAACACAATAACTCAATTTAAGCAGTGGAGTTATGAATGTAAAGCTGTGTCCTGTTTTCTGAGTTGTTTTCTGCAGCAAGCAGCTGTGTAGCTCTCCTTACATTACCTGCTGATCACACATGTGGCTTTTTGCAGCTCATTAACTGCAAAAAATTGAGGAAGTGAGAAAATCTGTTTACCAGAGAGGCAAACCAGTAGAGGGCAGTATGGTGTATTGCCACTCTGACCTTCCAAATAAAAGTGATGCAGTAAACAGCGGTGTTGAAAGCTTACAAAAAAAAAAATACTGACCTTGATCATTTCTGAAACTGAAATATTTTCACTGAACACTGGTTAGACCTTGCAAGAGGAGCTGTCTATGTGCATCACTCACCGTTGAGCCCTTATCTGTGAGGTAGCTGATTCCTTCCTCTGGTCCAATAGCTAACTCTACTGATATAACCCAACTAGACTAGAGAGGCAGAGAGAGAGAGAGAGAGTACACCATTAAAACAGACATCATATTTCATCACACCTCACCTTGTATTGTTCTAGCAGTTAAAGATGACACTGCACTTTACTTGTTTTCATGTTTTCTCCTATCAGGAGCATGCTAAATAGGCCTAAAGCCCCACACCCCTAACTTTTTCAGGTATGAAAAGACTTTTTTGTCTTTATGAATTGAGTGTTGTCCTACCCCCAAAGCACATTTGAAGCACTCCTTGTCGAAGCGGTAGATGGGAGAGAGTATCTCAAAGAACTTGTGGATGCTCTGCTCATCATTGAGGTTAGCAAACTGCTTAAAGGTCTGCTGGATCTGCTTACGAAGAGTCTTTGCCTGATAGAGAGGAGGGGGGAGAGGGAGAAGCAACATTTTCAAGTTGGTTTAAAGCCAAAAAAAGCACAAGACACAACTGATGAGGCACACTGTGAGTGACAACAGGAGGTTTAACTTAATTTCAGACAATCGGATTATCAGACATTAAGCCAGATATCCATTCAGTCATCAAGCTGGTCTCCCTGCCAGTCAGCCGGTCGCTCGCTCGCTCAAGCAGCCATTACCTCATCCAGCTGACTGACTGAAGTGAGACTACAATTCCCAAAGAAATGTCTGGCAATGTCACGTCTATTATCTGGCAAAGAAACGTACATGGAAGAGCCAGCCCATCAGACCTGTTAGTGTTTCTACATGAACAGTGGTTTAGGGTTTACCTTAAGCGAGTCCAACAGGCTTTTGGGGAAAAACCTTCTCAAACCAACATCTTTCCTAAGAACAAACAAACACATCATCACACCTTTGAACAGTTGAAATGATTTCATTCAAGTACATTTAAGGTAATATGCTTCACAGTGTGGACCAAATCCAACCAATCTTACTCTAGTAGTTCATAATTAGATTTCTTATCCAGCGCGTTTCCTGGCATCTCTCTGAAGAACCTCCTGCAGAATTCACAGAGAAAATGAGACACTGTGGACACTGTATTAAATGTTCATTTCTGGATGTGCTTGTACAATTCTCTGATATAAGCAATACCTAATTGTCAAGAACCTGTTTGAGACTGTTGTTGTGGCTTAAGGACTAATATGTGCGTTTTTCTCACCTAATTTCCAAACAGCCCAGTTTTAAAGCAACATCTTGATCCACCTGATCAGCTATATGTTGCATGTAGTCACTCTTGACCTGAAGAAAGACAGCACAAATCTTTTTATAACAGTACTGATGTAAAGGAGGTTTAAAGTTAAACAATGTAAAATGTGTAGTCATATACAATAGTCCCATAGAAGAGCAGAGAGAAGCGTATAAGTTAGATGTTTTATTTATCTTCTTCAAGGTGTGTCTGCTTTAGTAGAGCTAAAAAAGTGAAGGGAAGATCAAAAAAATGATAGATATGCTATATAGTTATTATTCCACACCTTTCTATGTCCTGCTTTTGTTGCCTCACCTGGTGATAGAGGTAGTTGAGAGAAGGTTTGTCTTCAGAAAAATGGCTGAGGTAACCTTTAGGAAGGTACCGCATCCGCAACTCATACCTGAGAATGACAGAGACAATTTGGCTAAACAACAACACAGTCAGTACATGTACCCACACAGAGAACACAGTGACTTGTAGCTTTTAAGATCAGAGTCTGTCAGAGGCATACGGGCAGGAGCAGTATGCTTACTCATATATACAAGCTGACGCACACTCAGACCTTAATACATTTTAGAGCCATCACTCTGACACAGTTTAAAATATGCTGGAGAAAAACTAGAAAAAAAATAGATCTGTTTTTCTTTTGGAAATAAAAAAAAAGGCTTGAGAATTTCAAAACAACCACAGTTCAAATATTTGTGCATCTGAATGTCAAATACTTGAATACCACACATAGTCATGTAAGTTGATCTGAATATGTTGCTGTACAATTCACAATTCAGGTAGAGCACATGATCCTGATTAGAAAAAATATTAATAATGGAAAAATAGCCATAGATATAATATATAGGTATGCGTTGTAGCTAATCAAAAGGCTGTAATAATGACACATATCTACTACATGCAGGTATGTTGACGATGTATGGAGCTATAAAACAAGTTGTTTCTTGTGCCTAATTCTTGCACTATTTCCTCTTGTTCTACTTACAGAGGGAGGTTAAACCACACATTACATTAGACACATAATAGCACCCATGGGGCAGTGGATTTTATATTGTGCACAAAGTCACCTTAGCAGTGTGGCTTGAAACCTAGTCTTGAAGTTGGAAGATGCCTTTTGTACTCACTGTATTACTTTTTGGTGGCACAGTAAGACGTGATTTCATCTTTTGCTGACAGTGAACTTACTGAGAGTGATAACCTTGTAATGCTGTAAAGCATAATGAGATTCCTGCTGTTGCACTTGACAGTTAACTGTGTCACAGAAGTACCCAGATGGGCCATCACTGTTTATAGTGACATATTACTTTATGACTGACATATTGCAGTGACTACAGTGAGGTAGAAATGGGTTAGGAGAGCAGTGAGCTTCAAGCTGATGTGATGCTACAGGCCTGTAGTTAGTTAACAAAAGAAATCGAGGCTAAAGACAAAATGAATAAAACATCCTTATTCTATAATGAATGGGCCAAAAAGCATGAGTGTGAGAAGAGAAAAAAGGATGTGTGTTTGAGAGAAAAGAGAGGGATGTATAAGAAAGAAAACAGATGTGAGAGATGAGAAGGAAGGATGGAGAGAAAGATCAAAGTGAAAAAGGGCGACTGCGAGCACATGAGACAGGATGAGAGAAAGCACGCGAGGGAGTGAGATAGTCAGTTCATCCCCTGGGCTACTTCTGCTGTTCTAACAATAGCTTGGCGGTGGCAGAAGCTCCTGTGGGCTTGCCGCCCTGTGACGCAGAGCCGCAACAACTGGCAGAATCATTTCAATTTTACTGATTTCTGGCTGCAACAAATCAACTGCAGGACAATGGTTTTGGATTAAAAGGAGAGCCGTTACAATCTACAGTGCAGATGGCTAAGCGCCAGCACAGTTTGAGTGTGGGTTGAAAGTGGTCAGAGCTGCTTTCAAAGTTAAATATAATACATACTTTGATCAAACAGAGCAGACCATCCCTCATAGCATACTATTCTACAGCATCAAACAAGAATGAGGCTCTATGGATTATAGTATAATAATGGGCAACAAAAAATACCAGCAAGAAAGACTCATTGTACACAAGAGAGAGAGGGGGGATGACATGCAGAAAAGGGCCACAAGTCGGATTCAAACCCTGGGCGGCTGCGGCAAGGACTAGGCCTTTATACATGGGACAGACACACTATCAGGTGAGCTTACTGGAGCCCCGACCATAAACCTTTTATTCACTTCGGTAATAACTCCTCTGTATTCACAGTTGAGAGATATGGATAACTGAGGAAACACATTATATTAGGACAAACAACACAGGCACCAAAAGAGAGCAACTCAATATTAAATACTGGACTGTAATATTTTTTACTGCTTCTATCCAGTAGTTCATGTTTCTCGGTTTATTGAGCATAAAATGATTTCACTGGGATCAAATGTACTGTAGCTGTAGTTTGTAAAGCCGACTTCATAAAATGCTCTTGGTTGGTAGATTTAAAGCTAAAACAAGTTGCTTCTTCAGTCTAATCAGTCTTAAAGATCAGCCTCTTGTCCTCCTCTGGGGAGAATAGAGTAATGTTCTGTTATTTGGCCAGCTGTTTGATATTAGCACAACATTTAAGTAGAAACAGATAAACCCTTCCACCTCCTGTCCATTTCCAAGAGGTATTATTGTTTGTGCCACTGTTGCAAAGACCAGATTGCTCTCTCAGAGCCCAGCGCCATGAAGAAATGATCAACAGCACTTTGAAAATGAGAGAGAAGAAAGAAGCATGTTCACTGAAGAGGTAAATTGAAACTGTCACAGGCAAACGTTGTTGCATTGTAGTTAGAGTCTAAATAACGCAACTAGGAACTGCAGCAGGGGTTGGTGTCAGAGTGGAGGAGGGAGTATATATTAGGAGATAAAGCATTTGTTTGTTCATTCATTTAGTTTATATATAAATCTTGTAAACTAAGCATTCATTTTCTGAGGAAATGTTATACCCTGTGGCTGACAGCATTAGATAGTAAAAGTGAGGCTTATAGGAAACCAATATATAAAAGTGAATGGTCTCATTAATCTACAGCCATTATACTGAGTAATCAACATTTACTTTGACATCATAAGATAAGCAAAAAAACGTATCTATTTACACATTGTCAGAAGTATCCACCCGCAGCTACACAAACTACAGAAATAAGCATCGTCAGCCACAAGTGAGTACTGAAGGTCTTTGCTCACTGATCTCATTGTGAGCGTGTCTTGTTCATAAATAAACATTACTCTCTAACACATCCTATAGAAAAAGTGTAACAGGGGAAGACATGAGGGCGTGGGAGCACGCCGTGAGGGTGAAACACTGAATGTTGTTGTAATTCTACCTCCATTCCTCCTGGGGGTGCTGTTTCTCATATTTCTCTCTGACGTGAGACACGCCCAAATCGGGGTGTAACCAGTGGAGCGCATCAGAGTGCAGATGGGTCAGACGGAGGCCCAGTGAGGACACACAGCGCAATTTGTGGATCTCTGCTATCTTCTGGATAACGCCCTGTTAGTGGAAGGATGAACAAAGAAAAGGTGAGAGAATATGATGACATGGAGGGCTAGAAAGGCGAGAAATGTGTGAGTGTGTGTGTGTCTTACCCTGACATCTGTAGCATCTCCGTGCCTGATATTACTAGCCCAGGTGCATGGTTCACTGTTTGTCTCAAAATAATGAAAGATCTTCAGAACCCGGTCCATAGAGCCCGGGGGCCGCTCTAGACCTCCGGCAGAGGCGCTGGTACCAACACCAGTACCACCAGGAATCCCAGAACGGGATTTAACCCCACAACCACCCGCTGAGGAGTGATTGTGGTTAGGTTCCAAGTAGGACGATGATGCCATGCCTGACTCAGATGCTCCTGCTGGGGCTAACTGGGCGTCATATTCTGAAAAAAAACACACACACAAAAAAAAAACAGACAAACAGAGAGGTCAAAAAGTGACTATAGTTGACCAGTAATTTGTATCGTCACTGGAAATAAATCATCAAATCTTAAAACACAGCAGAAAGAATAGCTAAGACAGTACAAACACCAACTCAGATAAACTCAAAAAACAATCTACTGAGTGGATGGTAAAATTTAACCGGTGGGCAAACAAGTTCTTTTAGCACTCTGTTTGTTGTGACATGAACACAGGTTACATTAATAATCATAAAAACATAAAAGGGAATTCACGCAGAACAAATCTAAGTGGGAGAGAGATAACACAGCTACAAATAATGAGAGAGAGAGAGCAGGGAAATGTTTGTGTCTACGCACACATGCACAGTTTTATCTCCACATGCCAATGATTGAGCTCGTGTCTGAGTGACAAAGAGGGATTATGTGTTGAAGTAAAGCAATGACCAGTCGATTATTCAGTCGGTATAAACCAGCAAAAGACTGACACAAGGTCTTTTTAGAAGGACCTAATGGACTCACAGCTCAACATAAATCAGATAAATTTAAACACATAAATTTCAACCAGCAGTCAGTCTTGTTAGAAACTGGGTTTAACAGCAAGCCACTCAAACACCAGTCAGGAAACCAGCCTGTCAGTAAAATGATTCGGTCCAGCATAGAGTCAAATCATAGCAGAGTCTCTGTGAGGCAAATTTCTACTTTTCAAACAGCTGCTGGGCTGCAGTTTCCAATCTGGTGGTTCTGAAAAATCTGACTGTGCTGTGGGAGGATTAGTGAATTGTTCTGCTGTTCAGTAGTAGTGGCTGTGGGTGGGTTGTAGTCTAAACTTACTGATATTTTCTTAATGATGAGCTTACAGAAAAACCGACAGAATTACAGGATGCAGCTTGCTTTATATCGACTCTATTACCACAGTATGAGGCAGTAATGATATCCATACAGCAGAGCCTTACATAGCAAGCGTTGTAATCTATCAGCGGCAAGCAAAAACACCACAAACCATCCACTTCCACAGATTCTTGCTTTCTCTGAGTCACCCACTCACCTATTAACCCTTTTTGAGGTCGTGTCTTTACCCCCACCTCTCTACTGCAGCTTCACACATTGTGCCTTTGTGCGAGACACACACTGTGTCGTGTTGTCACTTCCTAGTTTTCCCTGTAGGTTTTGTTGAGTCATCGCCTCCACAACAACAACAACAACCGGTTTTAGCTGAATTCCGGCATCGCGTGGTGACAAAAGAGATGCAAGTAAACGAAATCCGATTGACTGATCAATTTCATGGCTCATTTCCAGTATTAGGGAACTAAATACTTTGATCTGCATCATCATCATCTACCTGATTATTGGTGGCTCAAGGATCTGATTATTTCAATTGGATGACTAAATTAATTAATTAAATATGGAGACAATAAATCCTGACTGTTTTCAGTCTCTGTTACAGCCCAGGTTGCTTCATTACTGTAGGAAACACACCTGCAGCAAGCAGAAAAATCACTACTCTTAACATCACATCACTACATTCAGCATATTCTGCGGTATGTTCGGGTCAGTCAGATCACTTCATACTGATGAAAAGGCAAGAAAGAAGCATAAAGACAAAAAATATGGAGACTGATCAAGAGAAAGTTGTTTCAGCACTTTCACCAGCTTGACCTACAGTTGCCTCTTCAAAGACTTCTCCAAAGTGAAATACGTGTGTGTGTGTGTGTGTGTGTGTGTGTGTGTGTGTGTGTGTGTGTGTGTGTGTGTGTGTGTGTGTGTGTGTGTGTGTGTGTGTGTGTGTGTGTGTGTGTGAGAGAGAGAGCACAGTGACTGCAACAGAAGCGTAAAGGAGGACATTATGTATCTGATAACTTGAGTCAGCACTCTCTTAAGAACTTGCTGTATCGATAGTGTGTGTGTAAAACTCTGAATGTGTGTGTCTACGCGGAGGCATTGCACGAGTCTTTATTAGTCCATATCATTACACTTTCCTTGGTATTAAGTCACTTTTATCTACTATTGATTTGTTTTTTTACAAATAAATCTATTATAGCAATTTTTCTTTATCTTCAGTTGACATGTATATGTGCTTTGTAGATGTATTATTAGGTTATTTTGTAAATCAGATATTTTTACTAGAATTGAATTGATTTGTTTTCATCTTTTGCATATAACCTGCCTGAAATTGTCTATTTTACTCACCTGTAAAAGGGCTAGAAAACAGAAACATGTCCAAATCTGTCATTTTTAATAGAAATTTTCAGCACCATTTCATGTATATGGTCAGGCAATCTGTTAATCCTTCCAGTACAAGTCTAAGTTTATATCATGCTATACTAGGTCCTATTACATTATTTAACTTTTTTTTCCCTTTGCAGTTTAGGAAACAGCAAAGTGGAGATTTGTTAGATATTAACTAAAATAACAAGGTGTATTCGGAAAGGAGTAGAGGCAGATAGTGAGTAATCTTTGGTTCAGCAGATGAAGAAGTGTGTACTGTTATTAAAAGTGAACTCATACTGTAGGTGTGTCATCTCCACACACTCAACAGATCCTCAAGGCTTTAATACAACAGATTAATGAGGATCAGATAGCAAATGTCCGTCTTACAGTATTACTATTATCATCCAATTAAAATGATACCGCTGTGGCTATAAATCTGCTGGATTATTAGATGGCTTGTTACAATCCCTAAAGAGTGACTGTTGCCATAAATCCACTATAGCATCTCATTAAAATACCGGCTGCCTTGTTAATAACCACGGACACTGTCTAACTGATAAGGATTAAATGATGAAAACATTAAAAAGGTACAACTTGTAATATTATACGGCACAAAATGAACATGTAAGTTAGGTTTTTTATTTATAGTGACTCCTCTGTTACTTTGATGGATGCAGAGGTTTAAAGCTTTCAAAAACTGGGTGATTCTTTAACTACACGTCATATTATCATGCTCTTGTTTTAGTTTTTAGTCTTAATGAGGTTTAGTGGTGCATTTGTGGTGCAAGGGGAAAGAGGCTATGAAAAATGTAAACTCCACACTGACAATGTTATTACTGACATAGCATCATGTCCTTGCTTTGTTATGGATCATGTTTTTTGGGGGGTTTCTTTGATAAACGATTGATTTATAAAAAATAATAAAAAATAGCTCCAGCTCTTATAACAGCTGTTTATATCCAGCCTTCATGCCTCGTCTCAAAAGGGCACAATAAAAAATGTATTGGGGACATATTTTGACTGCCACTTTTTTTTTTTTTTTTTAAATAGAAACACTCGCACCAGAGGAGCCATACAGTCACAAACCAGTCAGCCATCTGCTGCTGCTCGCTCACTCACTCACTAATCAGATTAGATATTAAGCGCTAAAACATTGTAACACACCGCTGCACACACTGGCACAAAACACAGTAGTGACACGAAACACACGTTACAAAGTACCTGATTACAGCTTGATGAAATCCTATTAGAGAAGTAGGCATTCCTGCATTTCCCGTGTTGCATGCATACATCTACTTTATGCTGTAAATACATCACACATAACTGAGAATGGGAGTTTTTCCAGTAGCATTTACTACCTTACATAGCCACTGTCTTACACGACTGAATTTATGCAAAGTAGAAAGGGTTAGGCTGAACAAATATTTGAGGTGAATGATTGTGAATTTAAGTTAGTTATTTTGAGGTTGGAGGTTTTGTCTGATGTGAAATTGTTACAAATAGATACAACTGGCATGACTGACCATAAAGCCATTGTCCTAAGCATCAGTTTGTTTTTCAAATCAAGAGTTTCTGCCATCAAATATTTTTCATGCTAAGGTCTGACACCTGGTTATCGGGATTGTTTCGCATTCTGCTATCAAAAAACAAACAATTAATATGCATATGATCATAAAAGCCTTTATATTGCAAAAGGCTATCCCCATAGTTACCTGGATTTATAGATTGCAGATTCAGATTTGGGGCACTACAAAATATGGATCTCATAGTACATAAATTACTGTTTTAAAACAAGTGAAACACACAGCGCAGACAAATGAAACCATTTCTCCCTGCACCAATTTCCACTCAACATAACTGCACTAAATCCCCACATGCATGCCCCCACACACCCAAAAAGAGAGAAAAATCAAATCAACTAGGCCATGCAGGCAGCCGGGAGGGGAGCAGGCAGCTGTCAGGCCCACCACCCCCTCTCTCAGTGGGGCTCCAGTGACTGACACTCAGCCTGTTAAACCACAGTGGGCTGCAGTTGAGCTCTGTCCCGTCACAGCAGCAGAAGGACGGTTTAACTCGTCGTCTAACTGGTATCTGGGTTACTGGGGTTAGCACAATCCTGGGGGAGCCTAGGCCTTTCTTTCTTTCTTTCTTTTTTTTCACCATCCTTTTCTCTGCCCATTTTCCTCAGTTGTTCATTTTTCACTTTTATCCCTGTCCTTATGTCTTTCTTTCCAAAGTCTTCATCTTTTCCTTTGCCTTTCAGCCAAATCTCTTGTATCCTTCGCTCTCCATCCTCACCCTCCTCATCTGCAACTCTTTTCTTCTCCCTCTCTCTTAATCTCCCCGTTGCTCATCTCACACGCTCACAGGCCTTTGAGTTCCTGCTTTCACATCTCCATTTGATCCCCCTGTCCTATTGAACCACCTCTCTTCCTTCCTCCCTCTCATCTTTCTCTCATCCTCAAACAATTTCCTCTGCCCTCCCCCCTCCCCCACGCACTACTACACCCTCTCTTCCGTCTTCTGCCAAGGATGCACATTATCTATACCAGGGGACACAGAGGGAAAAGCTCCAAGTCTATATGGGACTGGTCTAAATGTCATTTCCATATAAATAATAGTAATAGTTTTTCTGTGGTGCGCAGACTAGAGAAAGAAACCCCACAGGACCAGCATTAAGAGTGTGTGCGTGTGTGTGTGTGTGGTTGTGTGTGTTCTGAGCTGTCCCAATGACATCAGAGCTACCACGGTAACTTATAACCACCATCTCCCCACACGCTCTAACTGCAGCACAGTACAACTATAACACAAATGGCAAATGAGCTGATAACGATTCACAACCTTGAACGGTTTCCCATTTTCCAGATAAAAGCTTGAACCAAGGCAAAAGATTCAAATTCACCCTGTCCTGTTAAATCAAATTACGTGCAGTAAAATAAAAGAAAGTAAGTCATTCATTGATGGAACTGCTGAAAAAAAAATCAAAACACAGTTTATTCTAGTGACTGACAGCTGGTCCAGCTGCATTTCTTTGTGCCTTTGTTGACTTTTTTTTCATACTCCATCAGCCACAAGAGCTTACAAAACTGCTCATGAGGATGAAATGTGTCTTGTAACACAATGTGATAATGATAATGTTACAGACCAGAAGGATATAAAATACAGAAATATGTCTAATTCAGCTGAAAAAATAGATCTCTAGCTTGAAGAAATACTGAATGTTTAAGAGAGCAGAAGATGCTTCCAAACGCGTGCGTCAGAGGTGGTAAACCAAGCAGGTGAATTTATGAGAAAGCACTGAGATATCATTCATTGTAAATAAGGATATCAAAGAAGAGAAAAGTGCACTGTCATTGTTTATATGTGATAAACTATGATGTGGATCTAAGATTATGTAGCCATGAATCATAAGGCTTTAGCTAAATTCAGCACTGACACTAAACATATTCAACTACACGCTGTATTTGTCAGGACACACTGTGCATTCAGTTTGTATGTGGTGTGTTCTGATGCACAGTACATTAGTACATACTTGGTAAGGGGTGCTGTGCGTAGATGCATGCCCCCTTGCTCCAGCAGAGAGGGATGCAGCCGCTGTTTTCCATTTGTTTTGCAGGGGGGGCTGTTCAAGGTCTGGCCAGAGGGCCCAGACAAAACTGCTGGGGCCCAAAAACAGCATAGAAACTAGGACTGGGACTGGCTCCTAATCTGGCTTTTCAGCTGTGAAATATTCCTCGGATATAATTCTAAATAAGTAAATTAAAAACAAACAGAAATATCCTAAAGTTTCCCCAGACGAGTTAAAAATGTTGCTGTGCTGGTAGCTGCGCTGTCACTGGTTACAGGGGTGATAATATCCATTCTGCAACTTTTAGCCACCTCACAGGACAGCCACAGGAAACATAAAAATCAATCAAAGATAGTGTCCCAGGGTTGTAAGTAACTCCAGTAAAGCAAAGAGCTCAGTAAAAGGAAACAGAGGATGTCAAATATCCTTTGTACTGTAAAATGTGATGACACAGCAAGTATCCCCACAGGAGACAGAGAATATACCAGTATGTGACTGTCTATCCTCTGGCAGCCACTACACTCATCATTACTGTCCAGGTCCAGCTGATAGAAAAGCTCCAAATGTTTTCACCGTTAAAAAAAAACCCATTGAGATAAAAAACTGTCTCACATCCAAAGTGGCCCAGCTTCCAGAATCTGTCCAAGTTTATCTGGCAGTCGAAGAACAATTGACAGATGATAAAAACAGGAAGTATCTGGTTCAGAAATCCAACCTTCTAATCTCAAGACTGAGAGTTGCTCTCCTAAACTCCTATTCAGGACTCGAGGGAGTGGCTTGGAGGTCCAGGTCTAAGTAATCAATCTGCCCAATCATGACCTTTAACCTGGCAAAAATACAGTTACCATTGTGAAATGTGATACGTAATGATCCCCATGAGGAAGTTCATCATTTGTTCCTTCACTTCAGGGAGATGGAGCCCTTGTGGGTGAAGAGGATTCAGTAAGTCACTCGAGGACACTTCGGCAGGGTGTGAGCTTCCCAAAACAGACTTTCAAGTGTGGCTTCTGTGGTTGGTGAATGATTTCTCTACCCATTAGAGCATCCTGCGGTCCAATAAATCCTCACGAAATATCAAATTCAGGTCTTCACTGCGGCACAGTTGATCCAATTAATCAATCTTTGATGTGAAATTCAAAGAAGGCGGCTTCCCTGCAGCCATAAATCTTAAGTCACAGGTTTTGGCACTCTGTGTCAATCATCCAGGTTACAAAATAACACAGACATCGCTTCCTGGAGAAGTAAGACTACATATAATTACACTGAAGTATCATTTTCCGAGAAAGGTGGTAGTTTAGTTCTGTAAATCCACAATGTTGTCCGTAGGAGATGGCGAAACAGACGAGAGACAGAAGAAACGATACAGTGGCATCAGTGAAGAAAGAGACAAAAATGTAGGGCAAGAGTAGAGAAATGGAGCATAGTGAGGGAGAGGTGGATGAGAGTGACCGACGCAGGAGGGAAAATGGAGAACAAGACAAAGAAGGAAGAAAGACGAGGCAGGAAGAGACTAAAGCATGGGTTGCCCAAGAACAGAATGATGAGAAATAAAGAAAGGTAGAATTGAAATTAAAATTTGAATTGGAGAGAGAAAGAAAAGGAAATAAAGAGTGTGGGATGAGGAGAGAAAGCGGAGAAACCCCGGGGAGAAGCTCAGCCTCACATCCTCCAAAGCTTTCCCACCATGCTCAGAGCCTGCAGGAGTTAACCAGGTCAAAGCAGGTGTCTGATGTCAGCGACAGGCATAAAGTGACAAGAGACCTAAAGGGAAAGGTGGAGCAAAAAGTCAGGAACAAAAAAAAAAAAGCTAAGTGATGCAAAGCCAGGCAGGACAGGATGAGAGTAGGTGAAATGAGAGAGAAAGTGATGCAGTAAATCTGTTCCCAAGTCAGTCAGCTGTGTGTCGTTCAGTCTGGCTTCTGAAGGCTTTCTTCTGGAGCAGCGGAAGAACAACTAGATCGCAACATCACTCCCAACGTCGCACACACTGCCGCAGCAAAACATGCACACACACTGTATATCCAGCGTAATCAGAGCAGTCGCAATGAGTGCACCAAAGAGACCGAGTGAGAGAGTACGGGTGGAAGCCAAAGGGAGGGCGTACGTATACAAGGGTGCATGTGGCTAAGCAGGTAAGCGTCTGCGTGCGTGTGTCAGCAAAGTGACCACGCTGCGAAGAAGCTCTGCTTTATACTGCGTATACATACCCACACACATATATATGCGTGTGTGTGTGTAGGGTGCAGAAGGAAGAGTCGGGAGGACGAAGAATGATACTGTAATTGAGACTTGATGCGCCAGAAAGTAGGCAAGCTGATTGGACTAGTACTTATAAATATGCTAATTAGACCAGACTCTTAATCAACACTCCAAGCTTAATAAACAGGCTCTCACATGTACACACAAACCCAACATCAGCACACACAAAGTTTAACCAGGATTAGAGCTTAGCCTCTGAAAACATACATTCCACTCTTTGACCCATTACAACACGAGTTCCCCTTTGTATTTCCTTTTCATTATCCACCCCCCTCGTCCGCCTGCCTGCCTGCCTGCCTGCCTCTCCTTGCTGCCCTCAGCAGGTCTCTACCGCCCTCTGTCCCCACACTCTGTTGTCTCTCCCCCTCCCCAAACATATTTCACCTGCTCCTGCGGCATGCAAGCTCTCCATTGGCAGTAAAGCAGTCTGACACTCAATCCCCCGGATGTGCCAAAGGACAAAAATGATATGAACACTTTGTAGCTAAAACTCCAGCTGCAAAACTCTGACAACAATCACAGTGTGATTATTTTGTGACACAAACGCATGCAGAACATAGACATATATTCAGTTATTTCACTTTGCGCTAAACAACAAGTCCGCCAACATAAAGATAACATGCGTTCATGCCCTTCAGAGTGACACATAGAAGCCATTTCTGACCCGACATCAACAGGATGACATCATTTGCCAGCGCCATTCAATGCCGTTACAAATTGCTGTCGAAAATTACATCGGGTTTTTGATGTGACATTGCTATGATTGTCATGGTTACATATAATATAAACCAAAGTGAAGTATTTGTGTCTGCACCATGTACACCAATGACCGGTCATCACCCTTAAGCACTTCCTCGTGTGAAATAACAGAATGAGAAATATGAAATTATCAACACAAAATAAGAACCATCTCTATGTTTTTGGAAAATGAAGAGATCCATAAATGTTTTTGCCTTAGTTTATGCCTCAGGCACATTCAGGTCTGTCTTCCTTTGTGTTTCACCATTTAAAATTGTTGCAGTCCTCCAAACAAAGTTGCAGAGGTTATTTGTTGTCGTTCGGTATGCTCTCCACTAAAATGAACTTGTGATCCTTATCAGCAGTCTTGAGGATAAGAGTATTCCCAAGGCTGTTATTGGCCACAGATGTTCAGTTTACTCAGTCTGTACACGGCGTGCTGTGCTGCTGTTACTTTCTAGCAAAGTCAGAGAGCATCGTCTCATTATAAGCCTCAGTTAACCCCAAACTCAACTTTGGCAGCACGTCTCCCGCTGGAGACTTGCCAGAGTTAAGGTCAAGAAATGTAAATTATGTTTCTGTCCTTTTCAGGAATGACAAGTGCTCAGCTCCAAATATAACATATCCTCCATGAAAACTATAGGATCAACCGTTACCTAGCAACAGCAACGGAGCGGAAATAGAGCTAAGAGCCATAAGATGTCGTCTATATCTGTGAAATTATTCATATTATTCATTTACCTTGATCAATCTCATGACACAGCAACCCTAGCCCATAAAAACATCATGCTTTGTGAAAAATAAAATAGGCAGATAAATCTCTCTATTATCCTGAAAATGTACACTAAAATGATGCGTGTGTAATTTTCAGTAGACATTTCTATTCATATGATTAATCACATCAGGAAACAAATTCTGACTTAAGCACAGCGCTATTTGATTAACTGTGTTTGTGCAAAGGAAACCTTAAAAATTCAAGTTTGATACAAAAGTTCATACACACAAAAAAAAGGTTAGGTACTCTGCACTAGTTATCATCTAGTAGTAAATGTAATGTGTCCATATTTTTAAAATAGTATAAACGGCTAAAAAACAGGTAGTTTAATAATACTTTCCTGCATTGAAAAAGAAAAAATGTGGACTCACCAGCATAGTATGATATTCTGGAAATATCTGGAACAGAGAAAGAGAAAAAATCATTTTACTTTGAGAAATGTGTGTATATAACAGTGAATTATTTACAATCAGAGTATCTTGTGATGGCTTATGTCACTGCATCAATGAGAGCCTGAGAACAGGGTTAGATGTGATACTGTAGTAGATGTAAAATTGTGCTGTGGCCAAAAGCATGAGGGGTTTCTTCCTGACCCGGACCGACGAAAACATAGTCACACATCCTACAGTCAACTGTCCATGCAACTGATACACTCATTTCAGGTACCAAACACTTGATAGGCACAGATAAACTTTATTGGTCTGTTAATGATCTACTGCATTTTAAAAGTCAATTTCATCAGCATCTCTTAACTCAAGAAATATGAAAAAACGAGTTCAGAAAAAGAATAAAGAAGCATACGGTAGGAAAGAAGACACGTGGAGTGAATTATGATAAACGGAGAAGGAAATCAAATCATAGGATCATTGAGCGATGGAGCCATTCACCGGAAAAACACTGCTATTAAATTATATACTAATAAATAACCATTAATAAAAATGATCCTCAGTTAAATCAAACCAAGCCAAATCATTTTAGCTCTACAACTCGAAGAAACCAAAGAGGACTTTCATGACGTGGAAAGTCCAACTGTCCAATCCAACTGATTACAATGGGGCTAGTTTACTCAACTGACAGGAGTCAATTTCTAATCACCGTAAGCACGTCCACTGGTTTACATGTCAGCACTGACAAACCGGTGACTGTGCAGCAGCTCTAATGAATCAGGAGGATTTAATATGAGCTACATTCCAGACAGTCGGAGCGGGGAGAAAATCACGACTTGGCAGAATATATCTGCACCGTCATGCTGTTATAAGTTAACCCACTGGCCCTGTTCAACTCTCAAATCTCACTCGCTCTCTCTCAAATCTGACTCTTTACAACGCCGTCGTGTAAGATTGAACACTGAAATGAGCAATATGATGAAACGCTGTGAAGCTGTGCTGACATCTGTTACTTAGCAACAGAGACGAAGAAGGACCGTGGTGCCAATTAGGACGCCAAGGCTTTGTCTTACTCTATATGTAAGATAAAACGCTGGGTCCCAATTCCATACAACCGTGCTATACGCCAATGAAAGATGTCTTTTAAGCAGTAGCTATGTGCTAAGAGTATACCAGTTCTAAGCAGATTTTTAAGTGAGTAGTGTGTGGTCAGACTGAAAAAGTGGCAAAATAAAGCACACTCAAAGAAGGCAGTATCACTTAATCACTGGTAAACCGCGGTGTGATCACAGTCTGAAATATAAAACTAATTTAGTGCCAACAGTCCTGTAAACACACAGAGAAGAAGAATTAAATATTTGGACCATTTTGATCTCTATTTGTGAAGTTCATAGTTTGAGTAGTAGTAGTTTGATGCATATTTTGTTGAAGAGACTTGTCTTTTCTGGTTAAACAACACTCTTACTAGAAATGACCCATCTTTAGACTTTCACATCCACAATTAATGACCCAAAACTAGAATCTCCCTCCTACTCTATCGCATTTCCCCCCCTCGCTCTCTCAGCCTTTTTCTTTCTCTCTCCCACTCAGAGTAGAAAACTCTTGCCTCTGGCTGCAAACCACAGAGGCTACGCTACAGTTGACGCCACGCTGAGGGCATTGCACAACTCCATTCCCATCAAGAAAACAACAACAACAGCCTTTTGCAGCTCCTCTGCAAAGACAAGCCTGTCAGAAGAGAGTACAGCGGAGCAGTGGTGGCGCAGAAGTGAGTGCGACATCAGAGAGGAGAATAAAATCACCACAGTAGCTGCTGCAGCTTTAATGAGGTAGCTGTCATTGTAAGTAGCAGCTATAAAACATTATTGTAGTATCAGGACTACTGCAGAGGTAGGGAAGTAAGACAGAGAGTGGACTTTGTTTTACCAGCATCCTTTTTCACATCTGTATATGATTTGGCATTTATGTGGGCTGATGTCACTAAAACAGTTTCATATGTAGATGAAACATGTGTGGTACTAACCTTTAAAGTCCAGCTACAGTGCATAACCCAGGAGAAGTATCATGTATCTTCGACACACAATCGACTGAAGTTGCACGCTCAATTTGTTGGACACTGTGTGCCAATAATGCTTGGACATAAAGCACCACTACACTCTGGAGTTCAGGGAGCTCAGCAGTACACAGTAGAAATCCTTTCAGTTTGTCCCTCACATCTGTTCATTGACAGCCATGCATCACTCACTGTTTATCATTTTCTAAATACACTGAAACACACTGCTCCTAGAACTGAACATTCAATATCAAAGACTTGATTCAAGTATGTGTTTCTGTGCAATATAACATATAATATATAACATTAGATTAATGAAACAGAAAAATCTGAAGATTTAAAAACTAAAACTCAGACTGACTTCCAAAGAGCTAATGTACAACCCTGGTTTTGCTACTTAAATGTTACAGAAATTCTTCAAAAGAAACATGACAAACCCGGTTATTTTATCTACCTGGTACCAGCTATCGAATCCCAAGCCACTCGTTTCCAGTTTCATATTATTCAAGGATACATTGGTTGAAGTACAATCATTATCTTTAAGATAAGTTTATTGGTTTATGAAGTGAACAGTTTTACAAGCAGGCAGCACTGAAGCATACACTCTCAAACCCTGACACCCTCCTATTTACACTCTTTAACCTGCATTCATAGATTTAGAGTTTGACTTTTTATAGTTTGACTTTTTTTATGGCTCGATTTCTAAGTTACGGTTCAGACATTCATAAATATATTGACCCAAACCACCACGTCTCCAGGGTCCTACAAAAGCTTCACATTTCTATGCTCTTTTCAGGAACTGAAAATAAAATGATTCTGCTGTTGCTGAAACCTGAGGTTTTTGGTATTTTGCCGTACATTTCATATCAATTCCTCTTAATGTGAGCTAAAAATGTGTCTTCTGCTATATGGAATATAGGCAAATGCATGGATTAATGTATCCATTTCTACTTTCAAAACACCTGAGGCGTGACATACTTAAACAACTTCATGAGAGAAAATTTTACAATGAATCTGCTGAGTGTTTATCCGTGCTGTAAATAGACAGCTCCTTCACTCTGCTCTGGCTGCTCCAATCACACTTTTGTGCAAAGCAAACATTACCTGTCATTGTAAATTGTATACCTGGATTTCATTCAGAATTTAACTCATGATACAATTGCTGAGCCAGATGTGTCACTAATTCTCAGTTTGACTTCCCAATACCATGAAGTCCAATCTGATTAATATCAACTCGGCAACCTGACGTGTGATTTTCCATAACCAAACAGATGTTGTGCAATGGATTTTAGAAGCAGATGTTGCAATTACTATGCTGACTTTTTTTTCCATATTGCCCAGCCTAAATGTAATGTTAAATATAGGGAAGTGTCAAATATGTCATGCAAGCTGTTACAAAAAACAACAACACTTTGAGGATACGTCTTGCCTAAACAGCAAATTTATATTCTCCTACAATACAAGTTTTTCCACAGTATCTGACAGAGGGTGCTGACCACATGGAATACGTTATACAAAGCAGCAAGCAATGGATGCAAATAGGGGAAGACTGATGATGACATAGCAGGAGCAGGTTTCCAGTCACACTTTCACAGCATGTCACTGTCTCAAAACAGCACCAACAAACAGGAACTCAGCTTGTTTAAATCAGTTCTTTTTTTTTATCTGACAACTAATCTTATACACCAACATGGGTATAAACTAAATCCAACAATGTGTTCATCTATACAGGTGTGACCAATATGACACAATCTGTCAGGTATCTTTGCTTTAGCTATTAATGCAATAGCAGAAAACATGGCCTGGGGCTCAGGGTGGGTGTTGGAGGTGGAACTGTGCTGGAATTCAATACGGCACAATAAAGTAACCACAAGTGAGGCAAGACACGAGACAGCACAACTTAACTGACAACATAAGGCAGAGTAAGGTAACATCCTTTATAGATTAGGAGCGTGTGTTTTTTATAGTAATTTTTTACAGACACACAACACATGTATTCCTGTAGGTTTGTTAAGAAGGTCACTATGGTCAGTAAAGTATAACAAGCTCTATACAACGAAAACAAATCTGTTCTCTATTTTTACTTAGTTCCACTAAAGTATGACCCTTTTTTTTCCTCTTTTTTTTTTTAGTTGTTCACTAACACCCTCTCTTCTTACGAGGTTGTCAGTTGCACACCGACGTTTAGCCCTGTGGACAAGAAAAGTGACATTTGATCACTGTGGCCTGTGGTTGTTTAGCTGCATTTATACAAGAACAGAAATCCGATGTTTAACTCTTTGTGGTACGGATCTGACCAGGCAGGGCTGCCTCAAAAGAGTCGAGAAGATCAGATTTCATGCAGCTTCTCTGTGCGGTAAACAACAGGACATAAAATCAGAGCCATATACAGGGGTTAAAAATATAGATAATTTCTGCTTGTGTAAATGTACAAGGGGGCTGGTCAGGGTACAAGAAAAACACAACAGGAGCCAGTGAAGATGATACATTCAAAGTTTTTTAAGCTGTCTCCTGAATGAATGAAGAAGCAGGTTGATAAATTACTACTGTCAATCTTTTTTCTTGAGGTGTGCACTTTTTCTGAACCATAGTGGCGACGATAGTAGGAATAGCAGAGACAGTAACAGTGTATTAAGTAGACATGGCAGTGGCTGTTGTGTTCCATCTTTAGGTTAGTGGCAGACTACATTTGTTCACCAACTATAGAAACATAAGATGGCAGGTAAACAAGTGGAAAAAATATTCCGTGTGGACAGCACAGCACACACTCATGTTTCATGGAGGGAAGCCTAGTGGGCAAAATCCAGCATCCAGGGCAACAGATACACACAATCACATGATTTGTGCCAATTTATTCATCTGTCAAATCTGTTGTCAGAAGCAACCAACCGGATTTATCAAAAGGCAAACAGAGCAGGCTGACACTGTGTCGGAGCTTTCAGCGTCTTTGTTTGTGCACACTCTACCTGTCTGTGAGCTTTTCACATGCAACTGCTTGCATAGCGGTGAGCAGCGCAAATTCCTTTCCAGCCCTCAGCCTGCCAGACCCTCTCTACCTGCCTAGCACAGAGCACCCATACACCCAGGCCAACCACAGCTGAACACTTCATCAGTATGACTACACACGATCATACCTCCATTGGTGCAGCCCAGGAAATCCCAGAACTGCATGTTGGCAGTCGGTACACAGAGGATTGAACCTCCGCTAAATCACAGATGCCTGTGTATGTTCCTGTTCGGTCTCTCTACTTCCTAGTTGTACTGTATGCTGTCACTTATAGGAGGGGGGAAACACCCGCCCACTGATTGTTTGGGGCTGACACACCTGGAGGCCGAGTTTCATTTCCAAACAGCTGCCTCCTTCTCTTAAGCTCTCGTCCCTAATCGTCATCCCACTTACTTTCCCCGTCGCTTGCAATCTTATCCTCTACTCTGCCTCTCATCTTTATCTTTTCCTGACTGAAAACAGACAGGCGTAAAGATCGATCTTACGTTGTCAATGTTAACTTTCCCCCTATCCTGCCTCTTCGGATTATGGCAAGTGGAGAGGAGAGGAGGAGGCGAGGAGAACAGAAGAGCAGAGGAGAAACAAAGCCACAGCAGAGCGCAATTTACCTCCTGAATAACAAGTGTATAAAAACATGATTTCATCAACAAGATCAGTTTAAGTGAGAACGCTTCTTCATGTGTACCAAATGTAAATAACATGTTAAGGCAGATAGCTAGGTATGCATGAGTCATACGGACTGCATCGCCTTGAATCATGAATCACTGAGTGTACATCTAATCTAGCAAACATTAACTAGACTTTCAGCAACAACATGATCAATATCCACACTGTGAAGCTTCTGCTTGTGTAAAGGACGCGACATTTCTTGATAATTCACTGAAGAAACATGCCGTCTCTCTCTTTTTTTGTTCCACTATTAGTCAAATTTAAGAGTGTATTTACTGGAACGTGAGCCTGGTCAAGCTTTTATTCAAGCATAAAGACAAAAACATGTTTTTTTAGGTATAGTTGTCGTCCTATATTCAATTTTTTTTTAATCCACAGGCATGTCAAAAAATATCGGAGGATACACTTCAGGGTGCTGACCCTGTTAAGGGGTGCGTGCAGGGATGATCATCGGAGGAGACAGCCACATAAAGGCAGGAAACAAGATGTGGAAAAAAAAAAAAAGGCAGGAAAGCAAAAGTCTGTGGGAGACATGACAGGGCAGCTTTGACACCAAAGCCCATGAAACCCACACAGAAAACTGACTAATCATCCACATCCACAGGGCACCATGTTTAGATCTGTTCATTTTAGCAGCACATCCAATATGTGAGTTTAACCAAAGCTGGCAGAACTAAATGAATAATTCATGCGCCTAAAAACAAACACAAAAAAATCAGGTCTGGTTGAAATATTAATACATTTCAATGGGCACGACCACAGCGTTAAGTGAGCAACCCAAAACACTTGAGACGCACAGGTTAAGTAAGAGCTGCCCCCTTTTGTTTCCAAACCGTTGCTTTCAACAATAAACCCTGAGTCTGAGCAACTCGTTATTCATCGAAACACTGATTTTTTTTTTTTGTTCCTTGTTTCCCTGCATGACAGAAATCCTCCTCGGCTTGAACCTTTGCACCTAACCAGGAGAAACAGAGAGGGGTGGTTTCGGCCACTGCACCACTGTCTGTCTGTGAGGAATACAAATGACTTCGCGGTGTCAAAGTGAGCAGTATTTCAAAACCTTAAGTCCACCGTATTTTGCCATAATCCTAAAAACACCTCCCCGCGTACTGCATTTGCCTTTACCCCATTGTCTGTGTGTGTGTTACCCCCTTTAATGCTAAGCTAGCTCGGCTAACGGTGGGCTATTCCCACAATCCGCCCCCTTGGATGGATCAATACTCACCCGCTTTAGCCCCCGGAGCCCGGCCGCGACTAACCCTCCGTAACCGGCCACCTTTTTCAGCCAGTGAGTTTGAAATGTACACAGGTATACTGGTTGATATGAGAGCCGGCTTGGTGGCTGTGTCTGTCTCCGTTATGAGTCTCTCTCCCTGTATGTTTTTGTCCACAACAGCGCCGTGCCCGGTAGTCGGTGTCCACTGACGCTAGCTGTTAGCACCGCTGCTGCTGCTGGAGCCTGAGCTTTTCCAACATGGCTGCAGCTGGCGGGGCTCACTGACAGGAGGAGAGGGGCCCTACGTGTCCACTACCACCGCAAGGGTCCCCCAGTGGTCCTTATGTAAGACCTGCACTTTCATAAGATCCCTAATTTATCTTGTCATCTATGAGGTTTATGTGAGACGATGTCACGGAGGGTAAAACTATCCGATCACATCAAATTTATTTATGATTATGTTTGATTGTGTGAATATTTATTGCTATGTAGTAAAATATACTTCCCAGAAGACCTTCCTCTGTCACTTTTTATTTAAAAAAGAAAATACTATAAAAACTGTTATTTAGGAAAGATCCACTGGCCAGAAATGTCAAGGTTCAATTTATTAGTCCATAAAATGATCAGATTATAGTGCTTGCACAATAATAAACCAATGGTGATTACAGAACATAAGAAATAAATACTCATAAAAAAACAAAACATGGATAAAAATAGCATGCAGAAGATGTAAAATAGATTTAAAAAAAACTACTGTTTTGAATCCTCATCACTCATTTCATAAACCAAAGCTTACACAACAAATTAATATAGAGAAAATATATGAAAAGCTAGACTGATATTGATAGTAAGCCCTGATTCAAAACTGGGCTGAAAAGTCATATTTGTAAAAACATATTGTAGTATACCTTTATTTAATTTTACTTTTAAGAGGTGTGCATGTTGGAAAATAGATATTCTTTCACAATGAACTGCACAGTGTGAAAGTAAAACTGCCATCACCACCACTGTCAAAGTATTATATTTATGGCTTTTTTCCTCACTGGTGATTCAGTTGAATAAATCAAATTGTGTAAACTGAGTTGCAGTCTGTGGTCAAAACTGCCCTGCTGTATATGAGGAGATAAAAGTAGTGGGGGGGCACTAATGTCTTTGAACAAAATTTCATCTCACTGTGCAATACGTTAGTGAGTGAAGCTGAAATTAAATTGCTCTCCACTTTGTCAGCCCCACTTTGGGCAAGTAATCACTGTGCTGGCAGGACAGCCGTCGTCACCCTGTAGGACAAATGTAAAAATGTGCAGGCTTTAGTGCTTTTTTATGATGCAGCCCAATGCACCAAAGCACAGTGAAATAATAGGAAACAGAAGATACATTAACAACCCACAGTTGATGTCTCATGTTTAAATGAAATCTCGGGAGATTTCTGTCATACATTATTCATTATAATGTAAGCCAAACAAAAGAAGCTTTGAAATAAAGATGCACTCCAAACACACGCACTTACACACACACACAAACAAAATTATTGTGACTTTGATGCCGACTGCCATTATGCTGTCTTGGATCTGTGCGACTCCTCTGTGTTGCAGTCATGACCCAAAACAATTCATCTACTCACAGGCCTACACACACAGTCCCACCTACACACACAGTACATTCATGCATGCGGCTAATATCCATACACACAAATGCAGACACACACCCTTTGAATTCAAAGATTATTTTTTTACTGTGCAAATTGTGGAGACAGTCTTATGGGCAGCAAACAAGATGGCTAAAAATCCAGGAAAACACAGACATGACAGTGCAGTTTTGACACCAAAACCCTTGAAACCCCACAAGAAAAAACGACTAATCGTTCTCAGGGTTTCGGGTGGCAATACACTCAAAGTATGAGCTTATTTTTTACTGTACAAATGGTGGCGCGAGGAAGGGTGACACTTATGTGGATTAAAATTCATGACATCATAGGGCCACCAGTTCACCCCACATTTACACATTTGGCAGTCACACAGCTTGGCAGCTATTGGGAAAAACCTATTATGTTTAGTGTAAAATGTTGTATACAATTAAACTGAATGGCAAAGAAAAGGAAAAGTTAAATCAACCTTCAGCCAATTACACATCACAACCCCCTTTATACGCTATAGTGTATGCAGCAAAACCCCCATTGTATACTCTAGGTACAGAGGGTGATGTATCGCACAGTATACTTCCACCACTGAACTTGTAAGGAACAACAGGCTCAGCACTTTGTCTGATGGCACTGCAGCCCTGCTAAATTGTTGGATCCAGTTGTGAATATAGTTAAAATGTTGTTTCAGATCCCAAAGAAATGTAGGGGAAAGGTTTATGCTCAGTTGCCAGATTTATAACAAGATAAGCAGATTTATAGTCCTGAAGTAATGTGGAATGAATCCTGTTTTCAAGGATATAGATTTTTGTCCAACACTCACACATTTATTTGCCAAAGACCTTCAAATTTCTTGTTTTACTCTGTTGAGCTGTTATTTCCACATGCCTTGCTCACGATAAAATCTGTTTAAAATGAGGGAAATAGTTTAATAACTCAAGAATTAGCAAACGAACAAATGAATCTCCTCGAGGCATATGAGTGCACATGGGATTGGGGAAAAGTGGAATTAGAAACACACTATTATACAATGCACTTTAATCCAGCTTTCTGGGAAAGGACAAGCCTAAGAGATATTAAAAAGATGCATAATGCTGTGCTAAATAAGTGATTCAAATGGATTTGATTGATTAATTTGGATTTTGAGTTTAGTTGTCAGAGCACTCTGTACATATAAGCAGTTCACACTGACCACACCACAGTGATGCTTTAAATGTCATTTGGCTACATAACCTGACAGTGACGTGACTGCTGGTGAGAGAAAACAGAAGAGGTTATAGATCTCCATCTAGTGGGCAGATTAGAGAGGTGCACTATTGTTTGTCTTATCTCTTACCTTTTTGCAAAAGGACTTAATGAACATAATTTGGTTGAGAATGTAGGAAAAGGTGTTTTTCATATTTCAGCAGCAGTAATCGGTGGATTGTTGATGAAGTTGATGGAAAACATTGACCTTTGGTATGACAAACATAAAGATTGAAGTGACAATAATTAGATTACCATTTTCTTTGAAAACAAAGCGCTAATAGTTCTTGGTACATTTACTTATGTATGAGTTGCTCCCCCTGATAGAAATACAGTACTTTTAGAAGTATACCTGTATCTCGCCAAATAAATTTGAATGTCACATAACCGTACTACACCAATTCAGCGTCAAAATTGGTGGAATCATGATGAACACTTAAAATAATAAGAAACTTTATTTGTAGGCTTATAGCACCTTTCTCAAAGTGTTACAAATGACCTGAAAGTATATATATAAATATATAAATAAACAAAAATGTGTTTTTATAAAAGCTATTATAAAAAATAATGTTTTAAGAAGAAATTTAGAGATGCAGTGTGTGAGATTTAGGGAGATTTATTGGCAGGATAAGACAGAAATGGAATATAATATAATTTAATTAGTACTAATCTGAAAATAAAAACCCTGAAAATAAACCTGAAAATAATAAATCATTATGTGATTGTTGTTTTAAAATTAGCTTTTTATATCTACAGATGCCATGGGTCCTCCTCCCCTTCCACGTAGTCAAACATGCTGAACCAACACAGTAGCATTCGTAAATGCCACACACCGGTCCTTTAAACACAGTAATAGATTAAGCCAACCTAATCTCATCAGGTAAATTTGGGGACCCAGACTGCAAAAGCCTAATTGCCTTTAGTCATTAGTCGGTATCTGGGAAAGCCACCGTCCTCTGACCTAAAAGGACATCCAGGCTCATTAGTAGATCACTTAGATAAGTAGGAGCCTGGTCATGTACAGCCAATAATAAAACTTATAATAATCAGTGTGAAGATTTATAGGAAGCGAGGGAGACCAGAATTGGCTATGTGACCTCATTTTCTTAAACTAATGATAATCCTAGCGTATTTATGCAGCAGAACTAGAAATATCTTCATTTTTATTCCATGCATTCTTCTTCCTTGTTAAAATCTGGAATTCATTACCCACGATGCATTCAGGTCTGTTAATAGTGGCCTCAAGCTGCTAGACTCATGCAGAGATGAGTAGCAGTCTGGTAAACTTACTTTTTTCTTCACACCTCCAGATATTTTTATTTTTATTGGTTGTCTACAGCCACAGACTCAAATGAATCACCTGAAGCAATGTGTTTTGAAGGACAATCAGCTTTGTTTCACATATGCAGTAGTACAACCCTTTTTGATGTTTAGAGCTGAGTTCCATTTTCATGTAATATATTTATATGTGATGTAAATGGTGATGCTACTGTACAACTGAGTGCTGAAAGCAATGTTTTTTTAGAATTATGTTCCTTCGTTTTATTACCGTAATAATTTTAATCCCACTTGATCATTATGGTTACTGTTATGGCGATAATACAGATCAGAGAGGTCAGACTGTTCTGTTTTTCATCTGTGGTTAGAATAATCGCTGAGACAGAGAGATATTTACATGATGATCTGTTTCAATGATTGAATTGAACATTCATGCAACATATCTTTACAGTAATATTATGACTTTATTTTACAAAAAAATCCCAAAGCATCTAACATTCATGTCAATAACACATTTCTGCAGTTAAGAACATCACGTTTTTTACTAGGAACAATCTTATGTACACTTATTATTACAAACCTGAGTTTTATATAAACACACGATTGCTGAAGGACTCCTCTATTTTCAAAGAATACATTTCAGCTTTCAAAGTTTTCTCATGTATTGTATATCATGGAAGCATGCAGCAAAATCTCCAGTACAACATCAGTGTCAGAGGGGAGAGAAGCAGAAGAAAAGAAAGGAACATAGACAAGAACATGCAACAAGGAGAAAAAACACGGTTAAGGGTAGGATACAAACAGGATGAGGTTGAGGCTGGAGATGATGGAGGGATAGGGAGGAACAGAGAGGATACAGAAGACACTAGAGGTATGACCTGTCAGCTAGACATAGTGCAGATGAAAGGGCATGATAAACTGAAGGGTGGGGATGGAAAGATAAAGTTAAAGAGGAAGGAGACTATCTGGGTAGATATAATAAGGGATGATTAGATTTAAGTTCATGGGATATGGGGCAGAGAGCACTCTAGCATGCCACTTCAGTGGACTTTGAGATCTGATCCACAGTACTGTTGGAAATACTCTCCATAGAGATGTCAGTCTGAGAGCGCCCATGTTTCTCCTCCCCACGTGAGTTTGTTTGGCCACGCTGCAACTCATTGGTGTGTGAGCGGCTCCGTGAGCCATCAAAGGACGAGATGCTCGAGCTGGAGGCTGTCCGTGACCGAAGTCTGGTCATACTTGCGCTGGACACTGGAGAAAGAGGAAAGCTTTTAATAGACTTCTGGTCTTATTGTAGATTGATACCATTTTTATTTCATAAAAAAAATCAATGTTTTGCCAACTGATACGGCACAATATTGATTCAACCCACAGCAAATCTACTTACTGCAATAAGTGCTGTTATCATTTTCAGTTCTAAACACCCATGTGGGGTTACAGTAATCCTATTATTTACAGGAAGTGAAATTTAGCAGTTGTTTGTTAGAAATAAATGGGTGTAATGAGTAGTTCTGCCATAACTAACAAAGAGTGGCACTTGCAGACCCTCAGACATTTAAGGGTAAGTAATGGTGACTTACAGTATCCCAAGCCCTGGATGAAATACTTAAAGGCTTCAATCACTTTAGCTGGCTGTGGAGAGCAAGATGAAACATATTAAATACATTTCCAACCAATCAGGAGTGCAGATTCTTAATTATTGTCAGTGGAGTAACTAATAAAATGTCACAGCCTACCTGATCCACCAGAGGAAGTCCTCCACAGTCGGCCATCTACAAGAGCAAAGTGCATAGGTCAGGTGTAGGGTTCAGTCTGTCACATTAGAATCGCATTAATTATTATATAGATGTTTTTTGAAATAATAGTTTGGTTGCTTACTCTATTTTTTATCATTTAGTTGTTCAGTTACCTTAAGTAGTGTGGTCTTGGTAGGGTTGAGTTTAGAGTTGCATTCGACCACAGCTTCCACAACAGGAGCGCTGTCTCCTACAATCAGCAGAGTGGTGCATCTGTAAACCAACAGATAGGCAGGTGAAATAGGCAGAAAATATATGACACACAGTCCAGACAGCAGCAGACTATGTTGTACTAACTTGAGGGTCCTGACATTGATGGTTCCTCCAGGAATAGGCCTCTCCACTTCCAGAGCAGTGCGGTTTTTGTAGGAGCGTAAGAACTGGCTGACGTTGGACTGGTTCATGGTTGAGATGTGGTAACGGTACGTAGCTATGAGGTCGTGGTTGGTCTCAATCTCATTCTAAAAAATTAATGTAAAACAGAGATATTTTTGTATTCTAAATGTAAGACTTTTGACATTTGATTTGATACGTGACAAAGTTTTTTTAAGATGCATGTTTCTGCCTTTGTTGTCATGGTAACCAAGGCCAATCAGTATAGAGTAAAATAACTGATAACTTACCCTTCCAAAGACGTGTGAGATGATTGTGTCTGGGAGAGTGTGGGTCCACTCAGTGATCTAAACCACACACAAAACAAACTACATTTAGATAATAGATTATGTATTTCATAAGGTTTCAGATAATCGTCAAATGGAGAACCAATCACAACGACAGTCACTATTTTTCTCTTGGTAAGGGACCAACACTATATCAATATCTATCTATTTATCATATCAATATCCATCAAAAACTGTCAATAAAAGTGGTTGATGGACTGAAAATAGCACACTATTTGAGATAGATCTTATTCAGCAACAGAATAGGTGATTAACCCACACACACCTTGTTTGCGACACTATCCATTAGTCCTTCAGCGCAGGGATTGATGTTGATCAAAACTAATCCGTCCACTAGATCAGGGTGATTGAGCTACATGCGCACATACACAAGACAAGTTAGTGATATGACTTCAACAACTCATTTAGTATTAACATGCTTTTCTACATTTCTCTAATTTTTTGTATGAGTATGAGAGTGTTTTATATAGGAAATGTGTAATTATATCTGTGTAGCTTTGCATAGGAAAGGTCTTAATAGTGGTGGCATCGATTTTATTTATATATGTATTTCTAAGTATCATTTATTTCAAATTATATATAATGCCTGTCTCAAGCTTAAATGTGATTGAGTGAAGAGATATAAACTCACAGCGAATTTAGCCAGGATGTAGGCTCCGGCTCCAACTCCCAGTCCAATGACACTTTTCAACCTGCAGGGCACAAAGTCAAAAGTGAGATAAATCCTAGTACGCCACCTTAAAAAATATCTTGTCCTAACCTTCAATGAAAGGCCAACTGAAAAGTGTTGTAAGTATCAGATTAACTCCGTCTGTCTATCTTACCCAAAGTGTTTGAGGATAGCAGTCAGAGCTTCAGACAGCTGGTCCATGGTAGGATAGGTATACCTGAGGGGTCAACATAACCATAAGCAGGTGAGGATTCACTCTCTTTGAACTATCAAATGATGGTTATCATCACTATCACTATCTAATGGTGTAATTACAGCATAAAATATTAATAAGTAGACTTCTGTAGAAAAACAGACAATTATTAAATACTGTTGGAGCCAATTTATTGTGTTTAATTATTCTATAATTTAGATGAATTATATGTATGAGAATAGTCATTTGGACTTATTAATTGTTTATGTATTTAAAGTGTACTGACGCAGAAGGCAGAGTTTTGGCTTCCTCGTGTTGTCCTGGTGCTTCCACATGACAAACAGGCAAATGCTTTCTGATTTCCTCCATGTCCTCGTGGTTGAACAGTGTGGAAAAACAGGACTTGTCTATAAGAAAAAAAAGACAAAAATATGATTAATACTGTCGAAGTGAAGTGATAAATAGAGATGAAGTAGACAGTGTGGATATGCATTATTCAAATTGTACAAGACATTTTTTAATGTAAAAGAAACAATTGTTAGAAGAAAATATAACACAGGAAAGGATGTTTTGACCCATCCATGCAAACTGAGTATTACAATATGAACCAATGGCTAAGTATTGGGACTTACGGTTCAGTCCAATATCATGAAATGTTAGGATGACAGGGCGGTTTGGCTTAGGAGTTCCTGTCATGATGCAGTGGAAGGTCCCATACTGAGTCTCTATGTGCTCCTCCTAAAACAAACACAAAGATTCAGGCATACATGCTGATGATACATGCTGTTGTTTGTATGTGGCTGAAGATACAAATGTACAAATAGAGGTTTTGTTTTTGCTTTATTTAGACTGGAGCAGCATCTTATGGTTACGTTAAACTCTCTCTGATAGATACTCACAGTGATTTGGGGCTCAAAAACAGAGTCACACTCGTCGTCCAGTACCATGGCTGCTGATGTCGAGTAGACCACAACAGAAACCAAGGAAATGTGCAGAAGAACCTTCAGAGCAGATGTCCTGTTTGTGGTGTGGGTCTGCGAGTCTTAAATTCCTCTTAATTTTTTAAAGCAAGTTTTGTATTTTGCTTGACCCTTCCAGTCCTGCACTTGGAAATGACCTGAGAACTGTATGTCCGTGACACACTATTTGCTTAAGCTGGTTTATATACCCTCAGACACTGATCTGTCTTAATTCCAACCTGGCTCACATGTGGCCAATTGGCACCTTCCTGTTTTAATCTGACCTTAGGCTGCTGCATTTCTACAGAGACAGCACTGGATTAACTGAAACATAGACACAAAACAAAACACAACATCTTCTCTCTCACGGTTTTATGCATCTTAAGATATTTATAGCCAAATATTCAGATGTAATGACAGATATTTCTACTGTTTCCCTTCAGGATTACTTGAACTATAACCCTGAAACCCTGGGCATTTATTAAACACATTTTTATCTCATCATGCAGGACACCTGAAACATATTAAAATGTGTCATTTGTCCTGTAATAAGTGTCATAAGTGGGAAACAAATAGGTAGGGAAATTCTCTAGTAAAGTTTTTTTTCTTTGTTTTTTGCTGTGAGGTGTTAAGGGAATCACAACATCTTCAGCCAAGCAATGAGCAGGTCAGCTGTCTAATCTCAGCATGCCATCTGTTCCTCACTGCAACTCAATGCAGTTCAGTAACCTTGAGTAACCTGCTAACAAGTATACTTAACTTAATTTAACTTGAAATGCAACGTTGCTCTTATACATTACCACAGATAAAACAAACTCAAAGGTACATCAGTACATTAGTCTAACCTTAAAAAAAACATGATATACTTCGACTCATTTTCTGTCTTTGTTTTGTTTCCTCAGCACTTTTTAAAGATTAACCTGTGTATTAGCAAAGTAATTACTGATCATGTAATGGCAACTGTCTGAGCATAGCACTGGATCCCATAGTTGATTTCTAAAACTATTATGTGAATATGTTTGTATATTTACTTTAGATATAATGAAAAAAAAAATCAGTACAAGTGGAGAACACATAGTCCTTGACTCTGAATCTGACTCGCACTTTACTTTGCAGAGTATGGTGAGAGAAATAAGTTATAACGAATAAAAAAAATGAAAATGTATTTATAAAAAAATACATTTTTGGACTAGATGTTTAATTGAACTGCAATAGAATTTGATGGTAACCCTTCTAGTTTAGGAAAAAATCTAAACTTACAGATGTTTAAAAAAGAAGTGTTGCTCATGATAGCAGAAGGTCAAAGGTTTATGTAAGGTTTAGGCAGAACATTTGGGTGGGTACATGCATGAGTGCATTCCTCTTAGCCACTGTGCCCTGAGCAAAACACTGAATCCTCAACACTGTGAATATTTGCAACTATCAGCGCACAGCAAACATGACACAACATCCTTAGATTGATAGATCAAAACACACAGCAGAGGTCTAGACAGACAGACTTCACTGCAGACAGTAACAGCTGGTGGAGTGGAAACACAGCAGACCTGCAGTGTTTGCCTTCTTTCAGATGCCTTGAACACACACAAAGACACAGAAGTGAAGCTGTGTGGGCAGCAAGTTTAATCCATTAAGCGTTGGTGTGAGAGCAAAGGGCAGCAGATGGGTCTTACTTAGCGTCACGTCAGTCTGAAGCTATTTCAACCTCACACTAACCCTGTCTAAGCTTTGGCCTGCTAGCCTATTTCACCATTGACCACTGGCCCATATTTTGTAGCATTTGTGATGTAACTGACGTGTCACCCATTGTACAAATTTGAAAATTCTGACCAGATTCTGTTTTTTTGCTTACTTTTTGTTTTTGTTGCTGCAGATAGTGAAACTGATTAAACGATAATTAACACATTTAGCTAAGCACACTGAACTTACCCCACTGGAAACAGAGTAATGTGCTGCTCAAGAATGATTAACATTAAAATTTAGGGTAATTTGATACAAAATAAGTGCAAAACCAACCTCTCATTACTTAGGCCAAAGAGAGTCATATTTAGAAATACATACTGCTCAGTCATGCTCAGTAGTGGGGAGGTGATGATCAAATCAATTGACAATAGTTAACAATAAATTACAATAAGTTACACAAGCACAGGCTGTAATGTGTGCCTGTGTATCTTTATGGTGCATTGAAAAACAATTTGTAACACAAAAGTCAGAATATCTATGACTAATATCAGCTAAATGTATGCATAAAACCTACATGTTTCATTGAGCAGGTCTCTAAAGTCAGTGTAAGTGCAAATCCATGTTTTCTTTCAAAACACATTAAATATGTTGGAAAATAGAACACTTAAAAAAATAATTTTGTACGATACATTACTAGACATTACTGAAATGTGGAGTTAGAGGTTCAGTTTTTCACCAGTTTTTCACCAGTTTTCAGTCCATGATTTTTTCTGGGCAACAACTCCATTACTTTATTATGTATGAAGAAGAAGTGGATTGTGGAGGGCCATATTAATGGAGACATGAAAATAATACAGTAATTACAGTAACGTTAGGTGATGTGGTGAACAGGGTTCCTCATCATTTCCATGTGTGTTATCTAATGTCAGTGCAGTTAGACTGGCTGCTCTCGTTTCCTGAGCAGAAACCAGAGGAAAATTCACCGGTAATGAGACATGGGATGTCTCTTACAGTATATGCAACAGCAACTTGTGGCTGACAGGGAATATGTGTAGTCCGATCTGAGTTTACGTGTGTCGGTACACGTGAGAGAGACACCTGCCTGGGTCCGACCACCTTCATCACAACACCGCAACGGAGCAATAACCGCAAAGTGACGACAGACAGTGTTTCATTAAGATATTATGTATATTATTGTGATATTATTATGTCTTATGTATGTTTGGACAGAAAGAGAAAGACACAGAGAGACAGATTCATTCAGAGTGGTTCAGCGGACACGCCCCCACAGTCCTGGAGCTGATGGTACTGCCCATTTTTACTTGATTTTGACGCCTAATTTCATAAGCTTGTCGTTATTATTAATCATTCAAATTTGGCTGGGTTGTTAATAACACTTTCTTCTTTGGTCTGACAAACTCAAAACACATATTTATATATATTTGACTTCACATGGTATTTAAAGTTAAATGGAGTACCATTTTGAAGCTGCAATTAATCTAAAACATGAATTAAAATACTTATAATATTTCTGTTTCCTGCTCCTTCCAACCACATCCGAGACAAACCTTTTATTAGGTTTAGAGAAGACAGGCCAGAGTCCAGCGTCACTCCAGCTTGTAGCAGCACATCCTGCACCTTTGTGTCATTTCCATGCACAGTCCACTAGATGGAGTCTCATGTCGACTTTCTGCATGCAGCTTTGTTAGCTGGCAGCATGGAGAAAGTCAGGATATCACCAGGCTTTGTTTTTCACCTGATAAACCTAAAGTATTTTTTAAATGACTATTGCTTAATATTAAAATGTTTGTGTTTGATAATGTTTTTGCTTATATTTATGTTATTTCTGTGCACACGAGCTGTTGCAACTCACTAAAACCCTGCAAATTCTCTGTGAGAGTAAATGAGTTTAATTCTCACTTTGTTTACATGCCACACAAATTGAACGTGACATATAATCCTACATGAAATATATTACAAAAAGCTATTAAAGGAAATAATGTTGGAGCTTTATTTGTACTGAATCCTCTGTGGGCGTGTCTGTTCCAAAACAGATGGGATGGACGCTGAGATGGAAAGTTTTGGAAGCCACAAACCTCATCATGTGGTGAAGTGATTGTTGAGTTGCAAGTATTGATAACCTCCTATGTATCTCATGTTACACAAAAATGAGACAGAATCTCATTAACTGTTTCTGGAACAACAGGTTGCGTGATGTGTACCACACTTTCTGCACTTCAGGGCACCTGGCTTACATATACTTATATAAAGGAATAGTAAAAAGTATTGTCATGCTGACAGTTGGTTGTCATGGAAACTCTTCAGTCTGCAGGTGAAAGTCCTGCTGTCCAACTCTCAGCTTTCAAAATACTCTAATTATACACACAGCAGCTGCTGCCGCCTGCCACATGCTTGACTGTGTGCATGTACTGTATGTGCGTGTGTTTTGTATGTTTGTGTGTGTTAGCATGTCTGTGTAGGATTTTTTCTCTGAGCCTTATCTTGTGAACGTGTGTATGTGCATATGTGTGATTTCTCCTGTAGGTTTCTGAGGGAGTGTGTGCATGTTCATATGCAAAAACACATGGGTACTTTCCACAGTACTTATATATGTATGATCAGCTATAATGGCACAGTACTGTATGTAGTAGTATTGTCATAAGCTGGTCAGAAAAGGAGATCTTGGTGAACTGTTTTGCTGTGTACAGTTTTATAAGAGTTAAAAGTAAAATAATAATCCATTAAATCTCCTCCTTAAAATAAAGCATGTCACTATCAGCACTGATTTACAGGGCAATAAACTGATATGCCGTGAGTAACGTTTACACTTAATCGCTTGTTTCCTCAAGTAATCCACTTACAGCTAATAACTTGATATCAGCATGGCTCAGAACAAGAATCCCAACATAACATTTGATCCAACACAGAACATACTGTGGCTTCACCGCCATCCACGTCAATGAGGGGCTCAGTTTTCCAGCATAGTGAAGCACCTGCTGCTATATTACATTCCCTAAACAGGTATGAACGTCAGTAACTGTGCACAATTGAGACATGATTAACACTCCCTCCAACATTTTCATATCCAATTCCTACTTATTGCTCAGGGAATTACACAGTATTTCACACTTCTGCAAGAGTAGTGTGCCTGACAGACAGAATTACAAACTTGTACAGGGGAGGTAGGGGTGTATATCAATAAGGTAAATTAATATCGGTATGTTTACAATCACTTAGGTCATTCATCAGGAGTAAATGACATAGGAGCTCATAGTCAGAAGATGGATTTATGACAGATGCGGAGATGGAGTAATAGGCTATCAACAGGTAATTAACAGCTTTAATTATTTTGTAGTATAAAAGAAGCAGTTGTAGTTACCCATAGGTTTTCTATAAAGGTGATAGGAGCTTTTAAATAACATTGATCATTACATAACACTAAGAATAAAATAGCTTACTGAGAAGAATCTAGTTAAGCAACAGGTAAACACTACTATACTCAACTTAACCAACAAACACACAACATATACAAAACATTTGGGCTATATTTTGGGCACATAGTGTTCCAGTCTATTTGTATCCTTTTATATCACTGATATTAAGAGATATATGAGATAATATGAGAAAACAAGGTAATAAATTATTTCTATTCATAGCTGCGCTTTAGTCAAATTCTGGCAGGACAGCCTGAGCACATTGATTAATAATTGCAATGAGCATCACCATCTGCAATGTTTATGTAAAAATTAGGGTCAAACACTTTCTTGACATTTACTTGTAGCTGTGGTGAGTACTCAGTGTTAAAGTCTTTGCAGGTCAGCCCATTGCTTTCATCAGGCTACAACCGGCGCCTTCTCAAAAAGCACGGGACTGCCAGCTGAGGGTTGACCTACAAGGTGTCAGCTCACATTTCCAGAAACCATTGCAGCGACCATGTTTAAGCCAGGGACCTGCTGTAGCATCAAAACAGATGGTGACAGTGGGAAGGTCTGTTCCAGAGGATTTGATAGGGGAATCCTTGAGAGCAAGAGTTTGTGCATTTGGGGAACAAACACAACAGTGGGAGGATGTTCCAGGTATATACTATTCAAAAGTTCAAAAGTAACCAGTAATCAGTATATCCTAGCAATTAACACCAATGACTTTAAAAGGATATGCTCAATGGAATTGAAACTAACTCAAATATAATTTACACTTTTGACATGAAACTGTGTAATGGTCTAAAGTAGGCAGTACAAGTCACATGATTTATAAAATATGTGACAGCGTTTCTGTTTGTTCAACTTGTGAAAGCAATAGAAACCCGGTTCATTTTTTAATTATTTCTTTTATATTTGAGTATAATTGTGCAAGTCAGCCTCAATATCCCTGATTGTATTTATAGTTGTATCATGTTTTTTTAGTCCTGAACTGTAAAATGAGACTAAAAAAACTGGCTTGCGGTCAGTCACATGTCCCACTCTAACCTTTTCTGCATGCCAATCGTTTATTGCTCTCTCCAACTTGAAGTCTCTCTTGACTGCACGCACACACACATACTTATGACAAGTGTTTTGAAAGTTAAATGTACTGTACAGAGTGTGAATGAGCAATATTCGCTCCTGTGTTCAGATGTTGTTTGCAGCCAAAGTCTTCATTAAAGAACATAATTAAATATAAAGTCCATCTTGCTTTTCTTCTTTCAGGAGGTCTTTATCTGTCTGTCACTTTGTGTTTGCACCCTGATAATCACTATCACTTGTTACTATATTTACACACATTATCTGGAATAGAAGTGGCATCAGGACACTATGATAAAAATCAGACATGGGGTAACACTGGGCCGTGAGACAATGGCAGAGTATTTGTCCCCACAATAACAAACACAGCTCCAGTTTTGGGCGCGCGCACACACATACATATACACACACACACACACACACACACACACACACACACACACACACACACACACACACACACACACATTAAAACACACAGAAAATTTTGCTTCACTTTAGCTATGCAGCTGTCATGATCATGCGCACATATGAATGCAATAAACTGGAAAGCGTTCAAGTAGTGCTTCGGCTAATTTTAGCTTGGAAGAGGTGTTTTTTAAAGCTTTGTGCGTGGGTTAACATTCATGTTAACCTCTACTCAAAGTGATTGATAGTGAGGTGAGGCCCCAACCTGTTCTGCTTTAAAAAGTCTGCAGCCTTTGTGACTCTCCGGACTAATGTATGCTCACCATAATACTGTAAACAAATTGGATACAATTTTACAACTTAGGAGAATCCAAATATCCAAAGCTATGTGGATTTCTGGTAAAAATAGGTTAAATGGATGTTGATTTTTAGACAATGTGTTCTGCAATTTGGACCCTTTTTATTAGATTTTTGGACAAACTCTGGCTTATGAGCTGTGTGGCAGCAAAACAGCAGCTGCAGGAAAACAACAACTAACTTGAGACTATTGTCAGTTCACCGGAAAGTTAATTCCATGAACTGAAACTCAAAGGTTTGACTTGTCCAATCTGTCTGGTGGCTCAAAGGACCGTCTATTTTTAGTTAGTTCAGGGAGGGGAAGGGGTGAGAGAGGGACTGAACTATACGTGAAGTCACATGCTTCCTTGACCGAACCTTGTAATCATCAACCTATAGAAAGGGTGAGGAGAGGAAAGGAGGGGGAGAGAAAGCACCTCTTATTTACGCTGGAAGAGGGTGGTGGAGTGGATGAAGGGGAGGAGGAGGAGGAGGGAGCAAGGCTCTTCTCCTCTCTCTCTCTAAGAGCATTAACTGTAGAGTGTTCTGGTGGTGACAGGGCTGTCAGGGTCAGATGGCTGCTCAGCCTGATTAGACCAGCTCACAGCAGATCCTCAACCCAGCATACTGCACTGCTGCAAGCAAGGTAGAGCTACACAATCTGGCACTGTGCAGTACACCACAGTGGTTACTCAGAGGCCAGGAGGCACAGGGAGAGGTGGATGTTTCAGTGTTATAGTGGGGCAGAGCTACAGGTTGTTTCAGGAGTTAGTTCTAGTTGCACAAAGAAACTAAAAGCAAGTGGACTTTTAAGGTGGGAAGAGGAAGTGAATTTTGCTCTGTGGTTGGAGATGACATATAAGAGCAGGTAAGGACATACACTTAATAGATTTGTTGCTTAAAAAGCATTGAACTTGGTATGGCAGATAGGAAAGTGGATACAGTTATGGAGGATTTTGATAAAAACTCATTTTCACAATGGCATCACTTGAGTAAGCTCATCACTGGAACCGGCTGAGAGAAGGGACAGAGAGGTGTTCCAGCATCGGAGCCTGTCAAAATTTGATGTGTCATAGACTCAGTCACTAGTACAGATACGGCTATAAAAACAGCTGCAGGGTATTCAGTGTCTACAGGGGTTTACTATAACAGGCAGTCAGCTGGTTGTCTGTCAGCACTCACACTGTTGTAGGGCTGCTGCTTCTGCAGGACTTTGGTGTAACTGCCAGTTATTGTGGATTTCTCAGTTCAGCAACCAGGCTGTCCACTGAGGTAAGAAGGAAGGCTGAATACTGTAGGCTTTCACCAACAACTCAAATGCAGGCATTTAGCACATCTTGCTCTTTAGAGTGACTTTCTACTACTAGAAACCTCTACTATAGTTGTTAAGCTGAAGGCAGTAGAGGTGAATCTGTAACAGGATTGATCTGACCTGCCGTGTTGTTGTCTTTACTCTTAACCTACAAGCTTACTTGTGTTTCATTTAGCCTCACATTGCAGGTACTGTAGGAAAGTTTGGCAACCTAATGCAGCTCTAAAATAATATTGAGATCCATTTTTAACTTCTTTGGATCCTGACCCAGCCTGTGACAGGGAAACAGCCAGGCAGCCAGACGACCAACTTGGGACACACCTGTTTTTACAAAACCATACTGCGCTCTAAGGTAACAGGGAGGACTGGCTTTTAGTTTTAATTGGAATCACTGCATCCATATAGCCATTTCCCTCATGCTCCTTTATGCTTATATCTGTTGTTGTTTTTATATGAACTAACTGCAGTACTTGTGAAGAGTTAGTATTTAAATTTGTTTTATGTTTAGATGCTTTAGAGCTTTTTTAAAATATCTTGTCTGTCTCCCACTTTTAGTTAATTCAGTGCTTTGTCTTGTTATGTCATGTTGCTCTGTGGTATACAAATTAGTTTTTATCTTATTTTGTTGTGCTTGTGTAATATGAGTGAAAATATGCATGGATATGTATGAAAACTCTGTAAGGTCCAATCTTCTCCTAACACTTTGGATTGATTGGATGGAAATATTGACCTCTATCCTGATTAGCGGTAACACAGGATAAATTCCTAATTATAGTTAGTCAACAACCTGGAATAGATCACACTCTTCTGGAGGAGTTAGTCAGTAAGTCGGCACGTGATTATGTATGTGTGTGTGTGTGTGTGGAGGTGAAGTGGTGACCACAGATTACCCAAAGTACCTCTGGACTTTCCCTTGTTGTTGTCTCAGTGTTTCTGCATGTGAGTAAGAGAATGTGTACATGATGTGACCACCTTACATATTTCCCTCACTAACTCTGCCCATTGTCAATAACAAAGTAGAGTTGGCAGTCACTGTTGAGTGGAGCAGCTTACCAGCCACACAGATAACCAGCATTTGTTTTTCCGTTCCTGCTCTCCTACATCATATTTTGTCCCAGTAACTTAAAAGGTTAGTTTCCATGTGCCCATCCTTCTTTCACCGCCTGTTCTGGGACTGGGGATGAAAACGATCTTTTAGCTATATCTCTGTATAATGCATTAGTTTTCAAGTATTGAAAATGAAAAAAATAATTTAATAAAAATATGAATAAAGGACACCCTGGTACCTCAGCTGGTAGAACATGTACCATAAGAATGAGTTTGATTCTGACCCCTCTCTCCCCAATTTCCCCCGTGTCTTCAGCTGTCACTAGAAAAAAATAAACACATAAAAAAAGCCCCTAAAATATGAAAATTAAATAAATAATATATGCCAGGACAGAATGCAGCAGACATGATTACAGCCCAATGTTTTTCCATCAGCAAATGCAAATGAGCTGTTACACAGAAATTCATGATGCTTGGCATTGACTAAAGTAGGCCATAATTTTAAATAAATCTTTGTTAAACTGTTAACAAATATAATTTAAACGTCTTGTATACACACTGCAGATTTATATCTGAATAAGTCAAGAGCTGCTGTTGTATTTTTCTGTTTCTTTTCTGACATACATTAAAGATGTAATTAGAGAACTCCAAATATGTATTGGAGCTAGATGTCACCTAGGCTACCAGCCAACGACTGCTTTTTATTTCAAGGCCAGTATGTGTCAATGAAATTGGCAAACGAATCAATCATTTCAGCCATAGTCTAGGAGGACCTGCTCTACTTGCAGAAGCAAGTGAACTAACTTGGCTGCTAACTTACACTTACAGTTTGTACTGCAATATGTGTCTTTTTTTGTCTTAGAGCAACGCCTGGGGAACTTCCCTCAGATTCACTACTGATGCAGTTACAACCCTCCTACAGTACATTAAATACACTGTCAGATTTCAGACTATGTCTTTTTTTTTCCTCAGACCAAATTAAATTTTGTTGATATTGTGCAGGCTAATCGAATAAAGGTTTCCATATTTTATGAATCACATCATGTATTAGATTTTCTAGCTTCGTGCTGCATCTGTCATCTGTTGCCAGCTTTTTGTCCACTCCATGCCAGTAGGACATTTTTGTACATTGTAAGATGATACTTTACGTATTCTGTGTGTACATTCATATGTGTAAAAGTCCAAAACTGACTTCTCAGGCAAGGCAGTCTCAGGACCTACTTGCATATAAGTGGATTTAAAAAATATGTGTAAGCCAGTGGTTTTGATATTTAGAAGCTAGTTAATTATATTCACTAGTGATAGACAATCTATATGACTGACCTTTTCACATGCAAAAATGTTTTATTATATAAATATTATTTAATATTGTTTAGTGGGTTCAATGGCAAATTGAAAAACAAATGTCTTTGTTTGTCTGTTTATCTGTGTGGCAGCTAATCAGCTACCATCCTATTGCTCAATAATATATTTTGCTATATAGTATGCTGTATAGCAAAATACTGAAACAAATGCAGATTTTAAATTTTATTTGTAATTATTTTCCTGAACATTGATTATTTCAATTGATTTTCGGTATGTTTTGGTCCTTAGAATTGGTGGTTGATGGCGTTTGTGCGGCGGAGTGGTGACTACTGCCACGCCCAACACATTTAGATCCTCTCTGGGATGAAGCTGTACCATGCTGTCCTGCATCCCTGAAAGCTGAAAGACCATTGGCCTTTGCCCTCTCAACCAGCTAGCTCATGGGGTAACAAGTGGAGCCTTGACACAGAAAGCTTACTGGAAAGAGAAGGAGAGGGAGCTGCTGACAAAGAGAGAAAGAAAAGGACTGGTCAATCAGAGATATCAAAACAAAGAAATTGACAGAGAGAGAGAGATGACACTCTGTAGCCTCTTGGACTAAAGGATACCATCAGCTGATGGGGTAATACAGAACAACTGGACCTGAGAATTGGGAAAATACCTTAAACGGCTATAAACAGTCTCCCAATAGGAAGTTCCAAAAGAGACAAGTCCAGTTTCACCTGGAGACCTGCTATAAGTTGAAGACACAGCAGCTAACAGCTAGAGCTGCAACTAAAGGTGAGAGGTCAACACATCTTCACTAAATATAATGATAAACCAAGGGGGTTTCAGGGGGTTTAAGATTTGTTTACAAGAATGTTTTATGACCCTCTTTCATAGAAATCATCATCGTCATCATCGTCCCCGTTTTCAGTGGTATTTCCTTTACTGAAATCAGAAAATAATGCTGTGGCAAAACACAACCTGCTCATACTGACAAAACATAAAACACCAGTATTTGTAATACAGATTGTGCCAATGCATCTTGGAAGTGTGGCCAGATATTTCTCTCCTGTGTTCTTGGGAAGTGTAAGCATGTTCCTGCTGAACGTCTTTATTACACGCTATCGTATGATATGAATATGATGTATTGGCTATGACCAGTTCCCTCAGTCAGATGTTTATCCCTGAAGTTATCAATGGTAAAGCCATTAGCTTAATTTATTCACATTTACTTTATTAGACTTTAACTAAAGTAGTGGCTGTGTGTGCTTTTGGGAATGTGAGGCATCTCTGGATCAATTATTAATTATTGAAGTTAAAATTACATCTTAAAATACGCTCATATCTCTGTTATCTTATTTGAAATGGGAGCAAATGCAATACCAGTGTTATTATCTTATCTTGAGTTTTTTTCGTATCAAGCAGCCAGTGTAATTTCTCCTTTATTTTAGGAAGGAGAGGGTGAGGTGAGGGGTTGCAATCTGTTCACACTGCTAGTTGCCACTAACAGGTCCTTTGATTTTTCATAGAAAACCTACACAAATATTTTTAGTTATCCTGGCTCATTAGCCAAGGTTGACACTGGGCAGAGCTATTATGAGAATTATAGGTCAAGAATTCAAAGTACCAACAAATAGAGGTGTGAGTTGTTCCACCTTAACAGGTGTAACCAAAGAGTGAGGGACTGCCTGTGCTTTGAGATGAGGTCTAATCAAGCTAATACGTGAAGACGCCTTTTTAGCTTCAGGGTCTTATTGGTGTCCCATTATTAAACTTGCTTGTTTTAAATTCCATATTGCATAAAAAATGTGATTGTAAGTATGTGACAATGCGATGAATTTTATTGTTTTAAAAACCTATTCGAAACTTAGAAACATATCAGAATGTTGTAGCTATGCCTAGAGGAGTCAAGCTTGTGCTGTGTGGGCACATTGTGCAGAATACGCCTTTTTTTACACAGCGGACATTTTGACTTGTCATAGTAGGAAAAGCTCAGGTGTTACTAAAAATAACATTAACGATGGCTCTGTTCTATTCAAGTGTCCCAGTAAGCCATGACAGTGTGACAGTGAGCCGACATGCACAATCGCAGGACTCTGAAACTGAAGCAGCTAAATGGAATTCAGCCATCATTATTTCATATTATTTACACCTGTGATTTTCCTACTGTGACATGTCAAAATGTTTTCCATTAAGGGGGCCCAGTGGTGTCAAAGATATCAGTTGAGACAAATCTGGAAAGTCACATATCAGCAGAAAATAAGGTAACTAGATAAAGCTCTTCCCAACTCAACTTGATGTGGTGCAATTTTTGCTTATTAAGCAAATGCATGCAAAACCTAAAAAGGCACCAAATGCAGCTCAAATATTTGAAATCCTGTTTCAGTTTTTAGTTTTATTGTATTTACAGTGGGATTCTCCCTGACATTGGGCTTCTGACTAACAACTAACTGCTCACATATAAAGGTCAGAGATCATCCTGTGCTGTCAAAGGTCACACTGGCCACCATGAATCGTCCTGCTCCAGTGGAACTGTGCCACAAGAACATGAGATTTCTTATCACACACAACCCCACAGACAGCACGCTCAGCTCCTTCATAGAGGTAAGAAATGTGTGTGTATTGTCCTCATGTACAAACTAAATAAACTGAAAATTTAAGTGACTTTTTAACTGCTAGTGTTGTTCCTTTCAGGACCTGAAGCATTACGGTGCCACCACAGTTGTTCGAGTCTGTGATATCACCTATGATAAAACGCCGTTGGAGAAAGACGGCATTAATGTGGTGGTGAGTACAGACTAAAATGTTTCACTCACAACATTAACACTCAAAATACACTTTAGGAAAGTGCTGTACCTGTTCTGCTTTTCATTCAGGATTGGCCGTTTGATGACGGTGCCCCGCCCCCCAGTAAGCTTGTTGATGACTGGTTGAGTCTGTTGAAGAAAAAGTTTCAGGAGGACCCAGGCTGCTGTGTGGCTGTTCATTGTGTGGCTGGACTGGGGAGGTGAGAGACACACCTAGTGAAAAATGTGCATACACGTTAGACACCCTGAACTGAAGAGGGAGAGACACAGAAACACACATATATGTACAAATATTCTGAAAAAACAGTTACACTGCTCTCATGTTTCTGATGCAATTTGGTGTTTTTGTGCCATTGGTATTTCTGCATTTATAGAATCCTGTCATCGTTGTTGGTTCCCTGCTAAACTTGAAACAAAGTAGCGGTAGCTTGATCATTCTATGTCTAAACATCATTTCAGATTTTTTTTTGTAAGATGCACATAAAGGTCTGTTATTTATACTCAGACAGACTCAACAGACGTGAATCTGTGTGTTTGTGTGCTTTATGCACACAGGGCTCCTGTGCTGGTCGCTCTGGCTCTAATAGAGAGTGGGATGAAGTACGAAGATGCTATCCAACTCATCAGACAGTAAGTATACTTATATACTGCATCCTCATCATGTAGAGATAATATAAAATAGAGAGAGAGGGTTAAGTGTTTGTTTGCATAGTATATTACAATGTTACTCTTATACACAGACATAACAGCTGGAACAGCTGGACCACAATGTATTATTTTAATAAACTGAAAGAAAGTGTGTCTAATAAGTATAAAAATAGTAAAATTGGTTTCAGCGTGCACCTTTACGCCACAGGTGTGCACATGCATTTTGTTTGCCCAGATTGTATTAAAGATTCATACACAGAAATGATAAACACAGTAGAGCTTGTAAATGACAACTATCTATCTTCTGGTTACTACTTAAAGCCACACTTTGTAGAAACTAAAATGTTCTTTCTTTTTTGCCATCTGCTGGTGATATTAGGAATACCATGTGGCAGACAATAACAAACACCTGATACTCAGAGCACTAAATGAGCAAAATTTTCAGTGGATCCCTTTCATTGCAGTATATCCACGAGATGAATCTTGTCATTATGAATTTCCTCATGTCATGTAATTAGTCCAATGAATCCCGATATGGATTAAATAAAATGAAATATTCTGTGCAGCCAATGTACAGTATATAGAATTAGAAGAAATAAGACTTTGATATATTTCTTTGTCTTTGTGTGTGTTGCAGGAAGCGTCGTGGAGCCATCAACAGTAAACAGCTCACCTATCTGGAGAAATATCGATCCAAGCAGAGACTCCGCTTCAAAGACTCTCACGCACAAAAGAACAAGTGTTGCACCATGTGAACACACACACACACACACACACACACACACACACACACACACACACACACACACACACACACACACACACACACACACACACACACACACACACACACACACACACACACACACACACACACTCCCATACACACTCAGACATCTTGTACCCCTCAACAAATGCACTCAGGAATCCAACCATAAAAGCCTTGAAAATATCAGGGCTTCATTAGCCCAAGTGTACCCTGAGATTTTTAAAATGTTTTTACAGCAAAATTATCAGAGTCCATCTTTGTTCACTGGTTTGTAATTATGTCTCGTCTTTAAAACATTTCTAGGATTCAAGGTCATGATTGCTTCATAATATAGTTTTACAGTTCAGAACGATGGCTGATGATGAGTAAGATAAGTGAGGGAGAGAAAATCATGTTAGGTCAGAGATGGGAGGCACACACTGAAATTTTCAACAAGATAAATCCATAGTACCTGGACAAATTTAGTCTAAGACTGATTTTCCATGATATATACTTATCCACAGGCCAAACATACCAGGTATTTTGTAAAAAAATATAATTGAATTTTCAAGATTTTGTACAGATGTTCAATATAATTAAATATTACCAGATTATTGGTATAAAATTACATGCAGTATTTCTGTGAGTGTTGTTGTTTTTTGAAATGAAAACACTTTTGAAACTATTTTGGTAGAATAACACACAGGGATAGCTCAATGTTTTTACTGTAAATGAGTGTCAATATGTTAATAATATAATAATAATATGTTAATATTTCCTCCCACATTATTCCTGTTGGAGTCTGCTCTCATTCTTCTCTTTTTTTCTTTTTTTTCATTCATCACAATATTTTCTGCCATTCATCTACAATAAACATGAAAATCCGCTTCTAAAATGCGAGATGAAGCACTTTGGTAAACTAATGCCTTCATTTGATTTTGTCAGAGTCACAAAAGTTATAATACTACTTCATTGTGCTCAAGTGTTTACATATAAATGTGTGCATTACAACATATTATGCTCTGTTTACACCAACAGGAGTTTAAAGTACATAAATGTATTATAAAAAAGGAAATGTTAATAATTCTACAGTGATGACACATTACACACTCTCTCTCTAAAATAATGAAAAGTACTGTTAACTGGATGTAAATAATATCAAATGAGGTAGACTATCTCTATGTATCACTTGTAATATCCTCGAGGTTAAAGTGAACCACTCCTCCCATTCACTGACTGTAAAAATGCGCAAATGAGATTCAATTATTACAGGTGTTAGAAATAAATATTTTTATGTCCCTGTGTCAGAAATTATGACATAATCTCTTTTAATCCAAGGCTAATTTTGGCCTGAAATAAGAATAAATTGAGAAACAAGCACAAATACTGCTGTGCTTCATCACATCTTTAAGACGAGTTAGAGCATACATATATTCTTGGGCGGTAGAGTTTGTTCCTGAATGATGCATATAATTAACTGCTTCTGACACTTTTTCATTCAGATCATATATTTCTATATTTTTGCTGGTAGAACATGCACTTTTCATGAATTATTAGGTTGCTTATGATAGTCTCATCATTTGCGTTATGAAAAATATGATGTCCTGGAGAAAGACATGGGAGCAGAGCGTGTAAAACTGAAGTAAAGACGCTGTAGTGATGTAGAAAGTAAAGTGTATCTACTATCTTTACCTACAAATTGGCTACAGTTTACTTGTTCATATAAAGTGTGTGCGTGTGTATGTGTGTGTTTGAATATGTGTGTGTGTGTTTGGTAGTCTTTGGCTCTTTTTAATCTGATCTGAGGTGACACTTTTTTTAATGTAAAAAAACAAATGCTGTAAATGTCTGTATGTTTGTAAATTCTTGCATCGTTTAATAAAGGTTTTGTCATTGCCCCTATATATTTTAACAGTTGTTCATCATTTCCTGTGTTAATTTTACAGCCTTATTAAGATCAACTCACCTGGACATTACCAACTTACCATATATTGTAGGCAAAACCGAGAAATGGATTAAACACTGTTACTGAGAATAAAAATATGCCATTAAATGAAAAAGAAAAATGAATTGTCACTACTAATAAGCCTGTGAGCTTGATTAATTAACAGCTTACTGTGATCAAAACCTCCAACTAGAGAGCAACTTTTGGTTACTCCAAAAACCCCACATAACCCCAATTTATTTTAAGTTGATGTACGTAGAAATACCATCAACTAATTCAATTACATATGGATTTATTGCAAATGAAGCCCTGAGTTTCACTCACAACATTTCACTTGTGCTGGCTATCTAACTATGAGTTTGTGAGCGCTTGATGATGGTACTAACCACCAGGATAATTCAGCCTATTCAGGTCAACGTCTAGAGGCTTATTTCTATTCCCACACTGCAATATAATGACTCAATAAATTTAGTGAACATAACTGTGTAAGTCTTAGCAGCAGTAAGTTGTAAAAAAAAAAGAAAAATCTCATTTTGTTGTTGATAAGAGCTGGTCAAATTTAAGCTGTCTTACATTTGTTTGTACAGTGATCATTTTGAAGAGTTCTATATATCATCTACCAGTCAAATTAATGTTTATTAAGTAATCAATAATTGAGCAGTAGTATTCAAGATGTTAGTGAAAGTGTTTTCTTGAGGAAGCTGCAGTTCCCCTCTCAGCATGCAGTGCAGTCCTCCGGCCACAGAGGGCGCTGCTGTGCAGGCTACAGGTCCTGTCCACTTCCGCTGCTTCTAAGGACTCGTATGGCAGATTCGACAGAAATTTCTACGTACGCGATGTAAAATTGGACTCTAAATCCAAATTCATTGATAATATTTGGTCGTATGATGCCTCAAAGTCAGCCATAAATTCGTATTGTTTTGTTGTTGAGACGCTGGAGAGATGGACGGACTGAAAGCAGGTGAGACACCTGGCTAGCTTCAACTCGAATATGTTTGTCGGGTCTTCATGTTAGTTTGGGACAAATCAAAATAAACAAACGCGTCCTGCGTTTCACTGTTTTGTTTTTTGTTTTTTATCCGGGCTGTAGACTCTTTGTACAGACTCACAGTCTAATCTAAAGTTACTGGGAGTGTCCGGAGTGGACAGCTGTTTGTGGGCTTTGACTTGAAGACACAAAGTTAGCCCTCAGTATGAATAATGATGTATCAATGATCCAGACCGTTACTCTGTAACATAATAACTCAGAGACAGCTGCTGATCGTGTTGACAGAGACAGATCAGACACATTTAAAAGGGAATGACTGAAACGAGCAGTCCAAATTAACGCCAGCTCATATTTTCATTGCTTCTTTACATAATCACGATAATGTTCAGTCTTTACAAAAAGATATCAATCTGAAAAATGATTAAACCCAAGATGGATTGAAGAAGTAGCCTGATATTATACATTATATTTATACAATGTATGATTCAGATGATTATAATTACAACCACTTGTTGATATTCAGGATTTAACCCATTGTTGGTGTTTGCTGTGTCATGAGAATAAATAATTTTGTTATTTAATGAGTCCAGACTGTCTGTTCTGTGACATAAACAAATGAGCACTTGTTGAAACTGAACACATTTAAATCATCTTTTTTTATTGTCATTTATTCCACTTTTAACATCAGTACAAATCAACAACAATACCTCATGTTGGAGGAAATGTTTTCTTTTGTTTCTGTTAACTTTAGGTGCTTTTAAAGATTGAAATTGTACTATAATGACACTAATTGAATACAGTTTTTTTATTTGTCTCTTGAAATCACTTCTGTCCGCCACCTTTCTTCTCCCTCTCTCTCCAGCTGGTTCTGTATTTATGTGCCGGCTGTGCAACCTCTTCTCTCCCAGTCGCTCTCAGCTGCTGGCCCATTGCTCCCAGCTGCACCCCCAGCAGGAGCCTCCTGATGACATCATCGTTGCACTGCAACCCCTTGTGGGAGAGCCTGTGCAGACGCTGGCAGGTTAGATTAGCATTCTGGGATTACTATCGCAAAACCATGTTTAAGATAAATAGTTATCCTAATCATTACGACTACATTTACTATTTCTGAGATGAATTGGACTTGAGGTATGTGTTGGACTCAAGCCTCTTCAATTCATTGTACAAGGTTATTTCCAACATAATTTCTTTTTCATTGTATTTAGGGGATGAAAAAAAGACATAAGCTACAGTATGCCAGGTTTTTGCTAATTGTTTTCAGGATAAGCTTATTGTTCATTTTAGTCTCTGAAAGAGTTGGGGAAACCCACCAGTGTCTCTTCTACTGTTTTGTTGGGCCACAGAAAGCCCAGTGAAGCGAAAACGAGGACGACCGAAAGGCTCTACGAAGAAGACGCGCACGGATTTGACAGAGGAAAAGGCTGACTCCACCCGTTCTCCAGAGGATACTGTTCAAAGAAAAGAAGACGGGAATAAGGAGGAAGGCAACAGACAATGTAGCTTGATAGAAGGTACTGCTGCTATTTAATTATATCCCATAATGTTTTCTTATCCATGCAAAAGACTGGATAGGTACCCTCTACGTGAAAGTATTATTTAAAATGCGAATATCACCATGCTGGTTGAGTAACAGTGGACACACATAAATAGGATATCACATAGTTTTATCAGCACAGCACTCACAGTGTTTTGGTGAGCTGGCCTTTTGCCCAGTTTGTAACCCTATGTGAAAAGTCACTAAGTTGTGTTAAGGGGATATTTCAGTTTATCTTTCATGGTGATTCTTGTAAACATGCTACACAAACTGTGTGCTTATTTTGTGCTGCTAGGAGAAAGCCATGACAGGATACTAGGGCTGGAATGTAGAGTGTGTCATCGCTCATTCAGCAACAGAAGACAGATCCTCAAACACATCTGCCTGAGAGAAGAGGAAGAAGAGGAGGACGGAGAGGAAAATGGTGAGGAGTGACATAAACCATCAATAGAAAAGTTAATATGTCCCAAAGCGGCATTCAAAGACCATAGACCCGTCTATTATCCGTAGCCTAATTATAATTAAATAATTCTCTGTATACTACAGATGTTTAAAAAAAGTCCAGAAGAAGACGATTTATGTAATTTTTTTGTACTTGGTGATTCAGGTTAATCTCATCAATAAATTTAATTTTCAGGGCGCATCTGTGGTGGAGCAGGAGCTGAGTGTTCTGGGACTGTGGATCCTGGGGGAGCAGATCTGAACCAGATGCAACAACATTCAGCAAGAACAGGAGTTGTGAGAGAAAAGGGTACATTCAACGTGGTTCTTATCAGTGTTATCCTCCTCATCAGAGCACTCCTGGCAGAAAGGATCAGGTTTAGTTTTATGGCCCTTTTTTCTTCTCTGCTTGAAGACGTTGGCAGCTTGAAACCCCAGAGAACCAACCGAAGCCGCATCTCCAAAGAAGGAGGGCTAGCAACGGGAAACAAAAAGTCGGTCATCAGTGTTGTTCTGACAGAAGATAAAACACTTCCAGGTTAGTTTTAATGAGTTTGTTTTTGTGCCAGTTTTTACATTTTGGCCAAAAACTGATTTGGCTGCTGTAGAAAACATTTCTCAGATGTGTTACCTTTAACTCAACAGGTGTTTCTAAGATGGTTCCAGTAGAGGATAGTTCAGCAGAAACAGAGTCTGTAGCCATCCAAGCTCCACCTCAGGTAAGCAGAGGAATACACAGGAACCTCAAAAGGTGTATTCACCCAAATTATATTTGACAATTTTACTCTTGTAGTGTCTAGCTTAGCAGACATGTTTTGAGATATCTCTGAAAATCTGTACCTCCACCACATTATAATAAGTGTTTTGAATTTTATTTGTGGTGCTCATTATAGTGATATAACAGATATAATCTCTGTAAGTAGTGTAGCATAGAACAACTGCATTTCATGGTGATAACATGTTTTTCTTGTGTTTTTTGGTATTATTATTACATTTATTCGACTCAAATTGGTCTGTGATTCCTAATGAGTTTTTTTATTGAATCTTTCTGGGCCGTCAGCAGTCTGCAGTCTTTCAGAGTCAGTCGAAAAGCCTTACAAGTGACGTGACTACCTGCGAAGGTAACACTAAAACAGATCAGGAGCAAAGGTAATATAACGGAAAATGTCCATCATCTCTCTACAATCATGATCTCTATAATCCTTTCGATGTGAAGCATAATTGATACTCATAATACCAAATTGTTAGTCAGGCTGACAGTGAGATGTGACTCCTTAACAGCATGCATCAGTAATATTGTAAAGGTTCTGTTAGTCAGGAGTCTGATAACTGTGTTTTCTATCCTAGTTCTGATCCGACCTCCTCAACAACAACAACAAGCAGAGGCTTCCAGGAATATTCTATCAAGCAAAATGCTACCAGGTACTGTATGCATATGTTTTAATTGAATTAATATTAATTTCATTTTATAGAAGTGTTTTGAGGAGTTGAAAGTTATTTAGTTAGAATCAGTTGAAGAAGTTCATCTATTTCATTAGCGACATCAAAAACATCCACGGCCACAAGAGCAGCTACGATGATATTGTTAACTGGTAATTGTAATATTGTCACTCTCTGTCTCCTAGTTTACTTCAGAGCCAGTTGAAGATTTTCGCCTGTGAGTTCTGTAATAAGATCTTTAAATTCAGACACTCACTGGTGGCACACCTCAGGACACACACGCAGGAGAAACCGTTCCAGTGTCCACACTGTGACTACGCGTCAGCCATCAAAGGTAAATCCAGGCACACAGGAAAAACTGTCCACACTGAAAATTCAGTATGAAAAATAAATTGACACTGAATCAAAAGTTGCTATTTGTGGATTAAAAAAAAAATACAAATTGAAGGTGCCGGCAGGAACAGGAAAACAGTTTTTGTAGAAAAGAAGGCTGTAGAGATTTGTTGTCTTAACTGCTCCTTTAAATATATAATCAAATACCTTTTGTATAGCCTTTATAATCACTAAGACTGGATAAGTCTTAAATGTTTCCCAAAGGGAAATTTGGAATGGATACAAGAATTAACAGTAAATAATATATTACAGACCAGGATAACTTCTGTAACCTTTAAATGACAAAAGTATAAAACCTGCAGTTAAAAACGATTTAAAGTTCCTGTAAAAGCTGCTCACTTACTTACTTACGTGTTCACTTCTTTGATTTTCCCTTCAAAGCCAACCTGAATGTTCACTTGAGGAAGCACACAGGAGAGAAGTTCAGCTGTCAGCACTGTCCTTTCAACTGCCTCAGCCCAGGACACCTCAAGGTGTTGTTATTACTATTATTCATATAATTGATAGAACTGTCATATCCTCGGTATAATTGATATTAACATGGAAACAGTATGGGTTGTTTTTGATGTATGTTGTAACTTCAAACTGCATTACAGCAGTCCACTTTTATGTTAAACATGTCATCTCGACAGTCGGTGGATGTATTTTTCTGCGTGTGATTTTGTGTTTGGACTGTATTAGTTGTACTATTAATTAGTTTTGATTCCACATAGATCATATCAGTCTTAAGGTTGCAGCCACACTGTTTTCGCTAACGCAGGTCCACATAGAGCGAGTCCATCTCAAAGTGAAGCAGCACTGCAGCTTCTGCGAGAAAAAATACTCCGATGTGAAGAACTTGCTGAAACACATGGAAAAACAACATAACCTGAAGGACCCTGCTGTCCACCAGAGTTACCAACAACTCAGGTTTGGTATTAGCTCCTTTGATTTATCTGCATGTTTAACTCCAACACCTCCCCGACACACTAACCTGTTTATCTTGTCCAGGTTAAAAACTCGTCAGGGCCTCAGACAGCTCCTCTACCACTGTCCCACCTGTAATCGACGCTTTAAGAACCACCTCGAGCGGGAGCGCCACCTGTTGGTCCACGGACCCCAGCGTCCCTTCGCCTGCCACCTCTGTGACCATGCTGCAACCAAGATGGCCGCTCTCGCTGCTCACGTCAGAAAGCACCTCTTCCTGTATGTGTGCTGTGTGTGTGATGGAAAGTTTGTCAGCTCTCAGAGGCTGGAGGGTCACTTAAAAGAGTCTCACACGGAGCTGGACCAGGAGCAGGTCTTTACGGACTGTATCAACAACAGCTACTATCTAATGCAGCCTGAAGGAGGCATGTGGGGGGATGAGGAGAGAGAAGGAGACAGGATAGAGCAGGAGGTTGAAGAGGAGAGGACAAGAGAGGAGGGTGGAAAAAATGATGTTGGGGGAGAGGAGCACCTGGAAAGAGGAACAGCAAGTAAAGATAGGGAGCAGGGGGAAGAGGGAGAAGGAGCTAAGTCTCAGGGTGAAAGTGCAGAAGAGTTACAGGTGATAAATAGAGTAACGGGGAAAGGTTTACAGGAAGGCTCTCAAGAAGTGCTCCATGAAGCGATTTCCATGGAGACCACAACTCCCTCTGACAGACGTGATGAAGCAACAGCTGAGGAGAAATCACAGGACGGCACAGACTCACACACCCCTGAAGCCGAAGGAAATACACAGACTTTTGTATCACCAGGGATCAATCACGCCCCTCTCTTGGACGACAGGACTCAAGAAAACACACACCCAGCTCCACCCAAAAATTCACTCACATCTTCGTCCTCAGGAAATACAGACTCGTGTGATTTGGATGGACACACACATTTGTCATCAACACCTGCAGACGATAGACAAACTCCACAATCAGAAAGGGTAATTTAATTGCAGGCACTTTAGAAGGGTCATAAAGTCATCCATCAATATTTCCATTATTTCATATCATATGTCATTAAGTGTTTTTTTAATGACCTCCTTTAATACAGTGGTTAACGAAAATCAGTTTTCACATTGAGGGCCTCAAACGAGAGAATTGACAATGAATGGATCATCAGAACAGGTGTCGATTAACTTGCTGTCAATTGATTAATCAACTAATTGTTGTGACTGTAGCTTTACTGTCAAGTTTAAAGTCTTGAGTGGGAGCCAGTAATTAGTGCCTCTGTGACTTTTTACTTTACAATATAACATTTATATCAATGTAACTTTCTTCTGTAGACACAGAAAGCAGATTGCCTGCTGTTTTATTGTCGTCATTAGTAAATATAATCATAACATACCAATATTCAGTTCAACTGAACAATTATATGTATGATATGTATGAAATGAAACTAAATAAGTAATAATAGTTTAATTACAACAAGTGTCACTAAACAGAGTTAAGACATTTTTAGAAGGTTCGTCTTCCTGCTGCTGAAACTTTTGGTTACTCCTCCTGATACTGTCTTGATTCTATTATATTAGGCATGCTGTAATTAAAATGTGACCACATATTATTTATTAATTCATTTATGTGTCTAAAATACATACCCATTTTTTAAAAACTTAGATAGACACTGACATGTTTTCTGCTCATGTTTTCCATCAGAGTGCGTTTCAGCAGGTGTTCTCATCTCTTCAAAAGACTCGGCTTAATATGGAGTCTTTCCAACGGACTCAGGAAAATTTACGGAGACCTGGAATGTCAATACTGTGGTAAGATGATGAAACCTCCATTGACTTTATTTTACATAATATTATTTTTTATGTAGCCTTTTGTCTATCTGGCTTTTGATCTGGCGTCTATCTATTCTGGTCGGTTTTAATTATGTTCATTTCTGCTGCACAGGTAAACTGTTCTGGTACAAAGTCCACTACAACGTCCATGTCCGCACACACACTAAGGAGCACTCGCATTACTGTTCAAAGTGTAGTTACTCTTCCATCACCAAAAGCTCTTTAAAGCGGCACCAGATCCAGAAGCACAGCGGCTTGTTGCTGCCTTGTTCGAATCCCGGATGTAAATACACCACATCAGACAAATACAAACTTCAAGCCCATCTGAGGACACATCAGGAACAGGTAACCATCCTTCACCCTACTGGAAAAATAAGTCCTGGAAAACAGCGACTCTTGGTTTCTCTTGGGGAGGATTGTCAGATTTATTTGTCTCACTGTTGTTTACAGGGGAAGAGCGTGACTTGTCCTGTCTGCCAGCACAGCTATCCAGAGCACAGACTCAAACACCACATCAGAACATCTCACCCTGGTAAGACACACAAACATATAGACTATGTGCTAATATTTATTCTTTAAAAACAACTGATTTTAGGTGTCTCATTGTGATGATATAGAAGACTTTGTTATATTATAATGTTATATATATTTATGCATGGTGAAGGACTGACGGTGCAGCGCGCAGAGAAGTGCCCATACTGTGACTCCTACTTCCTAAAGAACAGCAGCGATTTTCAGCGACACATCTGGGCCCACCAAGGTGTGATACAAACACATGCACACAACACTGCAGTTCCTATAGAGACATATGGGCCCATCAGTGTCCATGTACAGCGTGTCACTGCTTGATTAATGTGTGGTCTGAGCTTCCAGCTGTCTCCCCTCCTCCTGGAGGACAGCCATGGAACAGACTAAAAACACACTGCAGATGTTGCGGAAGAAAATTGGCCTTTTGGTTACGTTACCTGTGAAATAATGAGAACACGAACAAACAAAAATCATCCACATGGCCTTATGTCAAAGATGAAAAAAAAAAAAGAAAATTTGGCAATGATGGGTTTTTGCCGGAGCCGGAGCTCTGCTCTGTTTTTCAGCAGGTTTATCTTTTTTCACACTTTCATATTCCTTAACTCTGCATTTTGTTGCTGTTCTTTTGTCTTTGCTGATCCACTGGTGATCTTTTTTTAAATGTGTGTTTGTACGTGTGTGTGTGTGTCCATGTGAGCAGGTTTGAAGCCATACGTCTGCAATGTGTGTGACTATGCAGGCCGCAGCAGGAGTAACTTGAAGACTCATATGAACCGACACAACACAGAGAGACGTCACCTCTGTGATCTGTGTGGTAAAAAGTTCAAATCTAAAGTCACGCTGAAAAGCCACAGACTGAGCCACACTGATGAAGGTACGTCCACTCTGCTCTGTCACTGACGATGTAGTTGTTGTCGCCGCTGATTCACTGGTCATTTATTTACTTGTCGATTTATTACTGTACATCTTATCATGAATTATGTCCTGTACGTCACAAGAATGGTGACAGAAATGTGCAGAAATCGGCAGAAGTGCAAAGTGATTATAAGTATAAGAGAAACTGTTTTGTGTTTGTGCAGGGAAACGGTTTCACTGTTCAGAGTGTGACTTCACCTCGGTCTCCAAACCCTCGTTGCTTAGACACATGGAGCAGCATGCCGAGTTCAAGGTCAGGACACAAACACAGCTTATAGCCTCAGTATGTATAAACACAGTACCACATCTGTGTAAATTGTCTAATATCAATAGGAACAAATAGCCTAAAAACCTCATTAATCTCACTTTAAAGTGCATTCTATAATTATTCTAACATAATTAAACTATTTATTGTTTTTTGTCACTGGCAGATGGTATAGACGTGTTTCAGCAGCAGTATTTTATTGTTCTTTATTGTCTATGCATGATTAAGGCTGACTGCACATTGTTCAGGGTGTTCATTAATAAAATTAGACAACTGTAATTCACATTTGCTATTATCAGTCATTATAGTCCAAATACAGTCTTGTCCTACATATATTTGCATTAACTTGTGTTTGTTTTTGTCTATGTAGCCGTTTCGCTGTGCCCACTGCCACTACTCCTGTAACATCGCTGGGCCCCTGAAGCGACACTACAACATAAAACACCCAGATCAGAAATATCACAATGCCGGACCTGGACTGCCTAACCCTGAAGCTCTGAAACAGCAAGGTCTGTTTGGCTGTAATGGCAGTATGAAGTTTCAGTGCATAGTTGATATAAAATTACTACCGTTAATAATATGTTTTAATATAGAGGTTGTGCAGAAAAAGTGTGTTCAGTCTGACAAAACAGCTTTTGTGTGTACCTCTGTTCAGGTGGTGTGAAGTGTCCTGAATGTGAGTTTGTTTATGGCACCAAATGGGAGTTGAACCGACACCTGAAGAGCAAACACAGCCTAAAAGTGGTGGAAGGCACCTGGGAGGTAAACAGTGTACACATACACAGATTAGATACAGTGGAAATAGCATTGGGTTATTTTTAGCCATGCTACTGTAGGAGAGGTAATGTCTACCACTTTAGTCCAGGCTGAAAGTATCCCTCTAATCTGTTGGATGGATTTCTATGTAAGTTTGTGCAGTCAGTCATTTTCCTCAGAGGATAAATCCTAATGACTTCAGCGATCCCTCGACTTTTCCCTGGAGTGCCACTGTCGCGTCGAATAAGTTTTCACTTATTCCATTAAAATATCTAATTTCTGGTTGACGGATTGGCACAACATTTGGTAGAGACATTCAAGATCCCCAAAGGATGAACTGTGTCACCATGAAATTTCATGTTGTTCAGTTCAGTGTGTGTTAGTACTTGTTAGCAAAGGCTAGCATTCGTATGCTACACATGGTCAACATTTTGCCATTAGTATTAAGTATGTCTAAGTACAGCCGCTTAGAGCTCACTCTTAGTGATGTTTTTGTCCTGATCTCTTGTCATTTATGATTTGGGAACCTAAAGGCTGTCAAAATATGAATTGTATTTGGCAATCATTCTTATTTTTCAAAACCAATATTGTTTTAGGATAATGCTGTCTTATGTATAAATAATCCAGGTGGGGGAGGCAGTAGAAGCCCAGTATGTTCCTGTGGAGGATGAAGAGCAGCTGACAGAATCACCTGTATCAGCTCTGCAGGACAACGGTAACTGTGATAAACATACAGTGTATAACTATTCATGGCTATTCCTATTTGTGTGAGTCATTATTATATATTTTAGCATACAGTATGTACCTAACCTTTTAAAACAAATGTGTGTTTTTTTTGTGTACAGTTAATATCCAGCAAATCACAGAATTCAGTTCAGAGACTCATGATGCCATCACCTCCATGGTCGCCATGGCTCCAGGCACTGTTACCGTGGTACAACAGGTAAATAAAATCACATGACTTACTCAGAAAAAGAGTGGTTACAACAAAAATGCTGATGTTGAGTTGTGGCTGAAGTTGCAGGTGGCAGATGAGCAGGAAGTCGGTAACTGCAGTAACCAGCTGATGGTGGTGAACGCAGACGGGGGTCTAACCGGCGACCAGGTGATGGTGGTGGAGGAGGCACACGGCCTGGAGGCTCTGACAGTGCTCACTCAGGGAGAAAACACTCACCACTACATTGTCTATGTCCAGGAACACACTGTAGAAATCAACTAGTACTGCAAGAACTTTAACATAAGACTGCTGATCAGTCAGTAGATGAGTTTACAGAAGTAAAATAAAATACCAATAAGCAATAAAATCAGAATTTAGTGATTGTTGACCTGTCATCATAAGGAGTATCCTTCAAATGTATTTTTAGTCATGTAGTAATTATAAAAAATATAAGTGCAATACTTGATTTTGTGATTATGTCACATATTTTGTACTTACAAAGTATATTTAAATAAAATAAAATAAAAAAAGAAACCTGTCCAGCACTGCTTGATACACTGGTGCGGTTTCATTTACCAAAACAAATCTAAGTTGCTCACATGACTTTTTTTATTATTTTCGATGAAGAAAAAACATCATCAACAAAAATTGGGCGTTTTATATTAATTTAAGAATTAGGAAACAAACATGGCAACAAAAATCATTTGAACTTCTGTTCTTTTATGAAATTTAAAAAAAAAATACAAAAAGCATGTGAACTCGTGTTCTTTTATAAATTCATTTAAGAAATAAACATGTCAACTCAACTGTGTGTGTGTGACAGAACACATACATTTTCAGGCTGTGTGTGCTTGGAAATGTTTCGTGAGTCCAAAGGTTCTGGCTCAGAGCTTTTGTGCAGCACATCAGATCCATAATAGAATAAGATGTCAGGTGGATGAGGCCAGGTGAAGACGTTCTTCTCACGCAGCTGTTGCATGCAGCTCACTTCGACTTCTTCACCCAACATCTGGATGACCTGTCCCACGAAAAGCTTACTTTTATATTCCAACCAGAATGAGTGTGTGTGTGTGTTTACAACCACCTTTCCTGCCTTTTGGCAAGGTAAATGGTCCTTGCTGCAGGATCTGAGTTGCTGGTGCTCCATGACGAGTCACTTTTTCTTTGCTCGATGATGGCATCTGTTGGGGGAGAAGAGGCTCTATTATATTGCAATAATTATGAAACAATAGAACGTTTATAAAATGGGTGGAAAAAAAAGTGAGTGGAATACAAATATGTGTTAATTATGCATTTAAAATATTAAAGCTAAACATTTCAAAAACATTAAAGCAAGTCATGGGAACTTAGATTCCCATGAATGTTTTATCTTAACATTGCTTAACAAGCTTTGATAATTTAGTTGTGGATAAATTGCCACTTTTTTCGAAGAAATATAACACTTAACACTCAAACAGTTCCACATAGTTAGTTAGTCCACATTACATCTTTAATCAGCATCAAAAACTTCTGATATTTGACAAAATCAGCCTTCTAACCAAAAGGTAATGTAATGAAAGCCAAATGGTGTAACAACTACACTAAATATATTTTTAAATATCTGTTTTCCCGGTTAGCCTATTTAAAGAAGATGGGGATTGCTGCCCCCAATATTGTGTATTGTATGGGAGGAGAAGAGAGAGGTGCTGACATAAATGAATGAATAAATGAATGAATGAATGAATGAATGATCTGTGGCAAACTTTCTGCATTTCTAGCAGCAGTGGCAGGCCTGTCTGGTAGTTCAGTATCCGGTCGCTAGGCGGCAGTGGCGCTTTGTCTTTGTGTCTATTCATAACAGAAGAAGAAGAAGAAGAAGCACCGGTGGGAAATTTGACAGTGCGCGAAAGTTTGTTGTTCTCCGGTCACCGACGTTTAACACCAACAAAACACTAACCGTGAGTTTACTGACGCTTACACGACATGGACCGCTACGTGCTGGTTATATCCTTTACCGAAACGGCCGACGGCCTGGTGGAAGATTACAAATGTAAGTTTAAATTCCCGGTTTTAATATATAGCTAACACTACTACTAAGATTATAATGCTACCGTGCTACTAAACCAAGTTTACCACAACCCTGTATGTGCAACTCACGCGTTGTCTGGTGGAGCAGTTTATGGTTTTTATGTTTGAGAGCTGAGTCGTATACATTTGTGATTTATAAGGGTTCAAACAGACATGACTGTACGCATATAAAAGGAGGAGCTGTTCATATGTTTTGATCTGAGTCGTCATTGTTCACAGGTCTGGAGCCAGTAAAGCAGATTTATAACAGACTTGTGGACATCTCAACTCAGGAGTCAGTGAGAGGGATCTCTCCGTTTCCAGGTACAGTAACTTGGATATTTTCACCCTGTTGTTGTTGTTGTTGTTGTTGTTGTTGTTGTTATTATTATTAGTACTAGTATTATTATTAATATTTCACACCTTTTTTTCTGCTCTCTTTTCCTCTGCATGTTTTCTCAGCTTGTTCTCTCAGTGGCAGCCCGTCCGTTCAGAGGTGCTACTTTGCTATTCAGGCATGCCAAGGAGCAATGCAGGTGAGACGTGTAAAGTTTTGCCATAGACACACATGTTTTATGTTGCAGGGAACTGGGCACAACTGCCTATCCATGTGCCTACAGCCCTTTTCAAGCCGTAATACGGAATATGCATCTTACCATAGAGCAGGAACACGTCTGAGAGAAAAGCAGAAAACATTTTCTACATAAAATATAATAAATATAATATCCAGTTTAAACCAAAGTCAGTGAAGTCGTAGTTTCTGGTATTGCAGGAGATAGTCAGGGTGAGAATAACAGAGACACCATTTACCTGAGAGCATGATTTAAGATCCTTTTATTATATGGTTACACAATGTTGTTTTCATAGTAATTTTGTTTGTTCATCTCTGTCTTCAAACAGCTGCAAATCAAATTTCAATCAGAAGTGTTTTTCTTAGAGGTTGCCCACAGTATAGCAACTTTGTAACATGCCATCAACATACTATACCTTGGCATCATTTCTAAAATGTTGAATCCATCTTTATGCCAAGTGAATGATGCTACTTGAAGTATTCATTTTTTTAAATGTATTTCACTCTAAGAAGGGCATATTACATGTAATGTAACATCCTAAACATTTCTAGGTCGATTTTTTTTTTACTCTTCAAACTGTTGATACATGGTCAAAGGAAAAGAGGCTGCGATAATTCTATAAATCTATAATCACCCATTTTGTAGTTTTGCAGCTCAGATTGGGAAGAGCTGGGGACAGGCCAACAGAAAACTGACAGCGAGGAGGAAAAGTCTTCTGCTGTGGACTCGTGCCTCAGTTCTCTGAGTAGTCAGGAGGCATTGGACCAGGCAACGCTGACAGAGTGAGATGCTATTATTTTCTCTTCTTTATATAAATGAGAATACTTGTATGTGCCTGATACATCTATGCCAGCTTAAAATAGGTTGATATTGATTCAACTTCACTGACAATACTGAATTTGCTTTTATAATGAGTGTATGGAAGGAAACAAATGTTATTTTTCATACAGTCCAGGTTGATTGTTTGCTAATATACAGATTAAAACAACAACAACAAGAACAACAAAACAGATTATATCAAGAAATATTATGTATGTCTGTCTGATCTGACCTGAATGTCTTTATTGGACAGGCTGTTAGAGGAGGCTGCAGAAGGACTGCATCTACTCTCAGATAAGCTGCCACCCCCAGGTACTGTTGGCCTATACAAAGCTCATTTCATTTTCTATACAGTATAAAGTGAATCTTCTTGCATTTTGTAGCTGTCGTTTGAGAAGATGTGAACTCTGTGCTCCGCTGCACTGTTAATGTTTCAAAATATCTTGTCAGAATAAATTAGAGCTAACATGACATTTATTTAAATGAATCTTTGTGTGGTGTTTAAACCAAATTCTTTCACACACTACTTCTTAGAGGTTTCTTTGAGTGTTATGGTTTTTCTGTACGGCACAGCTCGTTCCTCCAGTTTACTCTAACAAGCAAAACAATTGTCTAGTTTACTTATGCGGCAAAAAGTTAGTTTACTTCACAAAACAATGTCTCAAGTGGGAGTTTTGTTTTTGCCAAAAGCTTCCAGTAACGAGGAATTAAAACCTCTTTACTTAAGCCAAACACGTCAGCTGTGTGACAAGGATCCAGTCCAATTTCAGGCAATTAGGTTTTGAAAATCAGCCTGCAGCAGCTTTGTGGAAAAGGTGGCCTACTGTACTTCATAAATATGCACCAACCACTTGGAAGATACTTCTGCTTTGAAAACTTCTTAGCAAGTCTGCTTCCTGAAATTATATTTCACTTTCTTAAAGAGCATTTCATAGCACACTGCCTCCACAAGAATCCAGGAAAAGTCACCCTACACCATCAGCTGCCCTGAGGAGCTGGAGTCACTGGTGACTTCCACAGATCTTGATATTTAATTTCCAACAGGCAATTCTACCTATCTGTTAAAAAGATGGTGTCCTTGAAACATACCGGCTTGGTTCATTGACACCTCATGAATTTCTATTGAGACGTGTGAAAAGAAAAAGAAAGAAGAAGAAACTGTCTAATAAATTCCTCTGTTCTGACCCATTTTCTCCCTCAGGTAAAGCTTTGCTGGATGTACTAGTGTTAGGCTCTGCAGAGCAGTCTCCTCCTATTAAAGACCTGCTGCCTCTGCTGGGAGCTCTCAAACACATGTCCTGCTGGCATGCTGCTAAGATCACCGTACTCACACAGCACACCACTGGGTGAGGAGATAAAAAAATATACATGCATTATATGTCTTGATTTGTACAAAAAAAAAATGCTGAATAATCGAACCTATTGTGCAAACACAATGAAAAACTGAGGCTCAAATGGCCCAGAATACATGCACTTGTAGATATTTTGTGTGAAATGTTCTCGGGTTACCACTAGGGGGAGTTAAAAGCGTACACATGAGCCCGTTTCAATTTAAAGATGAATAGTCTGAGCAACATTTCTACAGAAAGTTCCTTTAAATCCTTAGTAATAAATGTAAATGCTGTGGTACTACGAAAATACTGTCTAAATAAGGTATTTCATTTGAATGAGGACTTTTATTACTATTATTAAGTTCCCATGTGTTGATCATTTGTTGTTTTTCCTTTTTTTCCAGGTGGCAGAAAGCAGCATCCTACCTGAGTGCTGGTCTGGTAGAGCCTGCTGACCTAGACAGGTGTATCGACTGTAGAGAAGTATGGAGGGGTGGCCTGGTTATCAGGGAGAAGAAGGTAAGGACCTCTAAAACTGGAGTTTGTGGAAGAAACTGTCAGGATACAGCTCTTTATGCATTATGAACTTTTTCCCTCTTAGTGTGGAAAGATGGAAGAGTAGCTGGAGAACGTACAATATGCAGCGGGAGAACAGCTCAGCAGTATGTTAATGTAATTGTTGCAAACACACAAGAGAGGATGTTAGTGACACAGGACTCTTGGGGCTGGCTTATTAGAAAGAGGAAGAATAAGGATTTTGAAGAATGTTGCGTGTCTGTGTGAGTGTACAACATGTGCTTACCTCAGCAGCATGACAAAGCTGTTTGTCATTAACAAGAAGGTCAAGACAGTTTGAAAAATGTGGGTAAAGATAAAGATTTTATCTGTACGTCTTTATACAAACTTTTATGAGTGTGTATACACTTTGGAAGTACTTTAGGTGTAATTGATTTTTTTTTTTTTTTTTTAGAAGCGGTAATGAAAGAAAAAGGTGTGTGTGTGTGTGGCACTTGCTGAAAAACTTTTGTCATCATCTTTGTCTGTGTGTGCGTGTGTATTTTCTCGAAGTTCTGTAGAGAGCATTAGAAAAATCTGTGTCCTCTTGAACTTACCTGCTTCCTTGCCCAGGGCTCTTTATGATGAGCACTGTGTTCTCTGTAGGTCGGAGCACACGGCTTGCTGGCCCCAGTGAGACTCCTCAGAAAACAACTTGAGAACCTTGTGTACCGGGGCTAATCATGGTTCGGGGACCCTGTTCATGCCTCACTGTTTATTCCTTTATCTTTTTCATATGAAATTACTCATGCGTCGCACACAAGGCTCACATATATTCATTTAAATTGAGTGACTTTTTTACTCAATGGGGGATAAGTCTTTCTGTGCAGCTGCATGAATCTAGTGGTATTACTGGAGGTCATATAGAGGTCATGGGAAATAGCTCTGCCTTGCTGGCATTGCCCTGGCAGAGCCGACGCAGCCACGCAGGGTCCCTGCTTTGAGTCGACCTCGCTCCCTGAGGAGTCTGCAGCAATTGACTATTGGTCGGGGCTTCGGCAAAGGACAAAGAGAACGCCTCCGGGCAGTTTATATCTGTATTTAAAGGACAGCCCTGGTGTTATTGAGATACAGATACAGTGCTGTAAGTGTAAAAGTACACTGAAATGAAAGTAATGACTTTAACAACAGTGTTTTAAAAATCTTTTAACCTTTTTTAAATGTAGTTTTTGTTTTACCTGTGTGTTTTGTTTTTAGCTGTTCACTGCCTATCCCCTCATGCCTTGGATTGAGATTGTTGACCAATCAGAGGCAGAGTAGGGTGGGATGCTGGGATGCCAGTGGGGAAAAAAAATATGGGAAAAAGTAAAAACCAAGAATGAAATGAAATTATAGACTAACTACAAAAAAAATAAATAAATAATGGTGATGATGGAAATGACCTCAACCTCATGGCATCATATGCATCACAAGATTGTATTTCATGTGTATTACGGTCACACAGGTATTGTTGCAGCCCCAGCATCCTTTCTGTGCTGCATATAAAATACTTTTTGAAGTTGCTGCTCCATTGAGAAAGATTGAGTTTTGGATCTTGGAGGTTTCCATAGCTGGTCAGTGTGGAGTGTTAAAGCCGAAGAGCTGCGCATATATATATATATATATATATATATATATCTATATATATATCTATATCTATATATATATCTATATATATATCTATATCTATATATATATCTATATATATATCTATATCTATATATATATCTATATATATATCTATATATATATATATATATATATATATATATATATATATATATATATATATATATATATATATATATATATCTATATATCAAATTGGTTAGTATTGGTCACGCTGTAATTTGAATTTGGTTAGTATTGGTCACGCTGTAATTTGAATTTGTAAGTTGAATTTTGATCCTAGTTATTAAATCCACTCATCTCTGCTTTGAGCTGTGAGTATGCTGAGGAAGGCACACCGCTTCTCCTTCAATAAAGTGACCTTTTCTAGGTTGAAGAAGTGAATGGGCCCCGACAGTCAGTCAGTAAAAGCTTCACAGTTGGATAGCGGTGGAACAAAGAAGAATTCCCAATGGAAAAATGCCTGTCTGAGAACAACCACCAACCACTTTACAGCCGTGTTATACATAGCATAATAACTAATATGTGTGTGTCTGCATGTCAGCCATGCAACGAAGCAAACCATTATTATTTAAAGTTACATACTGTCACGTAGGAGCAATCCGAGAGGCTAAACAGTTCTCTGTTCTCTGTCGTACTACAACTGCTTCCCAACTGCAGGTGTACCCACTGCGAGTGATTGCCTATAAAAGAGAAAAAACACACGTGACCTTTTCTCTCCTCTGTGTTTGTTTGCCTCAGTATGTGTCGGAGCTCCGCTTTGATGGCTTTTCCCTGCGCTCTCCAGCACATCGGATAGTCGGGTCCAGTCTCTTGCAAGATTCTTACATAACTACAGACCATAAACTACAGTCTGAGGTGAGTCCTGAGCTCTTCACTTCCCCTCACATAATTATTTTCCAACTTAAATCTGCCTTTAAAGGAGAATATGATCATTTCCTGAGGCACAAGTGTGTGATGTTAGGCTGATTATAAGACTGAATTGTCATTTTGTTTCACTTTATATAATTTAGCTTTTGTGCTCTGTTGAGGTGTTTTTTTTTGTTTGTTTTGTGCCAAACATTCAGACATCATAAGACTATTCAGACATTGAAGAAGTCCTAAAGGGCCAAAAGTAGTGCTATGGAACAATCAATCTATGATTGTGTCCCTGTTTTGTTTGAATTATGCATGTGATTCACATCCTGCCACTAGTTTCATGTGATTCCTCAATAAACAATGGTGGTAACACACAAAGAAACACAGGATTGTGCCAACAACATATGTCAAAACACAGTGTGTTTTGTTTAGAAACAGTGATTGGACACAGTGATCAATGAAATATGGTGATAATTAGCTATGATGTCACCACTCCTTCCAAAAAGCTCTGATTGTCTTTATAACCAGACAATTGTATTGTGGTTAAAAAGCAGTTTCCCTTCATTATTTCTTGTTTCTTCCTGTCTGACAAAGATTTTTGTTCTGCAACCTGCCAGCAGTTGCCCCACACTAGTGAGCAGGATCTTCTGCCAGAGTGCCGCAGGCCCTGCACTTAATCCAAAAGCTGTCAGTGAGGAAACACTGTTTAGAGAAATGTACTGTGCTTGAGGTTGTTCATTTCTGCAGCTTGAAAGAAGTCTGTGATGAAATTATGTCCACGCTTCTACAATTTTGAAGGGAAGTTTTGATTGACAGGACATTGAGGAGATAATGACCGAGTTTTCATTTAGGGGAGAATTGTTCCTTTAACCTCAGTTCAACCGAAGCTGTACCTCCTAGCTAAAGAGTTGAATGAACTGCACACGGGTGGATCTTCTAATGATTTCTGGTGGCGGAAAGGAGATGGTTCAAAAGGGTCACTTCCAGGTTGCCCTTCAATCACACCAGGGAATCTGTGATAGAAGCATCTTCTGTCAGATAAATCAAATATTTTTTTATCTGCTAGATGAGTACTGACCTCTTGTACCTGTGATGACCTTGTTGCCACAAAATGGTGTTCGAATACAGACGTATGATGTCAGCACACAGGCAAAAATCTGTATGCCACAGAAGTTCTTCACTACTCGGTCATGAGCTGTTCCTTTTTGTTGTCAGAATTTGTATCCTGCATTTTTAATGGAGTGGTTCAGTGTTATTTGTCTTGAAGTGATATGAGTCACTGGCTGGTACTTAGAAACTCAAGTGAGCTGTCAGATCGCTTTGATACCTCCACTCACACAGCGCGTAGCCTCAGTTTATGTCAATGGTATCACTATCGACAGGAAATAACTCGTCCGACGTTTTGTCAAAACTACTTCTTTCAGCTCTTATTCTTTCAAAATCTAAAAAATATATGTCACGTTTGACTGTCAGTGTTTACCCTACATTTTTATTTTACACTTCTATGTTTTGCTTTTCTCCTATTATGATACCATATACGTTTTCAAACAGAAGTAACTCTTTAAGGTCTATAAAATGTCAGAATATAGTGAAAAATGCAGCCAATTGTCACATTGGCTCTATGGGTTGCAATGACGGCACTTGACTGGCTCACCATTTTGCTCCAGATAGATCCTATTTAGATACTGTAGATAGATATCCTAGATATTCTAGATATTTCACTTTCATCCAATTACCATCTTGAGGATATTTAACTTTTTTGTTTTACCTAAATACCCAATGGCTTTAACCTGAGCTGCTCTTTGTGTTTACTTCTACTCAGCAAATGTTACCATACCATGCAAAACTAAGATCCCAACTCGGATGGTAATTCATGGCAAACATTAACTGCTAATGTTAGCAATTTAGCATCATCATTGTGAGCATGTAACTGTTTTTGCCGAGAGTGCAGATGAGGTCTTTTTCTAACATATAGTATACTATAGTTATGTAATGAGTGTTCTTGTGTAGATTAATATCCACAACAATAAAACCACACTGGAGCTCTGCCCAGGATGGTATGACCCAATATGGGGTCTATAGCCAGCACACGCACACGCACACACACACACACACACACACACACACACACACACACACACACACACACACACACACACACACACGGTCTCTATTGGCATTAATAGCATTAGCTTTAAAGACAGTCACTTGAAATGTTGATGAAAAATTTACCTAAAATAAATTCAATTTATCTTCAGACGAGAGAATAGAGCTGTATCTTATTTCCGTTATTAATTATCTGAACCATTGTTTGTTTGTTTGTTTGTGTGTGTGCGCATGTTTAAGCATGCTACTCATTTACATGTCTATAGAGGGTGGGACGGTGTGTTCATGTGTTTGTGTTGTGTGGGTGTGTGATCTCATCAGATCGCTGCACAGAGAAGCAGATGGCGGTGATTGTCTTGGCACACAATTATAAAAAAAAATAAAAAAACCTCTGAGGACAACAAAACTATCTCCACACTGCTGGGATAACTGACTGTAAAATAACTTACACACACACACACACACAAAGTAAACTCTGCTCAGACGAAAACTATTAGGCATCCTCACTGTCAGGAGCAACTGTTATGATAATTACTAACACACACACACACACACTCACACACACACACACACTCTGCCTCAGCAGGCAGCGAGGCCACACTGTGCTGTGTGATCACCAGTCCTGAAGTGTGTGTTCAGTATGAAATTTATTAAATCTGCCGCACATTTGGAATAAACCTGAATCCAAGTATGCAGTTTAAATCGTTGTCTATTACAATGATAAAATATTCAGTCACATTATATTTTATTTTTTTGTGATATCATCATTTTTTGAGAAATTCAATAAAAACAGTGTTTATAAGCTGAATATCCAGATGAGAATGTGTGCTTATAGCTAATGTAGTGAAATCAAATCATGGTACTTCATCACCTTGATTAACAGTGCCGCTCTGCCCACAATGGCCTCTACTGTATAAAAAGATATTGAAGAGCATGCGTCATCCTGCAGTATTATAAGCTACAAGGCTGAATGTTGCGTTCCCTGAGAAAGTGAAAATGGACAACAAAAGGAAATCTGCTAAAAAGGTAATTATATATTCATTAGTGTAGTGTGGAGGAAATCCTTTGAATTGGGTCAGAATCATTTGTCCAACTGCTCCCACATTTATTTTTTTTGTCTTCTGGTCTCAAATCTTGCATTCAAGCACTCCTCTCCTAAACACTTAAACCTGCAGTAAAAGTCGTGCGTCAGCCTGTCACTGCTGGAGGCTTCCTCATTTTTTCTCTCTCAGCAACATAGCAACAACTCCTTGTTGATGCCTAATCTGTTGAGGCTACACAAAAAACATTATGTTTTATTCTTTTATCTGTCTTAGACAAATAAACACAATATATTTGATTGTCATGATTTAATAGCTGACATTACCAAGGAACTACTGATGTTTATGTTGGCATGGAAAAATAAGATCTCTGTAACATTTGTGGAGGGGGTGCATGGAGCAATCTACTGGCCAAAAATAAATGTATTCCTTCCACAAAGGAAAAAAGCAGACACCACAGCAATCAGAATGAGTTTATGACTCAACATCCTTGTTGAGTCTTTGAGTCTTGTTTGAACATATAAAATTGTTTTTAACAGGCACAGGCAATTTCAAAACTGATTTCTCTTCAGTTTTTTGGACAAGGGAGTAATGCGTTTTCCGAACTTTCTTGTGAAACTGTGACTCGAGCTCATCGAAATCTTCATCAACTCTTAATCCGTAGAAGCCAATCAGAGAGAGGTCGGAACTTCATTCTTTGTTACAGATCAATAAATTATGAGATTGAGATTTCAGTCTTTCCGTGGTATTCTTGTAATTTTCCGTATATGCAAATTCTCTCCATTTCTCCATGTGACGAATAATTTATATATTATTGATTTCCTAGTAACATAATGAGCTCATTAGCTAAGTAGGACAACTGCAGACTGTTAAAGTCGAGGGCTTTTTTGATTGTGAGCCGCAGTGTGTTAAGCAACTGATGGGTTCCTGACACAAAGTGAAAGATATTCTGTGTGTTTGTTTTGAGGTGTTTAGTAATGCTGCAATTATAAGTTTCAACAGAAAGTAATTTGGCAATTTTGACAATACATTAAGTAATTTATCAAAGACAGTCTGACAAATATTTCTCGGTTCTTGCTTCCCCAATGTGAGGATTTGCTTTTTATTTCTTTTTTCTTGTTTTATATAATTGTAAATTTATGGTTGTGACAGACTTTATTCTCTCTTTTTCTGACATTTTGACAAGAAGATGTTGTTAGTTTCAGCTATAGTGTTAATTATATACTTAAAGAGTGGGTATCTGAATAAGTCTATTCAATCTTTTTCTTTCCGTCAAACCTTTTCCTTTTTTTCCCTCACACACTTTGTCAAATATTATTTTGCTGAACTTACCATTGAAAGTCTAAATTCTCAGATTTGGAAACAAAAGGGATCTGATTTCTGAACTGGTTAGAGTTCAGTGTCTTGTTCAAGGACACTTCAGTTGTATCTTCGTCTTCAAACTGATGGATGGACTCCAACTCCCGAAGCTATTGCCTCACAAGCAACTGTGATTTGTTTCTTTTTAGATGCTCTGTGTGATAACCCTTTTGTTTCTTCTTCCTCTCTCCTCTCTCTGTGATTTTTATTTGTCTTTTCTTATTTCATTCTGTATTTCTTTCTTTTTGTCTGGTCTGTCTGTTCAATGTTTGCAGGTCTTCCACTACTACACACCAGTTTTAGATCTGGTTCAGCTGGTTAATCTGTCAGACCTGCCCAGTTTCCTGATGTCCAGGAACGGAGTTTGAATTGTATCCTCATTTCTAAAGTGGGTGTGTGTTTGTTTCTTGGAACCAAAGTAAGCTTATTGTCTACCTTCATCCACGTTAAAATGGACCTACTTGTGTAAAACAGCTGGACTTCAATATATTGCTATATTACAATGTTGTCTAGATGCAAACAACTTATTTTCTTTATCATTACAATAATGCAGCTTCTACTGGTTTTACTGTAGGCATGTTCCTCAAATGGTGGTCGATAACTTGCATACTTCTCAATATCGTATTGTTCCTTCACCGCCTGCAAACAGAAGCCTGTCTGGGAAGTCAACCAAAGCTAAACTTCTGTTGGACCAGCTGAGGTCACTGCGAGGAAAGGTATCTGCCCCTAAGCTGTGCTCCTTTTATTATATACAAATATAAAAAAAAAGCCTGCCATAGAACCTCTGTAATTTCCGGTGAAGTAAATTATTTGCATTTGAACTTGGATTTCTGCTTGAGAAAGCAAACTCTAGTCCCCAGTCAATAGTACATTAGGAGGAACTCTGTGGATCTTTATGTTTATTTACTGTCTTTCTTTCTGCAGGTTGGAGCATTGTTTAGCCTCTCCTGTATAATCACCCCACTCGCTCAGCCTGCAGCCAGCCAACTCAGCTCCCAGCGCTGGAGAGAGTCTATAGCCCGGAGACCAAAGTCCTTACTCGGCAAGACTTTTTGTTTTTTTTTTTTTGTTGTTTTTTTTTTATACTATTTTCCTTCTCATTACCACCTTAAAAGCATAACTGTGACAGAGATGAGTCGGTCTCACCTTCTGTTGGGAAATAAATTGTTACAAGGACTACATTGAAATAGATAAGAAAGCCCTCCATTGGGAAAGCAGACTCAGAAGTGGCACTGAATCTTTTTAGAAAAAAATACTTAACACAAGATATAACTGATATAACAATACATTTAAGGAAACTGGATAGAATAAGAATAGGACAGCAGGTAAAAGGTGTGCAATATGTTTGACCCACTATTTTTAGATTCTAATATATTAAGTATAAATGTATGGGTTTAATGATCATAAAGAAAAGTCTAAATTAAGTTCTTATTGCAAAGGAAAGGAAAGGAAAGCTGTAGAGTGTAGCATATGTAAAATATGACGTGAAATTTCTCTTCCACTGAGCTTCATCGCTGAGTAATCTCTCTCCGTCTGCCTGCTCCCTGTAGTGCCTGATGTAGAGGTAAAAGGTGAGAGCGCTCACTACTTCCTGTTGGTTCAGGGCTCGGAGGACGTTGGGTATGGAGCCTGCAGGGTCAGGATGTTGCACTCGGACAATCAAATCAATGGGGCTGCTGCCATGGCAACTGTCTCTGGGTTGCTAAGAGAAAAGTCTCCGTCATCCTCAGGTATATTAGTTGTCACGTTCTCAAAGGTGTGTGTGTGTGTGCGCCACTGTCATTGTGAATGTTTCAGTGTCATTGACTTTAACAGTTTGTGTTTTTCGATGTAATATATGGATGTATGGATATGGATATGGATGATGGTTTTCAGGTAAGTTCTGGCATGATGATAGAGATCAAAAATAATAATGATCAATATCCTCAGGAAGTTTTAGTCACACTGAATCTGAAATAAAAGTGCATCCTGTTTGTGTGTGAGTTGTGACTGCACACATTTTAATGTTAAGGGTTTAAAATTGCCTTAATTGCCTCTATGAGCCGTGTGTCACAGCCACTTCTGAAACCAAACTATGATAACCAGCATCCTGTTGATTGTAGAACACAAACATGCACCTGACCCTTACACAGTATCTTTGCCTCACGTCTCTCCTTTAGTCTCATAGAGAACCTCTGTTATGCTGCACTTTAAAGAGTACTCTCTTATCGATATTTCTAGGTTTGGAAACATCTGGCAGTAATCTCTTTTTCTGCCATTTTGTAAAGAAAAGCGCCCCATTTCTTTTTAAAGCAGCTCCTCAGCTTGATTGAAGTAAAAGCCCTTTTGGCTTCCTTGACAGGGGTTGAGGGTTTTTTCGAGGGGTCATCAGGCTTCATCCTGTATTATAAAAACAGGGCTGCATGTCTCTATTTTGCTCCCTTTCACCCCTTTTTCACTGTTTCTCTTCCCTTTTCCCTCACAGCATTGGACAGTTGTGACAGTATTTCCTCATCTTTTCACTACAATAAGATCACTCAATTAAATAACTGAAAAGGACAGATGGATTAACAAAAAGTGAAGGAAGCAGGAAAGGTGTCGAGGGGGAATTGAGTGATTATATAGATGGATGGACGATGAACTGGATGGATGATTAACCAAAAACAATAGCTGTTTATGGCTGATGAGAAGGATGAATATGTCAAGCTCACACTGTTGTTTGTTTTTCCCTTAAGCATAAAACTTCTTTCCTGATGAAAGTCCTTCATTGTTCTTGGGCTTTATATTATTCAAGAGACCTACTGTGGTGTTCCCTCCCGAGAGTTCCTGCTGTTGTTAACATTTTATACAACCTTCAGAGACAATTTTGAAATATTTTTTACAAAGCCTGTAAAGAGTGCCCTAACTGCTGCAATGACACAGTGTGAGCAGCAAAGTTAAAAAGCACACCTGAGGGTTGTTGCACCTGAACAAAAGCGTGAAATACTCTACACTTTCCTGTACTAGCATAAGGTTTTTGGATGCAATTCAAGTCTCTCTTGCTAAGGGTTAAAAGTTTGATTCACCAAGCAGATATTAAGCAGCAATCTTAGGTTAATTTTACTTTTTTTTCTTTACTTTGCTCATTCACTGGTTCCAGACTAAGCCAATTTCATGTAGCCTTAAAAACAAAATGTCAATGAGTAATTCCAAATATCCCAAGAGAGAGATTTTTTCCTTTCTCATATTTTTTCATTTTAGTATTTTTTTGAAGACTTGAAGAGGTAGTTTTAAGTTGGGATGTGAGGAAAAAATAGAAAAAATACATTATTTTCTGTAGATGAACCATATTTCTTTTTTTTTTCTTGTAAGAAAAAAAAACAAAAACAAAAAATGGTATAATTTATCTATTTTCCACTTGCTTACAAAATAAATGTTATTTTTATTGCCAAGGAGGCAGATCATTGTGGAGTGATCTCTTATCCTAAAAATATAATTACAGAATGCAATCTTAATTACCAGGAGATATTTGTACATAAGACACCTGTGGATACTGATGGTAATAGCAAATGTGGTTTATTACAGGCCAAAGAATTCTGGGGGCAGCAAGAATTATGCAGAGTTAACTGGCCTGTTTCCATCATTCTGGGAGCAACCATGATTTGATTTTATGCTGTACACGGCATGACAACAACGAGATTGAAAAGAGTTGGCTAGCTTGCTGAGAAGTTGGAGGTGTGCAGCTTGTCGCCTGCAGCTCTTCGTGTAACAGCTTAGTGTGGCTGCTCCTTCTTGTTCCTTTACCTCCTGCAATATTTCAAACTGATCTGCTGCCAAAAAATGTAGAAAATGGCCGTTCTCTTATTTTGTAGATGGATCTATAGAATTAATTTTAGATAAGGAAATGTTAAGGAGATTGTAGAATTTTAGTTTTTGTTGGCCATATTAAAGTAACAAATGTAAAATAGCAAAAATGCAAATTTACAATTTACCTTTATCCCTTTTGCTTTCCACTGTTGGGCTTGACCTACATGCTGTGAGGGATAATCCGAAAATGTATTGTACTGTAAAATTTGGGGACTTACGAGGGACAGATTTAGAGTTGGTCAAAATCAAAGCAATAGAGGCAGAAAAATGCTGACTGTTAGTCGCAATTATGGGTCAAGCTCCAACAACGCTGGACCCTTCATCCATGGATGGATGGATGGAAATCGAAGAAATGCAGGTTTTTTGTCAAATGTTTATCTAAACTGGTCGATGTGTGTAAAAAAAATCAGTGAAGTGCCTCTTAAACTCCCTGGTGCCCTTTTTCTACTAGAGAAATATCAAAATCCAAAAAACACAATTGAGGCTTACAAATGATCTAATCATTGTAATCATCTTTTTTTGCATTTACTACTTCTCTCTCTCTTTGACTACAAGGAGCTGTAGGCAACATCCTCTGCTCTCTGCCCTGTCTCCAAGGAGACAGTCTTCTGAAGAGGGAGAAGAAGGTGACGCAGGTCCAGAAACTGGTACTCAAAGAATATCTCAGTAAGTTCTATATTCAAAGGGCTCCTGTCAAGGAAAACACATCTCAGAATATTTACATTTTCATTTACATTTTGTGGTAATTTAATGCTAGCATTGTCCTTATATTAATTACTTGCATGCTAATGTCTAATGTCTGACAGTAACTGAGGCAAACCCCTTAAACGCCACCTTAAACTCACTATGATATGTTAATCAAAATATTATAGCTTTATAACCTCTCACAGAACAGTAGAGGAGAGGACAGATGTTTTTAATTAATGCTGACTTAAAGAAACCCATATAGTTAGACAGCATACTGTATACTGTATAAATCTGGTTGACCCTGCACACTGTTCAGGAATCATTTTTACAGTATGATGTGAATTATTTGAAAAGGATGTAATGGCTGCTGACTCAGCCTCTTCTCACCATCTCATATTTTTTGTGTTATCCACACTGATACAACAACACTGGCCTTTTAAATCTAGATCGGAAACATTGTACAGTTTATAATGTCATGGATGGGAGAACACATCATACCATTAGCTTCATGGCCTATCAAAAAAGAGATGATAAACTACTTTATCAAAGGGAAATGCAATGGGCATTTTGGATTATTTTGTCACATTTTTATAGACGATACAATAAAATGAAAAAATAGAAAAAGATGAATCACTTAAAGAAAGAGTTTTTAGTTGCAGCTCTTACATTCATAGCACAATGCTATAATAATTAATAATAATATTTATTTATTAATTATTTGTATGGAAAAAAAATAGCAGTAAAGCCAGACCAACAGTTTGTTGCTTTACTGTACACATGTACTGTTTACATACTGTACACCTCAACTTTATTCAGTCACCCACTAGTATGAAAAAAGTCCTCAGTGTTGAATATGAATTCAATTGAAATTAAATGTCTGTAAGATATGTATTCATACCCGCGACAAAACCAAATGGTCAGAAAAGGCGTATCATCTGTCGGGGCCACTTGGAGCTTTCTGAACTTATTGTTGTCAGTTTGAACTCTCCACTCTCTCAAGTCCTGCTGCTGCATAGAAAGGCTGTTAAAATATCATTATTTTACAGACACACATAATGTCCCCTTGGCAGACGAAGATAGTGAAACATCAGTGGAGTGGAGCCAGATTAAAAGAAGTGGAGTGAAATTCTTCAGTCTTGGGGAAAAGCAATAGGGCTGTTCTTTGAAAAAGCCGTGAGCAGAATGAAGAGACCTGACAGACCACAGGCCTTAATAGAATCCAACACAATATAGTCTCACTTGGCATTAAATTGGGAAAAGGCTTGTCCTTATAAGTTGCAAAAGTTCTCAGTACTGTTGGAAGTTTTTCTGATTGTGCATGTGTGTGTGTGTGTATGTTCACAGCTGGGTCTGTCTGTTGTCTTATAGATTGTAATCAGTCTGTGTGATAAGTTTGCATAATTTATTATTTTCTCAATTTCAATTTAACTGGATATCTATCTAACTCTCAGCCATTTCTATGTTATCCCACTACTGCTGACTAATGTTAAAAATACTAGTGACTTTTACAACTGTTTTCTGTCTTTTCCTATGTGCACCAATTCACAATTTCCAGGGACAGTTTAAAAGTGTATTTGCTGTTCCACTGAAAAAGCCATGAATACTCCATACTGCATTACTGTAAAAAAACAAAACAACTGTTTCTTTAAAAGCTAAGTCACACATTGTGGATACACCAGGGGGGAATCCCCTGCCCCTTAACTGATGCAAGAGATGCTCCCTGTTTCTTCACAAAGCATATGTAGAATTTTCTCTTTTAGTGAGACCCTAAAACTTTGTAGTGTAGCGGAAACCTTGCTGTAACTGCGAATGACTTAGTGCAGTGAGAAACACTTTGTATGTACAGTATTACTAATGTTGCATAATCCATATCGTGATTAATTGTCACATTTACCTCTCTAATGAGGTAAAGAAGTCCCTGAATGCCAGCTTGTATGAATAAATTAATTTATCAAATATGCCAACAAGGTCTGTCAGAGCTTCAGGATGTCTGGTTCGGTTGGATAATTTTCCAGGTATATGTATTGCTGTTATCTCAGATGACAACCGTGTATAATTACCCAGTGCGGCTTTGAAGTAAAACTAATTAAAGACATACATTACAGTATAATCAACGGTCCACTCCTTAATTAACAGGAACACAGCATCCTCCATCATTTTACGAGGGGACCGGTGAGCCAAAAATGAAACCTGAGATGTTGCCAAAATAAAAACCAGCCTCTGTTTGTGTATCCAGGACAGAAAGGAGAAGCATCTGCCTCAACCTCAATACCTGTAAATGACTTGAAGGTCATACTGAGTCAAGCCAGAGAGCAATATCTGAAGATGATCGACTCCACTCTGCCCTCTGCTGCTACCTGTCTGACAGACAGGCAGGAGAGCACCGCGGGCAAGAACTCAGGTAAGAAAGAAAGCAAATACGAGCCAACAGTATTTTCACATCCATTGAAAGCTTCATTAAATACATACACAGTGGAAATCTGGCACTATAAGTAGGGTTCATCTTTCTTGTGTTGACACAATGAAACCGCAGACCAACTTGTCCTATATCATCATCCTATGGTACTAAATGCTCTGTTTTATCTCTTTAGAAACACTTTGTTTATATATAAATAAATACCTTTACTCTGAAGTAATTATGTAATGTGTCAGATTGACCCCAACAACTTTTACATTAAAACTCTAAGAGAAATAAATACCTGTTCGGAAAATGCTTCACGCCATGAAAAACAGGAAGAACTAGAAAAACTGACATTATTCCTACTTAAGCGTTTTCACATTATTCCAAGATGGTTGCTGGGCTTGGTGTGTTTCAGAGCATTTAAATACTACAGAGCATTTTTTGCAGATTTGAGTCTATTATATGTATTGGTATAGGATTTGGAGGAGATGTAACTGCCAGCGATGGTGGCTTTTGTAGCTGTTTTACTACCAGTTTGTTGACATGAAAAATTTGACTATATGATACAGGCGACCTGAAGTAGTAGATGATAAAAACACAGAGTACTTCATTAATCCCCCGAAATACAACTCCTTTGTTGCAGCAGCATTACAACTAACAACACAGAACAGACACACACTATATACAGGCATGAGGTAAAAAAAAAAATGTAATAAAAACAATAAATAGAAAAACTCATTATGCATATATAAAGCTCACTGTAAACAAATCATAGGATTTAGAAATGGCCTTAGATAATTCAGTCAATCTAAACAATACAATAGAAATATCACAATACTGAAACTGACATCTGTTCACCCTTTCATCAAAACGCAGCTTCTGACTCGCCCATAAATTGTCACACGGCAGTGCATCAATATTCACTTCATGCGCATTCGTAGGATGATAGTTTTAGGAAACAATGCCACCTAATAAGATGCAAATAAATCGTAAGCAATAAAAGGAGTCATAGCCTGCAGCTAGAGCTAAATGTGCACAATGAGGGTGGTGCCGATTATAATAATATAGCCAGTGGGGCCAACAGACCTGCATGTCAAGTAGTTTTTATGTCATAACCACTCAGACATTATTTGGATATTTGGATATTTTATTATTTTGGCGTTTCTGCATTACATTGTCTGTTATAATGGTTATTGTATAATTATTGTGTTATTGTATTAGACATGAGCTGACACATTTAACAGCAAAAGGATCACTTTTTTTTTTTTTAAACATTCCAGCTAATAGCTTTGTTTTTGTGTGTATCCTCCTGATTTTATGTTCTGTACCATCAACGTGTATTTAGTTCTCCAGGACCTCACCTACAATTTTTACGTGAGTTTTGCAAGAGATGAGCTTGTCAGAAATGATGATGGGTGTAAACATGTAGAAACATATATTCATAGGTGCAATCAGGTTTTTTTTCTTTTCCATAATCCTTGCCCACCCTCTGCTGTGGAGATGGGAATGTCGTTTGCAGCAATAAACAGCTCCAGCAATCCAGAGTCTGGATCGCCTAAAGGTGTGAATGTCTTAGTTTGTGTGGGCTGTTAAACTGCTGGTGGTGCGCCGCAGTCTCTACATATAACACAGTTACGACCTCAGGCCATTGCTGTGCATGAAACACCCTTATCTCTGCAGTGAACCTGTTGTACACAGTTTCATCACATTTTATTTTTGTCCTCCTTGAGATAACATACAGTCTTCCTGTCCAAACACAAGAAAAGTGCAGGTTGATGCTATTTTGGATTCTGAAATTTTATGTTCAGGTTTCTGTCTGCCAAGAGTTCAGTGTGTTGATCTGGCTCAAGTGAAAGAAGGGATAACTCTTGTGATCGAACTCTTCCATCAGTGGTGGGTGTAAGTATCATTTAGGTTACTCAATGGTGAAAATACGTTACAAGTAAAGTCTTGCATTCAAGCATTGCTTTATGTTACTATTAGTATTAGCATTTTACTAAATGCATTAAAGATAACTACTAATTCTCAATTATACTAATCTATTGCTGCAAATATTCAAGGTTGAGTTCATTTTAGCTGCAAGTACTTTCTATACTCTTGGGTAGTTTGATCTACAGCATTGTATTCTATAATATGTGTCTAACATTCATGAGCTCAGATAAACAGCCTGTCGTCAGTGTTGTAATAATCCATTTTCCAGCTGATGCAAGATCATTTTTAAATACTGTTATGCCCTTAGAAAATGTGTCTGTTTCAGCAGGTTAGTGTGGTTTGTTCACTTGTGTTACCATAGCAACCTAGAACCAGTGCATGCTGGGAAACAAGAATAGAACTGCCGAACGCCGTGATCAGCTACGATCGTGAGCTCTCTCAGCCGTCGGCTTCTTAGTTGATCCCTTTTTCCTTTCTCCCTCTTTGCTAGGGCAACTTCTTTTCACCGTCATGGGCTACGTTTCCAATCAGTTTAAGCAAATACTTTGTTGAGTTTAAGAAGTAGGAGAACCTCCTCGTCCTAGAAAAACACATTAGTCTTTCAATTTATCAGAATACAATGCACCAAATTTGGAAAAAACATGGTTTTCACCAGGGAAAGTTAGGGACTGTAAAGGTATGAAAAGTAACTAGTAACGTTTGCCTCTGCAGTGGAGTAGAAGTATACAGTTGCATAACATAGAAATACTTAAATAAAGTACCTCAAATTTGTTCTTGTAATATAAATATACCTATATACATTCCATCACAGTAATCCATCATATAGTACATGGTGCTCATGTTGCCTGTGTCTTAGTACTGGATAGTTTCTCCAAATATAATGCCACCTGTATTACTGATTTTTCTCAGCAGCACTAAACTCTAAATCCTTTAAGATGCCAGTGATCATTCATGGAGCATTTTAAAACCACAGTCACTTTCAGGCTTTATGGGTCAAGCAGTTCCAAATAGTATAAAGGCCGAGCAGTTACTTGGTATTTTTGGGCACGTCTTTATCAGACAACTAAAGCCTTGTGTACACAATGAAGCACCTTTCTATTCAGACTTGAAGTTTCAGTTTACTTTTGTGTCCGGAGGTGCAGTTATTCGACGACTTTTCATATTTTCAGTCGTTTCCATGCAAACAAATGTGTTATGAGAGACCCGCAGTGAGAGATGCTGGTTCCTGCCTGAAGGCAATTTCTAGATTAATCAGTGGGAGCGACAACTCTAACCAGCACGGCTTTATTGTTTTGTTATTGAAGGTTTTCAGACCGTTTCCCACTTGCAAGCTGACTGGCCTGAGAGGAGCGTCCTCCACAACATAGAGAACCTGCAGAGGAGACGACAGAAAAGGAGGTGAATGAGATTTAAATAGACAACTCTGTGTTATTAATCTACTGTGTCTGAATCTAAAGTGCATTTTTTTTGTGTCCTTAGATTTGGTCTGTTAGGTCCGGGCTCCAGTGACAGTCTGCTAGGGTCCTAAAGACAGCCAAAAGAGCTCTCCTGCTTTACTGGACGCCAAAGAACTTCTAAAACACTTCACATCTGATGGCCTTCCCACTGGGGAGCTACAACCACTGGCTTTCACTAGAGGGTAAGTTCAGTCATCTGTTCTGGATCCATGAGCAGCACTTTAAAGATATTAAACCTGTCTGACTTTCTGAGTCCTGACTGACACTTGTGTACATACACTGTAACTGGGCACATACACACACTGTAGTCAGTTAATCCATATCTGCCGTGTGTTCAGTATCATTAACGGTTAATGAGGCCATAATGAGGGTTTGATTATGATAATTAGCCTGTTACCGTTATTTTACAGCCTTTTCAGAAAAAAAAAAACATTAAGTTAGCATACATAAAACATTACTCTGGTGCAGAGCAGTCAACAGTTAGTGCCAATAATTCTGCCAGACTAAACTATGTGTGGTTTTAATTAGTGGAATTTGTGTTTGTGGTTTAAAGTAGAAATTCATTTTCTTTCTCCTCCCTCTCTCTTTCTCTTTCTTCAACCCCCAACCCTCCTCTCTCTCTCTCTCTCTCTCTGTTCAGTAACAATGTGTTTCAGTTGTCACCAGACCTCTCTCCCAGGAGAGTCAGCCAGATGCCCTTCAACAAAGCCTCAGCGTCGCATTACCACGGCATAGAGTAAGTTTCTATAAACTATAGTAACTGTTGAGCTACAGTATGCTATGAAAAATTCACATGATCCTCGAAGCTCAGACAGTAACCAGCCACAACAGTCTCCATTACTTCTTTATTTATTATTATGACAGTTTTAAATTTTTAATCTGTTTTATTTGTTCATCTAGGTTCTGCCTGGACAACCAGCGGTCCTTGGACCGAGACCAGGCCTTTGTAAAACTCCAGTCCCGTCTGATTCGGTATGAGACTCAAACCACCTGCTCCAAGGAGCCCTGCGCCCTCCCCTTTGCTCTCAGCCCCGCCCCTTCACCTGCTGTGATGTCAGAACCAGGAAGCGTGCCTGACGGAGAGACTCTGCAAAATGCTGATGTAACGCGATTAAAGCGCAGATCATGGGACACAGATGTTATCGGAGGTTATCCTCGCAAGAGGTGATGATGATGGTGTATGTTGCTCCTGGCAGAAAGAAGTGTATGAATGGGTGGATGGTTGAGTGGATTTGGGGGTTGTGGCACATGGAATGTTGTTGCCTCAGTTTTGGTAATGTCTTTGTATGTTTGTCTGAATGATCCAGGTTGGCAAAGTCAGAGAGCAGCGAGTCCCTCTGTTCTCAGAGCAGTGGCAGCAGCGGGACACACCCTGCCATAAGGTCTCTACGACAACAGCCAAGCAGATCCCAGTCCACATCCTCGTCCAATAGCCCTGCTTTATCTTCAGCAGCAAGACGGACATCCTCAGGTATAATTTAAAAAACAAACAAACATTCAAGCTCAAATGGAATGGGGCTAGTAATTCTGCTTTACGGTAGATTCTTCAAATAATGTAATTCGTGCTGTTATGAGGGCATGGTATTAATGTGAGGACTATTTAAGAAACATAGCTTTCAGTCTGTTACAGTGCACTGATACTGGAAACTGGCAATTATGCACCATTACTTATAATGTTAAATCAAATTATCAGCTTCATTGTTCTGGGCTAAACCACTAGACAATATCGAATTAGAGCAGCAATTCCAAAACACACAATTAAGGGACTTGCAAAATCAGCATCTGGAATTCATCAAACTGCTTGACCAGCAAAGTAGTGTCGAAATGGTGCAGAATGAATGAAAATGAGAAATAATTAGTCAGTGAATCCTTTTCCTGGAGGTTTTTTGATGGTTGGTTGTCAAATAAACTTCCTCTATGTCCTAGTTCAAAGGTACAGTGGAAAATTTAACCCAGAAGTTTAGATTAGCATATATAATAAACTATAATTACATGGTATATTTCCATTTGGTATTTATTAAATCAATTTGGAGGACCAGAGTTTCATCTGTAGTGTGATTATAGCATCAAAAAAGCCTCCAGTTAAGCTCTCCAGTTTTCACTTACAGCTCCACTGATTTCAGAGAGGACTTGATCTCAGTTTTTCACTTCATTGTGGAACAACATACTTTTGAGAGATCATGTTTTTAGGTGAAAATAAGACCTTAAAGACGTTAAATTACTTTACAAATGAATGCATTTTGATTGTATTGACATCCTAAGACCACGTTTGAGTTTGATTGAATATATAAACATACTTATTTTATTGATTATACTTATGTTCATTTGTAATTTGTTGCTGTTGTTTCTCTCAAGTGTACAGTACATTGAGGATTTGTACTGCCATGATGATAACGCCTCATTGTTGATTTTCCTCACATTACTACCCAGGTTTGGTGTCTCTTGCCTCTGCTGACAAACCTAAACCTCAACCGCAGAAGACAAATCATGGAGAAACGGATGACAAATCTGCCAAAGAGTCACGCTCCCAGAAGCACAACAGAGTGAGTGTTTGCGTGAAAACATTTTGTAATTATTCATAACTAACATGCATATGTTATTTTGGTCTAAAATAATAACTCTCGTAATTCTAACCTTGGAAACAAGTCCTCATTCTGGCACGTCAAGTTTACTTGTTTAAACATTTCTAGGACACTGCCCTTCAGGTTCCCAAAACAACTGAGGAACACCAGGCGAATGTTTTCCCGTTTTTCATGTGATGAAGTTAAAGTTCAAGTGGCTTCAAGTTCATGGCAGCAGACATTGACCATGAGGGCAAAACGTTCCTCATACCAACTAGCTGGTGATTCACACTGCAATGCAATAAAATCAAACTTTTCACCTTGTTATATAATATATTCATAAAGGAAAACATGAGTTTTATTACTTTTGTAGCTTGGACTGTTGGTCCTAGCTCTACATTCATTAAAATATAGTTGTAATATCTCACACCATCTTTGGTGTGAACTGAAAATGTGTTGGACTCCACATTCAATATGCTTTAAACAGCAGCTTTCCTCTGTCAGTCATGTAAAATGCATGTCGTGTTTTTTTCCCCCCTATGTTCAGCACATCAGGGCTCACGTAGGTCAACAAGCTAATGTTAGCATTGCCTCAGTGTCTAGAGCTAAAAACAGATGAGGGGCCTTCTTTGCTGGCGTGCTGTGCTCACTCTAACTATATATTTAACAGGTAAAAAGCAAAACCCACAGGTGCAGCAATAGAACTGCTCATAAATGGCAAGAGAGCCGTGTTATGTTCATGGTACCACATGAAGACTACATGATGTACAGTGATGTGATGCAGGACTTTAATTACCGTGAATTTTATTGCTTTTGCTGTGGTGGCCTCTGCGATCTGTGCTGCGTCCATAGCAACAGTCATTCTTAGCAACAGTTTTCTATACAGAAATAACCAAAGTATGTGCAAATGACCAATCAGAATCAAGTATTTAACAAAGCCATGAAATAAGGTAATATAAATCACAGGCTGTTATTACCACAGTATATAGTAAAACTTATATACTAGCACACCTTTATGCAAGATGATGTCTGTGCTCACTGTTCCTTGCCTCAGTTGTGCTTCTTTTAGCGAGGTTTCTACACCGTAACAAAATCTCAGCTACTGTGAGTAAAATGTGGGGGATGACCAGAGAACATTAAACATTAAACATTAAAAGTTATAAATAAACCATAGTTTTTTCTGTAATCTTATAAACTACGGAGTGTTTAATAACCCCACTCACCACAAACTTTACAGACTTAGACAGACAGCGTTGTACAGCAGCTCCCGCGAAGATAAATGTTTTACGTTTTGCATGTGATCTCCGTGAATGTGTGGGCTGCATTATAATGTCACACAGAAGCACTTGAACGACTTTACCATTATCATATCACCTGCTGCTTTCCTCCACAGACACACACACACGCACACACACACACACACACACGCATATTCGCTTTCATCTTTGATGTATCTGTACAGTGTGTGAAATGACGCATACGGGGACACATGCACAAGTGCGTTCACACACACACACACACACCTGCACACCTACACACTTTTCTCTGTCCCATGTACAACTCACAATCTGCATCCCGACCTTGACTTGTTCTGATTCGTGATTACTATGCAAACAGGCTTATCATCCAAATCCGAGTATAGGAAAGAACAGTTGGTCCTATTCAGAAATAATGATAGCAGTTTATTCGGGACAGAGATTAAAGCTGCCTTGCTACTCCTCATGAGACTGAGTGGCATAGATGATTCCTCACAATAATTTATGGTGTTTCCTCAGAACGGTCGCTGTGATAAGATTAAAGGCAGTTCTATTTATTTCGCAAATGTCTTTTTCCCTGTCAGCGCTACCAGTAAAATAATTGCATGTTTATACCTGCTCATACTGCGAATGTAAAGGCGTGCAATTTTGCACAAGGACGTAACGCCAAAGTCAAAACACTTTGACATCTCTCCCCTTTAGTAAAGGGGGCTGTGCTAAAATTTTTCTTTTTCTTCTCCTTCTGCATTAGGTGGAATTAAAACAACAACATTTAATGTTTTGACAGTTCCGATGATATGAGATTGTGTGTCTTTTGTGTCTTCAGATGCTGCTGGAGGTGGTAGCTAAAACACTCAAGCAGCACGGGATAACTGCCGAGCATGAGTGCTTTGAGGCCTGCAGCAAACGACTGTTTGATATCTCCAAGTTTTATCTCAAGGTTTGTCTTTTTATTGGCTCCACACACTCATCACTGTCCTGTGTGCTTCTGTACATCCAGTAATTGCGATATTTGGCCGTGTGTTGCGCTTTCGTCATCGACCCTTGAACAAATTACCTCCATAATAGGGTCAGTTTGAAGACACCATTTGTCTATTTTTGCCTATACCCACATTTTTATCTATTTTCTTATGTGTTGCCATGTAAATTGTATTTGTCTGTTTTATTGATGGAATAGGAAAAAACAAGGAAAAACTGTTTCACTTGCCAGCAGAACTGTTAGATCCTTTACTTAAGTTAAAGTAATAATGAAAAATCAACGTAAACATACTCTGTTAAAAGTACATTCTTGCCTCTGGCCATTTTTTATTCAGTGTACTGTTTATATCTTTTAATTTGAACATTATTACAAATGCATTATTGTGTATTATTATGATGATATAGCTGGTCGAGGAGCAGTCATTGTGTCTACTTTATGTACTATAGACCAGCATGTATCTGGAAGGATCTGAGTCCGTTTGATTAATCCTCCTGTTCTGTTGCTTCGTCCCAGGATCTGAAGACATCTCGAGGTCTTCATGACGAGATGAAGAAGGCCGCCAGCAGCAACGTCAAACAGGTAACGCCACCAAAACACCAGAGTATTTCCACTTGGTTTAGTTCTCCTCAAACTGAACCTACTAAAAGCGTTTTTCTGTTATTGTAGGTCATTGACTGGGTGCTGGAGAAAAACTCAAAGAAGTAAAGGAGTAAACACTTTTGAAGTATAAGTAGATAATGTCTTTTTAGCTTTTTGATTAGTGGGTTCCACCTTTTTTTTTTAACAGGCTTTTTGTGTCACTTTACTTTTAAAGCCATTCTTATTCGTTTTAAATTGTGACATTAAGCCTGTTTTAATGGACATAATCCTTTATTTAATTTTTATTGTTTTTGTCAGTAAGGCGATCATAAAACAGCTTTTTTCAGATGTATCATGTTTTTTTTTGTGTGTGTGTGTCTATTCTGATAAAATCCCACCGCTCCCTAGCCTTGTAGCAGAAGTACACTCTGCTCTGGCTGCAGTCACTGAGAAGCCACAAGGGCTTCAGAGTTGGCTTCACGTTTCAGTTGTCTTTTCTTTGTAGCTGCTTTCAAATGTCATTTTAAATCCTTTCCCATGTGTTGTTCCCACACATTTTGTTTCTAAGTGGAATAATAATTTTATGGCTTTATGAATGTACATATTTTATTTTCGTGTGTGTGTTCACATTTTATATGTTTGTGTGTTGATAATTAACTGTTTGTAGCAGAATAAAGTATTTCTAATCTTATTTTGTGAACAACTTCCTGATTACAACCTGAGCTGGCAGGAAAAGCATCTGTCTTTTTTAGAAAGAAATATGAAAGTATAAGTATGCGCTGTCTCTATGAAATATGTATTACATTATCAGTGCTGACAGCTAACAGCCTTGTCTGGATGGTAGCATTTATTCACACAGAGAAAACAAAACTACGAGCAGAGCAGCACATTATGCAGCGCTGATTATCACCGACAGTCAGATTTGTCCTGCTCGACGTCCGTCGTACCGTGTGATCAGGAACACTGTTCAAATCCCTGTGATGAGACACAAGACTCAGGGCCAGACGTCTCACTACTGGCACCGTGTTGTTTTCTCCAAGAGGAGCTGGCTACAGGTTTTTGGCAAAAACATTCTCTCTCATTGTGCCAAGATAATATAAAATGAACTTCTTTTTTGTAAGGTTGAACTTTGTAACAAAAAGCTTCAGCTTCACAGCAGCAGATGGTTGTCCTGGCATCTGAGTTGTCATTACCTGTAACAGACAGATTACTATACACTATACTATATTGCTATGAATGAGAAGCAGGAATAACAGGAATATTCACACTGTATTTGACCGTCTGTAGATTTTTCTTATTATTTTAAAGAAAATAAGACTTTCATTGAAACAACATCCATCAATCCTACCTGTAACCTCATCAGGGTCACTGTGGGGTTGGAGCCTATCCCAGCTGACTTTGGGCTAGAGGCCATTGAAAGAACTGCTCCAAGTAAATATTAATTTATTATATAAGAAAACTTATTATACATGTGACATTTTTTGTTCAGTCTGCTGCTAAATGTGCTGTTCACTAACTCAAAGACGATTCAGCAGTAGATCTGAAAGAGTTTAGCAGTAGGACATTGTCAGTTTTTCCTAAATTTAGTATAGTTACAAAGCCTAAGATGGGTAAGTTGGAAATTGGAAGTTTGTTTTGTTGCCCTCTTTTCTTTTCTTTTTTCTTTTTCTATTCCTGTATGTTTATTTACTTCCGAGTTACTCATTTTTGAGGCAGTGTCACTACCTTATGCTACAATGTGTATGTTTTTTTTATTTACTTAATTACTGTCATAAGTTAGTAAAAGTTTACTGAGTTCTCAAACACAGTCTCTATTCAGTATCAAGCTTTAACCAAAGATAAAAAATGTAGATAGGTGACACTTTGTTGAACATGTACGACAACTTTCTATTCAGCTGATAGCTGAGAATCAACATTCGACATCCAAATATAGTGTGTCTGTGTTTTTCACAGCAGTGACACTCAGTTTGAGGGCAGTAGGGGGCATGTAAACTGCACATGGTGGCATTTTTAGTGTGCATGTTTTTGTGGGAATGGACTTTGGTTTGTATCAATCAGTGTGTGGGAGCATGGCTGAATGTCAGGGTGAATGCAGATAATAAAAGTGTATTATCTTCTTGTGCTGGTTGTATCACAGTGGACCAACAAAAGAGATAATACAGTTTACACTGTACCTGAAACATGTGCGTCACACACCAAATACTTGATAGAAAGTGAGCAGAAAAGAAAAACATGCAGAGGAGAAGAAACCTAATGTTGCCACTTCTCACTAGCCCTTTGGTATGAAGAGACAAGAGCAGCATTACTCTCCTAGTACAAAACTGGAGCACAAGGACCAAGTATTTTAGCATCTAATGCATCATGTTTTAGTAGCAGATGGCATGGGTTTTTTGGTTTTAATTCCAGGGCCCTAAATGATTTACAGACATGCTCTGTGGGCCCATTAAATGTATACAGCAACGATTACATCACTTGGTCATCTATTGTTGTTGCTGTTTGTTGCATTATGTAAAATAATTATTATAATTAGCCAAGGGAGGATGTAGTTCCAGGGACCTGAGGTTTGTATTTTGACTGAGAGAGGGATAAGAAGATGAAAGTTAAGAACGATTGGCCCTTCAGTCCATTAACATCGTTTCTTGATAATATATCTATATTACTATTATTATCTCTTCTTAGCCATGGACAATGGAAAGCTTTACTTCCTCTTGCATCTGCGTTTATTTTTATAAAAGCGTCTCGTCTTTTGAAATGAAAAGTAAAATAATAACACATGATGCATGCTTTTAACAGTCACAACATATTAGACAAGTGTAAGTGAATGAGTTCTGGCTTGTGTTAGCACAGGAAACTGAACACGATCTAAAATATCAAGGCCAGACTAAATTCACTAAAGGTGACATGTCTGACTAAAAGCAGGATTTTTTTTTTTTCACTCTCCTGACAAGTTCATGCTTTACATCAATTTCTTGGTTAATGTATCCAACTCGCTGCCAACAAGCCAGGATTTTTAAATATTGAGGTCATGACGCTTAACGGCTCTGTTACTCTATTAGGAACAGAAAAATATATTTTTTAGCAACTTTCAGCAGTATTTTTAAAGTCTTTTGTCTCTGTATGTTTATGAGGTGGTGTTATTTACGCTCAAAATGTCAACTTGCATTTATGCATCTTTGTGTGAATTTGCTCACGGTGACTTTCACACCACTTGCTTCTTTGCTTTGACTTCGTATGCAATTATATGCACATTTTTATGCTTATTAACTAATTAACCTTTTCAATTCTATTTCCTGTAAATTTTATCTCACTACAGTTCGGTCCTAATGGTGTTTCAAAGCATTTTTTATGTATTTTAATTTGCCTAAAAAGCCATTTTTAAAATTATTTAGCCTCCCAGTCCCCTGAGTCATACTGAATATTACAGAGGACATAACATTATGTCTTCAGTGGTGGGTACCCCCCTGCACATTTCCGTGTGGGTTGATGAAATATAATTTCAGTTACATTAAGTAAAAATACTAACCGGCACTGTAACAATCAGCGCTTGGATTGAGAGTGTTACAAGGAGAGTGCGTACTGTATGATTATAATCAGAAGTCTTTGTTGACTCTGCTGTCTTTAGGCAGCCATGTTATTGTTTGACCTTACATATGAGAAACACTTCCAGAGTGATGATTGATACTCAGTACCTCTACTGGAACAGTAATGAGCTGGAAGTTAAAAGAAACCGAAATCCCTAGAGAAACAGGCTGACACAGAGTGCTGTCTTTGTACATTTTATAGAACAGTAATTAGTGCTGAACAGACTATAGGCAGCCAGTCCGACAGCCACACTGTGTGTGTGTGTGTGTGTCTGTGTGTGTGTGTGTGTGTGTTTAATTTTGTGTGTCAGTATGGGTAGATGGTTGATTTTTTTGCACGGGTGCGTCAGTGTGTGACAGTGCTCATTTTGGTGACAGTAATGTAAAAATACACATCAAGTAACATTTTTCTAAAGACTCGATGAAAACAAGGAGCCATTAAGTTGAAATTACAATCATGATTGTCATGCAGCCTCCACAGTCAGACACCATCTGTGCCAAAACTTTCTTCTCAGAGGTGATACTGGACCGAGCTATCCGTGACCAGACAGTGTAACTAACGTACAGCTGAAAGGTCTTTATACCTCACCTCTATTACTTTTATTTATTTCTCTTTTTACTTTCCTTTATAAGCTTTAATTATTATTTTTTAGCTAAAAGGAACTGACATCTTCACTTACTCTTGCCAAGAGTTAGATGAGATAATTGATACCACTGTATCATTCAATTAAATATGAAGCTGAGAAGACTGTTATCTAAATCTAAAAACAGAACCAATGCCCTGGCTCTGTTCAGATGTCTTCAGATCTGTCCTCTATGACCTAGAACAGAAAGACTTCAGATAAGTGAGACATTATTTTAGTCAGTAGTGCAGACCTACAGATCAAAATCTGAGTTTTATAAAATCCTGGAGTCAGCCTTCATTTCAATAGCAAGTCCATCTCTAGATCTAGATAAAAAAAAACGCCTTGTACATTGAAGAACAATGGGGAAATCATGAATAGGGAATAGAGATTTTTAAAGAGGCTTGAGGGGAAAATCCAGTGATCCTCGACTAATTCTATGGAATGGAGAGAGCACTATTGAAAAAAGACCCCATACCAGGAGAGATACAGACATATGAGTTTGATGTGTTGGAGACAATGTGGTTCAATTGAGGCATTTCCACATATTCTGCCCCAAACTGAGTTCATATTAGAATCAAAATCCTTGAGCAGTGTATTTAAGATTCAGATACCACTGAACATGGAGACCCTTTATCCGGGACATGTTTTGTTTTTGAAACAGAGGAAGGATACAAAGCTGCTGCAGGCCCTGTTTAGTGGCAAGTAAAAAAAAACAGTCACTCAAAAGTAGCTAAGTCCACTACAACCTACATTTATAGATGGTGTGAAACAATCTTCAAAATATTTGAAAATGGAAAAGTTGACTTAGTCTTTGAGGATCCAAAAAAAGTTAATTCTAGCAAATTTGGAATAAATGGATTGAATTTAATGCAAGCAGACGTTATGACAGATGTTTCATGCTCCGTTCCTCTTCCTGATGTGTGGCTGATTGGATATAGTTTGTTTGTTGTATAGAGTTTCCTCTGAGTTACGGCCCACAAGAACTATTTCATACATGTATGTACAAAAATGGAAAAGCGCGTAAAAATATCGCACAAACAAATAGTAACAAATCTGTCACTATAACATGAAAATATCGTGTTATGATGAGTAACAAAATATTTTCCTGTCATGGTGTCAGTAACGTTGCCATGATTAATAACAGGGTGTTATTAAGATGTTGTTGCCCTGGATACAAAACACTCCAAAGGCCTCCTGTTGTATATGATTCACCCCGGACACCCCAGTCATAATGGCTTCTTTGTTGTCTTCAGAATGAAAATGTTTTTCAGAACAACCCTTGACTCAACAACAAGTAATATCACACAGGGGCACTGGCCATAGAGTTCACAAGGCTGTGCAGTGATTCACTTAGAAATACCACAATGAAAAAGTACTCCACTGCAAGAAAATGCAGAAAATTGTGAGTGTTACAGTATTTTATTAATATTGGACATGTATTACTGATGAATTCTTGTGTAACTACTACAGCTAAGTGCAGATGCAGGTGGTACACAGTCTGACAGAGCTCTGTGCTGAAAACAGTAGCCTGCTGTATTTTTTAAAATACACCGATGAGAGCTTTGAAGGAGGGAGCCAAAGCATTATGGCTGCAACACCAAAAACAATGAACTGGATGATGTTAGAAGCCTCTGTAGAGCTAAAGATGAACATCAGAGCTGGTGATAATCCTTTTACTCACCACAGATAACAGCCTTCACGTTACACGTAGTTATTTGATCCAGTGGTAACATAAAGATGTTTATTGTGGCGGCTTAATAAATAAATAATGAAGCTATTTTTTTTGGTACATCCTACAAACTGAGTTTGAGGTATATCACTGCAGTGCATCCTGTCATTGTCACAGTAAGAGTGTAATGATTTCATTTTGTTTTCCTGTTTCTCCTGCATGTTCGTGTCGGATCAAGTCTCTTGAGGTTTTGTCTTGGGGTTTTTTTTTGTCTATTCCTCCCTCCCACATGTTGTTAGCATATATATTTTGACTGCAACGCTGATCATGAAAGAGTCAAATAGAACAGAATATATTTCCTTTGAGTTGTTCGCATATGACAATGTCTTGGATTTTACACGAACCCTGGACATGGTCCTGGTCCTTGCTGGTTAGTGGGAATCCTCTGACTCCTCTGATCAAATAATCTTGTGCTGTTTAAACTAGACAGAATATTACTGCTTCAAACTCTGATTGGTACTATTTTCATGATAGCATGTGGTACTCAGAGGATCCATTCACATGTCCACACGCATGTTTTAGACATTTATCTACCTCTTTGCTTTTGTGCACACGTTAACGGGACAGAAGACGACACAAAAAGCACTCTCCCAGTGTGTTTGTGTGTGTATGAGAGAGAGAGAGCGATAGGGGTGCATTCAGGGGTACTGTAGAAACTTGGCAATGGCATCCTGAAACATTCCTTTCACTCCCTCTCACACACCCCTTCCTCACCCCACATCTCTTTTATTATCAGGTTCCCAGAGGCGTCAGTGAGAGAGAGAAAGAGGGGTGGAAAAAACGGGGGGTTACGCAGTGTCACTGCCAAAGACAGCGAAGGAACGGGTTGTGTACAGTCAGTACGAGTACATAGTTTCATGATTTCAGGCTGCATATGTGTATAGGTTATGTGTGGGTGGTTGTTTTTGAGAGTGACAGAGCTTGTTAAATGGGAGGGTCACGACAGCGGCATCACCTGACAAACATGCCTCCATCTGTCCTCTCGTGGTGTAAGACAATGTGTCATCCTGTGTTTGTGAACAGGGTGTTGGAGAGAAGGTTACGTCTTGTCTATTAACAGATAATAACAGGGATGGAGTGAGGAGATGACCTAGTTTCTTGCAGCACCTACATAGGGTACTTTTCTTAGATTTATTGTGAACGTTCAGTCCGGTCCCATTCTCAGACGGTGTGGCGGTTACTGTTAGAGCTTGCAAAAGATATTTTAAAAAGTTCTGTTTATTCCATTATTGTTAACTTAGGCTTCTGTTTCTTGTTTACCCACATTAGTAATGAGTATTACTCTCTGAATTCATTAAGGGGATTCATAAACTACTTCCTATACTCTTCTCTTTCTGTTTTAGACCCCCATACCCCTGCATTACGACAGATGGATTGAAAGAAACTGTGTCAGTGTATCCCTTCAGTAGAGTTTTATAAATCCAAGTCCAGTCTCTGTGTCCTGACCTTCATTTACAGGCCCCCCTAAAGGAAGTAAAACTTTTATGCATTGGGACCCCACTCTCTTCCCATTGGCTAGCGGACCTTCAGTCCCCAGATGTGAGGTCCTCAGTTGGACGTTCTTGGTGGTTATATTATTAATTAAGTTTTATTAACAACATATGTCTTTGTTTGTTTAATCCATACACACACAGTATAGGTAAAACAAAGAATATATCCGGTCACAGTTGTGTGTGGCTGAAACAAACAAAATATAACATTTCAATTAGTAAAACCTACAGCTGCAGTTTTCTTTTTTTCTGTGTACAATCTATATAATATCAATAAGGAAAACCACTTTTAGAACAGACTAACTTTACTGTAAGTAATTCATTATGTTTGCAATTGCTAACTTCTTACACTACATTACATTTTATTTCTCAAACAAGTGTAAAGTGTTTCTATAATCTGAGGATGCTGGTTTAAAGCTTACTATTGCTATGCCATTTTAAACTTTTCCATTTCCAATATTTCACTGTATATTACGGTGAAATAGTCTGATTTACCTCTGGTCATTTCTGGTTATGGTTTCATGAAAATGAGAAATCTGCAAAGGCATCTCCATAATGGATTTGAAGGCTACATACAATAAATGATATTACACTAATTAATTAAATGGCCCGAGGTCTTAAAACGCTGCATACTGAAAATATTTTGAGTATGAAGGTGAAGTGATGTTTTTGGATGTCTTATTTATGTCAGATTATTTGCTCTGTGACGCCCTGCTGTCATTGAGATATTTCATCCTGGACCAAGTGACATTGCCATCGCCATGATAGAATATTTTGTCATAACCTTTTTTTATTTTTTACTAAACTAATTTAGATGCATCCGGAAAATAAATATCCCCACAGAGGCTGATCAGAGGAGGGAGTGTACTGAGTTCCTGAGCATACTGAACTGTTATTAAAGACTTATTCTCGTTATTTTTATATATTGTATTATTCTGTTTTAAGAACCTTTTCTCATTATAACAAATGTACTAGGGTATATTTATAAACCTGCTCACTCACAGAGGTGTTTTAATTTACTCTGGATTAGACCTCTGCACATCTTAAAGGTTGGTTGAGCTATGTGTGCAACAACCTACCAAGACAATTATATGTCTGTCAGTCTGTGCACATGCATACAGCCCTTTAATTGTTTCTTGAGATCACATGTTTACTTAATGCAGTTTTTGTGTGTCCCAAAGATTTCAGAATTGGAATACCACTACACAATAAAATAGGCCTAATTACTCTCTTAATACATGTGTAGAAGTCGAATGTTTGAAGCAGCCACTGCTCCATCCCTGCAGCATCTCTGAATGCAAGACGTTAGGTCATGACCCACATTTAATTGCTTCTCGTTGCTCACATGCTGCAGCCTATGTGAAGTGCGTTTCTGAATGTAAGATGGTGGCATGACTGAATTAGGAAAGAGGAAACTGAAAATCCCCCTATCTTGAGCTCATAATCGTGGGAGAACAAAGTTGTTTTCTTGTGATAATGCGTTATTTACCTGGTTGTCTTGGTAAAAGAAATATATCTTGAGATAAGGAATAAATTATGTTGTAAATTATGTTGAAAACACTTCTGATAAAGCATAAATCTCAGCATACAAAGTTGACATGCATTCTTTATCAGAAGTGTTTTCAAACAATACAATTAATTCCTTATCTCGATATATATTTATTTTCCCAGGTCTTTTCAAACAATATTTTTTAAAGAACTGGTTCCCCTGAAAGAGTCACGAGTTCACCAGCAAGCCTCATTTGAGACGTTTATGGGAATCATTATGCTGCATTTCGGTGCCTGTATGAATTGATTTAGATTTATTTATATTTAGCCTCCAAAAATCTGCTAATAGTAAAGTGTGTTTATTTGTGCGCAATAATTTTCAACATTTACCGTCTGTTTTTATATTGGTAATCATTCATGTGTAGAGGCACTGTAGGAGGAGGAGGAGGAAGTATTGGCTGCAGCATAATGCACATTATCTTTCGAGTGCAGGTTATACAAACTATACTTACTCATTCTTCAGTCTTCTGGGTATACACACTTCTAAATCCCATCTGATGCACATCATACATGTTCTGTGAGCTGATTTTTTTTCCCCCTTTAATTGCAAAGGCGCAACATTTTCATGAGTGGATGGCATAACGGTGAGGAAACACTTCACTGAAAATTCAAAATGATTCTCTCACCAGTCTGGGGGTCACTAGTATATAATCTGCACATGTTCTGTGGCTAATGTTGATGTCATAATGATCCTTATGCCTTGAAGTCAAGCAGCAGTTAAATGTCAACAAGTACTACATGAAGATGCATGAAAGAGCTAACATCATGATTATAACATAGTAAAAGAGTAATGGTATATCCTCTTCCCTAGCCACCGATTACACCACCGCCCAGTAGCACTCCTCAGCTGTCTAAAGTTAAAAGATGAAGTGTATTTTTCTTATTATTTTAACTCAGCTGTACAAAATACTTAACAAGGGAAGGAAGATTGAACATGTGTCGTAAAAGTCAAAGAATGGGTGATGTTATTGCACCTGGCGCATTCACTGATTGGACTTTGTTTTCTTAAAAAAAAAAAAACAGCTTGATTTCTGCCCGGCACTAATGAGATGGTCTGGTGGCAGACCGAATCAGGAGGTTGATGATGAATCACAGCTGGAGACCAAAACACAGAATCACATTTGTCATGAAGCTTTATCATGAAAAGTATAACAATAAACTTTTACAGTATAGCGAGCAGATTTTATGGCAATTGCTCAAAGTGCCTACAACTGACAAACATGAATAATGACGCAGTTAATCAGACTTAGAATGAATCAAACAGAAAGATAATCATAACAAAGATACACCTTTACATAGAGATTTGGGATTCATAATAACAATGAATTTATTTACGTATAAAACACCTTTAAAAACATGAGGTCAAATGCCCAGCTTCCAATCAATCATAGGCCATGTTGCTACTAAATGTACTAAATATTAATATCTACTTATAGTTGTTATATTGAATATTTTGCTCGTTTATCCTCCTCTGAGGGTTTTAGAAGCTCAAAATGTTGCTGCAACAACGAGAACTTATAGTACACAGTCTGATTTTTAAGTTTGGTTCTTCGGATTGGTTTGAAGGTTGAATCTGTTGACTTGAATTACAATCCATCGCTGTTGTCCAGTTGAATCTGCTGAATCAGTTTTCAAACATCTTTATGATGTGATGAAATATTTTAAAGTGCAACATGCAGATATGTTGATGTTGATCTTAGTATACTAGCTAAAAAAAAAATACAATATCTCTTAATATTAATGTATAAATCAGGACACCAATCAGTCGTAGAGTTACTTAGGCCACTACATGATTTTTGAAATGTACCACATAGGTTTTAGATTAAAAAAACAAAACAAAAGGTCACTACCAAGGAAGAAGGGCAAACACTGGAGTCCAACCGGTTTCCTGCAAATGCCTGGTAAGTAAATATAATAAAACACAAAATAATATCATGCCCCTGAAGATTATTCTCTCTCTGCTAAAATGATAAAATAGTAACAAATGAATTATTGACCTTCTCTGTGTAAAGACTTCATCCCCTTGTTTCCAGTAACTTTCTTCTCTGTTCCTTTTCACCTACAGTATTGTTACATGTTTGTTTTTTTCTTTGGTCAGCTTGGTTGTCCTTGTTCTTCTGCCTATTTCTATCTTCCTGAAAGTTGCTCTTGGGACTGTGTGTCACACAATGAAAAACCAACAACCAGCCACACTGAAGTAGCTGCATAGTCAAATTGCAGTTCATTAAAACTGCCTCAGGGTGTTTTTTTGTGCATATACCAATATTACTCGTACCAAAACAGCCTTAAGAAAAAAACAACAATACATTCAAACCTGTGGGGAGTGCGTATTTAACGCAATATAAATATATGTATATGCTAGATTAACAGGATAAGCTCTGCATTCATCCATGATATATTTATGTGAATGTACTCTAAAAATAGATACCTAACATATTTGTAATTTTCAACATTATGTCTCCTGCTGTTCTGTACAGAACCAGACTGTCTGTTTCTCTGTCTCAAATATTTGATCTAAGCTAAGCAAACTGACTGCTGGCTGTATCTTCCTTATTTAAAGGACAGATGTGACAGTGGTATTGATCTTTGCATACAACTCTCTACATGAAAGTGTGTGAAAGTTTTTTCCCCCCAAAATGTCAAGCTGTTTCAACAGCACACCGTTCATAGTTACAGCAGCAATGTTGAATAAAAATCAGGGAATGGGAAGAATTGAATAACTGAGTGCAAGTTATGACTTACTGAAATAAAAAGCTTAGATTGCTAGCTTTATAAATCTTATTTAGTTTGCGTTCCAAGTGTATTATTATTGTCCTGAATCAATGATTTTCTGTATCTTGTCTTAAAAGAAGGTGAATTAATTTTATTTTGATATCAACCATGCATTAAGCACTTTAGTTTAAGATGGTGGAACCCAAAACCAAAAACTTTGTTGGGTGGTCAAACAATATACTTCAAAAGAATATTTTTGTAAGTAAGCAATTGACAACATTTCAGTTGTGTTTACAGCTTGTTGTGCTATCCATACGTAAGTCTATCTATAGTTCTTTAAATATCTTATTGTTACTTTTCTGAAGCCAAACCGTTGGCTAGCCTGGTACAATTATGTGCAACTGTAGCTGTGTGACATAACAGAAGACTTCATGCATGTTTTACACCCATTGTTAGTGTGTGAAAGAGTCCATGATTCAAGAACGAAAAAAACGTGCACAGGAGGCTTGTATTTGTGCACCTGCGGACAGGTGAACGACATGGAGCGTGACAGATTTTTGGGCATGACCTTCAAGCCGAGTGAAGATATTAACTTGTCCGGCAAGTGCAGCCCTGTGCCATGATAAAGGGACACCTCAGACAGGGTGTTATAGCAGCTACTATAAACTGCATTATGAGATTCATGGAGCGTACCACATTGAGAGAAATGTTTAGTGTACCTTGACTGAAAACTTCGAGTAAGCCCTTACGTATTTGGTTGAATGAAGATGAAGATATGTGTGTGTGTGCAGTTTGAGGATTTCTGTGTGATGCTCGACTAGCAGAGTGAGGACCACCTGCACTGTGCATCAGGCACATTAAATCTAGTTTTCTCTAAAGACTTGAGAGAAATGTCACAAAGAGGCACCAACAAACTGAAGCCAAGTGTTCTGTTAACTGGAACAAAGCAAGATACAATGATAATTTCCCCCGATGCCCACTTGAACCTCTGCCCACATAGAATTCTGTGCTGGGTCGAACAACTTGCTCCTCATTTCTCAATCCGCTCTGAAATTGGACAAACCGGAGATAGGCTTGGCAAAACCTGCAACAACTTACCTAGCCCCAGTGGACCCTCTCCTTTTTAAACATGCTTGATATTTGTGATACACCATCTCAGCTCAGCGTTGCTGAGAGTTGCAGAGTATTTAATCTAGAAATTGAAATGAGGACCAAATGAATACAGGTTTTCACTTTCTGTTTAGCTGGTTTGTCTCTGCAACTGTCTCTGCTGTGTGCTCTGTATCTTTTCTGTATGAGACTCATTTATGTGTTAGAAAGATAAAAAAAAAAGATAAAGATCCCTGAATCCCTGAATCAAAACATGCATGATTTTTGAACAGGTAATCAGAAATCCTTCTTGTGATTGGTGACAATTCATACCTGGGTTTCTGAATTATCATTAAATATATAAATATATCAAACGTTCAATGGATGCTCAGTGTAAGCTGGGCTTGTTTTGGCTTTGCCCTTCTCTTGCTGCCCACTTTACCCCCTCCTCCTTTTCCTTTTGCCCACCCTGTTCTCTCCCTCCCCACATTACCTACACAATTTTGATGTAAACTCAAGCACACAAAGTAGTACACACACACACACACACACACACAGAGGGAGGCAGTCCAGAACTTGTGAGGACCTGCCACTGCTGAGGAATGCAACAAGAGACTGAACCAAGAAGGCTATTCATTCAGAGCCCCCTTACATACACACGGACATACACACACACACACACACACAAACAACCAAAAGAAAACCTGAGTGGAATGTATTTGCATGTCACTGAGAGAAGAATCCACTGTGTGCCCATGGACACGGCTCTGTACATATATTAGCTCTCTCTCTCACTAACACACACACACACACACACACACACACACACACACACACACACACACACACACACACACACACACACACACACACATTATATATATATAATAGCTGACTGCTAATTGATCTGGCAGTCAGCCAGCCCCTCAAATTGAAAAGCCGACAGTCTCTGTCAATATGGCCATCACTGTCTCTCGCTCTCCATCAATGAGAAAACTGGCCATTAGTGGGCATGCACGTTCCATGGATGGATGTATGTGTGTGTGTGTGTATGTGTTAAAATGTCAACATTAATGGCATTAGTCCAGTTGTGTGTGTGTGTGTGTGTGCGTGTGTGTGTGGGTGTAGGTCTTACGATTGGCACAAACCCAGCTTTGTCTGTTTCAACGGTAAAAACTAACCTGACGAGTGTTCTTTGTGTTTTTAGTTCACATGATGCAACAGTTGCTATCTGCAGATGTTTAGTGTCCCACTGAGGCCGACAGTCAACAATGACCTGAACAAAGGTGAAGCACAAAGACGTGGGAAAATCTGCAGGTAAGCAATGTCAAGCAGTAAACAATTTCAGGAGTTATGACTGTCTTTGAGGTCTAAACCTCTTACCCTCAGTAACATGAATTTGTCCATCCATCTGTTCGTGTGCGTGTGTGTGTGTGTAAGAAAGAGAAAGGATGCCAACTCATTACCTAGCAGCCCAGTAAACAATGTCAAAGAGTTGCAGTTGTGTTAAGCACTGCCTAAATCTCAATTACTCTCAAGCTCCTCAGCTAGAGACACATGAATGGCTTTCTGCTGAGCTGGTCAATAAAACACTTCTCAAATCAAGCTGAAGTGTCACTAATAGGCAGTAAATTAACCACCTTTCATCTGAACTGTCCCCGAAATAAAATACTGCTAGTTTCTGCAGAGAATGTTTCAGGAGGGTTGAGTTCATTCCAACTCTGAGAGCGGAGAGGGGAACAGTATAATATCCTACTGATAAAACTACATCAAAAAATAATTAGGAATCAGTATCGTTAGCAAAAAAATGTCACTGTAATTTACATTTTAATATGATATGTGGTGAAACTGAAACTCTCCAATGCCCACGTTTCAGAGCTGCTTCTGCTAATTTGTATTTGCTGTTGCCGAGAAATGACAAGTGAGGAGAATAAAAACAAAGCCATCGTGTAACTTTTGTTAAATACATGATTTATGTGCATTGTTTGAGTTAAAAACTAAGCTTTTATCAATCAGAGTGACAGTACAGCAGCTGCCGAAAGGCAGTGCATTCTTTACTACATATCATACATATCAAAGCAGCCTTTACTCAAAAAGCTTCGCTCCCCTTGAGGTTATCAGGAAATGCTGGATTCGTGTCTGAACAGAAACTAAACTCCACTATGTTTCTTTTAGTATCAACAAAACAGATGATATTTCTTCTAGCAGGTGGTAGGAGTACAATGTGTAAATCATTGTTCACAGTGTGTGTGTTTCTGCATGTACATGGTCACATGAAAGTGTGTATCAGATATAAAGAAGACAGCAAACATAACATTTCTGTGCTCATCACCAAAAGTAAAGTAGCCATCATGGAAGTCACATTGTTGCTCCACATACCAACCCTGTGATCTCTATGATTACATTTCTTTTGCAAAATTCAAATATTTTCTTCTTAGTCATCTGAAGGCACGAGAAAAGGTAATCAGCCATGTCAGAGAAAAATACGATCAGCTACATAACATCCAAAAAGATAATGACCTGAAGTGGCTACTGCAGGACTAGAGCAGGATCAAAGACTCCTATGATAGGCAACCTTACTGTAATTAAAGAGAAATAATACTTGATGGGGTGATTGTGGCGTGTTTGATTGAGTTTCAGTTGTCAATATGAATATCAGAAGTACTCATGGCAGTGAATCAAGTAAAATGTAAATCAGTTTTTTGAGTATCAGTCAGATGATTTCAGTTGATATCAGATCAGTCTTACAATCATTGCTGAATTAAAGGAGTGAGTGAACTGCATCATCATATCTGACAGGAGACACTAGAAGAACAGTTCAGCATTTCAGGAAATACACTTTGCTGCCTAGAGTTAGATGCGAAGATCCATTTGACACCATTTTACTATCTATTAAATATAACAATAGCTGGTTAGTTTTGCATAGGTTAAGGGCTAATCTGGCTCTGTCCAAAGGTAAATCCGCCTTAAGTTACATTGAGACAAAAACAAAAACCAACATCTAGAAATGTCACAGGGGCAGTGACAGTCTGATGAGTCTGATGTGTGATGAGACTGTTTTTTCAAAAGCTGTTTGCAGACTAGCGGTTCATCTGGAGTCAGCTAGTCTGACTAAATCTGCCTCTTAGCACAGTTAATAAATCAACACATCTGTGGTAATGTGCTTAAAATGAACCTTAAAAATGCTGGTGGGCAGATTTTGTAACCGTTGGGTGGAGCCAGCCAGCCGTTCCCCTCTGTGTATTCACTAAACGCCTCATTATTTGGTTATGGTATTACTAAGGTTAAATTAATCATATGCATGGTTATCTTTGTCATAATCCTCTATGCATATATAACACTGGTATTTCTTTGGAAACTGAAGATGCAGAAACAACAGTAAATGCCACCTGGATCGCCAGTGTCTAGACAAACTTGCAGTAACAAGCTATAATAAGTTGGATATGGGTTTCTGGTTTCAAATTCCATGTAGTGCTTATCATTCAAAAACAGGAAAAGACAGGAAAATGGACAGTTTACAGAGTATTTTTATCATTTCAGCTGTAACAGATTGTATTTGAAAACTGATCAACATACCCAAAGTTTCCTGTGCCTGGACTTCACAGAAAACAGTTTGTGAAGCATTTGAATTGTTGAGTCGCAACTCATAAGCTTTTGAAATGTTACAAATATCTCTGAACTATCTGTGTTTTTTAATTGTCAAACAGGACTTGGAATTTAATTATGACTATATGAGTATATTGTATATAGGAGTATTATTAAGTATTATTATAATTCACGTTATTTGAAGACAATCCTTTTTCCATATTTGAATATTAGGAATAATTTCACTGTCACTGTCAAATCTGTCAAACACTGACCACCAGATGGTCATGCGACCTGTTAAAAGAATACTGTGGCCTTGTGCATTTGAATCAGCTGTCAAATTGTGGGAAACTATGCGAGCGATTGTTTCTCCCAGTTTAAATGATGAATGCTGACAAGGCTAACAAGACATTTCAGGGAACACTAACAAAGATAAATGCATAAAGTTTTTACACAGTGTCAAGTGTTTGGTGAAGAAAAATGACAGAGTAATACTCAGAATGTCCTTTCAGAGCTAATGGTGAATAAATTATATAATTGGTAAATGGGAGGCAGTTTGCCATTACATTTTGATTGAATTAAAAGTAAATTTATCTAAACCGTGCTGCACTGTCCAGTCATTCCAAGCCTGGACGTGACAGTAATGCCCAATCTGCTCCTTAAAATGTGTCCCACTGTCTGTATGTGTCATCGCTGTCCTTCAAGTCCAGTCTGTGTTTTCTGTGGTTCTTCAGTCCATGCAGCCCTTACAGTGACAGTTCTTCCCATAGAAATCTATCCAATCTGCATTGGTTTCTCCAGTGTTTCTTTAACTTGAAGTTGGACACCCAAAAAGGGGTCAATTTCCATATAGAGGCTACATTCACTCAGCTTGGGTCCCCCGTCTGAAGGAGTTTAATGTGGTGTACTGCATGTGGGCTGCAGAGAGCTGAAAGAACAAGGTGGATTTCTGTTTTCAAAGGAGATGAAACGTCCTTTTAGAGAGGTCAAGCCACCAGACCCAGACGGGATATCTTAGCAGAGAGGAAGGAGTGTAAGATGAAGACGATCGGCTTCGGACACGAGTGGAGGTCCAGTTGCTGGAGGAGAAATGGAAAACGACATAATTAAAAAGCAGGACAAAACTCAAAACATGACTGTGGTAAGAAGAAGAGTATCATTAAAAGATGATTAAACCAGACAGGATGACGTAAAGGAGGAAGGGGAGAGGAGGGAAGGAAAAGTAAAAGTATTTATAAAGCACATAAAACCATAAAAAAATATTTTAAAAACTAGAGGGTCAACACAGTTCCCCATGAGGTAAGGATTAGCTGGAGCTACACACACACACAAACACCACATAACTGAACAAAGCTCTGTTCATAACCTGAATCAACAGTAGGTGATTTCACCAGCTACTATGACTCACATCCTGTTCCTTCAGAGAGATGTACCCTATAAATTCACACTTGAAACAAGTGCTTAGTTGATCAGATTTAGTGCTGAGGAAGCTTTAGAGGCTACCTCACGTCAAGTAAACCAAGGCCAATGAAATATGAGTAGACCTGCACTTCATTACTGGTCCACAAAGATCTTGTGTTTCCAAAAAAATTAAATTCTCTGCAGTAGGTATAAATGAAGTGATTTCTTTTGCTGTTCTGGTGCAGTGGCTTTACATATGGCAGGTGTCAGCTGTTGATCCACCAGTGAATCAGTCCATACTGAATATAATTGATTATAGAACAACTGGATGGATTGGCAGTGAAATTTGGTACAGATGGCCATAGTAGCCAAAGGATGAAAGGATGACTTTTTTTGATCCATTGACTTTCCCTTTAAACACCAGCACAAGGTTGACATTTGTGATTCAGCTTTACAGGGTGAATTGCCATGACTTTTAGTACAGGTATCAGTACCTCTCGGGATGAATTGCTATAACCTTGATGATCCATCAACTTTTCATCCAGTGCGATTACGTTTGTGCTGAATAACTAGGTTTATGACCACAATATTTGAAAAAAAAAAAAAATAGTTGGACTTTGTGTTTAGTACTAATTACTAAATATTAACATGCTAACACGCTGATAAACATTGTACCTGTTAAACATCAGCATGTAAACATTGGCACTGTGAGCATGTTAGCATGCTGATGCAATCATTCAGCACAAAGCACCACTATGCCAGAGTACGGTAGATTTTTGTACAGCAGACTCTTAATATTTGTTTACTAAGCCACAGTCAATCAATGGTTTGGCCTCAGTCTATACATTATTTGCATAGGGGAGATAAACTGTCAATTGCTATGACAAAATTAGACATAAATAGTCCCTGCTAACTAATAACAGTATAGTCCACACTTTGAAAAACAGCCCAGCTTATTCCACTTTTAAAATGCTGAACTAATGAGCCATCAGCCACATGTGCAAGTGCAGTGGGATTTTTATAAAGCTGTGTCTGGGTTGGGTTTCAGAAATGCTACAAACACCAAAATCTGTTCTGGTAATGTAGCCAACAGAGGGTTTTGAATCAAAGCTCCAAAGTCTTTACTTATTTGCCTTCAACATTTGAACAGTCAAACGTGAGTGGTTTATGCAGAGCCGTATATGAATTGTTATACAGACAGTTTGAGGACAGAGAAAATGTCTCAGTTTCCAATTTATGAATCCCATAAGCCAGGAGCAAATATTTTACTTTTCACTGTCACTTTATTTCCCAGCATACAGTAAATGAATGAACGTGAATACAAGTGAATGATGAAACATCAATGATGTTTTCCTGGATGAAAGCAGTTTGTATAAGTGCCATGGGATGGTAGTAGAGCTCATCCTCCTGACACCAACATTGATATTCGTATCAGTGTTGTCAAATAAGATCCAAAAGGCTAAATACTTAAACTTTTAAAGCAGAAGTGAAGAATATTGTGTGGCTAGAGTGGTAGACTTTGTACTTGGTTGTTTTTAGGTAGACACATCAATTGATCAATTGATTACTTCTTGAGCTTAGCTGGACCTTCATACGGTGAGTGCTGAGTGGTATGAACAGATTAAAAGTCTTACAGTGAGTGACAGGCTATTTTTAATGAAAACTCCACTCTTACCTGGTAAGGCTGATGTATGAGCGGAGTTCATTTTATATCAGGAGTTACGTTGTTGTTATTTTTGTGCAGTAATTTACTTTCAGCTGCACCACCTTCACTCTGCTGCTCTCTCATACACTTGTATTTGTGTTTTGCTTCATTTCCCAGTAGGCCCTCTGAAACCCCCTGAGAGATGGTATGAACTTGTTCTATTTACTGTGAGTTGTACACGCCCATAGGAAAGTAAATGCTCAAAGAAGAACATCTCAACTCAGTGTAACCTGAAATGGAAAAGGATTGAGTAAAATTGTTTGGCTTGTGTTCAATCCAAATATTTTCTTTCAGAAGTTTCCCAAATGTGTAGGGGTGGGTGATTTTCAGTGGACCACAGCCACAGACAAAACTGAGCTACATTTCGTGTGTCCAAACATAAAAACAACTCACAATCTCCCCTTCCTTCCCTCCAAAGTCAAGGAAGAGCATTCGGACTCCATCATCTGAGGACATCTTTAGTTTTTCGTAGGGGTAGGAGAGGAGCACCTTGGGCTGTCTAGGTGTTTGAGCTCCTCTCTCCTCTCCGTTCTCCCTGTCTCCCAAAGTGGGGTCAGCCAGCACGGAGAAGCCCCGTTCGTAGTGAATCACCAGCCGGCACTCCTGACCCTGGTATAGACAACCTGGATGATAAATAGAAATGGTAATTTCATTTTTGATTGTTAGCTAGCAAGATGCTCATCCACAAATCATCGTGTTTTTCATTTTCCCTGCATTAATAACGTGTGGATGACAGAAATAAGAGTGAAACTGCAAGTCCGAATCATTATCCTGGTGCATGTACCAGAATAAGAATTACAATGTAAGGTACCAGTAAGACTCTAAATCACAGGTGTTTATGAAAGAAGCAGGACACACTGAAATGCATATGGTGGACAAAGAAGTATTTCCATCCTGTCCTTGGAAAACCCTCTCTCAGGATACATTTTCTATTGTCTAATGACTTAATGTCCTTCCAATAAAAGCCAACACTTGTCATTCAGTCTGATTAATGTGTTATCTTACTGGGTTGTACGTTTCTGCAAAGTGCTCTAAAGAGATAAATGACACTGACACAGTCTCTTTTTCAGTTAATTCAACAGACAATGACAGGTGATCATGTGGGTAGTGTTGTGGAGAAATTGCTAAGGTCAAAGGTCAATGGTGAGGTCAGGAAGGAAGAAAGTGTTCAGGAGCCTCTGATGTCTTATGCTGTATTATTTATTGACTCTTGATCAAGGACAGTTAGAGACACTCTCAAAGTTCTTCAGAAGTGCCCATCGGTCTCACATTCTGCCCAACTCATCCTGGTGGATCAACTTTAAACCCCAAGATAAATACTATACTCCCAGAATTAGTCAAAGAGAATGTTTTTACCCATGGAGGTGGTATTGTCAACACATTCTAGTCTGAAGACACAGATGTCTGTTTATGCAGATTGGACCGTCAACAGCAAGCCATCTATTAAGTCTAAGAAGGCAGCAACAGGCCTCTTCGACCCTGGCCACCACAGTGTTGAGATAGACCAGCACCTACTGTTCTCAATCAAAGCCAAACAACTAATACTGCTGAGGACCTCAAGGCCCACACGTGACCTCGTGTAACCAAAGGATAGAAAATTCCATAACAGTTAGAAAAGATGAAAAATGACATATTAAATAGTCGAACACAGTTCGGTGCCATAACTGTGTCCCTTTGCTCTGCATTAAAAGAAACAGGTCTTCTACTGTACCATCAACATCAATAACTTTTTGAGTTAATTAATTCGCCTGAAAGATAATTATGTTGAATATATGCAGTACACTGTACTATACTAATGCTTCCAATTAACTCAGTTTTATGGTTTTAAAATAGATTTAAAAACATTGACAATTATTGACTTTATTCTGGCTATATTTCAAACTGTTCAGAAAGCATTTACTCTGTCAGCTTATTAGGTGTGTTTATTAGGTTATAATAATGATACATTAATGATATTAAATCATGCAGGTTACATATAAATATATAAGGTTTTTTTGGTTAGACATTTTTAGAGCGTTGTTGGTTAAACATTAAGTGGTTTGTGTTGCTGTAGAATTGAGGTATTTCTAATTCAGGCCAAACTGTTTATATCAACAGAATATTGAAGACATGTCTAGCTATATATAGTTTTATTTAGAGGTGAACCCAATACAATTTTTTTATATTTATTTATATTCCCCTTTTTTAAATATATTGTAGAGTCTGATTGCCAACTGTGACAACTGATTTGCTGTGAATGTGTCAGTTATCTATCAAAGTCAGCCTCTTCACATGGCGACCAACCTGCTGAGACCGCGGCTTAATGGATCTGTTGCACAACATCTCTCCTGCTCTCTCTTCACAGCGTGCGTCTGACTGAAAGCTGAGTGCACTATCTCCATCTACTCCCCCAATTTACGCATCACTTTTCACTACTGTAATGTCAAAACCTGTCTTGTCTCCGCGCAGTGTGATACATCTGAATTCAATCTTATATTTCACACTGCTTGACAGCGGTGTTCCCTCACTCAGACTTGAGGGCTGCGTGCTGGATACTTCATTTACGGCATAACCTCCTCTCTCGTGATGACATCTGATCTACCGAGCGGCGTGTTTGTGTGATAGTGAGCCAGAAGAGAGTTGTTATCTTTCCATTGTTTGCCGACAGCCTGAGCAGGATGTGTGCGCATGTACAGGGAGGGGAGGAGTGTGTTTGCATGAGTGCACATATGACAGCGAGAGTGTGTGTAATGTGCGCTGGCAAGAAAAATGGGTGTGTTTATGTTTATGTAAAAGAGACATAGAGATTTATATATGAGTGTGTGTGTGTGTACAGAATACCTTTGCATGTGTGTTCACATATAATGTACGTATATGTGTTATTGCTCACTGTGGCCTGCTTCAGTCTCTTTTGTCCGACTGTCAACAGGCCCATTCTCTGATTACTTAACTGTGTCGTCAGTCAAACCACACTAATCACCCTATACACACCTAAATCCCTTCCTCGTTTAGCTCTTTATCTAAAGGCGATTATAAAACCAAGGTTGGCAGATGTGTACAAAGTAACACACACACACCAGACTATGGTCAAACTCAATATGCAAATAATTTTGTGAGTTAAATTCAGCCTGCATGGAGTAATCATGTCATAGAAACGCATGCTAAATAGATTTAGATTTCTTGTTATTCTTTACATTTTTGGTTATCGTGCACATTTGAAACATTTGTGAAAACCTTACATCATTTAGTCACTACGGTTCAGCATGGAGACAAAATAATTCCTGCAAGAAACAAGCACTCTCTCTCTGAATGACTTCACAATTACAAACACTGCTCCAAAGGTGGGTCGTATTAGGTTGACTGCCAATTAGCAGCAGTTGTCAGCTGTAAAAAAGAGGTACTTTATTATATGGGAGTTTACAATGCAACATGAGACAGGCAGCACTGCACTGATAACATAAAACTGCCGATGTATTCATTATGTCGAGGGGAGGCAGTCTCAAGAATTATAAATAGAGCTTTAATTCAGACAGCACTGAAATAATCAGCTGCTGGACTACCAGCTGACTAGTAAAGTCCAATCATATTCATACAGGTGTACAGAGCACCAATTATAATCATAATATAGAAATGTTTTTCTGCTGATGCTTTATGTAAGTTTGCTGTTACAAGTCTCTCTATGTGTTTTGACTTTTGACAATAATGGAATCTGCTGAGGAATGATTAAGGGTCGGTAGAATACTTGATCAGAACTACTTCTTATGATGTGCTGATCGCAGGGGAAATCAAAAGTTGTTTCGAACAGCTGTGCTCGAGGGTGGAGCAAAAAGCCAGTTACAGAAATGGTCAGACAGAGGCCCCGTCTTAATCCGACGTCTGAAAGCTGTGGGGGTAAGAGGTTTCCGAAGCTATCTGACCACCCAACGAGTGGTTCTGATTGAACATACTGGGCTCTTAATTCCCCCAGCAGAATCCTCGCTGCTGCTCAGATTTTCTTGGACCTCCCACGAAGAGCAGAGCCTTTCCCACCACACCTTACTGTAGAACTGTTTTTCTATAAAAAGATTTTTTCTTTTTGAAGAGTTACTGAATGAACTTTCTTTGTCCAACATAGATAGTGTTTATTGTTTGCGATGCAATGCTGACTTCAGACCACGTTGATTAAGTGAGCTGTTGGGACCAGTAAGAGTATTGTATTACAGTAATTTCTCCTTTCCTTATCAGCTGCGAAACACACTAAAACAACAGAGGTGTGTTGATTACAACTTCAGGAAGTAATCTTGATAAGAAGGATGCTGTAAATCAAATAGAAACATGAGGCACACACACACGCACACAGTCAAATATACATTGTAATATCCCTGGAACCCTGTAGACATCCAGTTCATGATGAAAAATGACTCTCATAATGCGTAATATCATTCTAATGATGTATAAACAATCTGGCAGGACAAACGTCTCCCTAATGGCACAGCAGTTGTAAATGGGGCAAAGAGTGCTGGGCTCTTTGTTGTCTTCAGGAGTGAAAATTAGATCTGAAACTCTACTCTTGTACCTGAGAGGCTTGATCTGTGGGGCAAGCAGGGTTTCCCACCAGAATACACACCCACACACACACACAGGCACACATGGAGAAAGGGGCTTTTCAAGCTGCAACAGAAGCCCTTCTTCTTTCTGCCTGATGGTGAAGTGGAAAAGACAGAGGGAAGGATGGAGGGGCAGAGAGTGATAACACTGAGAGACAGAGAGGAACTGAATGAGGGACAGCGAGAGACAGCGAGAGAGGAGGGAGACACTAACCATCACGCCAAGAGGAAACACTAAAAGGTTATTACAGGAGAGAAACTCTTTCTTTAATGGCTGTTTTAAACTCGCAAATGACATTAGCAGCAGGTACTTCATATTAGTACTAGTATTCATATAAAGTATGTCATATTTTGAAAATGCATCCCACTGTGTCTAAAATTCAAGTGTCACAGCAGGTTACCAGGTTAATTTTCCACAACAACTGAGATGGAATTGCTTTTTTAAGTCATTAAGCTGTTTACCTGTTCATTAAGGAGACCCGGTCGACCTCTGAGACAATTGAACAAATTTTTACAGCCGTCACCTTTGACAACAACATTAACAAAGAAGGCTGTGGGTGTGTGGAGAGAAGTGAGATTACTGACTTTAAACAGAATACATAAACATGAAGCTGGTCATAAAATAATGTTTTGAATATGTGATTCGGGGTGTATCCTTGACACTGGCTACAGCAGTGAAGAAAATAATGTATACACAAGGAGTAGCTGTTCTGGGACTTTCAAGCAGCTGGTTAATATAACTTATGATAAAAGCCATGCACACATCCCTCGTAAGACTACAACCAGTTTGATTTTTGTACATGTTAAAGACAGACATAACATTTAGTGGTGCTGGAAGTAGCACAGAGCTAACTGTTTCCCCCCTGTTTCCAGGGAAATCTAAGTTAACCAGCTGGTTGCTATAGCTTCAAATGTCACAGGCAGTCATTTAAAATGTGTATTTCCATGTATGATTAAACTGTTGGTAACTAGGCTAAGGTAATTGGCTGGAGTTTTTATATTTAGCATATAAAACATACATGATCATGGATATTTTCATCTAACTCTTTGCAAGAAGGAAAATTAAAACTTATTTCTCCATCTGCTAATGTAGATTATGTCACACAGACTACATGGACTCTGGTAATAGAGGAGATAGACTATGTGGTAGATATAAGCAGGATTTAAAACTACAAGCTGTGACTACATGATATGCAGTGCTTTATCCTGCTAACAGCTGAAAATATCAATATGAGCTCAGAAAAGTTTAAGTCACCTTGGACATCACAATAACAGAAATGACAGCAAGCCAAGCGCCTGTTAAAATTAATTTGAGAGCCGAACAAATTACTTTCCCCTTTAAAATCCATCTAAGAATGGCCTGCTGCCCAGTGATTGATAGAGAGTTGATCTATCTTCAAAGCAAATCTTTATCACAAGCCATGACAGTGAATAAACTATAACAATGATTTATCAGAATGCCACACAGATGAAAATCTGACAAGGTCAGTGCAACGACTCCTAAGGTGGCAACTGCTGAAAAATGAGTGAATGCACTTTGTATGCTTAATCACACTCCTTCTCAAGGAGTTGCAAATTATTTTCCTGCTTGCAGAATAAGAAACCGAGGGCTAACATCAATCTGTTTCAGTAAAGTTATGGGATCCATTTCAGATTCAATAGTAAGCAATAAATATTCAAAACCATCCTCATTTTTCATTCTTTTGCCCTACGGTGTCGCTGTGCTAAATCAGTATTACAGTACGGAATTATTTATTTTTCTAGTTTATACTTCATTAATCCTGTTCAAGTTCAATTAAATTCAATTAAACAAAGCTGCTGCTTTTAGCAAAGACATCTATAGCTTAACAAAGGGACAGTTTGTTGTTGGTCCACCACTTTAGTCCAAACTGAAGTCTCTCAAAAAAAACTAATTGATATGAAATGAAATGTTAGATGGACTTCTATTAAATTAGTTTAATATCCTTGATATCTTGTCTACTGTAGCACCATCATCAGGTTAAAATTTAAATTTGTACAATATGCCATGAGGCATTTGGCGTATACTTCCTAAACATTAGTATGTTGGCACTGTCATGTGTTATGTGAACATGTTACCAAGCTGGTGTGTACGGTGGCCGGGAACCCTGCAAACAAAAAGAAACGCCGCTGCAAATAAAAAAGAAACACTGCTGCAAATAAGAGAAACAGCACTGCAAATAAAAGATTGTTGTGAAGAATATTTTTTTTTGCAGCGCTGTTTCTCTTATTTGCAGCTGCGTTTCTTTTTGCTTGCAGCGTTTCTTTTATTTGCAGCATTGAGGGTTCCCGGCCATCGTAGGTGTGTAGCTAAAAGCACAGCTGAGCTGAAGGAGAGCTTCACAGAGCTGCTAGCATGGCTATAGATTAACAGTAGACAAGTTATTGTTATATTAACAATGGACTGAATGACAATGTGTATATGAATGCTGCCACTTGTAGTCACCTCAGGGTGTTGACAGAGCTCTGTGGATCATTTGAGTGTCTTTCAGCATATTTCTTTTGTTTTACATCCTGCAACCTTACTCTTTAAGTTCTCATCAGTGTTTTCTTACACCGCAGGTGTTTTCAGCTAAAATAAAACTCTAAACTTTTGGCCAGATACAAATAACAAAAGGTACCACACCAAAGGTATAGCACAAGTTAGAGAACAGTGACAGTGAGAAAAACAGAGCTAAAAGTAGTATGAACATTGAACTTATGACATTCATCAGGTGACCAAAACACAACTCCAAATAACGGCAATGCTGCTTTATGTATATTAATTGTTCACAATGTCAACACACATTGAAAAAAAGAGACATCCTGTCAGTGTTTTTGTGTTAATAGCTTACTCTTACTCTTCATGGCCTCTAAAAACAATAAATGAATGCAGAAAGGACCTGCACACCTGATTGAACAGGGTTAGTTTTCCAACAAATGTCACCTTGACAATAAGAATGATAAAGCTGTTGGGTTCACTGCCATATTCAAGCTACAGCACATCAATATTGAGCAGCTTGTTCCAGTCTAGACGGCATTTTGTCACGGGATTAGGTAAAACACACTTTTTAGCATTCACATTTGCCTGCTCACTACCATGACATGCAAAACGTGATTTTTATCAAACACCTTGGAGTTTTCAATTTAAATTGAGTACTGCAGACGCGAATGAAGGCTCGCCATGCCAATCACAGCGTAACATTTACACCCGTACTCATAGGTGAAGGCACCATTTAGGAGAGTTTCAACAATGTGATAAAGGCAGAAACAACACTGGCAACAAGGATGTAGTGTTGAGGTCGTGTATCTTTTGCAGCTAGATACACGCTGTCTCATATAAGACGCGAGTCTGAAGTGAGACTCAATTTGGCATGGATGGTTATCGTAGACGAAGAGAGGAGGGAGACCCAGGGGAGAAGTGCAGTTCCCAGGACAATTTGTGCTCACAGAAAGAGGGAGGCAAAGAGGGAGCGAGAGAGAGAGAGAGGGGGGTATTATGTTGGAATTCCCTTGACGGCTGAGACTCAATGCCAAACAGAACACACACACACACACTAGAATAGCATTCCTTTCTATAAATAGCAAGTGCTTTGTCTACATCTTCCATATGGCTGTCAAATTATATCACAAACCCTCTTCTATATGAGTATATGAGTGGACATGGGAGTGTGTATTTGTGGATGTACTGATGCGTTTTGCTTTACGCACAGCATTTTAACTTTATTTTAGGCTTGCGAGACCCCAGGCAGTAGTTATCCTTGCTGTCTCTGTGCTTATGTTTTGCTGCAGTATGCCTAAACACGTCTGAGGAAGCATCGCAGAATCCAGCACAGTGACCTGTGCTGCTTACTTTGTGTTTGTGCGTTTAAGTGCATCAGTACTCACTTGTGGTGACTTCTCTGATCATCTCAGCTGAAGCGTGACATCCGTTGACTATGTGTCTGGTCCACATGGACAGATCCTTGGTGGTCTCAGCCCGAAACAGGTGAGTCTCGATGCCGAGTCGCGTGCCAGTCCTTGTGGCAAAAAACAACTCTGTGCCAGAGTGAGGTGACCCTCGGTCAGGGCCAGAGTGGACGAGACTGGATAAACACAAACACACATAAAATGTCAAATAGTATGGGGAAGAGGGGAAACATTTTTGTCACTGTAAAGGAAATTTTTCCCAGCCACAGGTTCCTAATTTCTTGTTTTTTTCCCCTCCCCCTCTACATATATTTAGCATGTTGTTACACACAGCAACAACAAAACTCAAAAAGCCACTTACGTGATGGTACACTTGTTGTTAAAAAGCCTCACAATACAATAAGTCATATTTGATATGTGCAAAAATCACAGTTGTGCAACGCTACACCTGTCAGTGATGATAAAGGTAAAGCTCATTATAAAAGGAAAACAAACTGGAAGATGCATAAAAGACAAAGTTGCTTTTGAACCTCAGGAGTCATTGTAAAATAAAATAGTAGAGGTTGCTGTATAATGTTTACCATATTCAGCGCTGTGGTTTAGCATTTTAAGATGCGTTAAAATGTAGCATTGTCTGAAATTTTATACATATCGATGTCATTATTAGTTTTAAAATCCTATTACTGCCTTTACTCCTGTATTTAAAGGATATCAAGGCTCCCCTCTCTCTTTCACTCTAGTTTTGAGCGTGGCAATTAACACCACATCTCAACCCACATTCTAAAACTAAGTGACCAACCAGCAGTCTCCAGATATATTCTTAAATATTTTATGGTATAAGTGTACAGTGTATGTTTGAGATGTTTGTACCCACCGTGTTGCTAAAAGTGGATAAGTGTGTGCAGGGCTGTGCCAGGCCTCCTTGCCTCGCGGTAGACTGTCATACAACAGCAGGTCTTTTTCCGTCACCACCACCAGCACCGGCTTCCAGCTCTGCTTCTCACTCTCTGTCTGCAGCACAAACAATATATAAATATTGTATATCCGTCCATTTTCTGTACCCTCTTATCCTCTGCAGGGTCAGGGGGGGGATTGCTACATTCGAAAGAAAATATAATACTGAAATCTTCCTCAGATTTGTAGTTGGTATTTCATCAGTATTATCAATGGTTGTGTGCCAGTGAGTTGCTTTATGGGACTAATGTTGTGTCAGAGAGAGAGATGATTTGTGTGGTTAATATGTAAAAGACTGTGTACTCAGCAGTGGGTGTCGACCGGTATTCAACTCTCAATTAAATCCAAGACTTGGAAGCAAACATTGTTTTTCTCAACCGATCTCTCTGTCATATTTATATATTAAATATTTTAAAAATGATCTAACTTGAGCTGGGTACCTTAGCTAAAAATACAGGTGTCTGATGTGTCGATACAGTTATGCTTTCCATGCATTTGATTTGTGGCGCCCCCTTGCCCACCCATCCTTCATAACAAGCAAGCCACTCGCTTTCCCTTCAGAACAGACACTCTTTCCTTAGAGCTGGCACACACACACACACACACACACACACACACACACACACACACACACACACACACACACACACACACACACACACACACACACACACACACACACACACACACACACACACACACACACACACACACAGCCCAGTATTTCATTTTACAATGCTCCATAACTATTCTCATTATGAGAGCTTATCTGCAGCCCAGCCATGGAATCCTAAGCTGCTCTTTGAAGTTCTGCCCCAGCCAATCATATCGTGGGATTTAGAGGGTCGTGGGTCAACCTTTTAACATAATGAGAATATGTTGCTAAGTAACAGTATTGTACTCCATTTGAAGGATCAAATATCGGCAAATTCATGAGGACTGAATTAGGCAGGTATGAATGTATGTGTGTGGATATGCTTGCACAGGTGTGTGCATCTGCGTGTGAAAGAGACAGTGAAGCTTTATCTGTGTGAGTGTGTGTGTGTTTGTATGAATTTCAAAGCTACATGAATGTATATGTGTACAGAAGAGATATGCACAATACCAAAATGTGCCCACACACACACACAATTGTAACTCTATACTGTTTACCTGATCTCATAGCTCATACCTTAACACTCACAGCTACATACCAAACCCCAAACCAGTCCTAAACTAAACCAAATTCAAACCCCCCTTACTCCACATCCAGGGACCTCTGTTTGAACATCTCTGTAATATCTGGAAACTGACAATCAGATATTCACACCCGTATCATGTAAGTAGAGCTTCAACTTCTCTCTCAAGCTCTCTTTTTTTCCCATCCAAACTACTAATTGAAAAAAATACTAAAAAAACTAAAAATATACAGTTTAATCAATCAATTAGTAAAAGCCAACCATAAGAGATGCACCTAAAAACAAGACATGAAATCTGTTCGAACGTAACATAAAATACAAATAAAATAAAATACAAATAAGATTTTTCATTTTCTGAAAATGTCCACACTTTAAGGGGTAAAGCTGAAATTGTTGCTGACAAAGACGTACATGCACATACACCTACAAATTGTAGTCCCAAAATGGTCATAAGAAAGAAGAAACCCCATTAAAAATGTGAGAAATCTGGAAGCATGGGTGACACACACACACACCTACCTTCCCTGCCAGCCATCCCAGGTGTCGTATCTCTTTGCTGCCAGCTACCCCCGTCCTGGCTGTGTTCTGGATGACCTCTGCCAGCGCCCGCTGTTGAGAGGATGACAGTTTTTAGAATAGATGCTCATTCAGGACACATTAGATTCAAAGTAGCTCAGAGGAGCGGAATCATCGCCTCAGTATGTGATCACTTAAATATCTCATTCTGATTGTCACATTGATGGAAATGACCTGTAAAATCATTGAAAATCAAAACACAGACCTGTGCCAGTGTCGATGTGACAGAGTGCATGGCAGAGAACCAGGACAGGGCAGATGGTTGGTCTGGGCACCGCAGCACCACGGTGTGCCTGGCATCAGGAGAGTGCAGCTCCAGTTGTCTGGACGAGGAAATAAAAGTTAAAACAGCTTTAACCTCTCTGTTACTGGATGGGTTCTTAAACTTTTATAGTTCACAACCGTTGATTAAATTTCTTTTGGAATATTGAAAATATATTGCTAGCCATGTCAGGCAGTCCCAATTTGACAATTTAATCTTAACTCAGTTTTAGAAACCAAATGTTATCCATTTAGATTTCAGCTTCAACAGATGCTCGTTTGTCTTATCCACTTGAAAACGGGCACTCGGTCACAATGATAAAATTAAGTGCACATTTTAGATATTCAAAACAGGAAAAAGGCATTGCTCATGCATCCTCTGTGGGCCATATGACACAATGCTGTCTCCTACTAAATTTCCGTAAGTAATCTCCTTATATCATAGGGGAGTATTTCAGACCGCGAGAGAAATGAATCTGTAGGCTGATTCCCTATGTCACTGAACGGCTGTTTGATTGTGAGTTCAGTGAATATAAATTATAAAATGGTACGCTGCAGCTTTTACAGTACAAAGCACTGTTCCCTCATAATGCCACATCAATACAGTTGGTGGTCATTTCTGTGGAGTATAACCAGCAATAAAAACACTAAACCTGTATAACAGGCATGCTGAAGCAAAAGTAAACTGTGGTTGTTCTTGAGGAAGAAAAAAAAGTAAGAGTTTAGGATGCAAAGTAACTTTGACACACAACAAATATTTAAGTATGGTTGACTCAGAGGTTTAGAGGACAAGGCATGGTAAACAGTTCTTCAGTGTGTGCTCATGCTGAGATCTGTCCATGTTTGAAGAGTATGGACTTGTCCCAAGAGGTTTGAGCAGAGGAAAAGCACAAAATATCGCAACTGAACTCATCACACACAATTTAATGTTACTTCTGTGATCTAGTCTAACCAGTATTTGTAGTAAAACCTTTAAGTTAAGGGCAGAAAATGTTAGACTTCAGAATATATGGAACCATTGTATAGTGAATGAAATTGAGAAACAGTGCACCCATTTTCTGGGAGTACAGATATGGTGTCCACAACGTACTGTAAATGGAAACATCTTCTTGATTCGTTACCACCAACTCTGAAACAATCCAGCACTTTTGTTAACAGCACTCCACTGTCCAGTACGCTCCGTGGTTTAAAATAGAAACTACTCTAGAACCAGGGTGGTTTCAACTCTGCAAACATGCTTTCTTTGCAGCTTTCTTTATTCATACAGTACACACTTGGGACCTGGAAAAGCCCCGGTGAATGTGATGAATCTGCTCTTCCATCAAACCCTCAGAGGAGAGAGAGGCCGGCTAGATCAGCTCCAGGTGTTCTCTGGGTTAAAAATACCACAACTGCTGCCTGTAAAAGGCAAGTTGATTAAGGACAGGCCAGGGGAGAGCAGAGGGGGGAGGAAGAAGGAGTGCAGGGTGACTCCAGGGCCAGATGTGAGTTTGGTGGAGGAGTTTCTTTAAGGATGTGTGTTTTAGCAACTTGACTCTCATGAGTTACATTAGACCTAAAAAAAGGCTTACCTTCCATTTCCTGGGCAAAATGTGCAGCAGCTTTGAGCTAAATTACTCATCTCCTGCATGTGTGACACAATGCATGCAAAGTGGGGGACCACTGGGAGTTCAGCACATGAACTGGATGACTGGTATATTGGCTTGAATGTATGGAATTATTTAAGTCCGGTCCTGCTTGAATGAGGATCAATCCCTTACTTGATCAAAGGGTAGTTCCTCTTCCTGTTCTCAGGATTATCATTATATCACATATACATTAAAGCTTTGTAGTACTGTTCCAGCATACAGATGTCATCATTGATAGACTAAAAGCAACATTTTAATGTCAAAATGTCTGTTTTAAAGCAATAACACGTGAAAATATTGTTAAGATACAGACCATTTTCAGATAACAAAAACAAAATATAGACCCATTGAAACTGAGCTATTAAATGTGAGTCACAGATGACCTTTGAGAAAAATACACATGATTTGATTTCACGATTAATTAATTTAATTGTTGGCTTTGGCCCAGTAATGGTTCCTCTGCATGAATCCAGAAGATGACTCAACATGGAATAATTGTTGCTGGCCACATACGCTTCAAGAGGAGTTTAAATCTTAAGACTTAAGAAAACAAGTCATGTCACGTTTAAAGAATGGCAGCATTGTTTTTGGACATTTAGCTTTAATGTTAACACGTTCTCCTACATTTAATACTGCATGCTGCTCTTCAGTCAGTCTGCTCTGATTCAAAATGGACGTTTTTGTGTTTGATTAAGCCAATTAGTGCATGGCCCGCTTTGTTAGGTTTTACAGATTTTTGCACGTCCCATCTTTCTCTTAATTTTAAGAATATTTCTGCAACACAGCTGAATTGTAAACTGCCATTTCAGCATGAAAACTTGAAAAAGGCGTGCAGAAGGTGTCTATGTTTCAATACACACAGTCTTCAGTACAGACATAAATGCACACATGTTTTGAAAATGCTATCTTGGACCTTGTTTCTCTCTATGGGACTAGATATTGATCTGTTGTGAGGACCTGCTGTATTTTCTTTGGTCTCTCTGTAAATGCTGACCCTCAAAAAAACATTGAATTCCCAAATGAACACAGAGTACAGCTGACCAATTCTCAATGCGCTTTTGCTGTGATATTACTACAAACCCTGATCTCACTACCTCTCTCTCTACATTACAATGCTTTTCTACAGATGATCGCAACACATTTCTTACCCGTTTTGTTGATAAGGTAATGGCTATTAGAGTCTAGTGTCCATTTTTGGACCTGGCTACCAAACTCTAGCACTTCTCACTCCTACTGTCCTTTTGATGTAATGGATGTGAGTACAAAAATAAAGTTATCTTCTAGCTCCCTGGATATAATACCGCCTATTATTATTATTATTATTATTTAAAGTCTTGTCAGTTGTTGGCTGTATCAGTTATTGTTCCTTGTCTACAGAATGTGTTCACTTCTATTTTTTGAGCATGCCACTATCCAGCCAATATGAAAGAAAAATAACTTAGATCATGTTCCCATTTCTTAAAAAAAAAAAAAAAAAAAAAAAAAAAAAAAGACAAAAGGTTGTGGCAAATTAAATGACTGCTGCATTTGAGAGAAACAATATTTACATTTCAGTCAGGGTTTTGGACAAAGCTCTACTATTTCTCTGTACTGCTTTTCTGAGGGTTTCTAATGATATTTTCTCATGCTCTGATGTGTGTGGTTGTTCTGTGTTAGTACCTCTTGTTAGTACCCCACCACATCCTGATCACAAGGTCATGGGCGCCTGCTATTTTCTTTTTATTTGCTGCCCTTGGGACAGATTATAAACAGATTTGATATTGCATATCATTTATTTGCAGATGATATTCTACTCCACCTCTCTCATTGAAACCTAGGGAGGCTTTTAGGTTATCTGAGCTCCTATACTGCCTTAACAATATCAGGGACTATACGGCAGAATTTTTGTTTACATTTTTTACAGACCCTGATAGGCCCCTATAATCATGAAATGTATCAATCCCCTTTCCTCTAATGCCCACTCTAACCCGTGTCATTTAGTGGTAATATTTGATCAGTTCTTCATCATTTGACCAGATTTTAACTTAGAAATTGAACTTTCAAGTGCTGAACTAGTAATTCTTGTACAGGCCTTTATCTTACAGTGACTATTGTCACACACATTACTTCTCACTTAGTATGTCTGCTCTTTATCATCTACAGACAATCCAGGATGCCGTTACATGACTACTTACTGGGTAAAATATATGGTTTCACATTATCCTTTAATGGCTGTTGTACAATCCAGTTTACAGTGTACAGACTGTGGCAACAAAGTTCCTTGAAAGGACAATAAAGAATATATCTATCCACCTACAGAGCACTGCCTTCACCGCTGAACTACTTCACCAGTACTCATCAGCTCGCTCTCTCAGGTCAAATGTTTTAAATTTGCTGTCTGTCCCAAACACCACCCTTGAGTTTTTGAAGCTGTAGCCACAAAACTTTAGAACTCTCTGTCCGGACCCTTTTGCTTTGCTGATTCTGCAGATTTTCTTTTAAAGAGTGGCTAAATCAAACCTGTTTAAAGCAGGTGTTTGGAAACCTGTATGCACAAGGTCTGCAGCTTATATATTCATCCTGTTATGATTGTGTAGACTTAAAATGGGTTGTATTTGAAAAAAGAAAAGAAGAAAAATTGAAACGTTGAGAAAGAGTGTTAGTCTTTAAATCATTTCAAAAACGTGTCAAGGTTAAACAAAAGTACTGTAGAAAACTGCCATACTGTGAGGAATCATGCTGGTTCTGCCAGGAGTCATCTCACAGCCATATGTTTTTTTTTTTTGTGGATATCCAAGTCTCACAGATTACTAGTGAAAGGTAAAAGAGTCCATCCATTAAAGGCGCTAATTCCTTTTCTCCCTTTTCCTCCCTTGTCCCCTTGTATTCTTCTCTTTTTTTCTAATCTTCTTTCATCTCCCCTTTCCGGTGCACTTTCTTTCATTTCCTTCCTTCTCCTCAACCTCCCTTCCTCTTATCCCATCTCTCCACACCCTCTCATAACATTTCGAATCCACACTGATCCACAATGATAAGTCTATCTTTTTTTTTTTTTTTTAATTTAAACTGACAGAAAGTTGTCCTGTACAGTAAGGTGAGAAAAATGACTCCAGAGTGTTACATGGTTGGTAGAGATAAATCAATTCTTATTTCTTCTCCCTCCTCCATTCCCTCACTTCTCTTTCCTTGCCTTTTATCATCTTTTTTCATCATTGTACGTGCCACGCCTTTCCTCATATCTCCCTCCCCGTCAGTCCTCTGAGGCATACACACAGTTTAAACAACATCTGTTGAAATGAACAGAGAAGCCCTTAGAGGGATGCAACATTGCACTGAGTCTAGTAAAAAAAAAAAAAAAGATAAGACAGATTTCCCTGTCACTTAATATAAAACCTCTTAAAACATTTCAGCTCTGGACCCAAAATAGGAAAAAATAGAGAGCATGCTTAGTGTTAGAAGTGAAATAGTCAACTTTCCAGTATAAATGTAAGTTTCATGGATGACGGGCCACACTTACAGTAAACTTAGGGTGTCATTCCATTTAAACATTTACTAGATATTTACTGGTAAGTCGAAGGGGAATTTGTTCTGGCTGTGAGGATAAGGAAAGAGCTTCATAAAAAACATGCTGGTCAAGGTAAATTTGGCCATGGACTTTATCTGTACCTGTTAATTCGTCCTCCAGCTCTATCAAGCTGCAAAACACTGTCTTATCTGTGTAAAACAAAAACTCTCTCTGTGTCACCAGATGAGATATTGACCCCAAGTCCTTGTGTAACTGACTGACCAATAAAGTCAAAGTTATAGCCAATAAAGTGAATATTCAACCCTACTGTGCCCTTACAAGCTTTAATACATCAACCAAGATTCATGAAAGAGCAGCTTAAACTTACACCAGGTCTATTTTGAATTATATAATAAAGTGACGTTGCATACAACAGGTGACCGTACCCAGAGTACAAAGTTAGATAGTGCTAGAACAGACATACAGCGCACAGAGTGGGAATGACAGGGACACTATTTACCCAAGTACAAGTAAATGTAGCGTCATGTTTTAAACCTGTTATTTGCTTAAACTAAGTAGAAAAATCTGTTGAACACAGATTCATATCTAGAAAAAAATATTTGCTCACTAGTGTCTGTAAAAGCTTTGAATATAGAAAAACATGTCAAGCATAAAAATATGTAAAAATGTCTCTTTCCAGATCAGTTTTACAAGCCTGTTTCTACCAGAAGGCCTTTCTATTTTATTTTTTTTAGATTCAAGATGAATATGACAATAGGGAGATTATGAGGAGGTGATTATCTAAAGCCACTTGATGAAAAAACACTGAAGATAAGTAGACTAGTGGACAGGATAGAAACTTTGTTTGGGAAAATGCATTACAGTCGTCCCTCGATATATCACGGGTCACTTTTCGCGGACTCGCTGTTTAGCAGGATTTTTTTAGTGTAATTTTGCATGCTTTTTTTTACAGTGTACTGTACAGTATAAATGCGCATTATGTTCTGCGTCCTAAATTGGCTAAGGGAGAACTGCACATGTGTTCTGCGTCCTGATTAACTAAGGGAGTTCTGTACAAAATGCAGTGTGAAAATGTGTATAAAAGTGTGTGGTTAGGGGTTTTACGGCATTGAAACGTGTATAATAATTGTAAAACTCACTTCGCAGATTTTGTTTATTGCGGGTTATTTTTAGAATGCTATCCCCCGCGATAAACGAGGGACCACTGAAATACAGTATCAACTGAATATTGAGGGCCTTAAGTTGGGTCCTGCTTTATCACCCGATCTTGATGTCCTGTCTTCAAGCTAGTCAAAATGTAGGTTAAGAAACAGTTAGAACATTTTGAACTACTGCTTAGAAGAGCCCATCTCATATCTGTGCAGTAAGTGTAAAGAGATCTAAGGCAACTAGAAACTTTAAGACATCATTCTTTCAGCTGCTATGATGTAACATTATGCATATCGCTCACTTACCTAAATCACTCTGTAAATTTCATACTGTAAGCTATTTTTCTGTAATATATGACCCCAGGACTAGCGACCTGTCCAAGGTGTACCCCGCCTCTCACCCCACTTCAGCTGAACTTGGATGGATGCATATGACCTCTGCTTTGCTATGCTCTATGATTATGTAACTGTGGGAGTGAGGGAACAGGGGGTTAATGGGGCTTTTGCTGGCCTATGTTCGTGTCTTACTTTCTGATTTTTCGGCTACAAGTTGTTGAGTTGCGTTACATTTTTTATGAAGTCAAATCCAAAGCAGTGTGACTCTACAAAATATACGAGAAGTGATCACACGCTGATCCTGCCAGTAGCTGAGCAAAAAGATGCTTTGTCAAAAATGATCTATAATACATAGTGTGAGCAGGGTCTTAGATCCTGGTCAGCATTTCAGCAGTTTTTAAAAACCTACACCTCAAACCTGAAGTCATGATGGTGTTCATACTGCCAGAGGAAAAGCACAGTGCCTCATGGACACAATCTCTGACAATAACTGGACACTTTCCCAGCAAGGAATGCATTTCCCTGTCAAGAATGCACTTTGTTATTTTGTGGGAGATTTTCATGCAAAGAACCATCTGTTCCGCCCATGTAAGATGTTCTTATTTTTGATTTTGTTTACACGTGTATGTGTGCGTTAGCATTTACATTTCACCGCTCCAGTGGTGTTGAGCCGACTAACAATGTCTATACAGACGGAGGAACTTTGAAGTCACTGCTCACTGTTACCACTTGACTTTGATGTTGCCTCCATCGTCTGAAGCTTTGAAGTTTAGCGAGGTTCAACTATCTCACACTTCTAAAAATCATACATATGCAGAGAGGAACACACATGTGTGGAGGGACAGAAGCTGTGGTGGGAGAAGAGAAAAAAAAAAATCAAGAGAGACAATAATGGGAAGAGGATGGAGATACAAGGCGAGAATTCATTCAGACACAGGGAGGCGGATAACAGAGGGAGCCGGGAACACGGAGAGATCATGAAAGAAAAGAAGAGGAGAGAGTAAGGCGAGAAGATAAAAGGGACAGAAAAACACAAACAAGTAAGGAAGCGGGAAAAACATGAGACAGCAGTGACGACGAGAAAAAAAGACGAGTGGGAAGAGGAGCAAAATGGCAAGAGCGAAACACAGAGGGGGAGACAAAAAGAACAGAAAGCGTACGTTCACAGACTGTGACACCAGAAAAGTAAAAATCGCTTTTTGCCCCCATGCTGTTTGATTGGGCCATTGTCATATTACCAAGCAATTAACTTGACAACACCTCCTAACAGACCACCCCCCGCTGACTGAGAATTATCTGTGCACTACTTCAAACATCTGTCTTTAAGAAAAACTGAAAACGGCCTAAAAATAAGCCTGAAAAAAAAAAACATTAGTGGGTAATCCCTTCAGGATAGCAGAAAAAGACTGCAGACATGCTTTCAGACTGAGCCGTGGATCAGAGAGGAATTGGTTAACCTTTCGTTGATTAAGCGAAAACATCTTTTGGGTGTTTTAAAGTTAAACTTTCAGACCATTTCAACAGAAAAGTCATGAAGCAAAGCCTGTGAGATAGTTTGGGCAGTCAACTCGAGTTCACCAGTACACATGACATACACGGTCTTCCACGTGCATGCAGTGTAGTAATCGTTTTAGACATACAGTGGTCCCTCGTTTATCGCGGGGGATACGTTCTAAAAATAACCCGCAATAAACGAAATCCGCGAGGTAAGTTTTATAATTATTATACATGTTTTAAGGCCGTAAAACCCCTAACCACACACTTGTATACACCTTTTTACACGCATTTTGTACAGTACTCCCTTAGTTAATCAGGACGCAGAACACACGTGCGGTTCTCCCTTAGCCAATTTAGGACGCAGAACACAATGCGCGTTCATACTGTACAGTACGCTGTAAAAAAAGCATGCAAAATTACACTGAAAAAAACCCGCGAAACAGCAAATCCGCGAAAAGTGAACCGCGATATAGCGAGGGACCACTGTATTTCAGCAAGCCTCTCTGTGTGACACAAGTAATGATGTAATTGTTAGATTAGCGCAAGCATTTCTATGGCTGTGGTTGCGTGATATTTGAGACTCTGTGCTGCAAAAAGACGTACTGTCAACTTGTGTTCTACATACACTGATAAATGTTCAGAGACCAAAATAAGCCACCACAGTGTTGGCTATGTTGGCTTTTGTTGACCGTGGCTGTACCTTGACAATATAGCATTTAGAACGACAAGAATTATACAAAAAATGTTCTAATGTTCTATATTTTTCTTTCTGTCCTTAACAGAGATGTATAGTAACGAAGTGGAACTACTTGAGTACTGTACTTAAGTACTAAAATGCAGTATCTGTACTTTTTTGGAGTATTATTTTTTTCCCCCTAACTTCCACTTTTACTGCACTACATATTTTTGATGAATTTAATACTTTTACTCGGATACATTTTTCATGTGCTGAATCGTTACTCGTTACTATTGCAGCGTCCAGCCGGACACGTGATGAATGACGAGGCGATATTGAACAAACTGCATTTATTGCTGAACGGTTTGGTTCCAGGACTCGGTGACTGTCGGCCAAGACCACGCCAAAAAACCAACAGAACAGTCCCGGTCTCACATCAACCTCGCTCGTGTGCCGAACGTCATACACCTGACTCACCCAGGTGCGCTCTCTCACCTGCTGCCCCGCCCCCTCGCTCTGCCATTCATTCAGACACATTCACAGACCATGGGAAATCACAGAACTCTACCATGAACATTGTAACACTGTAACATTAGAAGTTGTTCTTACTTGAGTAGCAATTTTTCTTACATACTTCTACTTCCACTACTTAGGTACAAAACATTTTGAATACTTTAGTACTTTACAAGTATGGTGTTTAAAGAACACTTCAACTTCTACTCAAGTCAGTTTTTTGATATAGCACTTGTACTTCTACTCCACTCCGTTACTCCAGTACTTATACATCTCTGGTCCTTAAATCTTAGAGAAATACCAAAGCCAACAACCTGTTAGTCCATCTCAGTATGACCTTCCTAACCCTTTCTGTAGCACTCAACCTCCAAGCCCTGTTCCTACTAAAGGTGTAAAGATGGGAGTTGGTTAACTTAACTCTGTAAACAGCCTACGGCTCAAGACTGAGGATACGTATGTATACATGGATACGTGAGTGTATGTGTCAGCTACCTGTTCTCAGGGTCTGGTGTGGTCATGGCTCGAGTTACGTAACACATCTTGAGCAGTATGCATCTTCTGTCCCCCTGCAAAGACAGCGAGGGCTGGGTAGGGGAGCTTGGAGAGTCACATAAGGAGGTGGTGGTGGTGGAACCGAGACGGGGAGACTCAGGTGGGGGGGTTTCCCAGCCGATCTCTGACACGGGGGAACCCTTTTTGACGTACGGTGTGGCTTCACGCATGTACTTCACTGGGCAGAAAGGGAAGAGAAAGATTTCTGATCAGACATAGTAAAGAAAGTTGAACATGTAGGAAGCACATTCAGAGACATAATGTTCTAAAGATACTTTTGGTCAAGGATGGGGGGTTTATTTCAGTAAATGAATTGGCAATATGAAAGTATGAAGCATCAAGCAGTTATATTTATACAAAACTTTCCCTCAGCCTAATATTTGTGAGGTACACACATATGACTGATTTTTTCAAACAAGGAAAATGTGTGCTTAATTGTGTATTCATACTCATACTGCAAAAATAACATTTATAGAATTTAAACTGCACCAAGGCCAACCTAAACTGAACACTGGAGTCTCTGAGGCATTAGCATTGTATTAACATCATTTAACACAGAGGCTAATTTAAATCTGAGTACATTTTACTATATGTTTGACCTTGTAGTCATCTTTTGATGTGAATCTCACAGTAGGAGCTTTTCAGAGGCAATAAATCAGGTCAGAGGAAGGATGTGAGGAAGCCACAGATGTTTACATACAGAGCATACATAGAAACTATTCAAATATGGTTGCACTGGGGCATTTAGCAAGAATTAGACTTGAGGCAGCAGATAAAAAGGTAATTCTTATCTCTACATTAATGATTCAGCACAAGTGCAAAGATGAGTGGGTGCCCTGGAAACTTGTTGGTATATTTTTGTCTTTAGTAACAAATGTTCTAACTGTCTGATTGTTGTTCAATCATTGAAGAGTGTGCAAATAAAAAAATGTAAGCAATCACGCTGTAAATCGCACTGATGAATCACACCTTGTGTCTGCTGCTACAGGCAGTATCAAGAGAGTCATGGTTCCGAAAACACCGAGCCTACCAACACAGCCTCTAATATTTCCTGATAGGACAGGGAACAAAAAAGCTTTTCTTGTAAATGTCAATCTCCAAATCACTGGAGTCTTGATAACTATTTTAAATTCATCATGTTGAAGTTGTGAGAAGGGAGAGAGAGACAGGACATATGTTTCAGTGAAAGACAGGAATAGAGAAGCAGAGATAAAGTGGGGGCCCAGTATAATCTCTATGTTCTCAATGTTCTGAATCGTTGGTACGCACTGGATGTTTTAATTGGCATATCCCACCGTACGAGCCACACATAATTGGAATATGGCTGGTGGCATTTGTAATCCAGCATGTGAACTGCTCTTAGGAGAAGCACTATAGACCCTTATGAGAATATGTAACAAGCCTAACCCACCAACCTTGGAGAGATGACACAGGCTTAGAGGCTGACACATAACACAGAGAAGACGAGGGTGATGTGAGAGTGTCCTCAATGGATCGACAGTGGCGACGTGATCCAACTGCACAGCATATAACCCACACAGTCAGTTCAGATTAAAGGACTGAAAAAGGGCTTATCGCTTTGTTTAAAACGCATAACAAGCAACAGCGCGATGCGAATTCAATGGACTGAAAAGATCGAATCTGTCGCAGTTGGATCATGACAACTTTGTCTGGTTTGTGTTGGTTAGGAGCATTTACGAGACTAAAGTGACACAAAGGCACATGTGCTGTAGGATTTACATTTAGGAAGGAAAATACACAGGTTTCAAATTTGAGATTGACTAATGCAAGAACACACAAACACACAGTGACTGTCTCTGTCCTCTGTGCTGCAAAGCATGAGGAAGCTGTAAAGGAACACACCTTAGACACACAAAACGTGTGTGTATAGTGATGATCCAGCATTACTGCTGGTTTAACCAACAGACAGACAGACAAATGCACTAGTTAGAAAACACGATGGACCTTACCCCACTATCAGAAAGTTAATTAAAAAATATTAACAGTGAGTGTTGGAATATAATAATACATGATACAAACTTATGAGTACAACACGTCCACCTAATGCTGTGGGGATGCTAACAATGGAAATCTGACACTGGATTATAACTTCAAACTCCCCAGAACTTCCATTAATCTCTTGCATCAACATCTGGTTTTAGACTTTACAGTGCTTCAGTTCTTACTCACTTAGGACTGTGATGAAGAAATAGAATGGAAACTAACACTCAAGTAAATTGATATTTCAATCACGATCTAACTGTTAGAAATTTCTGTAACTGAATAGTTCTTTATCTTTATGGTCGAAAATGTGAAGATTTTATGCTTTTCTCTGCTTTATATAACTGTAAATGAAATGTCTTTGTATATAATAACCATGAGTTGTTGTCCTAAAGAGGACAAGCATGAGGGGAATATTCTACTTTGAGCACAATGAATGTCAAATCATACTAAAAAGATGTGGCCAAATAGCTGTCAGATGTCCACCTTCTTGAGTCCTGGGTTATAAATTTACAATCCACTTTTTTAGACGGTTTAAACTGAAATCCAAATACAGCTATTACACTAACATAATATTTAGTGTTTTCAGTTAACATTTAAAGTCTGGAAGGAGGGAATGTAAACTCATTGACCAGTGTTACTGTGCCCAGAAATAGAGCTGTAAGTGTTTCCAGTGGTGGGGAAAATAAATGGGGTGGAGTCCATGTGATCATTACACTGGAAGTGTGTAAATGTGTGTGCATTCCCTTGGGTCATGTTTCTATTCCATTACGCAGCCAACTTGGCACAATAACGTCAATAGCACGATAAGAACTTGGAGAGGATGTCGCTTGTGCTACTTGGGGCTTCATTCAAAAGCAGCTGGTTTTACTGTTACATAACCAAAAGATTGAAATGAGGGGCTGGCCACCCCCATCTGGCTGATTTTATTTTCCATTTTTCAACCTCGTGCTTGAGACAAAATGAGAGCATTCGCATGTAGACACAACAAGAACTTTTTCATTGTGACTCCTACACTCCACTTCATTTAGAAACAGTGGTTTGCTGTGATAACAGTCATGATGCAGATGCCTGAATGGCATTGTATCACCAGAGACCAGCTGTTTAACTCACCACTTAAAACGCCACATTCACATCCATTGACCATTTTTAAAATTGTACTCATCCCCATTCACTGACAATGAACACACACACTCACAATGGACACTCACACACTTGTTTAGTTGCATTCCTCGGCATGTGTGCTCCTCACCACCAACACCCTTCCTCTCTCACATACAAACACAATATCCATCGCTGCTAGAACATGTTACACATTACCATATCTGTCTCATTGTCTCTGTTTTAACTTAATGGTCCTTAACAGTATTTAATGAGGTCTGAAGTCGTTGGACTTTCTGCCATATGCCTCAGATTTTTTATAGGGTGGGAAAATGTACCAAAGGAAAAAAGAAACCCTCTCATTAAGCTTGTGGGAGAGAAAAGTGAAGGTGTAACGTTGGTAGAACAGACCAGGGCAAAGAGGTAAAAAAGAAGAAAAACGGTCCTCTGATTGCAGGGTAAAGGCTTTTACCCCGTGAAGTCACTGAACAGGACAAAAGGCCTTTACAAATCCACCCTTAAGGCATCTTTTGGTAAGATTTGGACCAATATCTCAAAGAGTTCAAATCTCGCCTTAACTGAACAACGAACAGTGACTAAGGCAGAGCTGTTTTTTTTAATAGAAGGAATCTGACAGAAGACATTTTAAATGTGCATAAATAAAATGAGTCATTGACACTGAACTTTGAATTCACGTCAAACAGTTACTAACTCTGCAAACTTCCAACAAGCAGAGGAGGAGATGTGTGAAATATGTGTTTACATAAAAAAGATACAGATGTTTGCTAAAATGTAATATTTTAGAAGAGCTCGGAGGAATTTACTCTTTTTAACATATCATTTCAACATGCTGCTGTTGATGTTGGATTAGAGTGAGCGCACTATGTTGGAATTTGTAGATTCATGATAATTTGAGTCACTACAGTACTGAGTATTTCTCAAGAACTTACTCACAATAAATCAAAAAGATAGTTCAGATGTTTATACCACAAGGTACAGGACATCCTCCTCCTTTAAGCTAAACAACAACCTGAATATTAAATATTCACATCTCCACTATGTTAAACTGCAGTCAGAAAAAAAAAAAAACATCCCACCTATTCACACATAGTGTTTACCTTATATTACATTACAGTCAACTTACAATTGACCAAATTCACGTTTATATAACTGGATTAGTTTGTGGGTGTTACAGGTTTCATAAAAACAGAGCTGTTCACAGGCACATCCACTACATATTTCCCAACCGTGTTGCTTTAGCCTCAGACTTTGAGCACCACATTGTCTGTGTAAATAGCAAATGCATACTTCCCCTTTTACAAGATTCTTGTTCAACAGGAAGAGAGTGTTTTAAAACAATTCATTAAGCAAAACTTAATTAACTAGGTCTGTCCCTATAGTTGATCAGTCTTGCCATCCAGCAAAATCAACAATCACTGACTAGAAATAAGAAGACTTCCTTTTCAACTTCCTTCTGACACAATGTTTAAAAATAACAAGGACTTTTTGAGAGTCGGCCACTGTAACCTGCACATTTGCATGTCTGTCTGACAGGCTTAGCAGCTGTAACTAACAGGGACGGACCTTAGCTACTAGTTAATCAGTGAATTTAACCTCCATAGGAACAAGTGCTACATGTACGTAAAAAAATAAATAAAAAAAAATCTGTTCATCATCCTCATAAACCAAATTATACAAATATTGTACTGTCCTGCTCTTCCATATTTAAACTGCATACAAATGTATAAAGAGATTTCCTCAATATTTGCTCACAAGAACCAAACATGCTTTGGCAACTATTCCTAATGCCAAAATGAATTTAGCATACAGTAACCTACTCTTCTTAAAAAGGAGGAAAAAGTGAAAGGCACTATAGTGCATTATGTTCATTAACTATGGTCTGTAAACTAGAGAGCTGTGTGTTACATGTTCCATTATTTCCATAAAAGGCAACATAAACTACAGTACTTAACTCAAAACCACAGCCACATGAAGTGTGAACAGATGGAGGATGACTTATGTGCAGATTCAACAGAAGTCAGTGACGCTGCTGTCTAATATATTTCCTAGTATAGGTCATTTTTGGTCACCTTGTTAAATCTTCCAAATTTAAGCATTAAAGTCAAGTATTTAGCCAACATAGCGGAACTCAGTTTTATGATATCCGTGAAAAGAATACCAGGAAAAAACAAACACACTGTACAAAAACAGAATGATTACACCTGGGGGGGAAAGAGTTTTTGTCTTCTTCAAACAAAGCCAACAAGAAAAACAAGTGAGCTATAGCCAAGTTCTTTGCATTAGCTCACCGTCCTTCCTTTTTTTTTTGGCTGTATAAACATTCACACAGGAGGAATGAATGATTCAATCTATTATTTTCAGCCAAAACAATCACAACTGCATCATCACAGTTGTCATTATGATCATCCTCATCATCTGCTCTGACTCAGTCTCCACAAACAGTAGCTGGAGGAGATGATAGTTTCTCTAATGACATAAACAGTCAACCGGTAGACACATCGACTCGCTCTCCTACACACACACACACACACACACACACACACTTATTGTAGCATCAGTCTAGACTACAAAACACTGCTGATGACTACTTGACACCACAGATGCACATACACAAGTATGCACATGCTCATAGACACGCACTCCGTATCACTCTGCTGACAGCAGCACATATACACACTCCATCCAGATGTCGGGTGATGACAGGTATGGTTTGTCCAGGGATCAACAGGAGAGCTTACAGAACCACTGACTCATTTCCTGCCTGTTGAAGTGTGTGAACTGATGTTTTTTATTTTATTCTGACATTTAGTTGTCAAAATTCTTCTACTCTCCTGTGTAGGCACTTTGGACTTGCTCACAAATAATACTGCTAGAAACCATGTGCCTGTACCGAAACACACCTGGTGTATTTCAAAGTAACTACGGGCAGTTTCCACTCAAAGATTGTCACACTTTTTTTTTTACACATAATAATGCATTCTGCTGTAATTTCCATTAATTCAAGGTCCTGAAGTTGATAATAATCGTTCAGTTGCTTAAACCCTTCACCTGAACGGGGACTTTCAAATGATTTGGTAGCTTAGCAGCTGTACCTGTGGATTTCTCCACAATAGATGTTTTTGGAGCTGTACGGTAGCAATACCTAATACTTAACACAACAATACTTGTGTATTTTTTATCAAAAGTGTAAGGAATTTGTATTTTCTAATGTAAGCTACAAACTAATATTTAAGTTACTAACTTTCTCTGCTTCAGGGGAAGAAGTTTGATCTGTTGTGCTGGCTCTGTACACACATAACAGGGAACAGGGTAACAAATTGTATCGTGCAGCCATGAATTAATCAATATGTGGTTACCAATTGTATCTCATACACAATAGCATTTTCGAGCACTCAGTGTTGTAAAACATGGCTTTTTTTTCTGTGGCTACTCCAGGCTTTATAGATATCGGTGTTGCCTAGGTCGTGCAAGGGTGTGCAGACAGGTTAATTATCTGGTGATCACCCAGTCTGAAAAATGCCATTTTAGTTCAGAGATGTATGGCTTGTGAAAAATGGGTCAAATCTTTACTTCAGTAACTATAGGGTGAAAGAATTGGTCATAATCTGTGCACACATTCACTTTTCCTATTGAAGTAAAAGGACTAAGGACCTTCTTCTAGTCGCTCCTGAAAGGCAGCAGTGGCTAAACCCACGTGACACAGATACAGGAAATTAATCTTCAGTGCTGTCTCCTCTCTGAACCATCTCTGCTGTAACATTTCTTCCATTGCTACAGTAAAAAATCTTTTTTTCACACCACGATGGGACAGTTTTGGTTTTTTGAAATGAGGTAATACTTCTCAATAGTCAATGTGACAGTGCTCCCACATTCAAGTAGAACAAAGCACAGTTGTGGACAGGGTCAGTAGAAAATTATATTTTAGTCACATAAAAAAAGGCTGATATAAAAAAAAAATCATGTCTACTGCAGGTAACACACTGAGTGCACACAAGTACCTCATACAAGCCCACTTCAAAACACCTGTTGTACGCTATATTAAGAATATTTACACCACTCGACCTTGATGGTTTTTTCTACACGCACATGGCCATTAGGCCTTTTACACTGAAGAGCACAGGTGTACATAATGAAATTAATGATGGCTGAATTCCATTTACCTGCTTTAAGTCCCTGGTATTGTGCATGCTGGTTCACTGCTGTGTCTTACTGGGACATTTGATGATTAGTTATTGATAATCATAGTTATTATTAAAATCTTCAATTCTAATGTCAGGAAGGTGTGGTTAGAATGGGTCCAGACACTATTAGACAATTCAACATGCACTTTGTTTGAGGTGAGGTACTTAGACAAAAGCATCACTGTGTGGACTAGCACCATTTGTCACATTACCTCCTGCCAATGATGTGTGCCATAGGCCTTCTTTGCAGCATACATTCAGACTTGTTATAGTAAGAAAAGCACAGGTGTCTCTAATACTTTATTCTACTCAAGTGTCCCTGTAATCCATGACAGTGAGCCAGCATGCACAATGCCAGGTCCCTGAAACTGAAGCAGCTAAATTAAATTCAGCCATCATGATTTTATTATTCACACCCTTGCTTTTCCTACTGTGACATGACTACACGCCTTACACAAACACCAAACACAGCAGTGTGGCCTTTTGATTGCTGTGACCTACTGTAAGCGGATAATTAAAAGTGACCTGATTAGGCAATACTCCAAAAGCAAGAGTGTAACTACAGTATTTCCTATTTTTACCAGCAGCATGTAATTGAAGGCATGATTCACACAAAACTAATTCTTCACTGGACCTGCATTGTGTGGTTGCTAGGAGCTTTGTGACTGCAGAACCTTGACTCGATCTCCATAGAGAAATTCACAAATGTTTTTAGCTTGTAAAACTACATGCTGAGCCACAGAACAGAGACAATAGAAAGTCAGTGCCGTGCTCAGGGGACACTTTAACAAAGCGGATGCTCTCTGACATGGGGGTGGGCTTGAATCATGCTGGTCTTGGTTGCACAGCAGTTTTTGGACCACCGGGTCAGTCCGCTGCCCTCTTGCAGCCTGTATCTGGCAGGAGTGAGCGGCCACCGCCTATCTTATCTAAATTTGTTCTCCATCTTCTTAATGAGTTTCCAAGATGGCTTGCCAGTGAAATACACAGATTACAAACATGCATGTATAAGCTTTCTTGCATACACACAGTACACACAAAATGCACACAGAGGTGCACTCTTCTCCCATGAGACATGTACTGTCTCTTCAGAAGAATAAGACGTTTCTACCTAATCTCTTTCCTCTTGTGTCTGTTCTTCTCTCTCATTTTAGAAGGTGGCCCCCACTCAGGAATAAACAAAGGAATGTATCACTAATTTTTAAGTTTTACATATTACAACAATATCACATATTACAATTTACATACAACTGCTCACGTCCTATTTGAAATGAAAGTTCAAATGCTTGGTTATGTCTGGTAAGCACCTTTCACGCTGCTAAAGATCTATGAAACCCCTTGAGACATACATTGTCACTTTCTATATGTCACTGTATTTTTTGAATGCAAACAATCTCTGCAGCTGCCGCCAACTCCTGTCCTCCAAAGTTAACCCTCGCTGTCATCTGTATATCAGGCTGATAGCCACTATCGTTAGGTCTCCTTCTGTTTGGTCTGTCGCTATCGCTCTCCCTCTCAGCACTTTCCCCATTAAATTCACATTTCAGCTCCACCTCCTCCCATCTCTCTCCACATTCCCCTTCCTCCTTCGCTGCTCCATTCCACCCCTTCTCCTTCTCTCCTATCGCAGTAAGTTTTCAGCAGGGACCTGCTTTTTCCTCTGCAGTATAGCCCCCTGTATTCCCCTGGGAAGTATCATCACCATGTTTGCAAGTGTATGTATAAGAGAGAGAAAGAGAGAGAGAGAGAGAGAGAGAGAGTGTGTATGTGCGTGTGTGTTTGTACATGAATGAGTGAGAGACACTTTTTTCATACTCAGGTCCAAGAGTCCTCACAGGAGCGGGAATAAAAAATGCAGAAGAGGGCAGAATATGTGCAACATTCTCCAGTGTGTAAATGCATGTTTATTTGTGCCTGCGTTCATGTGTGTGTGTGCTCGGACAGTATACTGATGCTCATCCTTCAGAGCAGTATCTGCCTGTTACGATCATTTTCACTTTTGGCTAAAAATGGCAACACGAAACACCAACTTGGCTGCCGTGCTTGTGCAAAGTGAATTGAAAGTAAGGAGATGGATTTGTTTGAGTCGCCCGGCTTACAAAAGAGGATGAGAGGAAGAGAGGTGATATGACTTTGACCTTGTATGATTCTCTGACACCTCTGGTATAAATACATTTTTGATCAGCAGCCAACCACCTAATTTCTATTAAATAAATCCTAGTATGTTGTGAAGGCAAAGTTGCATACATGATCAGGTGGTGTGTAATCAGCTCTCCTGCTGTAAATGAAATAAAGTAAAAAAGCTCCACTTCTTTGATGGACGGCGATATGAATAATACAGGCTGGTTTTCTTTCTTAGCTCTCATTAACCAGTACCTGCTCTTTGGAATGGTAAATCACATCTTATAGCAGCCTGCTGCTTTTCATTCTGTTCACCTAATCAGACAATGATTTATACCTGGGATGCTGAGAGAATGCAATCAGCTGGCAGGTAGAAAAAAAACCTGCAACAATTTGTGTCCTGGGGACCACTGACCTACTAGATTATATTCATATAACAGCCCAAAAGAGCAGAAAATAGGCAGCCATGTGGAAGAAGAAACTCTCAGCCCTATAGGGCTTTATTCCATCCCTGCAGGATAAGGTTCCCATGCATATAAAGGTCCACAGTTCCCTTAGGGGTCTTTGAGTGAGATTATATTAGCTCTTCATAAAAAATGAGGATCAAATTCCACAGCGTTTCAGAAATGTCTTGTAAACTCGGGATGACCTTGGATAAACTGAAATCTAACACCTGGCTTATCTTATCTCATCAGGTATGCTGCACAATCCTTCACTCACAGATAAGCACAAACATTCACACGTGGGCTTCCTTGAATGAAATCCTGTGGGAGTTCAGAAAATGAACTGTGGTATGCGGTATGAAAAAAAAAGTTTGGGATTACCTGATGCACACACACTCTACTTCACCATTGTTTCAAGTCATCATGTCAAACGCAGTTTATCCAGACCACCTACCCTCCAGTGTCACCTCTTTCCCGGCTCGTTTCAGCGCCTGCACAGCCTCATCGTGGGTCGCGTCTCGCAGGTTCATGCCGTTCACAGACAGGATGGCGTCTCCGACGTACAGAGCCTGAGTCTGGTCCGCTGCGAGCCCCTTGAATATCTTACTGATGAGAATTGGCATTTTATTCTCCTTCCCTCCTTTGATGCTGATCCCAAGTCCCCCGATCTCCTGTTTGGTCACCTTGACGCACCGCTTTCTGTTGGCGATCGTCTCGGGCACTCTCTCCGGGAGGTCCGTGAACGCGGTGCGCACAGTTTGGGGGCCGTTGTTGGAGTTGGCGTTATTGTTGTCAAGGTATGATCCATTGGTGATCCCGTTAGAGTTGACACTGTCGTTCACGAAGTCGTTAACGCCACTCTCCTCGCAGCTTAACGTGAGCGCTTCCTCGTTCAAGTTGACCAAAACTTTGTGCCACCGCTCCCGCACCAAAACCTCCACAAATCCACTTTTTTGCACTCCCGAGGCACCTGAAACTCCCGTCGCTATTACCACCGCCATCTTTGGAGCATTTCTTTAAAATGACATGTGATTTTTTTGTGCGAGGCAATCTCTCACACATTAACTTCCACTCACTCTGCTTCTCTCGCACTCACGCTGGACTTTGCCCGTCTAAAGTTTTCTGCGGGACTTGTTCAGGCGTCCCGACCAACCAGCCTGAGCCGTTTCGGCGCAAGCTGCCCTCCGCTCCGCCTGCATGAGATCCTATCTGCTGGGTGGAGTTTGCTCCCCCCGCCGTCAGCCGATCCCATCTCCAGATCCTGCGTGCACAAAATGTGTTCCATCATTTCCACAGAAGGTCTGAGACGAAACAGCTGACACAGAGTTAAACAAGCACAACCAAAACCCTTTAAATTCCCACCCAATTTAGTCGCATGTGTTGCAATATACTGTGAGATATAGACATATGAATTCATATACCAGCCTGGAAAGGAAACTAACGTCTGATTCATGAATAAAACTGAAAAAATAATTCGTCTTTCTGATTCATAATGGAGCTGAAGTGACAGGAACTGGACACTGTCTTCATGATGGCTGTTTTAAAACATATTTATTAAAGTACACAGAATCGTGTGAAATATGACAATAACTGTGTTCCAGCCTTCACATGTCCACTTTGTCGCACGCTGCTGCACTTCACCGCGTTCACGTTGCAGACGTGAGAGCGGTTACGCGCATACAGGAATGCGCCTGTGCCTGTTTTGATGTTTCAAAGACAGAAAGTGTGTGTGTGTGTGTGTGTGTGTGTGTGTGTGTGTGTGTGTGTGTGTGTGTGTGTGTGTGTGTGTGTGTGTGTGTGTGTGTGAGAGAGTTTTGTTAGAGAGCTCTGACACGGAAAGACCCCCCTCTGAGGCTTTGTCCTCCAACTTTAATATTATTATTCCAAAAGACATCCCCATGCCCTGTCAATCACCACAGACTCCTGATAGTTCAAATAAGTGAACCCGGACCGTGAGGTGGTGTCAAGTTATTGAATGGAGCCGCTGGGTGTCTCGACCTTCACAAGGATGACCCGGGTTCAAACCCTGTGAGTGACTGACAGGGATGCGGGGAGAAGATGGAGCCTCAGTGACGACAGGATGGAATTAGGAGAAAAACTAACCAAGCAGCTGCAAGTGCACAAAAGTTTCATCTTTTTGGATGTAATATCACTTAGCGCCGTCACTCTGAAGAATGACATCCCGATGTCAGTAACAAACAGTTAAGAGAAACCTGTGATCTATCAGAAATGTAGCTACAGTACGCCACCTACTGGTGGACACTTTTGGTTAATCTGTCTGAGCATGACAGTAAAACTACAGGAAAGCTGCCTCTGGTAATGAAACATATCACACAGGGAATAATTTGCACCACTGCAATCAAAATTATGAATAAACGGTACTAAAGTATCATGCTGGGAGATTTTAATTTAGTAATATCTGTTGCAATTAAATTGATTTTTATTTGTGTTATTTTTTGTTGTTATTATATTAATTTTGCTGTTGGTATTCTCTTATTGATGATACAAAGACACATTTCCCATTCTGGAAACACAATATTAACACATCTTCAATGCACAAACTGACCATCTTTACTTTACGCTACCAAACATTTCAGAATTGAATTAAACACATAAAAATGTTTCATGAACTGATTTTATTTATACATTTATTTTTAACATTTTATTTCAAGATGCTAAGGTTAGGGATTTTCATGGAACATTCACAAGTCTGAATTACATGAACATTTTCATAGTGTACAGCCAAGCCTCTCGTTAGGAAACATGAATGAATTCATAAAGGAAAATGACACAGAATTTATCGTCCGACATGTGGAGAAGGAAAGAAAAACTAAGACGTATAATGCACAGCTCTTTGAGCTTCACACAGTAAAACAGACTGTTAATTTAAAGGTAAGAATTACAGACGGTAGTTTTTTCCTACACTGACCAACAGCTTCAGTGTTGTAAAATTGTATAATTGGTTTATTATAATTACTTTAAATCAGAACGGTTGAAAATAACAGTTACTCTAGACTTTTATCAAAGGATATTAAATAGTATGAGAAATAATGACATTGTCTGATTTAATATACTTCAGTCTGTTTCATAATTAATCAAATTATATAATGACAAATATATACAGGCATGCTGTACAATAGGAGTCAAGCTTCCTCGGCTTCCCACCCTCTGAACTACATTGAATAACTGCACCAGAGAGAGGATTAGATGATTTATTTTGGGAAACAGAAATACTAAGAATAGTTTGGTTTAATGAGGCATAGGAGCTACAATTGATTTTTTACTTTTATATGGAAATGAGTTATCAGATGAAATGTACATTCTTTGTTGTGGTAATGACCTTCAAAACAAACAAACAAACAGATAATGTAGTCTTATTAAAGGTGAAGGTATTTAAGGGTTGTTAATTAATCTCTGTTTTTTTTTTCCTCTGTCAGCTCTAGCATGTTGAACACGCACATTTCGTCGCAACAGAGAGCAGCTGCAGATGGTTTACACAATAACAGACAAACACACACAGGCTTTGTATTGTTGGTCTATGAACTGGCTTTCTGGATTAATTAAGAGAGGGAAGTGCCTTGCTCAAGAGCACCGGCAACACTCATCATGTTACATCTTTATTGAAAGATATACTGCAGAATTATTTCCCCTCTTCTTTTATTACTCTACCCTCAAATATTGTTCTTTCCCTTTCTGATTTTCAGCCCTCTTTCCAGCCTTTCCTCCACCCACTCCTCTCCACCCTCTAGATTTTGCCTACTTTTTGTTTTACTTTTCTGCCTCCACAACTGCCCATGTTCCTCTTTTCTTACGTCTTTGAGTTCTTCCTACACATTTCCCTTATTTACCAGTTCTTATTTGCTCTTTTGCCTTACGTTGCAACTAATGAACACTTTTCATTGGAGTATGCATTAAGTACGCACAGAGAAACTCCTCCTGTAGTCTGCACCACCATATTATTAGGATTTAAAACAGTCCTGTTGTAAAGAAAACAAAAAAAAAAAAAAGTTCTGTTTGCGGTGTGCTTATTTGAAATCTTGTTTCACTTTCTTGCCTCTGCTGTCACATTGCTCTGCTTCTTTATGCCTCGCTGCCATCAACTGTCTATCAGTGGAATAGCATGAAACTGGCATCAGAAACGAAATTAATGAGATTTCATTATTGATGCATCAAGTTAAGCATTTCAGCTGGTTTGATATTAAAGTTCAACATTAAAAATCAAGTGATCATAATTACAGTTGTAGAAAGTGGAGGCACATTCAGACTTTTTTCCACTCTTCACTGTAAAAACGGAAACTAAACAGCTGTTTTGTTGAAAAGAAAATATTTGTGGAGTGATTCATTTTATTTCAGTGGCACTGATATATCACTCCTTTCAAGTTAACTCTTTAAGAGCAGAGACTTGACAGATCATGCTGGCTCCATTCAGAGACAGATTTCCTTTGATGTGTTTGAGCTTGGCACAGATACACCTTGGGCTTTGAGTTGGTGTTGTTTTAGTTGAGTGGATCTGTGACACACAAAACTGACTGTGGTGACACCAGGGAGCTGTAATTGAGAGTTCTTTATGATCAGAAATTATTATTTTATTTCATGTCCACAATTTATTTGACATGGCTCTTCTATTAAGGGGTTAATGTCATGTAGGAAGAGCAGATGGGTGGAGTATGAATCAGTGGAGGAGGAGCATCATTGCATCATTTATACAGAAATGAAACCTAAGGCTGGATGTGCACACACCTTCATTAAACACAATTCATTTTGCATATTTCCATACAAAGAGAGCAAAGCAGGCCTGAGCATCCGAGAAGGTAAAGTTCTATATGATAATATTCTGATATTGTAGAATATTTATAGCTATGTATTACATGTAATGATTGTTCATAAATCCTTTGCTGAATGATTAGAACTTGTTTATGAAGTACTTTTATGCCACTTCAGTTTGCATACCGGTCATGCTGGTCATGTTATGATGATTTTGCCACCAGACAGCATGTAATATGAACTCTGCACTTTCCTTTTCGTCTTGTTGTTTTTGTAGATATGGCCACAGCCAGCCCTTTCCTGTCTGAGGATCAGTTCCAGTGTTCCATCTGTCTAGATGTTTTCACCGAGCCTGTTTCTATTCCATGCGGACACAACTTCTGCAAGGCCTGTATCACCAGGCACTGGGAAGGCAAAGAGCAGTGTCAGTGCCCACTGTGCAATGAGAAATTCAACAAAGGGCTCAAGCTTTGTGTCAACACCGGATTCAGGGAGGTTGTGGAGAATTTTAAGAAACATCATGCGAAAACTGACAATAACTCCCAAATCAAACCTGGAGAGGTGCCATGTGACTGCTGTACTGGCAGCAAGTGTAAAGCCATAAAAACTTGTTTGGTGTGTTTGACCTCTTTTTGTGAGACACACCTAGAGCCTCATAAGAGAGTTGCTACCTTAAAGGGGCACAAATTGACTAATCCTGTTCCCAACCTGGAGGACAAAATATGCAAGAGACACAACAGGATTTTAGAGCCTTTGTGCAGCAATGACCTGACACATGTTTGTGACCTGTGTGCAGAACATACCACTTATAATACAGTCTTTTTAGGGGAAACGTATGATGACAATAGAGCTCAGACGAGGAAGAAGAAGGCAGAAGTACAGGAAATTAAACCCAAGCGTGGTAAGAAGGCAAAGAAGACTAAAGCGTTAGTACAGAGCCAGAGGAAAGACAAAGAATGTCCACTGCCGTTCAAGACATATTTCTATCTTCCTGGATGCATGGGCTTTTCTGGAGGTAAATTCTTCTATGAAGTTGATACTAAAGGGATGACCGGCTGGGATTTAGGAATAGTCACAGAGTCAAATCTTCAAACGAGGACATTCACACCTACTCCCAGGAATGGAAACTGGATCATAAGGTTGGAGAATAACACCAGCTGCAGGGCTCTGCATGACGCCTATATACCCATCTTCTTGTTAAGGAAACCTGAGAGAGTCAGGGTGTTTGTGGATTATGACAATGGAGAGGTGTCCTTCTGTGATGCAGACACTGGGATTTGGATGGGCTCTTTCATTGACTGCACATTCAATGAGAGAGTTTTCCTTTTCTACAGACCTAATATCAGCCGGGCACAGGCACTACAAAACAAGGTTCAGAAGATTAAAGATAAAGTATGGCCACAACTTTCATATTTCTTATTAGCTTGTATATTACTGACCATTATTTTGATCTCAGGCGCTTAAAATGAAATATCACGTCATCGTTTACAAGGGCACAGATGAAGCAGATTTTGCTGAATTCAGTCAAATCTGATCATGATAAGCACACCTCACATATATACACACACATATTTTCAGAAAGTGAATGATGCATACACCTTTACAAATCTGTAGACTAAGCATAGTTTAACTGGAAATCTTCCATAGTACAGTGTTCTTGATAATTTGTTGGAGATGAATGTTTTCTTTTTATCCATATTTTAACATGTGTTTTTGTTACAGTGGTAGATGTAAAGTCACAAACTCATCTGTCACTTTACGTATCATGTGTAACAGCATGCTGAAGGTTCATATACATTAACTCTGTAAATCACAAGATATGTTTTAGAAGTTGTAAATATGACTTTGTATGCTGGTTTTACTTTTTGGGATGTTTAATGTACAAAAAATAATTTTTTAAATATAGTTTTTACTTTTCCATGAAACACAATTGTACTGTTATTTTTGAAGTTAATCAGCACTCTCTTCTCTCATTTTGAGCATGTACGATATGAGCTGGTATCCGTGTGTTTAAGTGTTCAAGTTCAAGTTCAAGTTCAAGTCGGCTTTATTGTCAATACTGCAATATGTACAAGACATACAGAGAATCAAAATTGCGTTTCTCTCTGTCCAAACAGCACTAAACATGAAATATAAAATACAAAATATAAGTGAAGATGTAAAAATATATCTAAAATAAAATTATATATATATATATATATATATATATATATATATATATATATATATATATATATATATATATATATATATATATATATATATATATATATATATAGTATACAAGCTAAAAGACATCAGGTAATAGAAAAGTCTGGAGATATAAATAGTATGAGCCGTATAAGCAGAATTATCAATAAAAATATAAATATATAGTGTATAAATATAAAGTGTGATCTCACATATTCATATTACAGCTGAAGATGGTGACAGGCGCTTTATTCGAATACACCTCTAGATGGAGCAATCTACTCACCCTAAACAGTAGCCCACACTCCATTAGATTAAACATGTCAGTTAACACAGGAAATGTTTTGTATGAGTCACTGAGCCAACACATTTTTAGTCCTTACGTATTATATTGCTGTAGCAGGTTTACATACTGCAGATTTGCACATATAGACAAGAGCTTTATCTTAAGTTTGTGTGTGACTGAATACCTACACACCTTCCATCAGCTTCCTTAATTAGCAAATGTCAGTATGCTAACATGTTAAATTAAACTAAGATGGTGAATGGGGTAAACGTCACACCTGCTAAACATGAACATGTCATTGTAAGCATGTTATCATGCTGAAGATGGCATTTAGCTCAAAGCATGACTGTTACTTGTTGCTTGTCTTTTTTCAGTACATTCATGCCAGTGTCTTTTTTAAAACTACCTTACCAGGACTTGCCAAAGTATAAAATGGTCAAATGCTAAAATATCTGACATGACTAATAGACTAACCCTAAAATAGGTGTGTGAATCTTTGGCTCTTGGTCATACTGGGGAAATCATGAGTGAGATGCTAATATGGGATAATATTTTTGTTTTATTTTTGCTTTTATAACTTTTAACTTTCAGATTTCTCATTTTGTGGAACAACAGAGAGAGAGACAGAGAGAGAGAGAGAGAGAGAGAGAGAGAGAGAGAGAGAGAGAGAGAGTCAGCAAACAGAACCAGGCTGTGAAGTCTGTCATTATTTGACAACCCGACTGTTTAAGCAGCACTGAATGGCCTATGGAAGATCCACCACAAACTGGAATGATATGTCTTGTCTCTGTCAAGTTATTTCACAATCCCACTCATACCTAACATTCTTGCACTGCAATTTAATCGATGAACTAAGAATTATAAAATGTGTGAAGAAACCTGCCAGGCCTGGTATTCTGTTTCATACGAAGCATCCCATAACTCAGACAAGGAGGCGTCAAAGAAAACATGACCTGAATACACCTCAGTCAGGAGCTTTGAGCTGCAGCTTAGTGGTTGCTCAGACGGTCTGACATTTTATAGTTGCAGTCAGTTCATCAGTCAATCTGTCAGGTAATCAACTGTTCATAGCTTTTCTGAGAGGAAAAATAAGAATATGTTGATTGATTTTATACCACATTCCAAAATTATTGTCTTAATGGTTCACATGTTCTATATCGATGGACATAAGGGAAGAAAGAAGGTACTCACTGGAAAAATATTAATGGTGATGATGATTTGAAAAACTTCAACCTCAATACATGACAAGTCATAGCATCACCATAGTCATTAGGATTCATTTACTCATACTATTATATTATTATTTAAGTCGGCCAAAACACAGACAGACAGACATGCCATGGCTAACGAAAAAAGACAACAACTGGCTGTTTCGGACCGTCTTCTCTTTGTATGTTGTCATTGTTTAGCTTTCTCTTGAATCATAACATGCCATATGTAAAAAGAATTCAACACGAGAACAAGCTCAGAATCCTAGATCCACAAACATAACGAACATGTAACATTACCACACACCTTTACTCAGCAGACACCATAACATAGCTGCAACCAGATGTTTCGACCACACTGCCAGTCTCCCACTGATCCAAGCTACCGATGAGCTAAAGTTTCCACTGAGGGGCTATTTTAGGAAGCAGTAGCAATCCTACAGGGGATAACGGAGTTTTCCACTGTGACCTTCCTGGTAGGATCAGGGAGAGAGGTTAAAGGGTCACCACCCACTGTCAGAGGGGCTTGGATGGTTTCGTAACTTCTGGGTCCCATATGTTAACATGAACATCATGGGCTGTTGAAAGGGAGCCCAGAGGAAGAGGTCTACCCCAAATTCAGACGAGTGAAAACTTTCAAGATGTGTGTTCATTTCAAGGGAAGAAGACTGTGAAGTTTATGTGAGAAGGGGAATCATTATTTACTCTTATATGGTTAATAGTCTTTTTTATTTCACCCTTATATTAGGTGTTAAAACTCCCAGACTGTTAACACCTGTTAAAAACCATATGCTTTATGAGAAGTTTATTTTTGTCATTTTACATTTTGCCACCTCCTCGTTTATTCATTATTTTCACCCCCTCAGCTCTCAGTTACACTTCAACATGATTCACAGTATATATATTTCCTGTTGCTCATTCAGCATCCAAAAAATACATTATTTAGTATTTAGTAGAATGAAGAGATTAAAACTTTGGTACAAAAAATACAAATTTATTTCAAAATGTTGAGTTTTTCATTATTATTCAAACCGATACAGGAACAAGCATTGTGAAGTATAATTAAGTAGTACGCATATTGGTACCACATACCAATATATACACTCATGTTTACATTGTTACCGATTAAAACTGTGTATTTGATACACACTCAAGAAAACAAGCTATACAGCAAGTATTTACAAAACTTTTGTCATTAAAAAATAGCTGTTAAAAACATTTATTGATGGGAACATAGACATTATGCATTTTATAACAGGGGTAACATTTCAGGCAGATGTTAGAAATGACACTAAGTCACCACAGTGACCTTAAATTCAACCTTTAGTTTAGATCAGGTCAAAGTACACAGTCCGGTTATTTCAAAAATGTGTCTTTGCTGCTCTTTCTATTTTATCATCAGGAAAACAATAGGATTACATTATTCTATGTCGCTTAAGGTGGATTAAGGTGGCAAGTATGTGTACAGTACGTTACTGTAGGTGTTTTTAATTTATTCTGAAAAAGGGAGGCTACATAATTTAAGCTGAACAAAGCACACTGTGGTTACATGTTCTTTGTCTCTAAATCATTCCTGATTAGCAAAACCAATTGTCAGTCAAACCATCTGGTTGGAAGGCATCAAACCACCATGACACTGCTGTATGTCTGCACTACCCTGTGACTGTATTAGACCTCTTAGAATCGAGGCTGTTTTAAATTAACCTTCACAATCTTCACAACTGCTAACAACTTGAAATCTGTTGTGAGTGGTTGTTAGTATATTCTACCTACAGTAAGCTCCACGAGTGGAGAGAATCGATATATCACAGGGTTTAAGTGCTTTGATTCTACTTAACAATAGTAAAGATGACACTTATTTGTCCACAGGATGTTACACAATTAAATCCCTCACCAGGAGAGAGCTACAGAGCCATTTCATTCTTCAAAAGAGGTTTCTCATTTTATGAATACAAGTATGATTATGCCCATAATAAACAGATATATTCTTATTAAATGTGGATATGTTGCAAGTTATAGAACTATAAATTGTATGTTTTATGACTATTGTACTGTATATATTATGGAAAGTCTTGTTTCAACTTAAAACTTAGAGTTAATACAACTCTAAATTCCTGGATTTACAGAAACAGTCATCAGATACAGTCTTGACTTTAGTGCTCATTATAAGCTCATCTGAGAGTGACATTACGACCTATAACCTCATGCCACTGTATCCCATCTCTGATGACTGCCACACAGCGTTGTCTTGGGGGCAGTGGCTGTGGCAGGCACAGGTCAGGATTACCATCACTGGCCTTCTAGTGGTTTTACCCTTGGCACACTGGAAGTCCACCATGACGGTCTTTGTTCTGTGAGGGGTACAGCAGCGGCCGTCTATGCAGGAGCCACAGTAGCGAGGCTTGTAGGCCTGGACGCTGGTGCAGTTCTTATAGGTGAGATGGACGGCTGTTTCACTTCTCGCCATCCTCTGACACTTACTGCCTTTCTGCAGGGACATAAAGAGCCATTACCTAAATGAAGTATCTCTAGTGGTGTCTAAAAAATGTAACTTAAAAAACAAAATACCTTTGGTGCAAGCTGCATCAGCTGTGTCTGGTCCTGCTGGTTGTCACATTGTCTGATCATACACAGTCGGCTCTGCTTCACCATCTCACACCTACGGTTCTTATTGGTCACTCTGGTGGACAGCCCCATACCACAGCTTTGAGAGCAGGCGCCCCACTCTGTGGTCTGCTCGATACAGTTCAGACTGCTGTCCCAACCATCAAAGCTCACTGTTTCCTCCTGACGAAAGGCTGAAGGAGCACACAGAGGTACAGAGGAAGTTAGAGTTAGTGTTTAAAACTTTACCAACACGGAAATATGTATTATGTATGTATGACAATATCGATTTTTTTATTGTGTGATGAACACACTTGTATATATTATATATCAGCTATCTTTAATTTCTTTCCCTTTCTCTTGGCAGGCAAACTCTTTCTGAATAGAAGTTTAAAAGCGTTTTCAGGCACCAGGATCCTTGATTGGATTCGACTGACAACAGAGTGATTCATCACATTACTGTTTCACATTTCACACTGAAGTGACAACATGGTTTCTTTCCTTGTTTTCTCATCCTTGCTCTATTTTTCCAGTTTTTTTCCTCCTCTACCTTTTCACTGATCAGGTCAGAAAAATGTGCGTAACCTTTAAACTTTGCATCTCACGCTGCAGTGACACTAACATGAAAGAGAAAGTGCATCTCATCCCATCTCACCCTACTTCCAGTCTACTCACCCGCCATGGCAAAGCCGCCCAGCGCGCTCGCCTCAGCCTGTGGCTCACACACCCACTTCTCGCAGCACTCTCCAGGGACCTGGACCCGACGTGGCATTGGGCAGTCTGGCCCGGGCAGCATTACATCCACGTTGCAGCGTGGCACACAGCCAATCTGCCCATCGCGGCACATACACTGGTACTTACAACTGGGGAAGAAGGTCTGGCCGTTCTGATAGACAGAGCCGTCCAAAACACACACATTTCCACCATGAGCTGGGAGAAAAGGACAAAATAGACGAAAAATATTTTAACGACAAAAGCAATGACAAATTACTGAGGCCAGGATCCACCTTCGAACTAACAGAGCATTTACTATAGACATCCTGTATATGTTTGGGAATGTAATTGCTCACTCACCACCACAGATGCCAGTCCTTTTGTGGATGTCAGTAGAGTATTCACACTGGAGCCCTTTACGTGTGTCACAGGGGTTCATTTCAGAGCACACCTGCCCTTTCTGACGGGCACACACCAGACAGCAGGCACAGTCATCCAGGATCAGAGGCACCCCGGGAAGACACATGGGGGGTTCCTCAGGGCACTGGCATCTCCGAGGACACACCTGGGACCAGGCTAGTGTTATCACCTGGGTGGAAAAAAAAATTAATATCTGTTTTACACTTTTTGTTTTACAAGTTTATTTCTCGGTACATACAAAAATATGTTCTATTAAAAAAAATATTTAAAGGAAAACAAAAACTGGAACATTTTCTATGGTAATGTCATTTAATTTATCTCATGAAAAAATAGTGGCATAAGCAGAACAACATAACAATGACTTAAAATAAAAAAAAAAACAGTGAAACTGGGTAAAAAGTTGTTAAAAACACGTTTTCTAATTAATCAATTTAAGCATATATTGTAAAGATATTACTGCATGCTTTGGTTTCCTCTGTGAAAAATGCAAAAGTAAAACTGTTTTCTTTCCTTCTAATCTTAAAGTTATTAAAAGTTTTTAGAAAAAAACATAGTAATCACAAACCTCTTTACACCAAGAACACCTAGAATGCCTGGGGTTACAATTGAAACTCTATCTAAACAAAAACAGCATAAATTGGTTGCACCTACCTGTGCTGTAAAGAAGACAAAGAGAGCTTTTTCTGACAGACTGGCCATCTTGCTATTAAGTAGAGCAGAAACAAAAATATCTGCAGTCTAAAAGGGGATCTGTTGTCTCTGCGGGAGCTGAATCTGAGTCCTTTAGTTCAGAGTTGAATCTTCCCTCCTCTCTGGCTGTGGTGTAGCAGAAGGTTGTGATCTCTTTGTCGTTCTGGCTGAGGACTCAGCAGAGGAGGACCTTATATAGCGGAGCTGTCCTGCTGGCACCATGACGACAAACAGGAAGGAATGTTCGCCAAGAGTGTTGGAGGAGGACGGGAGTCACATTTTATTGTGAGATCCTGTCAAAGATGGTACCATAAACATGCAGAGGGAGACAAAAAAAATATTGAAAAAACATGGTATCCAATTTACAATTAATTACTGTAAAAGCTATATATACACAGACATGCAAGAAGTAAATAGACATCTTCATTCAAATTCAAATTAAAGCCGTCTATTTACTTCTTGCATGTCTGTGTATGTTTTTTAAAATACTTTTACATTTATTAATGAGTTAATTATTAACATATTTTCTGTTGATGTATCCATATTGGGGATTCCCTTTGCAGTCCAGTATGTTTATGTTATTACATGGGGTCTGGGGGTTTCCTCACTTTGGTCCCTCTGACAGTGGGTGGCGACCTTTTTGACCTCTCTTGCTGAACTCCACCTGGGAGGTCAGATTGAAAAAAACTTTTATCCCCTGTAGGATTATAACTGCTTCCCAAAATAGCCACACAGTGGAAACTTTGGTCCATCAGTAGCTCAGATCAGTGGGGGTTAACACTGTGGTCGACACATCTGCTCAGAGATGTGTTATTGTTTTGCCTCTGAGCAGACTAGGTATGTCGATGGATTTGGGGTTAAAGCTGAGTGAATCCCTGAATAAACTCATTTAAACTTTTTTAAAGAGATTGTGAGCAAAAATGTCATATATTGCATTACACAGTAGTACAGTATTGATTTTCTTTCTACACTCAAACATCAAGGCGGCTGAAAATGAGTGCTTCGATGTAATTGTTGTTCTTATGAAAACAAACACATCAAATACATACAGTATAGAGTTTCACATATTAACTAATGCTTATAAATAATCTGAATGTATTTTCTTACTTTAACAATAAGATTAACCATTACCAGGGCAACACCGACACTTTATGTGATGAGTGATGTTTTGACTGGATGGCAATTAGAAATATGGGCATGGCAAATAAAGGATATATTATATAGATATTATTAAAAATTTCATTTTATAATAATACATATTAAAAAAAAATCAGTATTCAGTAATGTAGGAACCAAATCCATTTTAATACAGGTTTGAAAGATCGAAGGGTTTGGTGTGTATGGTGTTTCTGTTCTATTTTGTTTTTTATTCTTTGATAAACAGCATGAATTCATACAGGCTGCAAAGGAAAACTATTAACTAAAGACAAGACACATTTAAACTAAGGGCGAGTTCTTAGGACAGAACACGCAGCTCACACGCTGCCAAAAATATCCACTCTTCTCAACAAGTCTGCCTCCCTCCTAGATATCACCTGGTGATCAGCAATAGAAGTCACCTGTGGGAGTCCAGAGAGAAGAGCAGCACCTGAAACACACAAGAGAACGCATGGGGGAGGAGACAGCAACCAAACACACGCCCCCTGGGCCGTAACACCTACGAAGAGGTTCAGTTACCCAAATAAATAAAGAGTCCTTTTGTAAGCTTCGTAAAGATGTGTATTCAAGAAAAGATAATAGTATTTAGTGTCAGAAACCCAGAGCCCTGATTTGAATTTGAACTGAGGCCTGTTGAAAGAAAATGTGTGCAAATCTAATGATCAAAAAATAGGCTTACAGAAGAAGAATCCCTTTTGTGAGTTGTTGTAAACTAATGTGTTAGAGTTCAGTGCTCGGCGTTTTCTGTTCTTCACACTTGCCATCTCTCCTTTTGTTACACCAGTTTTATTTCTACAGTATTTGCAGTCTGTTGCTATAGCAGTATCTCGTTCTCAGCAAAGCCATATATCTAAAGTATGTGAACTATAAACTGTTAACGCCTACCACATTAATCCAGCTGTTTTCGATAACGTTTATATGCAAGTTCCAACTTATGCTCCCCCAAGTCCCAACTTTCTCCAACTCCAAACGTGTCAAAGTCTTCTTGGTTTGGACTTTCTGTTAATTCTGTTAATAAATCCATAGACTCAATCACTCAGTTAGTGATGAAGAAAGAGAAACTGACATTAAGAACCTCTTTCTAAATGACTCATGATCCCAGCCAGTGGTGGATAGCTCTGCCAAAGTCTTGATTCAGTGCTATTCAAACTGTTTGCCAGTGGAAGTTGAAGAATGTCAAACGTCACATGATGGTTGTGTTTGCAGACTGGATTTCTGCTCCTTTACTTCTTCTATTTTGGCCTTTTTCAAGAATCCTGCCTTTATTCTGTTGCTGGAGTCACAATAAATGCCAACAAAGCATCGCATATGGATTGGGTTTAATAGCTGATACAGATCAAAGTGATTTTGAAAAAAGTTGTGATTGGCCCAAATACCAATCCTGTGAATCAGCTTTGACCATCCTTACCAAGATGCTCTTAATAAAATTGCGAGTAGTCTTTCATTTGTAGAAAGGCTTATGCTGACTTTACCTTTGCATCATTTGCCTCATAATTAGATAAATTAAATAAAGTTCCCACACTCCACTGCATCTCTGTCACGTGAGCCAGGTCAGCTGGACATAGCTCAACACTTCAGACAACTGATTATTTTATCCGAAAACAAATAGGTCAGTTGGCTAAAGGATACATAAAACATTTGTTCTGATCTAAAGTTGCTCTGAAATAATGCAAATCTACTTCCCTGGAAATCTTTAAGCTTATTTACTTTATGACAGCATGGCACTCTATGGCAAATACGATAACTCCCAGGAATGAGGTGGGAAGTCTACATACGCACATTCATGGTATCTGTGAAATATTTCCACTGTACACGAGAGAGGAACATATGGGAGAGGACAAGGAGGGGGACAGAGATGAAGGAATGAGAGGAAATCAGGCTGCTTGCCTCAAACAGAAACATTTAGTGAACATTTCTTCAGTTACTGTTCAACCATCTCAATGTTTCTGTCTGTTTCCTTTGTCCAGGGGGGGTCTGTGGTGGGATCAGTGGCTGTTGAGATTGTAGGTGTTATGATCACACTCATCTTTTGTTTATGCACTTCATCCTCCAGTGGTAGGAAACGTTTCAGTACCACTTTAAATTGAGGTTTGACATAGTCTTTTCTAAACAAGGATCACACAGTCAAAGCCTTTAACTAATAGTCTTTCTGTCAGCCTGCAAGCTGTTCTGTTGGACTCTGCTGGTGGGCATCAGGTTTTTAGGCCACACAGTCGATGCCGCCGTTGAGAGCTCACCAAGATTTGCTCAGAGTTTACACAGACAGTCATCATTAGTGTATTTTCAAATCATACAGTAACATATGTGGTCAACGGTCTGTGTGGCGCAGTAGGTGGACGATTCTTCCTCGTCACTTTCCTTAACATAAACATAAGGAGAAAACCTAAAAGGAACACATTATATTGTGTTGACATGCACGTTGGTCCTGATGAATCCAGTGCAGCATTAAAAACATTAAAATTTTTAATTTGGATAAAAGTTAATCATTTACTGTTTACTGCAGACACAGTTCAGATGGACTATATAGACTGTTAGATAGACTATAGACGATAGACTGTCAAAATCACACGAGTCTGATACAGACAGCTAGTAGTATCCACTGTACAAACTGTTTTTGGATTTTATTGTCATGTATATCATGTAAGCTGAACATACAGAGTTCAGTTTGGGTTCAGTCTTCATGGAATGTGTTTTTATGCATACCGCAGTCTATTTAATTTACATGGTTTCACAATGTTTTTTAAGTGCTCCTTCATCATCTGCGGTGTGTGTGCTGGAGAATCACATGTGAAGTAAATCAAAAGAGTTTAAGCACCAGGGATTGAAGTGTATTTGATGAGTGCTCTTCCAAAGGAAACCCAGACAAATAACTTGAATAACAGCATTTGTTTTAGTCCAAATATTGTCTTTTTTTTCCTCGGGTAAACATTGGTTTCCAGGCTGTAGGTATGTAACTCCACAGCACTGGCTGATTCCTTTCAGTAGACGTCATATGTGCTGCGAGAGGAATTTTAATCACTGTTGATGTGTCCGTGTTGTTGGATAGAAAATGGAAATTTCATCTTATAAGGGCTATATAACCAGTGAATTAAAGCATTACAGATGTAGAGAAGACAGGGACGGACCTGGAGTTCATCTCAGGTTCTGGTTATGTTCAGGGGGAGTTGAAGGTCCTAAAAAACGTGGCAGCTGGTCGGCATAAGATTATTTGCTCAGGATCACGATACTGTAGGTATAGGGAAGAGGTTGTGTGGTATATTGTCAAAATCTCCTTCTAACAGGTCTTTTACGTTGTTTCTCCCTCGCGTGTCATCAGTTTACATTACTTCCTTCACAGATTTACAGATGTCATTGAGTGCACTTCATAATTTTAATTTCCTCGCCAAGTGGCAGTCAGGTAGTGGGTTCAACAGCTTGGGAGGCCACCGCAAATCTCTCACTCGAGGTTTATTTGCTGTACGCCACTATACATGAGCTGAGACACTGTGACGGATGCAGATGTGTCTTATGGTGGGTGGTGGTGGATGGACGCAATATGGACCTTCTCCTAACAAAACACGTTGTATGGAAAAATCTCTGGATGCATTTCAAAAGGATGTCAGATCTTTATGTTCTATCAGAGAGGACAGAGAGACCCGATGACATCCAGTGTGGGAGAGGAAGCACTGAGAGATAATAATGAGACTGCTCTTAGTTAGCAGGAAAACTCAAACCCTAAAGTTGCAGTTTTTAAATCTATATATTGTCCAGAAATATCTAAATATCTATTTAAGAAGTCGATTTTTGGGCTCATGAACTTTTTTTTAAAGAAAGGCTTTCAGACTAATACGCTGAATATACTGCTAAATATACTGTTTCTAAATGACTTCAGGAGCTTGACATTTCTCTAATTTCTTGTGAATTATCAGCTGACATTAATGCCAATAGATCTGCAATAGCATTATATAAACCTGGTTGATTTATTGGTCTTCTGCAGTGCTGCTCTGTAACACAGCCTTTTCTCTTAAGAGCACAAACAAGTTCAAATGTAAGACATCCTGCACCTGCTGAAAAATATTATATCTATGTTTGTCTGTAACAGTGCAATTTGATGATTCATATTCACATGCAGACAAAAATGTATCATTAACATTTTCTACTGTCCAACACATATACAGGATCATGTAGCCTAGGTCTCCCCTATCTGCAAGCATTCTAGTATTATTACTTAGAAACAAGCTTCATGCAAGAAGAAGGTTTGTCCTGAAGTCTTTTGACAGCAGTTCAATTCAAATCCAGCACTGTGGCCTTCTCTGTGCATCGTTGCTTAGCATTGGCCTCCAGCTTCATCTATGTATAAGATGAAAAAACTCAACTTTCAATTATACACTTTTCTCATGTCATTGTTGGATGTTTTACATAGAGAATATACTTCAGAGTACAACAGAGGGAAGCATTCCTCACATACTTATTGGTTCCTCTTAGCCTCTCTAACAGGACACCCTGTTGAGTGTCCACAGTGTGTCACAGTTTGCAGCCGTGGACAGGCTGAATCTGTTCCTCTGTGGTGTTTGTTTTAACTTCTCCTTGTTCTGACCACATGGCTGCCACTTGGGGGAGATCTCATACAAAAACAAACAAAAATATTCAAATTTATGGACACATTTTTGAAGGTATTATTTTTAGCAGTGCGCATACCGCCGAAAACAGAAACTCAGGGAGGTCCGACAAGAAGGATCAAACACAAATATTTCATTCCTGGAAGGAGGATCGGCACATAGTTTGAAACGATTAACGGTTATCACTGAATTTAGCTTGGCCTGTTAATTGAAGGCATTTACAGAAAGCTGTCGTTATCGAAGATTTGTTGCTAATTTTTTTTTCTTAAAATAACCTGGCAGATTGTTTGAAATTCTTGCCCTGCTGTTAGAACAAATTTCAAAATGTTGGCATAAAAACAAGTCTTCCAGATGGTTTGCATCATTAACTCATGCCTTTGTTTGGCACAATGAATGTAAATCTACAGTGTTTGCCCACCACATGAGGTGTCCGATCTGTATAGAAAGTGACGCATGTTAAGAGACTCTGCGTCACACTTACTAAAGCACCCCAACAACCACACATTGCATTATTTACTCAATACCATTTACGTTTTACACAGTTGTCAAAGTGCTGCGTGACGTACTTTGTACTTTAGTTGGAGTGTAAAATCTTTCCTTATACATGATTTGGCTTCCCACTTGTCAAAAAGATTCTCAGAATTACAAAGGTAATATTGTTCATTTTAAAATTTGTTTGTTTGCTGCAAAACATTTGAAGCATGCAGTGTATGTCTTATAATCCATCATCCATCCATCCATCCATCCATCCATCCATCCATCCATCCATCCATCCATCCATCCATCCATCCATCCATCCATCCATCCATCCATCCATTATCTGTAGTCCCACTCTACACTTTTCTATCTCACTTTCACGTCTGTCTAATTACTGTGTGTTAGTTTTTACTTGATTTAGGATTAGGATAATTGAAATTGCAGGCACAAATTTTCGTCTGTCTGACCTTCTGTTGTAAAGGTTGTTGACGTGCCCAGCTGAAATCATGGCAACCAGTGACCTGGCAGATCCATACATTGTGAATTATGTTTACAGTTCAGCTCATAGGTTCCTTGAGCTGCATTTCTCACTGGCGTTTTGGGAATGGGAATGTTAGGTTTCACCTAGGAGAGGAACAGAAACGTAACCTTACTGAAGGGCAGTTGGGAGACGTTTAAGGGTTACAATTTACAGCACCTTTCTTATTTGTTGTTTACTTAGTGGGAATGCTCCGGGGCCAGAGAAGAAAAGAAGAAGAAAGAGAGGGCACATAAAGGTACTGTAGGTCAGTTGTCTGTCCCTGTGAGGAGTCCGGTGCCATGGTCTTTAGAAATTTAACTACTCTTTAATTTAAAGGTCTAGTGTGTAAAGTTTAGGAGGCTGTGTTTACTAAATGTGACAGAATATGGCATAAATGGAATGTAGTAAGCATGGTATTTTATGTAGCCAACTTTGGTGATTTGTTTGTATTATTTAAGTATGCATCTGTACTCTATGCTGTGAGAACAGTCCCCCATCCATCCAAAATGAAACAAAGAAAAACTATATAACTAGATTTAATTTGAAACTGTTGAGGGCTTCATAAACTAGTGACCATGTGCTGGCAAGATCAAAGTGAGTAACAACTCTTGTTTTCATTGGATCTGCTCATTATTATATAAAACATCATTATGAGGAACTCTTTAGTACCATCTTCTGGCGATGAAAGTGAACAATATTTGTTAGTTAACTTTCGGTTTATTCCAGAGTACCACAGTTGAATTACCTTTTATTTATATGTTTTTTTTTAATCAACAGTTGCAAGAAAACTATATATACTGTATATATCACTACAGAAATAAGGTCCAGCGTTTTTGTTTGTTTGTTTTACACTTTCTATAATACTAGAATACACCTGAATCAAGGACTGCAACACTTCAGAGTGACCATTAGAGGGAGGCAGTAAACAAATGATGCTCTTTGTGAAAAGAAGAGTCTCTCTCTCTCTCTCTCTCTCTCTCTCTCTCTCTCTCTCTCTCTCTCTCTCTCTCTCTCTCTCTCTTTTGCACACACGCACGCACACACAGACACGCACACACACACACACACACACACACACACACACACACACACACACACACACACACACACACACACACGCACACACACACACACACACACACACACACACACACACAGACACAATTAGTTTAACAGATGTACCATTTATATTAAAAGGGCCTCCAGCAAACACATCAATATTGGAACAACAGGTGTTGCCTGTATTGTCTGTTCAGGTCAGGTCCAATCTTGATCTTTACTGTAATATAGTCAGTGTCCCTTCAATGAAGTAAGATCATAGAGTTCATTGTAATAAATACACAAAAACACATACAATTTGACACGTTTAATGTGTGTTTTGTTTCTCAAAAGCAAACCAGAAGATTGCTTGTTTCTGTTTTTTTTAAGAATAGTTGCAGAATGATTAAACGCTAAAAACACACTAAGACTGGGCTGCTTTACAGATTACCAGATTAAAAGGCACAAGACAAAATGTTATACACAGCTTGCCCTTTTGTTTGGCCATAGCTTCCACTTTAATTGTTGTTGTGTTTGTGGCTTTAACACATTAGGGAACAGAGCTGTAAAGCCCCAGGTTAAGCCCTCAATGTTAATGTGACAGCAATGGAGCACCATTAAATAAATCATTAATTAAGAATTTAGTCTCATGTAACTGTTTGGTAACCTGTTTAGGAGCTCAGCGTAATGCTGGTTCAGCGCTGTTTGACTGTGAGAACAAAGTCCAAGAAGTGTCACTTTACTACCGAATAGATGGGGACGATTATGTGGACTGGAAATGATTTCAATATGGAAAACATAGATTTTTCGAAATGTCTTTTTTATTCACATTATCAGAAGCCGCTATGCTGTACATGTTTGTTGATTTGTAGGTCTTAGGTTGTTCAAAGAGACTCAAAGGCTATGGCTTAAGATATCTTCTTGGTAGGCTGACAGTCAAGAAATTGTAATAATGAATACAAGGAAGTGAATGTAAGATCGTATTATTCATCTAAAATGGAGCTTAACGGACCTTACGCTCATTAAAGTTTTTTAAAGTGCTTCCAGATAATTATCGGATCACGTTTCATTGAAATTTCCCATAACTATAACATGCAGCGGAAATGAGGCCTGTGATACGTTGGGAGCTTTCAGCTTTCAGCCTAAATGGAAAACTGTTTGTTTTGCAGCAGCTGTGTACTGTAGCAGCTGCTCTGCCCACACAAATTCACAATCATACGCCCTTCACTGTACAAAGCATGTAAACACAAGTCGATCTTTTTACTGTACGTTAACACTATGTACAGTCTTTCTCTTTATTATGTGAACTTGTTTTTCTTTGTTTAATGGACAAACACAGACATTGATAGAGACAATGTGAAGCCACACGCTACAGCTTTGTTGGGACTGTTGGCAATCAGGTGGTCTGAGGCAGAATAAAGCTTTTAGATCCACAACTTTAGATCCATTAGCTCCCTTTTAGTGGTCGGAGGGGTTTCCATCTACTTAACCCTGTTTGTTTTCTCTCTCTGGATGCTTAGCAAACAGTGACTCGCCCTGTCAGCTTGTTGCATCTCTCAGGAAAAGAGTCGCAAAGTGTTACAGTTTGTCTGGTGGAGATGAAATGTTTAAACCTAAGCTAACCTCTGCATCTCTTAATGTATAAGGGTTTATATTTCACAGAACATCTTACATGACCAGGGCATTGTTTTTATTTTGCCCCCTGTACAAAGATTAGTTTCTGTCACTGCTGGTGACTCATCACTCCCTTGAAAAAATGTCTGCATAAATGTGTTTGAAGTGGATATTTTATTACACGAAGAATGTGAAATCCAGGAAACTAACCTAGTATATTCATTACTTGCATTCCATTAAACATCATGTACAGTGCATTGTTAAATGCTACAGTACTTTTCGAAGAAACATTCTGCCATTCAAGACTGTCAATGACTCATTACTGACGACTACAAAGCATTTTGTAGCCCTCATTTATAAAATACCAAGACAACATGTACAGTAATAACAGTATCTTATTTTAGATTCATTAGTAGCTTTCTTTTGCACAATCTTGGCATTCTCTCAGTCAGCTTCATGAATTAGTCACCCTGTTCTTCCAACAGTCTTGAAGGAGTTCCATATATACTGAGCGCTTGTTGGCTGCTTGTTGTTCACTGTAGTCCAACTCATCCCAAACCATCTCAAATAGCCCTTAGAGCCTGGAGGTGTGTTTTGGATCATTGTCCTGTTAAAGTGTGTAAAGAGTGTTTGATAGTTTTTTAAAATTTCCAGACTTTATGTTTTTAATTTCCACATTATTCCTATTACTTAATAGTTTTAATGTCTTTAGTGTTAGTCGACAATGTAGAAAGTAATAAAAATAAAGAGAACTCATTGAATGAGAAGGTGTGTCAAAACTGTTGACTGGTACTGTCATTAAATTAAATCCCTTAATTAGTGGACAGTACATTTTTCAATGTAATGCTAATTAAAATTTATAATTATATAACTTTTATTTTTTATGTATTTAAAAGAGCTCTTAGGTTACAATACAGTCATAAAAAAATGATAAAGAAATCAATATTCTTGTAATCATTTTTATTTTTCAACAGTGTACACTGTTCTAAAGCATTATTTGGCAGAGAAACATGCAAATGGTCAACATACTCCAGCACGAAACCAAAAAAGATCTTTCTTTGCACATGCACAAGAAACACTGTCATTTCAAGTCATAGACAATCAGTCAGATTTTCTGTCTTTATATCATATTTGGGATCAAATAACTATGCATGAATATTAACATTTAAATAACCCAGTAATCAGACTGATACAGATCAAAAGAAAAATCTATTACTATTACTGACTAAACAAGAAATACAAATCCAGTGTTTCATAATACAGCTCTTTAAGTTTGGCTTTAACATCTAAGGTTTCACTCCCAGACACAGAGCTAACTCATTCCTCTGGATCTTTCCATCGTTGTTGACATCACAGTGACGCAACAGAACGGCTCGCAGCTTGTCCAGCTCAGAACTTGTGAGGTTAGGCTGCAGAGGACAGAAGACAAAGCAAGGGACAGCGGAGAAGTGTTACACTGTAAATGTGTACATCTGGGTAAAGCATGCTTACAAAAATACAGCAGCAGTAAAGTGCCTTACCCTGACCAGGCCCATCATGTCTTTGACAAAACCGTCCACCTCAGGACCCTCCAGCGCTCCTGTCTTACTCTAATCAGGTAAGGCAAAGGGAAAGCCGATAAAGAATGGCCAGAAGAAAGAGAAAAGACAGAAAGACGGGGAGACGGAATGGAGGAAGAAGGAGTGCAGATTACTTTATCTAATTTACATTCCACTCACATCATTCAGTCATTCATCAGTCTTACTTTCCTGGGTGTACTCCTTTCAGTTTGTTGGTGGGACTGGAACAGATCCCAGCATTACAGGGGGTTTTGCATGTTAATCTTGTAGCTGATCACATTTTATCACAAATATTTATTTTAAATATCCACCTCCACCTACAACATGATTTGAAGCAGAAGCACACAAGTTCTCCCTAACAGTGTCACAGACTGAAGGACAAATATGATTCATCTATCCTCCACCTCACTGCAGTAACTCAACTCTTGCTTGAAAGCTGTTTCAAATGTGCCCGAATGAGATATTAGTCTCTTGCCACAAGCCCAAGGTTTCTGTGTATTTTCACTTCCTCCACGATCAAGAGATGTTGCGTGAAAGCCTGCTAGTAAACATGCCTCGGTGACAGTGTTTGGAGGACTTTAAAAGGTGCCATTTGCTGTGCTGTTAATATAAGTGTTTGAAAATGCAGCCATGGTGTGAAACATGTCAATAACAGACTAGTGCTCAGACTCTGTGCATTCAATTATTCCCCAACTAACAGCCTGAGTAGCTGATTTCTGACCATAATTCACTTCTCACAAAGCTTCTTTGAACACTGAAGTAAGCAGCCGGTGTAAACCTGACCCATTAGTTCATACACCACTTGATATTATAGACAAGTCATAAATATGATTTTACAGAACAGATGAAGCTTATCAGTGACTCCTGACTCTTATCTGATGCTGCACTGTGAATGAGGCTGACAGAGTTAACCTATCGTGCCAGAGAGTGACTTCACAATATAATGGGTGCTTAATTTCATTATGTTTCATTACTGGGGAAAATAGCTACTTGGATTCACTGTTGCTGTACCGAGTCCTCTTGTGCACACAGCCACACATTATGCAAATGTTTAGTGGTGATGCTCTTGCTCGAATGGAACATATGAAGACTTACTCCTGTTGTGTTGTGGAAGGGTACTGTCCTTTTATAAAACATTTATAAAACAAACAAAACAAAAAGAGTCTTTTGAAGAAACATATCACAATCCAACAAAGACAAAACACATAGAGACTGCCCAGTGTGACAGCCGCACTAATACTTGTAATAAATTTCTCCTTCCTGCATCCTTGTGAGCACCAGGTGGCTGTTTTGCCCATGACTGCCTCTAAAGGAAGATGGTGAAGGACGATTGTTTGCTGTCCTTCTCCTCATCATAACATTTCCTACAGGCCAGCTGATGATTCAAACCTTCAACCTTTTGGTCAGAAGCCTGTTGTGTTCACTGTGTTTACTGTTAAACTGCTGTTATTACTCATATGACTGGAGAAGAACAACAAAGTGCTGTAGAATATTTCAGAAATGCAACAGACTATAAATGGTAGAATGATGATTGTACTTCAATATTCAGTTCATATTCTCATTGCTTCCTGCAGGATATGCAATAAGCTTTGATATGATGCAATACTCCTAGTTTGTGTCCCATGCATTATTGTACTTACAACATCATAATGGGCAAAGATCTTGTCAAAGTCATTCTTTCTCTCCACTTTGCTGCAGGCCTTTGAAAAAGAAGAAAGAGAGAAAGTGTGAGGAGAGATCGAAATAACAGAAGATAACTTATTAAACTGTTGATTTATATGTGTATCTGCCAAATATTAAGGAATAAGATAAGGAATACACTTACATCCATCTTGAACTGGAGTAGGAAATTCTCTTCTAAAGCCAAGATCCTAATTGAGAAAGAAACTATTTATTATTATTATTATTATTATTGTTATTATTATTGTTATTATATATTATTATTGATTCAGCATTTGTGGATCACCATTCACACACGCGCATCTCTTTCCTTAGTTACGTATTTCTGAGACGCCGTTCTCACCACTAGGTGACTGTGTATATTCTACGTTATATTTATTCAGCTTTCAAGATATATCTTGCATTGTTTGAGGACATTTCTAGTGAGAAATGTGTGTTTTACTTTCTGAATCTATGTTGAATGAAAGCAAATTGTGTTTTATTAGTCCTCTAGAGATAATTGATCTGACTGCTTAGTCACTTTGCAGTGGGCGTTATGGTTACCATAACATTGTAGATCACTCTCTGTGCGTTTACAGATATATTTGAGACAAAAATAACTCCATACCACATTGGTACTTTTGCTGTTTATTTTGAAGATGTTAGCATTTAGCAAAATTTGACCAAATTTCACTTATGGCAATGCAACTATATGAATTCTGTTTTTGTGATGTACCTGGCCAAGTCGTTCAAATCCAAACAACCATCCTTGTTTTTATCAAAGATTTTCATCTGCAAGAGAAAAAAAAACATCCACTGTGAGGCTCTCTGTTATTTCCTCAAAGCACCTGTGACTCAGGTGCTAACTCATCATTTGACCTGATTTGAATTGAGAACCAATCTTTGCCAAAATGAAATCTTTCAAATAGACGGAGCATGCTGTCCGAGACTCTGAATTTCCCCAGTAATAAATCAGGGAGACGTTCCGTTTGACAGCTGCAGCAGCACATGTGACAATGAGAAAATAACAAGAAGTGAAAGGTCCTTCTTCTATTCATTCATACATTGAAGTACTCTAAGCTAAATATTTTTTAGTGGTACAGTTATAAACATGTCAAAAATCATGTTTTGAAGACAGATGCAGCACATGTTTTTTTTTCTTTTCAGTTACTTACCAGCAAGCAGCTTTGAAATAGCAGTATTTGCATTTTGTTTAATGTTAATTTGATCTTGTATGTACCTTTTTATATATGTGTGTGTGTGTGTATATATATATATTTTTTTAAAACATTTTTTGTAATTGTAACAAAAATGTAGCCTCCTGCCTACAGTCAAGTGACCAATCAATCCAGCTGCACATCGAGTGAACAATGGAAAAGGTTTAGCATAAAATTATCAGTCCACACAGACATCGAAAGTCAGATTGTCATGACTGACACCTGCCTAAATATAACTGACTTTAAAATCAACCTCTGACTGTTAAAGCTAGACAAAGTAGTAGTAGCTGTGTATGTTTCTGCACACATACATCTTGTACATACACCATAGATAGTAGGATGATCATGAGCAGCAAGTATGTTTTATTGTAAATAGAGTCAAATGTGTTACTACCATTGTGTCTGTGTACTCCTCCAGCTTGTCAGATGACACATCCTTGTGATGCTGTTGAAACAGGTCTCTAAGAAAAGCCTGAGGAAAAAAAATTACATTATTATATCAACAAACCAAAATAATCCAAGGGGTGATACACAGTTACTTATAATTTTGTGTAAATATTATGGATTGAGGAAAAGCTGATTCCAGATATGACAAAAGCCCTCAAATTGTTGATCGCATTAGTATTTTTTTTTTTATCTACCAAAGATTTCTCTTCTCAAGAGAAATATGTTGTGAGAAGCTGAAAAAGGACAAACATCACATTGTATTAAAGAACAGGAAATATTGGCCAAGTCTATAATGTCTATACTAACACTGAAGGTTGCTCGCTGACCAGAAAAGAGATGTGCAATTTGTTCTGTTGTGTGAGGAGATGTTGTTTTTTGTTTACTCTGACAACCTTACCTTCAGCTCCTGAGCTGATATGTAGCCGCTGCTGTCAACATCGTACTTCCTCCATATCTACAGTGGGTGTAAAAGGGCACATTGATCAGGGCTTACATGCAGTGTACAGGCGTTCACAATGAGAAATATTACACTAGATTAGATGCAAAATGCCAGTTCTGATGGTTAAAATCATGTAATGAGAATACTGGCATAATTAAAACTGTGCTCTTGTTCCAGTTATGCTTGAATTCGTCACTCTGAGGTTGTTTAAAACTTCCTCATACTTTGCATGTGTTGCAAATGCAAATAACACAATCTGACACAATCTTCCACATCTCACATACTCTCCTCTACTCTGTTGGCCTGTTGCTGTTTTAGCTGGTTCAACAAATTATCATGCCAAATTGCTCCGAGGGCTGCTCCATCGGTGTGTGAATGTGTATGAATGGTCAGCTCCTCAAACTGATGAGCAGTTGGCACCTTGCATGGCAGCCAATGCCATCAGTGTATGAATGTGTGTGAGTGGGTGAATGAGATATGTAGCGTAAAACGCCTTGAGAGATCGGAAGACTAGAAAGGCGCTATATAAATACATTCCATTTACCATTATTATTTTTTTTTTAATTTTTTATTGATCCAGTTTGTGGTTTGAGGTATAGGCTCAAAAGAACTTTCTCATCTTGAAAGCTTAATAATCTGGTACCCTAGTTCTTTACCTGTTGTGTGAACTTCTGCGTGACATATTTTAGAGTCCGAACCATAGGAAAAAGCAATGACATGCAACAGTGGTCCCCATTCAAACCGTGAATGCCAAAGCTACTTCATATATGACTTAGACCACTTGTTTTGAAGCTTTGGTAGTTTTAATGCTGCTGTATAATCTTTTGTGGACACAAAATGTGACACTTTCCTAATAATTATGAAAGTTTCGTAGAACAGACTCGTCTTATGTTGCCTTGTCACATCTCATGATTCTGTGTAGTATAGTCTGTGACCTCACCTTCATGAAATCAACACTGTTGTCCAGAGGAGCTTCTCTGCGGAAAATCAACAGGAAGTTCTCGTCTTCAGGAAGGATCATATTGGCCAACTGGAAAACATGACACAGGGCAGAGCAGAAAGCAGTGACAGTCTATGGATTGTATTGATAAAATAAGGGGGGGAAAAAAACATTTTTATTTAATTTGATTCCTTTTACTGTATTAAGATGGCAGCAGAATCCTCAGCCGCAGAGATTTCAAACCTCTGCATACTAAAACTATCTGCATGATTCGAGGGACAAGTGAGAATTTATGTTTTACCCTAGCTCCTCCTGGCTCCTCTCCAATATATGTTGCTCTTCCCTTGTCTGTCCTTTAATAGTATCAGTCCGCCATTAGCAGATTAAACTGACCCCCATGATCAAGCTGATTAAAATACAAGATGATACTGCAGCAGTCATTTGGATCACAAAGCTGAAGAAGTGCAATGCACCAACTCTGATGCCAACTCCAGAAGAAAAGTGAAGAAGAAGCTTAACATGCTCAAAAAAGTCTTTGGCACGTTTTCAAACATGCCTCAGTTAAAGCAATAGTAAAAAAAAAGGGCTAATTCATTTTGAAATGATCAACTTCCAGGTTTCTAAGAGTCACACTAAAAAAAAACGCATTCATATAGCATTTTCTCTACAGACCCTTGCATATTAAGTTTTGAGTTTATTCATTATGCATGTAGACTGACATCAGAATTCAGTAAACACAAAGTAGCATGGACAGTATACTATCTATACTATGATACTACATTATCAGCAGAGTTTAATCGGGTAGACATCGTTGACGTCTCATTTTATCAAGCATCCCCCTAATGAAGTGATTAAAACAGTACTATTAACTTTGCTACAAGTACAATAAATGCATGGCATGTTACAATAGTGAGTAGGCCTGATAGTGAAACTCCAGTCATATGACGCTAAACTACATGAGTAACAGCATTTCATGCAGCTATCTCACAGGATACTGTGGCTTGCAGATAGGCTTTCCTACTTCCTTCTGAATGCCATTCACAGAGCAGAAGCTAAAGTGTGGGGAAATAACATTACAGTTTATTTTTAAAGGCAAACACTAGACAAGAGACATATTTCATATTGTATTGTATAATATAAGTTTACTTCATGAGCCTAAATTTAGGCTGCACTGATGCGATTCACTGGATCAGTACCTGGTCCGATACTGACTTCATTAAGTAGATTAGGTTTTGAGCAGATATTACCAATCCAAATTAAATACAGTACTGCATACAGTACAGTTTCTTTGTAACTGTCATTTAGAATAACAGTGTTTCTGCTATCAGCAGGTCACATACTGTACATACAATTCATTCATTGTTCCACACAGTGAAGTGTACAGGTTTTAAATTAGGACTGGTATTGGAAAATGAAAAGTCTAACAGATGCATCCTCAGTCAGAAGGATGCTTCAAAAGAAGCTCTGGTACAAAAAGGTTTTACCACACTGTTCCTGTATCAGCCACAGTAAATCAACAGGCCATTTATGGCAGACATATTGATTCATTCATTTAGGGTCTGTGGCTACAATGCATTAAGGGATTGGACCATTGAATGGGTGATGGGTACGTTTCATGCACTTGTTCTCATAAAGCACCGCTGCTTCTGCCAAGAGATGCATCAAATACATAGAGTGGAGACTGGGAAAGCAATGTCATTAAAATATGGCTTTAAATTTCTGGAAAACAGCTGCAGCCTTTGTCAGTCAAGTTAGATTGAATAAATTCAGTCAATTACAAAGCCACTTGAGAATCAACCTTCATTAATTACAAGCAACCAGTTTTGGATATTTTAAGAGTCCTACTTGACAGTCCAAAAGCTGCATTCTGTCTATATACACAATCGACTGAGTGTGGTTTGAGTGCTGCTCCTCTCCAGCTTACTCAGCTGGCTTAGCGTGACTCTCAGCAGTGGCGGAAATTAGTTCGCAGTCTGCTTGAATATGGTACAAGCTGTATCATAATTGCCATGGATACATGAGACAGAGAGAGAGAGAGAGAGAGAGAGAGAGAGAGAGAGAGAGAGAAAGATGGGGGAAGAAAATAGATCTAGAAGAAAGAAAGAAATAATGAAAGAGGTGTTGGGTGGTGATGTTGGATGTTACTGAACCTGTTTATGAACTAGAAATAAGGAGGACAAGTGCTCTATGGAACAAAACTCCACATTTTCTAATCAATGATAAAGTGAATGAATGTATTGAAGTTAATTCAGTTCTTAAAGGACAGGTATTTGAAGGGTTTTACCATATAGAAGGAGAAACAATACAACGTTGTCACTGTGTCACATTTTGTTTAAAATATGAATGAGTGCTTCACCTTTACTCACTGTGAGGAAATAACGAGAACGTGATTTTAGACACAGAAATCTTGTGGTACCTCCTGAATCTGGAGTCTTCCATCAGCGGTGGCATCATAGGCTGACATAAACCTTTGCTTCATTCTCTGGACTCTTTCTTCAGTGACTTTCTCCTGCAGAGATGCATAAGATCAAAATGAAAGTGATTTTCAAAAGCCAACATTAGAAACTCACTGGGTGTTTCGGACTGATACTGTATATGCGTATTGGAAAAGTTAAATAGTATATGTAGTATAATTGTACTAAAAACAACTTGTACTTTATACTGATTTATTTAAATGAAGATAAAAAATCTATTTGAAAATAAAATCTTGATATTGAAGGACAAATACTACTGGCTGAGTCATAGTTATTTTAAGAAATGTCACCATGGATACTCCTTGAACTTCTTTATTTTTTTTCTCAAGCTTTACTTTCTCAACCCCAGGCTGTTTATAAAGCATTTATGTACTGTAGCTCACTTTACATGTCCCTGCCTTAACCAATCTAATAAGAGTTGATGCACGCTTATCTGACATAAGAATCACATTTCCTGTCTAGATGAGGTTCTTTCTCAACCAGAGCTCAGTCAAAAGCTTAAAAAAAAAGAATACATCTAGCTGACGTTATTTAAATTATATTTAGCAGCTTGCAGAATGATTGCTGTACTGTAACTATAGAAACCTGTTGATCTATGTTGCTGAGGTCTGAATCATTGTTCCATGCAGACTAAAAGGTGCCAGTGTTTTAGTCATTTATCTTCAGTATCGCATTTATGTCAGACACTCGTGTTTGGTGGCAGCAGTCTCCTGTTGCTAGGCAGAACATTTTACACTGTGGACACTATGTACAAACTGGTGCATTCTTTAGTTTTTTTTACGGATGTGTTTAACTTACACTGTATCACATGCAAATTCATTAAGTTGCACAAAAGAAAATTAAAAATCAACATAATTCATATTTAACGTGTTGCACTAGAAAAAAAAAATCAAAGGAGAAAAAGATGGAAAAGCATCACGTGGTTAACACCATATAATTCCTCAATAGCTGAGGAGAAAATAATCGAACGACTGCACCATGTTAACACAAAACAGTACTTATCCTGGATATGGAAGCAAACAGCACAGGGACAGAGTGATATGTGGTTGGTGGTTTGTTTGTTTTAGTGCTCCATTAGTATCCAGGGGAGTCTAATCACACACAAACACGCACTAGAAGATGAGCTCATTTGGTTTTTCCATCATAACTGGTCAAGGAGAAGGCTCTCTGACAAGTAGGGATCTCCTTTTGACAGCGACCAGAGCTCTTTAATTGTGTTGCATCCAACATCCTTCTACTCACCACACCCATCCAGATAACTGCATAGAGGTTCAGCTGCCCACACAGCAGAGAGCACAAAAACTGCAGAGTCTCATTTGATTTAAATGTAGTTGCTTGGTGTGAGTTTGTGTGACATAGAGTAGATTGACAAACTAGTAACACGAGTTTAACAATATCAGCTTCAGCTATGAACTTTACACGCAATCTATTAATCTGCTGTCATTACGTTCCGAGTGAATGCATCCAAAGTTGACTTACCTGTGGACCCAGTCTCTTCATCATGTGACGGAAAAAGTCATCAAGCTCTTTGCCCTCAATGTAGCCATTATCTGTCCAATAAAAAATATATAAATTGATATGTAATTGTATATGTTGTAAGTCTTTTGGTTATAAATCCACTGAATTAAGTTTTCCTCAAAAATGTGAGATTTCACAATGAAATGAAGTCACACTGAAGTAACTAGTCTTTATATTTTAGATATTTAGTCTTCCTGGCTTCATTTCATGCATCCTCCCTTCTATATCAAGCCCTGTTCAGACTTGACATGTACATAAATTTGTACTTTTACTGTTTTAGGTTGACATAGTCTTAAAAAACTGAAATATTCAAATTGGCTATTTTTCAGTGACAATAATATTCAAACGTAAGAACCTTAATTACTTCTCTCAAACAGTACTCACATGCATCATCACATATAAGGCTGGTATTCTCACGGGTCTATTAAAAGCAGGAGATAAAATGGAAAGTCCTGTTTTATGGTGTTTTTTCACCATTAAAAAAGGCCTTTACATTTGTCATCAACTTTCCTCACCATCTGCGTCGAAGTGTTGCCAGATTTCCAGGAATCCAGCTGCATCCAGGTTAGCAAATGCACTGTCCATGTTAATGAAGAGAGGCAAAGTAAACTGTCAACTTTAACATAACCCAATGAGGACTGAGGCGACAAACTGTGCTGCACTGTTCAGTTGCCTGCTTGGGTGACATATGCTCTTTCTGACTTTGTAAAAACCACACCTCCTCTGTGTGAACGAGAAAAGGAAGTGTGTGTGTGTGAGAGAGAGAGAGAGAGAGAGAGAGAGAGAGAGAGAGAGAGAGAGAGAGAGAGAGAGAGAGAGAGAGAGAGAGAGAGAGAGAGAGAGAGAGAGAGAGAGAACAAAAGTAAACCATAGCATTGTATTTGCCACCTGGTGGCTGTATTGATAAACTGCAAAATAGATCACAGACAAAAGTTACAGAGACAATGCAGAGATTTCGAAGCCTGTAAAATTATTTTAATCAATATTAATATTTGCATGAAGAAATGTCCAACACCAGCAGAATGACTTAGTGAAACATACTGATCCATGACAAAAATGGAACAAATGGATGAGCAAACAACATGTCATTTGTATTTATGTTTTTTTTTCCAGCTCAGGGAAAACATTGTTTTGCATCATTTCTTTTTTTTGGGGGGGTAATCATGATCAAAGTAACATTAATTGATAACATTTAATAACAAATTAATACATACAAAGAATTAATTTCTACATTTATGAACACAATGTACAAGTGAAAAACAACAAAAAAGGTTCAAGACATCACCGGCCACTGTTTGCGTTTTTATTCCAAATAAGTTACAAACAAACCCCTAGTATAGTAGTGTACTTAGTACCAAAACAATATAGGATTTGCTGTGTTCACATAGGAGTGTGAATGTATCACAGTGTGTATATTACACATACATACATATATATATAAATACACACACATACACACACACACCTACATGCATGAAAGCACATATATACATACAGTACAACTCCACAGCCACATCATGCAGTCACACACAGACTCAGGAGTCTAGATTCAATGCTACTGGTTATTTTCATGTTCTCCACTCTGTGCACCAATAGCAATGAAGTGGATGCTCATTTGTCAGGACTGAACAGGAAATCATGACAGAAACACAGCCAGCTGCCTCTGAAATCCCACACAGAAGAGTGAAAGAAGAAGAGAGGGTCCATACAATTTCCTTGAGTCAGGAAAACGACTAAAAATGTCAACAGAATACAGCACACAGTCACGTGTGTTTAAACGTATTGAAAAGTAGTGTTTTTTTTTTCCTTCTGTGTCCTTGAACATCTTTCAAACAAAAACTGATGTTTGAGTTTTAGGACATGTACTGTGAATCAAAGCAGTTATTGACATCAGAGACAGATTAACTATATACAGGAGGAACAGTGTTATTCCCAAGACATGATTAGTGACAAGGAAGCAAGTTTTTATCATGATCCTACAAAAAGACATCGATGGACACCATAGGAAAAGGTGCACCAGTGAGACCTTTGGCCCTGACTACAGTACAATAAGTTGTGCCCCTTTCACACTGCGCATAAAATTAATGTTGGAGCCCAGTTTAGTCAGCTAGATAGTCAAAAGTAAATGTAACGGTTAATGTAAATATAAAAAAATGTGACATGCGAAAATTTCTGTCATCAGATGGTTGTATAGGGGTTAAAATACTGTCCCTAGGCTACACTCTGTCTATTAAATTTATGTTTGTTGTCCTTGAATGAAGGACTGTGGGAGGCAGTCTAATGTTTCCAGTTATCATTAAAACTTGGATGTTGAGGGTATTCATAAGTTGAAAACTAATAATTACAGTGACTCCAATATCACCACTGCAACATAATCTAATGCAAAGGCTGCCCTGATCTATGTGATGCCATATTAGTGACAAATCCAGTGCTTAGGGTGCAAACTGTTATACTTATATAACAGTTTTTCCTTAGGGGTTAGGGTTAGGTTTTTCTTTTGTCAATGAATTATAAGATAAATGATAAGATTTTTTTTAAATCATTCAGGAGTCTGTTTGTAGCAGTGTGAAAAGGGCATTTCTAGCTCTTGAAAGACAAAAATAAGAGGAAACACAGGCCTCTATGTTGTTGTTGTTGTTGTTGTTGTTGCTGCTGCGGTTTTTGTTGTGGTGTAGCATTCTGGTCCTAAAAACTAGGGTGCTACATTAGGGAAAGGCCCGAGGTCTATGTGGTCAAAATACAGTACAGCTACCCCCAGCTCACTTTCACTGCTGTTTTCTCAATTATTATTAATTATTAACAAAGGCAATATGATTGCAAACAATTGAGGTTGCATTTCAAAGATATATCTTGTCTTGCACAGGAAGTGAGCTGAATTTGAAAGCCATAGCTGAAGGTCAGATCTGTAGGAGATGCTGAGCGTCTGCTGCAGTTCCCTCAGTGTGCCGCTTTTACACAAAGATCAGTCTGAAGAGGTCAAAATACTGAAATGGGAAGCAAATGACATTTTCTTCTGTGTTACCTTCAAGCTGATTATCTATGACATTCCTTTTTCTGAGTAAGTTCTTTCTTTCTTTAGACCATCAACACACTAAGGGAATGATAATAAATCGAAGTATGTTGAGGATCCATCTGTCTTTAAGAGCAATTCAGAGTCTGTATATCTGTGACAAACACTGGCATACCACTCAGTTTAGTTTAATGCTCCATAGTTGTATTTGTTCTGAGAAGTGACGGCTGGAATTTAAGCTGTTTGGTTTAACTAATACAGATCGAACCGAAATGAGAGAGACAGTTTCATGATGGCACTTTGAATTGCACTTTGATGACAGACACATACGCCTTTCCCCTCCAAACAGCATAAAAAGATGTCTGCAGTATTCCATAGTGTTATAAATAAAACAGTGTTGGTTAACAGTGCTAAAGCCTTTTTGATTATTACTGAAGTTAAAGGGTAAAGCAGTCCTCTCAAAGCAACACCACATATGGTCACTTCAGCTCTCTCACACAGAGGCGTTTGATATTGTCTACAGCTGTTCTTCAGTCTTTCAGAGAAGTCTCCTCTGAGAGACTTGTAGACAGGTGAGCTACATCAAATGTGTATTTTTGATTTGTGGTGGGCTGAGATTCTCAGCTGAACCTGTAAAAAAAGAAAGAAAAAAAAAAGCTGAATTGCATAATGGATTCAGTAACCTCTGAAGTCCGGTGAAAAGTAAGTTGTACTGAAAATAGGATATAGAAAATCTATACAAATATATTGAAGGAAAATCCCATTGGGTCCTGGTCTGGCTGTGTGTTTGAGTTCAAGTACAGTACAGTGATCCTGGTATTATTGTTATTGTGTGTTTGCTCCCTGGGAAACAAGAGAAACAAGACATTGGATTATTAGTTCAAGAAAGTCACTCAGTTTCACAGTCTCTCTCTTTTTTTTTAGTGGTTTACAAACTCATGCTTAAACTCAGGTTTCAATCTTTATGAACTAAATATGTTTGATCACCCTGAAATCCTGAAAGGTTTATTGTTGTATAGACCTTTTCACTCGACAGCGGAGGGTAGGTTTAAGAGAAGGAAGCTCTTAGGAGACTCAGCACAGTTTGGTTTACTAGGTGACTAAAAAATGTGTTAATGTTGATAGTTTTATCATAAACAACCAAATTAATTTTAATTTGAGACTGTGTATTACCTGATCCTACAGCAGGTCTTCCTGCAAACAAAACATGATTTGTACTGTATGGTCAGACAGGACCTGCAGGTACAACCTTGAATATAAACGAAAATATACGTTGATTAGATCCCCCTTTTCTAAAAGGAAAACATGTGAGGCTTATCAACATTTGTCTCACTCATATTAAAATAAAGTCTTTGTCTGCCTCCTCCCCAGAGTCTGATGACTTCTTGCCCGTTGCCTTGTCCTTGTCCGGGTTTGGAGATGGATCCTTGGTCTTAAAGGAGCCATGATCCTCAGAGTTGGTACGAAGAGGGCTGGGTCGCTGAACAGAGTCCGACACAGACCCCGCCTTCACTGAAAAGAGAGAGGAAGACAGGAAATGAATGATAAAATATTCTGATAGATTTTTTTGCACGTTGCCATTGTTGCTGCAATTGGTTCATCTTACATTGCCTGCCTCACAGCCAGTTGTAATACATACACTAAAACATGAAGTGTAAAACACCTGAATTTTTTTAGGAATACCACAGCATTAAGAAATCAAAGAGAAACCCCACAAGGCTGAGTATCTAATCTGCAACCTAGACAAGAGACATGAAGTCAACTCTTTGGTGATACCAGCAGTGTGTGCACATTAACACAGGCTCAGCAAATGTGCTAAGTAAAACTGTAAACGATAGATATTAACACCTTTCCTAACACTGTTCCACACTGCCAATTGAGTCTTCTTGATCATCTTCTTCACTCTATGGAGAGGCAATTAAACATTCTCCTGTGTATACCTCCACCTAATGGATATTGACCTACAGTACTCAAACTTATAATAATGCTAAATGATGTAAAGACAGTTAGATGATTCACATTCTGTCACATTCTGTGATAAGTACAGTGCTTTCCTCCTTTTCCTTTTTTGTAAAGCACATAACATGAAGGCATTGACGTCTTAACTTAAGTGTAACAGCATCATCAAATCTCAAATCATGAGGGAGAAATGTTGTGTTATAGGCAGAGATTGGAAGGTTGTACTGGCTGCACCCCGAGCTTTTACGACAAACAACCGAAATAATATTAATCTTCTATGAAGACGCAACAAAACAAAGAAACTTAATCCAATAGCTTTTAAATAAATTCTCATTAGCCCTGTTGCAAGCATTGCGCTCATGAATGTGAATCAGATGTATGTACCTCTCACAGTCACCATAGGGAGTCACTGATAACATATAGTAAAAAAAAAAAAGGAGAGGGCATGCATGAGACAAGAACAAGATAAAAAAAAATGAAAACATCAGTGAGAAGATGGGCAGAAAATATCACCAAGCTGCCAGGCTGTCTGTTAGATAATACATATTAGAAGAAAGACAGTAGGACTTGAGTGAGAGTTGTGACCTGAATCAGTCAGTCATATTGTAAATGTAGACAGACAACAGTCATCATTCAGAGGAACAATGTATGTGAGAGTCAGATCCTGACAGTGACTCCAAACATCTAACAATCTGTGTTGTGGAATTCTGCTGAAGGACAAAGGACAGGTTTGGGGTGAAGAATGGAAAAAAGTAACTGCAAGTTTCAGTTGAAAATGTATTTCTTTATTAGCTCCTGACCCACCGTCCTGAGTGGTTTTGTTGGCTGAGCCTCCTGACTGCAAACTGGTCTGGCCGTCCTTGTCTGACAGCATCCTCTTCAGCGTGGCAGGAAGAGTTGTGACCTTAGGAGACACACCGCCACTGGCGGGGGAATCTGAGCCCTCGTCTGTCAGGAAATTGATCAGAAAATAAATATTATCAACTGAAAATAAATATTAACTCGTCTGTCATATAAGCTCACATAACATGCATTTTCACAAGCACAATGAAATCATACTGTATTCAAAATAAACAAAATATCAAGCAAGATGCAGTTCAGGAAAATAAAAAACTGAATCTCAATCAAACAAATCCTCTGACTGTACCTATGCTCCTGCTGCTGCTGCTGGTCCGCGGCTTCTGTGGGATGGTGGGTCGGGCAGCCAGCGCAGGTTTCGCTCCTTGCGGCACCGGTGGTTTTGGACTTACTGGTCCCCCAGGAGAACTTGAGGAGGACGTAGCCCTAACACGGGGGGCTGGTTCTGGCTTGGTCTCACCACGAGGAGGGGACTTTTCCGGAGAACCAGGGTCAGATTTATTAACAGAGCCACTGGAAGGCCTGTTTTCTGAAATGGGAGCCTGGGGCTTGGCTGCAGATACATGCAGAAAAGATCATGCACACAATGTGTTTTACAGTGTGCAATGTACGGTATGAAAAGTCTCAGAAAGAACCATAAAAATAATCCTAACACCAGCTGCAGATCTGCATGAATTAATAACTGTTCGCTTGAACAGCTTACCTGTTGCATTGCTGTCAGGTCTGTCAGGGCTGGAAGACTGGAGGAGACAAAAATATTGAAACAATATACAGTATGAGTGCAGAACAATAAAAAAGATATTTTAACAGATTAGTCAGACTTTATAGCAAACCTAGTATGTAAAAATACCCAACAGTGCCCTGAGTAGAGATGCGCAGTAGTACTGAATACATATGCAATGTTGCCAAGCAACATTTGAACAGTAGGGGGCGCCTTTGTGTTAGAAAAAGCAGCTCACACCCCCAGGCTTTGTATTATTGATATACCTCCTGAATAGCTCTCTCCATCTTACCTGCACACACAAAGACACACAAAGATACACAAAGACACACACACACACACACACACAAACACACAAACACACAAACACACAAACACACACACACACACACACACACACACACACACACACACACACACACACACACACACTTGGAAGCCAGCCAGAACAAGCAGATGGCAGGAGAGGCTTTAGCGCCAATGATACGAGGTCAGAAAAAAAACCCTAATGCTGCAAACGCCATAAACCTCTTATTGCACACACGCACACAGACACACACACACACACAGTTGTGCAGTAACTACACAGGGACCAATAACACATCAAATGAACACTCACTTACAGGTGCCAACACCAACTCACAGTTCACAGATGCACACAACAAGAACAAAAACATAGTTGTTGTCCTCATAATTAAATTTAGCTGACTAATTGTCCCACTGAACCAAACTAGGATTTATTTAAAATTTAAAAATGAAACTATTTTGTGTGCTTTTAAAGAAATGAACTAGTGAATGTAGAAAAGAGAGCAAAGGAGGTAAAGGAATTGACTGCACTTTTAGTTTTAAGCTTCTGAGTGAATTTGAACATTTAAGGACAGGACAATGACATTCATGCCCTGCTGTGAGTCGTGATGGAGTATTTGCATATCGGCCTTCTTTCCTCTCTTTATTCTGTCCAATACTGTTCATGCTTCAATCTCTTCCACTCTGCCTCCTCTTACCTTGTCATTTGGCAAAAAAAAAAAAAATCAGGGCCGTTTGTGTTTTTATGTCAACATGTTGACAGGCACAATGACTAGCCTGGAGATATACACAAGTCTCAGCATCTGTGAGTGTGTGTTGTGTGTTCTCCCAGCTGGAATCACAGTTAGTGAGTGCTGAACAAAATTGCCCTGACAGGTGGAGACTGAACACCTACAGCGCTTTATCCCCAAAACAAAACAGATGTGCTCTTATTTAAACATCTTTCTTTATCAGAATTTATAATTAAAGTAACAAATGGCTTAAATAATCTATATCATTTTACTAAACATCCAAATGTAATCACTTGCAAAGAAGGCAATTTCTAAAATCATTCACAACTTAAGCTTTAAGACCAAAAGAGTGAGAATAAACAACAGTAAACTAGTTTTATTTCATGCCATGTTCGCTGCATTTGTTTGACTGTTCTTATATAGCGCCTTTCTAGTCTTCCGACCACTCAAGGCGCTTTTACACTACATATCTCATTCACCCATTCACACACATTCATACACTGATGGCATTAGCTACCATGCAAGGTGCAAACTGCTCATCAGTTTTAGCAGCTAACCATTCATACACATTCACACACCGATGGTACAGCCTCCGGGAGCAACTTGGGATTCAGTGTCTTGCCCAAGGCCACTTCGGCATGCGGATTGGAGGAACCAGGGATTGAACCGCCGATCATCTAATTAGTGGACGACCCGCTCTACCTCTGAACCACAGCCAATGGAAAACCATGATCAGACAAGGTCTCTTATTTATTTCTTTTGGGGCTTTCAATCAAAACTTTTCAACATCACTGGCAGATTAAGTTTGCTTAGTTGCTATGGAAATGAAGATATTAAAACTCCATGACTCTGAGCTCCTCCAGCACCTCATCCATCTTACATAAACATAGATCATGTGATATGGTAAAAAGCTCCAAACAAAGAGACTGTGTTGACTTTCATTTTTATTTTTTGGTCAGTTGCTGTTCCATGAGGAAATCAATGGGAAAACCTCTTGCAAATTATGACCCACGGGTTCCTAGTGCTGGTGCAGAATCTCGTATTTAATGTGGGGAGTCAGAATTTAATTAGCTAACCCTAAACCTTTGAAGTTCAAATCAGGCCCAAGATTTTGCCACATGTTGCTTCTTCCCATCTGTTTTGATCTTTCACTTGTCCCCTGTAATGCAGGTGCTTATTTTTTTATTATTTTTTTTCCAAATCAAACCAACTCACCTTGTGCGCTCTCCTCTCCTGCTTGGCCTTCATCTCTGCCAGAAGGCCGCTGCCCATCATCTGCAACCCTGGGTACCGCCTGCCTCCCTGAGGACTACCCCTGCCGTCCGATCCCTCCCAGGGCTCATCGATGGAGTCCGGCGTCCTCAGCTCCTCTGAACGGTCTGAGCTGCTGCTGTAGTCCGCTGGCTGTGAGCGGGCGTCTCTGCAGTAAAGACAGGAGTTATTAGTAAATCAGTAGTACACGTAATCTATTATTCTATTACAGAAAAATGATTTAGTTTTTGATCATCTATACCTGGATTTTGTCTCTGGTGCTGGGCTCTTTAGTGCCACCTTTGGTGAGGAGGGCTCCTCAGGGATGGTAGAAGCTGGTGTTGAGGATACAGAGGCTGGAGGGGCTTGGTTTTTCTCAGATTTGTCAGATTTATCTGATTTGGAGGAACGTTTGATGAGGTTGAGGAATCCTCCTTTACTCTTCTTCTTCTCTCCATCCTGAGATTCTGAACTCTTCAGGGAACGTCTGACAGAAGGAGAGACAAAGTGACCGAAAGCCAATAGACTTAACATCTGTGATGTATATGATGAGATGAGCAAAATAAATGTTAGAAATTTACTGTGAAAAATATAGAAATGCATTATCCTCACTTGGAATCCATCCTGGTGACTTTTGTAGAGAAGAACTCGTCCACACCCTCATCCACCCTTCCCATGAGACCATTCTGCTCCCCATCCTGAGATGGAGCACTGCCGATTTGCTGAAAGAGAAAGTTGAAGAATCTGTTATGACTGTGGTCATATTTGTTTGTAGTCTGTGTGTGTTTCTTTGTGTGCCCTGTGCTTGTGCTGTCTATTTCGTATGCAAACAGGATGTGCCATCCCCAGGAAGCGATTGGTGGAGTAATTTTCCAGTCTTGGCCTGTGATTGGCTGTACCTGAAAGCCCCCTAAGATATAAGGAGCCAAGATGGCGGCTGCCAGGTGGACACCTTTCCCAACTAGCGCCACATGTCTTTTTGTGAAACTGTTTGTATGACCTTAGACATAGCTTTTTGTATGAAGAGTAGGGGTGGACTGCCGTTTTGTTTTGATCATGTTTTCTCCTGTTTTTTGTTAGTTTAGGATAGTAAGTTTATTGTGACTTTGATTTTCTGAGGAAAGTGATTTATTTTTAAGATAGTTTGTTTTGGTTTTTGTTTTGGCCTGGGTCCACCCTGAAGTTGATACCTTAGTTATAGTTGTTTGAGATTTTGACTTTTGTAAATAAACCTTTTTTTCGTTTGTACATAAACTTGTAAGTGGCTACTTGGGACTCGGGGAAGATGGAGACACCTATTTCTTGTTATGCTCTAGGCCCCTAGACTGGGGCATAACAAATCTGATACCATGTCTGGACCATCTGACAACAGTAGATCTACCGTTTCCTTGCATTTAAATAAAACATTACTTACAGGTATTTTGCTGGAATTCATTTTTTTGTTCCGGCGTGGTCGTAATTTGGTGAAGTGTTGTAGTTTTTTTTCCTCCTCAGATGGCAACTCTGCCATTGCTCCTGGTGCACGATGCTCCAATTTTGGCAGGATATGTGACGGAGTAGGTGGCGTTCGAGATGAAGTGTCCTCCACATGGACAGGGACGTCTTCCAGGGCCTTGTCCAGGTCAAACTCCATCTCTGTATGTTGGACGGCCATTAAGAGGTTTGCAATTAGATATACACTGAAGTCTTCCCCCACATATCATCGGGTATAAATAGTTTCACTATTGAAGAATTAAGCCCATTAAGAAAGTGTTTTATAGTATAAATCAGAAAAACAGTCCACTATTTGATTCCAATACAGCTCAATGTCATAAAATATAAACAAAAAATGAACTGCTTACCAAAGGCACGAGACACTGGCCGAAGCATTCTGCTGTGGATGCTCTTCCTCTTGGATTTAGGAGTCATCTGAAAGAAAAGCAGATAATCATATAAATATTGGAAAAAATATCTAAACTGTAATTTCTATCATTCAAGACTGAGATGGTTGAGCTTTAAGTAATAATCCATGTTTGTGTATCTGGAGTGAACACATGAATAAAAAAAACAAAAACCATACAGTTTATTAGCAACAAACTAGCTGTTAGATCCTGGTTTTCTATTTGGGATTCTGTCAACATTTTACTTGTAACTACACTTAATTTCACCATCAGACCAAACATCTAAGATTTAAATCAAAGCAAGAGTAAATATAATTATGAATGATCTATAGAGGTAATTAAACACACACAAACACATATTTCTGTAGGTTCCAAACATTGACATCTTGGCCTACAAATACACCGAAACCTGCATATTTTAAATAGTTAATGTTGTTTAAATAGCACATGGGTTAATTAAATTGTTTTCTTAATTAAGAAACGTGTAAAGTGTGAGAATCAGGGCAGCTGTTGGGGTGATGAAGGAAAATGCAATTAACTTCACCGTCTTCAAACATTAGTAGACAGTAAACACAGTAGCATCCTAAAAATAAGTTTCCTATTATTGTACTGTGATCTACATTTAAAGCTGGTAATGACAGACATTAAGTGGAGATGAGGAGTGCAATGTGGCTGAATAAAGAAAGAAAAATAACAAAAATCTAAATTTTCAATTATTAACATCCAACAGTGTGATTTGGAGAGTGGGTGAGAAAGTGTTAAAAATAAATGCATCCTGCTATACTCGTACTGAATTTTTTCCAACTCTATCTCTGAAATAAACCACCAGAAAAAGCTATAGCACAGGCAGGCACAGTGAGGAGACAGAAAAGGGAAAGAACAGTAAGATGAAAAAAGGTGGACTGAAAGGAGAGTACAGAGGGACAGTCCAGAATTACTTACACTGGTGCAGCACAGAGTCTCCATGGAGCAAAGATGGAAAGAGAAGGAAGAACAGAGGAAAAGACGATTGAAGAGGAAGAAAGACAACCCATAGTAAAGCCCAGTGAAGAAAAAAAAGGAAAGATAGCTGAAACAGTAGAGGTCAGAGAAGGCTATAAGATGAAACAAAGACACCAGAGAGACAGACAGACCAGAGACAGAAGAACATGCAGCTTCCTGTTAACTGCATTTGCTGTACATCACAAGTCACATACATTACGCTGTTATGGATCAATACTCCTTTTCTACAACCAATCTACATCCATATCTGACCTCATACAGTACATATACTGTAAACCAACCCGAAAACACTACACCTATACAAATATGTAAAGCAACTATAAAAGCAACAAAAGCTGCCCTTTAGCAGGACAGCTCTTCATTAATCCTAAAGGTATATTTCTCCCAGTAGAGGGCGATATTAAGCCAGATGCAATTGCTTGTTTTTGGGTAGTACAACTAAATGTAACTTAGTGTGGGTGGCAAGACAGAATGAACAGATTGCATTGAATTAATTAATTTTATTATGAAATTCAGTCAAAACATAAATGACCTAGATTATAAATCATAAAACGTCTCTTCAAACCCACACATACATGGTTACTCTTTCAACACCTTGATTCTTCATAAATAAAAATTACAGCCAGTTAAAACTAACCTACTGAACTCCAGCTATGTTGCAACCTACCATGCATGTTTCCAGATCCTCCAGCCTCTCAGCCTCTAGTATCTCAGTAGATGCCCGTTTAGGAATCTTCTCCTCTGGGACGTCCAGATCCGCTGACTCCTGATGCACCAAGGGGCGACCTCGCCGTACAAGATGGTCTGCCTGGGAGCACGAGAGAGGAGAGGAAACAGGGAGCAGAGGTGTCGTGAGCTCATGCTTAAAATAAAATTGTTGGAGCTGAATCTAAGTTATAACAATTTAGAGAGTTTGAATTATAACAGCAGTTGTGAATGAATCAATGAGACAAGTTGAGAGTTCTGTTGACTTATTTGTACCAGAGTGAGTTGGGAAGCGGAAAGAGCCTCCAGAATCTCATCAACAATGCGATCGGACAGGAAGGACGCTAGACTCAGCTTCACCTCACTGATACAGAGAGAAAAAGACAGTCATGGTCAGGCAGGTGCCAAGACTGTGGCAGGAGGTCACAACAGACCCAAACAACAACAACAACACCCACAGAAAGATCTCAGCTACAGTAACTGTCTTAGTTACTATTCATCCACAAACACACACACCTGATCTTGTTGATAATATCCACCCCCGACTGCTCCAGGAGAGTTTTGGTGACAAAGCTTTTGGGTACGACCATCTTGGCTGAGCTGGCTTTCATTAACTCTGGACGAAGGTTACTCCTTTTCATCACATGAGGGCACAGAGACTCTGCTGCACCCACCATCGACTCCAACAGGGTCTGAAAGGAGAGAAAGCAAGGGGTGGATGAGTGTATGTCTTGATTTGATAATCCAAAAGCAAATAAACACCTTTTTTAACCACATATGACAGGTGTCTTTTGTCACGCACTGAAAATAAATTACAATTTATTTAATTTGGTGATGTCAAATGCTCAGTGAGACTTCTACTACTGTATTTTTTTCACGTCCTTTATCTTTCACCGCCTGTAGGTGGTGCCTATTCTCTAGTTTGTCTTTGTCGTTTCTAACAAATGGAGCCTGTGAACCACAAATATGATGAAATGATGTTTATATGATATACTTTGACCCCTGGTATTGTAGTTAGGTAAAAAATAAAACATGACTTCACAATTATCAAAATCAAATCATCATGATAACTTTTGGTGGCTACAATTCATAGTTGAACTAACCATCTTTAGAGTAAAGGTTATGAAACTACCTGCAGTTGCTGGTCCATGACAGTTGTCACCTCCCCAGCCATAGACTCCAGTTTCTCCTGGATGGGTCCCGCTGACGAGCTGTTCACTTCCTCTCTGGCAGCTGATCCTAGGTGGTAGAGGTTAGGGAGCAGCTGGGGGAGACAGAGGATATAGGGGGCATATTGAAATCAAAGAAAAGATATAGGAAACTACGAGACAACTGACCTCGTAGATAAAACCTTTTTAATATATGAGCCACACAAAGGCCTTTTTGTCTCTCCTCACCGTTTTAGAGTTCCTTGCATCTTTGATGAGGCTCTCTGCTGCTCTGACGTCCTCCAATATGACGTCTGTCTCCGAGTTTCTCAGAGAGTTCAGGTGGTCCTGCACCTTCACACAGATCCTGTCAATCATCTGTAAGACACAAACAACACATTGAAGTACAGACAGAATAAATTTAATCTTTACGGTGCATAGAAAGTTAAGTTTGTTTAATTTCTTACCAAATATTCCATTTACTGTGTTTTCTACAGTCCTATCTACTTCATACACAACATAATTACAATAATACATTGGGTTTGATTAAAAAATGAATGACTGTATGTTTATTTAAACACCTGTTGTGTGGTTGTGGTTACAATGCCCTGCTGTAACCGATAGGCCTGTTCCTGTAGGTATTTTCTGGTTTCATGGTTCCTGTACAGATAATTCTCAATCTGGAAGGAGAAACACAAAACAACTGTCATTATCATAAACCAAAGCTTTTCTTCCTGAAGTTGTTACATATAACATGTTTTCAAAAAAAAAAACAGTAACAGTACAGGACAGCTGGAAGCAAGAGGACCCAATGAGAATTCTTTACATACCTTTAGCAAAGCGTCCTCTGTTTTCTCAGGGCTGGCCTTCAGAGCCTGGGAGGCATCGATGATGGGAATGGGCATGAAACGAATGGTGAAGTTCCTAATAGACAGACCGCCAGAGGACATTGTTCCAGTTATTTCACATTATAAAGGGAAAGGATAGAGACTTGTGTAGAGCTGTACAGATATTATTTCAATAAACACGAAGAAAAGTGATGCATCTGAACACACATTTGGAAGAATGCAGTAAGAAGTACAGCATACTGTAGCATGATGGTGGTGAAATGCATCCACTTGTGTTATTTCTTCATACGTTCATTAAAAAAATAAGAAGTCAATCTGCATTTTATTCATTTCAAGGATAACGTGCCATTATGCTTATGGAACCATGATGTACAGAGTAATAAGCATATCTCTCTGTGTGTGCACACGTTCTATTACAGAGCAGTGAACTGGCACGATTAGCGAGGTTACTGATCTTGAAATGGAGGTCACCACTCAGTATTAATATTCATATAATGACGGAGGGAAGGAAGGGATGAAAGGAAGAGAAAATGAAGATCAGTCAGTATAACGGAAAGCAGACGCAGCGCTTGGAGACAAAGGAAGAGCGTGAGTCAGATGTTGATGGTTGTCAGCCTCAAAGGTAAACTGACTCGTCTGTCTTCAGATACGTCTGGCCTCACAATAAACACACATACACACACACAAAGTGAAAAATCACAGCAGGCAACATGGAGCCATAACTAATGAAGACCTGACTTCTGTATGAACCCATGTGCTCTCTTCCCCTATCTCTTCCACTCACAGATTTTCTGTGAACACGGTGAAGTATCCTTTCAGACAGGATTATTTTCATTTCAACTACAGCAAAATATGGGAGAAAATGTTTCAATGGGAATATAAACTGAATAAGAAAAAGGACAGCCAGAGAAAGTTGAGAAAATAATACAGTGAATAGCAATGCTGCAAGTGAAATCTGATTTTCTCAATAAATCAATCAATCGTGTGCTTTATCATTCAGAATATATAAATCTAAAACCAATTTAACTATCACATTAGATAAAGAAAATAAGAAATTCTCACAATGGTGAACAAAAGCAATCTTATTCAAATCCTACTAGGCTTTAAAAGAAGTCACGTATGTGTGTAAGGGCTTACAAAATATATATAATATTACACACTGTAACTTTTAATACTGGGGAAAATAGGACTTTATATACTTTCTTTATTCAATTTAAAATGTACACCTGCACATATTATTAAGTGGTATTGAAAGTCCTTGAAAACCTCTGAACAATATAATGTCCTACAGCATTAGGAAGCATTTTCTGAGACTAAAGAACACGAGACATGAAGAAATCACCTGAAAACAACTAAAATGCACACACACACATGCATGCAAACACCCACACACAACTGTACTGCTGAACAGAATAGAAAATAGGAACGAGAAAGAAGAAAGAAAATTGTTATTTCAATAATGCAATACAGAGACTCAGAGGGGAAATGGGTAGCTGTGCTGCTGGGAGAATATGATAAACAGAGAGAAAAGATGAGACAGGAGAGAGGTAGATGTACAGATGTGTCCCAGAAGCAAATTTAGTGAGATGCACATGTCATTTCACACGCATGTCTGCACACGCGCACACACAATTGAAGATTCAGATCCACAGACAGAAGAGACAATAGACAACAAATCCGATTTATTCAGTCTCGACCTGCACTTTTCATCTCTCTTAATCTGTTCTGCTCTGCCTGACTTTGCCTTCCTCAGCATCTTTTCTTCCGCCATAGTTTCTTTGTTGTTGTACTCCCTGTGTATGTCATTCTCTCCCCTCTCTGGCTCCTTCCCTTCATCCTCTTTCATGCTCTTCCTTTCTTAACACACACCTCAAGGTTCTTGCCTGCTGCAGCATAAACAACATCTGGGCTGCAACACCTAATCGTACATCCATCCCTTCGGAGGTTTTCAGCACAACAGTGTAATACTGCATAATAATAAATTTATCAGAAGTATTCAGTTATATACACAGACACACGCATGTACACAGTACACAGTACAGAGATAAAGAAGGAGCTGCTTACTTCTCCAGAGCGGCTGCTACATCCTGAAGACCCTGAGGGCTGGTGTTGTTCTTATCCCAGATCACAGTCCTGCACAGAGAAACACACAATGCAACTAATGGATTTAGGAGCTAATTTAATTTTCTCTAATTTTAACCTTTAAGGTGATTTTTCAAAATAAGATTTTTTACAAGTGTATACAGTTAATGCAATTATTATAACATAAAACATGTCCTCATAGGACATGCTCGTAACTGTGCATTAAATAACACTTGTGCATTTACAAATATCTATATAATTACTCAATTTTTATTGTTTTATTTTGCGTTTTATTGTGTCTTTAGATGTTGTTGTAATGCATGTCTTCACCTTATGTAAAGCTCTTTGAACTGAACTACCTCTGTATATAAATAAAGCTGGCCATAGCTGCAGGGAAGGCAATAGAAGGTCAACTAGTGATTCAGTTTTTTTTATTTATTTATTATTTATTTATTTATTGACTCGTGGCATAGGTTTTGACCTCTGAATATGTGCTCACCTGAGTTTGGAGTTGATCTGTAGCGCCTTGGCCAGCATCTTGGCTCCCATATCCCCCATGGCATTTCCGCTAATGTCCAACTTGGTGAGCGAGGTGTTGCTTCCCAGAGCGTTCAGCACGATGGTCAGATCACTCTTTAGTCTGGAATCTGCTAGAGACAGAGATGTGAGGGGCTGGGGAAAGACGAGTATACATGTGGTGTGGGAAAAAGAGAAAAGAGAGTTTCTATTATGAGTTTAAACAGTAAAATACAATATCATTATGACTGACTGTGTTTATGGCAGTGTTATAGGAAAGCAGGACAGTCTTTGGTTTATCTGCCACCAACAGGCTCTTTTTCTCTGTGTTTACTCAGCTTTGGCATCACCAGCAAGCATTTAAAGCATTTCTTGGCCCTTGTAGTAAATCCCTGCCAACTTTCACAAAAACTATTGTAATTCATGTCATTGAGAACAATAATATTCTTTATGCAGTGCCAGCTTGTCCTTGAATTTATTCATTGCCCGCGAATGTTTGGTTTCACTGTGTCTTCTGTTTATGTGGCTTAATGCTGAGTCTGTTTGTTTCCTTTACCCATCCTGTCATTCAGTCTGACATGACTGGGTTTTCTAAAAAAATCTTTTTTTCTTTGTATGTGCTCCCACTTCATATTTTTCAAATATAGCAGCGATTATAAATCTCCATGTTCCTGCAGAGCAAAGGCAATCCCCAATTAAACATTTATCAGAAGATCGGGTGGACTTATTAGAGGTGCTACAGTATCACTCAAAGCTCCACAGGGCCAAATGAAAAATTCAACACTGGATCAAGGGGAATTCTCTGTGATGTGAGTGTGATTCAAAGGTTTACAAATATCCAGCAGCGCCCGTCTGTTCATCAGAGTTTAGCTGCTCTATGATGCATGCCATTTACACAGCTGGAGACTCCGGGGAGCATCTTCACAAAAAATGTCGAGGCACAAAGTCGCTGAGTGACTGTAGGAGAAACCCCTGAAAATGAGGAGCATATTAGTCCTAAATCCAGGCCTCAGTTTTTAATCTAAGAATAATACACAAAGTATTTTATAGTTTAAAGACCTAAAGAGGTTAGAGAAAAGTCAGACACCACAGATGATAGTTTGCACAACTCTCCACTAATACTACTGGAAAAATACAGTACAACTGATGAAATATTTCAGCTGTCAGTCTTAATTATTTTGCAAACCAAAAGGGCACTCTTCTTATAATTTATGTTTAATTAATATATATATTTTTTCTTTAATTACATTTTTTAACATAGTTGAATATAATTGCATGACATTTTTAATTAAATTATTTTATTTATTCTACTGCTAAAGTAGCATAAAACTAAAATACCTCAGAACTTACAGTACAATACTTCATATTACTTGAATTTCTTATTCAATTTTTTTCCCCATCATTGTTGCAAATTGTTTTGTAATTCAATTGCAGCACAAATAATAAGAAACTGTTCATGTATCAACTGGAAGTCTCAAGAAAATAATTCCTGTGTGACCTCTCCAGATAGCACTGTGCTTTTATAGATTAGCAATAAAGAAGCCGAGACATTAAAGCCAGAGTTCATGAGCTTGTGTGCTTTTGTGTAAAAAAAAAAAAAAAAAACTGGCAACAGTGTGATGTGTGAGTTATGGCTTTTACAAGTATTGTTCTCTTTAATGATGCCTTTGTCTTTTATGGAGGGTGACAAAGTGAGGGGGTATTTTATAGAACGTGTAGTGATGAGTGTGTGGAGAAATAGCATCAACATGGTTATAAAGGTGGAAAATTACTTTTTTATGTCTTGTCTAAGGATGCGGAGAGAATTATTTACGACCTGCATGTGCTCCTGTGAGTCACAGAGCCGACATTAAACATGCAAATTTAAATAGGTACAAGTTTATGGACCGGTAGCCATGGTAGCTAATTCTGTCTCCACTGATGTAAAGGAGAAACAAGATCCCATTAGCTGTCCCATTCTCATCATGTCCCATTAGCCCATAAAATCAGTGCACAAATACCATATGTTTGTTAGAGTGAATGTGGAACAAAAGAAGTCTATAACGGTAACTACAGGTTGTTCCAACAATGGTAATTACAAGTTGTATCCCTCCGTGTGGCTGAAGACTTTCAGCAGCTACAGCAGATCTGATTCTTAGCCCTTAAGGCTTAAGCACTAAAATGATTTAATTATTGATTTGAGTATGCATCCACATCATGTTTAATAAAACCAAGAAAATTAGACATTGTAACCCAAGACACATAAATAGAACTGACCTTATACCACAGACAAATCAATCAATTTAATGCATCTTCATAAAATGATGAACTGTGTTTAACATTCTGATGAAACTCATTTATCCTGCAGTGTGAGTCCAGCAATATAACATCCTGTCTCTCCAATGCAGTCCATAGTAAATTGGTAGAGGGGAAGATGGTGCTTTTACTGGTTACTCTTTCTCAAACACTCAAGAATTAATATTAAAACGATAAAACAGGGGAAACAGCTAGCCCAACTCTGTTCAAACCTGCCAACACCTGGACTATTTCTAAACCGGGGACAATAACTTCCTGGAGTTTGAGATAGTTGTCTCGTAACCTTATGGTGAGGATGAGACGTCAGGTTTTTTTTTCTTGAACAAGAAATAGTTTCCCCAAAAATCACGATTAATTGTTTTTATACTTCAGTTTTTGTATGGATTAAAAAACATCATATAAGAAGGTACATTGGACATTTGAGGTGCTGGAAAGCAGCTTTAATTTCCATGGACTGATATTTTCATGTACCACTCAAGATTTTACAAAATACTGAACTACCCTTTCAATGTACACCAGATGTACACCATCTCATCAACACGCAGACTACAGTTTGTGTGTCTGTTAATATTCTGGCAGCCATAAGATATCCCAGGTCTAACTGTCTGGACTCAGGCCAGGACACAGAAACTCAACAGGGTAAATGTGCTGCCTGGAGCTGTGTCATGCAGGTGAATGAGGCAAAGGGTAAATGTGCTGCTTTCTCTACAGGCTTTCACTTATCTGTGTTTGCATGTCAGGTCTGGTTGTAAGATACCAAACAAACTAGTTTACATACTTGTCTTCCTCTGACATACACATACATGCAGCGAGAGAGGATAACATGCACATAATGTAAACACATGACTTCTAGGTGCACACATGACATCCCCGATCCAAACAAATCAGGGAACACAGCTTCTTTATCAACAAACCATCTATACAGCTGTCTCATGTATGCCTCAAAATCCTTGATTTTTTCCCTTTCTACCTCCTTTTTTAAATTCCTGACTCTTCACCATTACTAAACATCGTTTGACCTTCCACCTTTAACCTCTTCCCATCACTTTAAGTTTCTCCCTCAATTCCTATCTCTCTTTGTATCCCGACTGCAAAGCGAGATAACCAGCTCATGCACATGATCACACACACACACACACACACACACACACACACACACACACACACACACACACACACACACACACACACACACACACACACACACACACACACACACACACACACACACACACACACACACACACACACACACACACACACACACCACAGAGAAGCTCAATAGGATCATTAATCTAGCATATCCACCTCTGTGGGAGACAAAGAGGGCAAGCACTGGGGAAAAATCTGTCACACACCCATGATGGAGAGAATGATAAAATGACTGAGATGCATTAAAGATAGCTAGGAGGTGGACAAAATCTCTTTATTTCATTGTAGGTTTCAGAGTAATTGGAGAAAATGATAGCTCACCTACAGTAGCATCTTGTCATATCTAAATAATTATCCCTGCAGACACTGACAGACTCAGGAAGGGAGAAGCCAATGGGCAGAGGGAGTGTAGAGGCTAAGCTATCAACTGTTGGTCATTTTTGAATTGTCAGTGGAGATGGTGATCATCAGCAGACAGTAATATGTCAAGTAATAAACAATTATGGCACTTGCCATAATCCCATGAATCTTTTCCATGATGTGCCATTAAACCACAACTCTACTACTATTAGAGTACAGCTCTCATAAACCACATGATTTCAGTTTGAATCTGATACTTTATTGATCACTGTAGGAAAATTATATTCACACCACCCTCCATTTGGGAGGTCAAAGGTCAGTTACAGAGCAGCTGGTGGAGAGTCAGTGATTTGGCATCCCTAACAAAAGCCAGACAAAGAAGGAAATTAAAAACTCACCGACTCCTCTTCTTGAATCATATGGACCAGGCTGTCCAACACTGGAGCAAGGTTTCTAAGTCAGGACAGGGAAATAATATACATCATGAAATAGGAGAGCAATCTTTAAACAACAGCACTGCACGGGTTAAACACAGAAAAATCTACAGACTAATACTGCTCCTATATAATTCTGTGCAAATATAACATGAATATAACACTTGTTTACATATGTGGTTATCATGACACCCTCTATGTTCTCCTATTCTGTAGCGGACAACCACAGACAGACCGTGCCACGTGGCATATGTAAGATCAAACGCTGCCTTCTCTATTAAGGGAGCTTATGTTTTGGCCCAGTACCTTGAATCTGACAGAGCAGACTTTGGTCATCCACGACAGACAAAGCTAAGTCACTCTAAACCACAACCAAGCTCAACCCAGGCCTGGCCTAACCACAGTTTGAGCCTCAAACTGTACACGTCAGCTGTGCAACCTCTCCACTTTTGTATCCTTACTTGGATTTTATGTTGTTGAAGTTCTTGCCCAGAGAGAGGTGTCTGATGGATCGGTTCTTGGCTAGCCAAACCAGTAGAGTTGACAGGTCTGAGTCCAGGCCTGGAGGTACAGAAATAGGCATAAATAATAATGTGGTTTCCTGATTTGGTAATTGCATGCTGAGGACTTATTTAGCATGAGGTTAGAGTTAAAGAATAGAAACTGCCACCTCACCGTTGTCAGAGATGTCTAAACTGGAGACGTTTGGGATCTCGGCAATACAACCTTCAAGGATCTGAGAACCTCCTGACCGCAACTGGGAAGACGGGAGAGCAAATTTTGAACACAGCTACCACACACACACACACACACACACACACACACACACACACACACACACACACACACACACACACAGTACATGGGACACAATATAAAGTACGCTCCTGGAAACTTTGGTACTTCAACAATATCATATTCAAGTACTGTAAATAGTATAAACCTGTGTGCATCTATAAAAACAGCGAAACAAACAAAGCAAGTGGTTTAATATGAAAACATTTGCACAAGACTCAAGACCCATAGTGTAAGCATAAGCACCTAATAATTGAAACATGCAGGACAGACTTGTGCAGTAAATGGAAGATGACATACAGAATAACTTAAAATAACAACACAGATCATCCCTAGCAATTGCAGTGGGATGTTGCTTCCAGTTTAATCATGTGAAAATAGACCATGAGAGGGACGGGATCAGCAGAAAATTACAATATCTTCCAATAAGACATGCCAAAAAAAAAAACGAGGAGAAATGAGATGTTAATTATTAAGAGTGAGCACATTGGTACTTACACAATGGCCAAGCTTAGAGAAGCATTAGGGGGAGAGAACAGCATGTCAAAGCCATGCCAACAATTAACCAGCAACAAAACACACAGATGCTTAATGATCGTACTTCTATTCAAACACACTCCCCAGCAAAACACACACACATTTGCACAAACACTCTTGTCAGGAGTCGTACACACAGTCCTTATTTTGTATGCCGTCAGCCCACTCAGAGTTTTGGACTGCCTCCACCAAACGGTTCATTAAGACTTCAGAAAGGAGGGAACAGATCATTTCCCCCCGCAGCTTCAGTTTGGGAAGATTTCTATGGGAATTTGGAATTGGGTTTCCTGTGTAATTTGTATTCATGTGTTATCTTTAGCAATCTCACTGAATCTGCAGCAAGCCGTCTTTTTCTGCTGGAGCGGAGGAGGAGATGAAGGCGAGGAAGCTGGTGTGTGTGTGTGTGAGAGAGAGTTGTGATGAAACAATTAGAGATGGAAACTAAACCCCATCCCTACCTCCACCTATACCCCCTCTGTGCATCTCTCTCCCTCCACCCACCCCCACCTGCTGTCTGCCAAGTGTTCCATTATCTGTCCTCTTTGCAGTGTCACTGACACTGTTGGAGTGGAACCCAAAAAGCTGATTGCATTGGAGCTGTATTACCTCCAAGCTATTAAAAACCACACTCACTAAACATGAGCTGACAAGGGCACTTACACAAATGCTACTAATGCCAGAAGCAGACACGGCTTTCACTGTATTTTTGCAGTATTGTGCTAAATCTGTGCTACCTACTGAACAGATGTACCTGCATTATCAGCAAACTACAGATTTGGGGATCTAGATCATTAATGAACATTAGAGGCATCAGCTCAACAGTTGTTACATTAAAGTTTTATGTGTGTCAGTAAATATTCACATGATTTAGTATGAATTATTGTAAAATTCCAGTGAGGGAGAAGTGTCTCGTGACCCGGGTACACATGCACAAATTATGAAAGATAAATGATTTATGACGGGAAATGATTGCGCTCTGGCGGCCTTACCTCACAGCAGCTGAGGTCTAGAGACACGTCCTTCAGATTGAGGTTACTGGCCAGGCCGAGCAGGAGAGCTCTAAATCAAAATTATAATATACAGTTTTCATCATTTCATTAAAAGGTTAGTAGGCTGTGCATTGTCTGTGATCCAGGTTTACCTACACACTGCTGGATTCAGTTTGTGAGCACATTTGTTTTGCCAATGTCAAATGTACATGTACAAACTCCAATAATAATACTAATAATAATAATACTAATAATACTACTAATAATAATAATACAATGCGGTGGTCCAGTTAGTGCAGATAGAGCTGCAGCAGCTTTCCTCCAATGCAGCTCCTCGCTGTGATATTGGCTGACACAGACACGCTGATTTAATCTTCTCGCTTTAAATGTGACTACATGTGATAACAGAAGATGAGGAACAAAATGTACAGTCAAAGAGAATGCGGACAGAAGGAGCTACTCCTCAGGCACATTCAATGTGAATGAATTGTTCTCTCACTTGAGGGCTTCTGGTGGCAGCTTTGTTCCTGAAACGTTGATGGAGCTGAGAGACATGGCACTGCTGAAGAAGTGCTTGAACGACGGTGGCACCTCTTTACCTTTCCTACAAGAGAGCAGGAAATAAAATAAGGCCAGACGGACACATCAATGGCTTAAAATAAAGCATGTCACCAACTTTTTAAAGCTCTTTTGGTCTTTTTGATCTATACCATGAAAGCCCCAATGTTTTAATTCTTTTAGCTGGTCTGAGATTCAGGACGACTTTTATTATTCTTGTCATGTTCTAAACACCCCTGACATAGTTTAGTTTTTATCTTCTTTTTAAGAAGCTGCTTTAGCTCTATAAAACAAAGAAATAGATTCAGATTTTCACAAAGGACAATCATCTCATCGTCTCAGGTATAATCCTTAACCACTACTCATCCACTCTCTGCACTACCCATCACTACACCACCTCCTCCCTTGATGAAGTCCTCAACTCCCAAGAGGCACACTGGAAAGAGAGATAATAATGGGAAAAGGACTCCACCCATCACCCATCTGTTACACACAAAATCTACACAGACAGACAGACAGACACACACACAGGGTCTCAAATCTACACACATTTGAATCATGCACATTTACAAACCCAGCCTGAACACACTTGGAGAGTCGTGTGTGTAATAGCACTTTGTCACCAGCAGGTGTCACACACTAACATGCAGACAGACCTTGTGGTTAAAAGGAAACTACAGTTTTGTCATTTTAAGTAAAAACAAAACAAAACACACACAGTTATAAATCCAGAGGTAATCCTCAGTGGGGTTATGGGCTCAAATCTATTTTCAAACAAGTACATGGTGGACAACAATGTCCAGAAGATCCCAGATCCGTTTAATATTGAAACAGGTTTGGGATGCAACTTAATATCAATACTGTATTAAGGCCATGACTTGAAGAATATGTCACTGCATTTGTTTTATGTTAAGTATCGCAAAGATACATACTTATCATATATCTTATTATTCTCAAATTTTGCATATCCCCCCCTGATCAATAAACCTTGCAGGATACAAACTACAGCAACAAACTTGATTCCTTTCTTAAGTGTCACGTGGCAGTCCAGATCAGATGAGTTCCTACCTGTGAGGGAAGACACTCTTTGACACGTTCAGGACAGAGAGGTGTTGGACTGAGCCTCGCAGCAGTGCTGAACAAACCTGGAAATTCACAGAAAATATCTTTAGAGCATCTGAGCTGTATAAACTGTAATAATTGTACTAATCAATACGTTTTGAGCACAAATCACTGTTATTCTTGCACTTTCCAACCCTCAGTCTTCACATCTGTGCGATTTTGTGTATGATTGTGACGCACAGAAAAAAGAAGCACTGTATCTATGTTTACACATGTGTAAATGTATTTATATCTGTACATGACAGAGACACAATATGATTTAGGAGCTAATCCTGTTCAGTGACAGGCTGACAGCTGGTTACATCTAAGACTAATCAATAAGCTGTGTTTGGCTCTCAGACCCACATCGATACATCACATGCACTTTGCAAGCAGTGGATGGCAACACAGATTGAGTGGGTGTATGAAATTGGATTACAGTCCCTGCCACAGATATTAATGTCAAGCACATCATCTTACAATGCAATATAATGAGCTACAACTATAATTGTGCGTTAGTTGGTTTTGTATTTCTCTGATTTGGTTGTGCCTGTTTGTGTTATCCATGTTAACATATACACACTAGGACTGAGAAGCTTTCTAACTATTATGATCTGTAGCTCAATTTTGGGACTGTATATATCTGAGGCTGATATCTTAATTTAAGCCCCACCCATTCCGAGTACAGAAACATATAATTTAGTTTGTTGAACAGATACAAATGCAGATGGTTGTGTACTCGCTCACCCCTACTCTATATCCTGAATTATCATACAATTGTTCCTCCCAGCAGGGTTATATAAGCGTGCCTCCTGACTCACCTGGTCCAATGAGCAGTCTGTGTTGGAGAGGTCAAGGGTTGCCAGGCTGTTGGGTTGACCAAGGAAGTGGTAGAAATGCTAAATATAAAGCAAAACACAACATGCATTGTTACAAAGCAGTATGAGCAGTATTTGTTTGTAAGTATGATTTGTATCAAGCTTTTCTTTCACATTATCTTGATGACTTTCTACTATTATAATTTTCCATCAATCTTTCATACATTATCTTATCCACCTAATCAATTGCTCATTCACAAAAAATCATGTCAATGTGATTATGTGCTGGAATATTTCTTGTTAATTTCTGGAGTCCTTATGTGATTGCTAGGCAATCAGCTGAGACCCGTTTATGTGAAATTCTTTCTGTCAGTGCAGCACTTTGGTCAACATACATTAACCTGCCTGTCTGCATGTATCTTTATTTGTTTGGCCACAATTACAGTATATCACTGTGATGGGTGTAATTGTGTTTGATGTATCTGTGCTCTGAACACATGTCGATTGTACAAAATCGATGCTCTCCTACGGAGAGACATGCTAACTGATTTATAACGGCCTGAACAGGCCCCCGCACAACTGTAAAACTGACCTGTTTCAATTAATTAAGTGTTATCGATACTGGCTCTAAGATGTATTAAAACTGTGTGTGTGTGCATATGTTTGTACCTGCATGTCGTCTCCTCGGAGGACATTCCCTGAGAGGTCCAGATGGACCAGGCTGCTGGGGATGGACGGGTTGGCACTCAGTGACTGGCAAAGGCTGTTCACCCCTAAAACACACACCCACACACACATACACACACCGTCAGCATTATGGCAACCCTTAAATCTCCCTCGAGTGAATGCATGGAAAGGAGTATTCCTTCTACTACAGAGTGTGTGCATCATATTGACGTCTGTCACATGGCTGACATATTGTAGGAGCACTTTCATAAAGCCCTGACTCCTGAGTCCTGTCTGCCTGTAAATCGAGGTATGAACGACAAGTGATGGAGTTCGACAAAAAAGAAGAAATTAAAAAGAAAAAGTGAAATGGAGAAATGAGAGAAATAAACAGAAATAATGCAAATGATTAAGAGATTTATTACAATTCATACATATTCAAGTTACTGTCAACTGGAATTAAAATTCAAAAGATGAAATGTTTGAACTGCTGAATTACATGATTTATTACATAAATTTAGTGCTAACAAGTAAGAACATGGCCTCAATCCTCTTCTTTTGCTCTGAGCAATGGGGGCTTTTGGGGTTTGGATTATGGATTCGGCCTTTAGCTAGACGAACAGGGCTCAGTTTAAGAAGTGCAGCCCTCTCACTAACCCTACACTGTGAAATGTGATAGCTCTTTATTGATTGCCTGAGAGCACAGCATGTTTACAGTAGGCCCCTAAAGGCGCTGCCTCGTGCTGGAGCATTTACTTTGGGTAAGAACCAAGAAGAAACTTTACCTGCAAATGACTGCTGACAGTGGCCACATTTAATCTGGAAATTATGACAACAACGACTACAAACCCCCTGCAGTTTCTTTGGCAGAAAAGCCCAGGCACAAACAGCGCCTTCATAATGTAGCATTAAAGAGCATTACTGAAGAAGGATTTTTCCATCATGTCAAGAGGTTACGGCTCTACTGACTGAAGGAAAGTGGTCTGTTAAGCAACACTTATGCAAATGAAAATATGCAAACTGTTTGCAGATTATCTCAGTGGAAGGTATAATCAAATTAGTGCAAGATGTGAACTGTATCTGATCACAGTGAGCTTGTAAATTAAAGCTCAAACAGGAAACCCAACTTATTGCAATACAATATTTGTATTTCTATCATTCTAACCAACCATCTGTTTCCAAATTACAAATGTTTTTATTTATCATCCACCTGGTTCAGGAACTGTCTACAAAAATGAAGGGACGACAGTACATACCTTTGGGTGATAATGAGGTTTTGGAGAAGTTTAAATGCTTAAGCCCCATACGAAGTTTGGCAAACTGAGCACCCAGAGAGGAAATACCTGCAGCAAGAGAGAGGAAACAGGTAAGAAATGATTATGAAGACTTTTATATATTAAGCCCAAACAGTGTACACCATCCATCATCACAAGTTTCTACTATATGAAAATCTATGAGCTAGAGCTAGCATTTAACAGAAACATTGCCTATACCTTAAACACACCATAACAATGACAAATGCTGTTTCAATATTATTCATTGTTTAAATGTCTATCAAAGCAAAATGGCATACATCAAACATGTCGGAAAAAAGATGGTATTGCTTCTTTAAAAACACAAAAACACATTCAACAAGATCCTTGTGGTGCATTTACATAGGAACAAATAAGCCAGAGATATGTAAAATTTATACATGTGATTCCCTGAATATTTGGTTAAGGGTATCTTTAATTCATGTTTCCTGGACAGACTGAGAGAACGTAGGATACAGGTGATGAAATATTAAACTGGTTGCTCTCAGTGTCCTGTAACAATACAGCATACAATGAATGAATGTTGCACAAGTTGGCAAAAGAAATCTGACTGCCAAATGACTTCTGAATATTCAGTGTATTCAGTATTTAAATTTGAGTGTTACACATCAATCCTGCTGTAGAACAAAGTAGTTAAGAACAGTAGAAAATATAACAGAGCAGAGATGAATGCATTAGAGCAGATATCATACCTCTGTCCTCCAGTGGGTTGTTGGCAAGATTAATGGTGGTGAGTCCTGAGCTGGGGTTATGGGCCAGGGCAGCTGCTAGCTTCTGAGCAAAATCACTGTAAAAGAGTGTAAACGAGTCTATCCATTATGTGTGTATGACAAATATACAGTATGTGTGCAATCTATCAAAAAACACTTAGGCAGTAGAAATATGATTTTGTTGCTGTGGCAGAAAAGCAAGGCAGGGCAAAAGTTCATATTTGGCCTTTGAAACAGCAACATCTTTCAAACTCTACAATTCGAGTTTGTATTCGTCTTCCACTTCCAGCAAAAGTGATTACACTTGAAAAAAGCTCCACCAAAGCCATATAGAACACTGTACGACTGTTTACACAGGCTGACTAGTAAGTGACGTTGACATGTAAAACTGGTGAAATGCCCCTTTAATACTTGGTACGTTCTCACGTTTTAAGTCCTGCGTTGTCCAGAACCAACTCTTCCAGGCGACTTGAGCGAGATACTACCCGAAGGATCTGCTCACACACATCTGCAGACTGAAGACACACATCATTTTTTATCAGTTAGACAAGACGGAAAAATATCTCAATTTACAGTAGCTTTTTTTGGTTAGTGCTCATTAAATGCAGATAGCAAAGATTATATAAGATATATATATATATACTGTATATAAAAGATATATTGTTACATATTATGAGCCTCACACTCACAGCAAGAGATCTTAGCTTACTGATCGTCTTATCAAAAGCATAAAAAATATACTAATTAACTGGACAAGCTCTGAGGCTTAAAATACAGTTTTATCTAGAACAACAACACTTAGACTGAAACATTCAAGGTCAGAGACATAACAAAGAAATGTACTTTTGGGACACATGTATTCTTTGCAAAATGTGGTGAAACCACTGTGGAAAACGGATAATTTATGCTAATTAAAGCTGCACTGCAGAAGAAAAACAGAAACAGCATACAGGTAAATTCTGTCTTGTTTGCTTAAGGACCATTTGTGCGTGACAAGGAGGGACTGGGGACTGCAGACTTTCTACACTTTAGAGGCAGAAAAGTTGCCTTGCTTCTGTGGTCTCAACACCACAGGAGACAGAGCATTCATATTTGGACGAAAATTAAAAATTCAATAGTTGGGACGTCCATGCCCTACCTAGATGTTCACTGACCCAGTTCACTGTGTGCTGTGTCATACTGAAACACGTAGACACATCCTTGTTTGCTGTACTATAGTCCTAGGGTCCTAGTTCTAATTTCTCTCCGCTAATTATCTGTACTGTTTCATAACAAACACTTCCCATTATAATAACTGAACTTTACTGGATCATTGTTTCGTTGTTATTCTTGGTAACTGAGATTCCTTTTCTCTCTGCCTGCAGCCTCAGTGTGGCCAAAACACTGGCCACATTGTCCAATGTTATCTACAGTGGGGGGGGGTGAGACAGAAGGGAGAAAAGGAGAGGACAGATAATGGCGAGAGAGAGAGACAACGAGAGGGACAGACAGAATAAAGGGACTGTTGTTCGCATGTTTACTCTGTAAAACTGTGAATATTACTGAAAAGGAATAATAATGATGGAGGGCAATGACACATACCACACAGAAAAGGGAGATATGACGGTAGTGGGGAATGAAATGGAGAAAAAGAGGGGAGTGAGGAGTCGGTCATCGCAGGGCAGAGAGGCCGAGAGGGAGCACACAAAGAAGCCTGTATTATGTAGAGTCACAATAAAACTGTTGGGGACAGCACAGCGACACTGGCAGCGTGTGCACTGCACCATTTAACATTCATTAAATAAGAGCCTTGTCACGCTGTGTTGTTCTGACCCTGCGTCCTTCTGAAATATCATGATTATAAACGCACACGTACTGTGCGATCATGAGGTAATCAGAGGCAAGCCCGCTTATCACTGATGTCCTCTCCAGTTTTTCCTCCTCCTTTCTCATTTTGGGCTCAGTATCTTGATTAGACCACAGGACAAACGGCCTGATTGAACTGAGGATGAGCAGCATAATCCCTCGCTGTGAGAGCCCGCTGTCTGTGCAAGGGCGAGAGAGACTGTTTTTGAGTATGTGTGTGTTATATTATCCAGTCCACTGCACTGAGAGATTCCTTATCTGTTTGATTGAGAATATTATGGACTGTAATTTAAGAGTACCCTAACCCTAAACCCCCCCACTCATTTTTTCTTCTCCTTTCATTCCTGCTTCATGAACCCCAGACATTTCATTTAAATACCCCCAATGCAGCGCTACACAGTACACAGATGAAAAAGTTCAGGCTGATCGGCAGTGTTGCCCTTGTGATGAACTTTTGCATGTCGATAGATTTCATAGGAACTTCAACTGACTTACTGCTAGAAAGTAAAGATCAGTTTCAAAAGCTGGAAATGTCAAGTTCCTTTTGTTGCATTCTTTGTAGCTGATCTCTCCTCACTGATACTTTCTGACTCATTTCCTTATTCCTTTGCCATCTCTCACATTCAGTCCGTCCACTGACCTCTCCAATGCCCTTTATATTTTTGTCTCTCTGCTCTGTTTTCTACCATCACTTTTTACTCTCTCTCTCTGTTCCATTCTTATTCTCCCTTCTGTTATTGTTTCCACTGGCACAGGATAACAAAAAGAATTCAAAATACACCCCAGAGCACATCATTGCATCCCCTGTGTCTCCATTATCACCATATAAACATGCACACAGAGGGAAAAAAAACGGGGAAAAGTTTCCTTTTAAAAACACCCATAGGAGTTTCTGTTACATTAACCAGAAACCGGACACAAAATGTGCCTTTTCCAAGACATAAGAAGTCATATCTATAACTTATCTGGGGTATAACGGACACATGTTGGACACAAGGAGTATTTGAGCCTAAATATGCACATGGCATGGTGATTTTAAAATTCAATCCAAAAGGAATTGCCTGTGACGGAGGCATGAGATAATTGTTTGGACTGAGGAAGCTGCGTGCGATAATTGGTGCGACTCAGACGGAGAGTTAGTAATGGAGTGCTGCAGGGGGGGCAACAGCCTGAGACATTGAGCCCCTTTGTCTGGTTAGGATTAAGAGTCTTATCACACGAGAACATTGGACTGATCCTAAGTCAACAGACAGGAGGGGAAGATGAAGGAAACAAAGGGAGGACAATTCTGTACAGGCGGATACATACAACTATAGTTAGGCAAAGGTACAGTAAGAGACGTGTACTGTAAATGCAGAGGAAGAGGGGATATGATATAGGAAGAGGCATCAATAACAGGGATATGGATGAAAAGCAAGTTTCATCAAAACTAGACCAGTATTGCAACAACTGTGACCTTTTAAATGCAGGAATGTTTTATTACATGCCAGTGTTAAAGCACCATAACACGGTAATAAAATCCAAACTTCTGCTTTTCATATGAATTGGGAGTATAGTATGCCAACTATCATGTGATACAGTAGCTGTACTATCAGTGTGGCAATGCCAGATCTGCACTCAGTCAATCCCAGTCAACCACTGTGGTAAAAACTTTGATTTATCCAGTACTCTGGCTAAATAAATTCCAGCAAAATTAACGATATTCCCATTAATTAATTAGCAAATGGCACAGATTTATACAGCATCTACCAGCATGTTAGCATACTGATGTTAACATCTCAACATCTCAAAGTACCACTGTAACTACAGCTGCACACAGCTGCTAGCATGGCTGCAGACTCTTGTTTACACAGGGATTCTCCATGTTTTGGCGAAATCAGCTCGTGTCTGTGATGGTCTGTCACTTAAGATTATGGTATTTGACAGATGGGCAGAGAGACAAATCCACTCCACCATTGTACGGGAAAAAAAGACCAACAAATATGATAGGAAACAAAACAGTAACCATAGCAGCAGGTGCTTTAAGGAAGTAAGAGACCTTCACAAACGTAAAAGGGATTCGAAAAAAGAGTGACAGGCAGGCAGACAGGGAGAGACGCACCTATTCAAGTCTTTTATGTAGTCATTCTTCTCACTATTTACACTGAGATGGGATTAAATTTGGATTATCAGACTCTATTTATCAACACTATTACACTATTTATCCAGCATAATGCAAAGTAATGCTTAAAAACCTAGTGCAAAGAGGTAGTAAAACTATTTATAGACTATACTATTTAATGTACTTAAACTGATATCTAAATGGAAAAAATACTAAAAACACCTCCTCAAATAATATACCACAAACCAAAAGCACTACAGACTACTCTAACTACAGTTAAATCAACAAAAAGGGAACATTACAGCCTTATGACAGGTGGATTTACTGCAGGTCTGGTTTTAGACTGCATTAGCTCCAGCTAGATTGCCCTAATGAACTAAACTAAATTATTCATTTAAATGGAAAGAGTTGGTGACCAGAAAAGACAGGCATGATGCCCCAAGCATCAGGCTTTAAATACACTCTGAGCAAACATGACAAATACTGAACATACGGCCAGCTTCGAAACTCTGCCATCTTCTCTGAAGCTAAAACACACTTTATTGTAACACATAAAACATGGTTGAGGATCCTACTACCTTCTCTGTTCCTCAAACCGAAAAGACATGATTAGTGAGCAAACACGAGGAGGATTTTGAGAAAAGAGGTACTAACCAGTTTGTAGTCCTTAGTGGAGAGCTTGGTGAACCACTGGTTAAACTCCAGGACTGCTATTATAGCCACAAGATCCCTGAGGAGGAGCAGACAGAGAGGAAACAAAAGGTCATACAACTATACAGTATCTTTTACTCCATCAGTACCACCTAAGGTTAGTGCTGGCTTCAGCAGATTTAAGATAAAATCACATCACACCTACAATACCTCTCTTATCTTATCTTGTTTCTCTTATCCCCATAATGTTTTTCAGACTTTTTTCACATTACGTCAGTATGCTATGGTATCTCTGCTAATTCAAACGCTCACCTGTTCTCCAGATGGCTGAAGTCCTGCAGGTTGAGTTCTCTAGTGTCTTGTGTCAAATAGATAGTGTCAACATCCTGGAAAGGAAACAGAGAAAAGACGTTATTATAAAATAACACAACATCTGATAGGTCCTGATGAGTCGTAGAAGAAATGAATAACTCCATTTCGGACAAGAAGGAGGAAGAGAGTCAAAATGTCTTGAGACATATAAAGATATGACAATAAAGTCTCTTGTTTGATATGAAGGAAACAGTCGTATACCGTTGTTACTGTTTCATGGTTTTATCAAAGAACTTCATGCTGTTTCACGTCATCCAGCCAACAGCACTGAGGCACAGTTCAACCTGGATCTGTCAATGCTGTGCAACTGCCCAGAGGAATGTAAATAATACTGACCCACTGCACCTCTTCTTTGTAAGGGAGCCCCAGCCAGTCACACACACATCTGTAGATCTGAGAAAACCCACCTGGGCAGAGAGAGAGACAACACAACAAAAAATAAAAATCATAAAGAGCTCTGGCTGACACTGTCCATCTTATAAAAGAGCTGTGGGACGTGGATTGTGCAAAATGCATGTAATTAGAAACTGCAATCAATTTTATCACAAATTACAAATATTGTCACAGATTCCTACCACAGGGTCCAGGTTCAGCAGGCTTGTTGTTCTCCCACAGAGTCTGCAGAGAGGTCAGCCTGTCTGGAGGCTCCATACAAAGCTTCTTCATCACTTTACTGAAAAGAAAAGACAGTTGAAATCATCCATCAGTCATCCTATTCATACATTTCCCAATTATTGTAACTGGGAAATTTTCAAAGTCCTATCATTCCTTTAAAGATACTGAAACAAGCAGCTCCAGGCTACGTTCTCACTGCCTTACTTGTCAGCAGACATTGTCCAAGCAGGAAGTTGCAGAGTACTGCTGAGTACTCTATAGTAATTTCAAACAAAACTAACTAAATCTAACTAATCCATGCAAGTAATGTAAAGAACAAAGAGACAAATAAAATCAATATAGCGCTCAGGTGACCGGAGTTTAAAAATATAATCACAAGGCTCTCTTTCGAAGACTTTGTCCTGTTCACGAGATGCGATTATGAAAGTTTATGGTTTTACATCTGCAATCATTTCTGCATTTATATTCAGGCTTCCTGTTCCTAACGAAACATACTGTACAAGATTCACATCCACATTAGATTACACAGAGCCGTCATCAAAACAGGCATGGAAGTGGAACTCACCTTGGTGGTAGACCAGGACATATTCTCAGAAGACAGTTTCCTATGTGAGCAACCACCTCGTTGACCTCCTCTGTAGAGAGCAGCTTCAGGGAGAAGGAGCTGCGCTCATACTCTATGAGCAGCTAAAAGATACAGCAGTAATTAGTAATCCACGCCACCATTGATGGTTTGATCTAATCCAGCGTCAACCAAAGTTATATTAATAAAAAATGTATCTATCTTTTCTCTATTCCATCCACTGAGAGGGTCTGTGTAAGCATAGTTTATTGGCAGTGAAAAGATCAAACATGAGTGAATTGTGTGTCTATACATGAGCACATTTCACATTTCTGCATCATCTATACACTAAATCTACTCAGCAATAATATAACTGACACATCCATCTGTCCATTAAACCGCATCCACATCCGAGATCTTTGTATTATAAAAAAAAAAAAAAGGTTTTAATGACATTTACCAAGATTCTGCAAACAGTTTCACCATCCTCTCTGCAATTATGCTGATGTAAGGCGATACATGACTCCTCTATAGGCCAAAATTAACATAATCTTAGCTGATATTTATTAAACATGGAAGCCCATCAGTCAGGATATTAGGAGGACTGACATCTCTCGAGATGAGTGGGCGAGAGGCACAGCTGCAGGAACAGTGCGGTAAGACATGGATTATCATATTTAGTAGGTAGATCCTGCTGACTGACAGCGAGCCTGCGCTGGTCCAGAAGTCAAATGGAAGTTTTTTCTGTCTCATATAGTAGATTAATGATTCTTCAGAGGATCATGCTATCATTCAGGATATTTTACTTTCTATCTTGTCAGTTTAGTCTGCCTCATACCCAGTATAGTATCTGCCTGTTGTTACAGGTGTCGCCCTTAGACTGGAGAAGTTGTGTTCAAGTACCCATATCAGCAAACATCCATCATGCTTAAGTGTCCTTGTGCAAGACAGTCAAATCCTCTCTTCCCTGTAGGTAATCCTGACCCTTGACCTCACTGCAGAGGACGAATGGATAAAATACATTTCCCTGCAGGGGTTTTTTGGTCCTTGTGTTACATGCATCAGATCTTTTTATTTACTATTTATCTCTTGATTTTTTTTTATTGTGTTAAATGCAGTATACTGCACTCCCATGGTATCCTAGAGTCATACTTGGATAGCAAGTTGAAAAGCATTGTCATCAATAAAACAGTACAGTACAGTGTACTACTGTTTGAGCTGATACTGTTTTGCATCTGCTTTATGCTCCTTGTGTCAAGTTTATTTTTCTTTGTTTTTGCATGAAATACTGTCATGAGCTCTACTGTCATGTTTTTGGTTTACGTGCCTCTTCTCTCATTGTAAATAAGTTCACTGTACCTGTGTAGGCTTGTTACAAGAAATCCCCTGGATCTCCAAATAGTTAAAAGAGTGTTCCACCTAAAAAACAAAAAGACCACAGAAATCACCATTTAAATACTTAAACTGTGTCGTAATGACTGACCTGCTTTGAACAATAGGAAGAAAAATAAAGAAAAGTCATTATTAAATCAGAGGGTCTTATATGTGATTTTATAACAAATATATAACATTTTATAACAAAATTGTTAGTGTTCAAGTATTTGAATTAATAAATGTGTTCATGTGCTTGTATACTATATCTGTGAGGGTTTGACTGATTGGAAGATGAGATGCAGTCATTTAATTGCTTAACTAGCTCAGCTCAGCTCATTAATCTCACATATCCCCTCTCTACCAGCCGAGTTCATTTAAAATGCAACCGCTCTAAGATGCACTATTTGTTTTCTTGCTCATTTGCAAGAAAGCATGCATTTTTCTTTTCAGTGTTTACAACCTGCCTCCTGAATTGTTTGAACAGTTGATTTCAGCTTTAACAGAAAACGGAAAATAAATTAAAAAGAGACCTCCTCCGTATTTCTGCATCCAAAAGACAGGCTTTCCAAAACCAGTCAGGCTAAAGACAACTAGAGCAGTCTGACATCCACATTTTCTATTTCTGTTTCAAGAGAGCATTTCAGGACAAAGAAGAGCAGCAGTCTGCCTTTCCATACCTAAAAAGGACAGAAAAAGACATCCCTTTGTGTGAGAGGGGGAACCCGTGAATACAAACGTGTACTAGTGTATATGGAGCACACGGTTTTCCCTCACTCCCTCTTCATCTCTCTATCCTCTCTTCTCTCGCACACAAACACAGACATACAATACAGTGCCTGAGGGCAGGCCAGGGAGCGGGGCCAGACTATTCCAGGTGGGCGCTGTGTTCCTGAGGCTTGGCGCACAGATGAGAGGAGGGAGAGGATAAGCAGACTGTCTGTCTGCTGTCTGACTACAGTATGCATTCAGTGTGTGAGAGTGTTTATTTTTGCAGCACTGCCTGTGGTTACTCACTCATTCAGTCTTCAAGCTAGAAATTATTCCACAATAGCAATTTGTCTATTTATGGCAGTGCGTGCGCACGCACACAAACACCATCACATCCATTCAATAATCTAATAGTGTGGACAGATTATTCAAAAGGAGATGAGTGTAAGAAGAAGCAAAAGCTCAGTTAATCACTTTTTCCTTAATCACAGGCATCATTAGCTTTAGACAATAGAACATTTTTCCTCTTAGAAAATAATTTTATTTCATTTAACACACTCAGTTGTTTGAGCTGTTACAAACTTCATTTAAATGTTTTAAAAGGTAATGTTATCAAACTTTAGGTAGGCAGGGCACCATATAGCTGATAATACTTACATGCAGACGTTAAGGCTCTTCTCCTTTTGTGGCACCAGGGTGAAACTATGTATTTAACCATTATGTCATATTTTGCTATATAGGCTATGTTATTCATAACCAAATCAATAAATGCATTTACCATAGCAGCTTAAACTCAATAAGATCATCCTGATGGCAAAGTAACTACAAACTGTCATCAAAACAAACAGGACAGGTAGACAGGCAGTCTCAATATAGGAATTGTATTTTAAAGCAAGGTTTTAGTAGTTTTAGGTCTAGCATACCGGTACAGTACAAGTATAGTACAGCAGTCTAGAGTATCGTGTTGATTTGTGTATAACAAACTATTGCTGTATGTTAATACACAGTAAATAGTGTCCAAGCCTAACTTAAACTGGGTCAATCAGTTCATTTGAAACAGTCAGTAAAAAGCATGATAGCACACTGAATCGAGCGCCAGCCAATGAGAAATGAGTGCGCAGATAAACATGAGCTCTAGCCAATGGCAAGATGTCATGCTGGGAGATGTGGGGAGGAACCAAATGCCTGAGTGATTGCATCGTTCACTCATTCGATCATTGTCCGTCTGTCAGTTTTCTTTTTGTTGTTTGTTCATGGAAATTCAACTTGTATTTATGTTCATGCAAATGATGATTTGATGAAAAATGGTTGATTCTTTGTCTGAGAGACAGCTACGTGTATACATTTACTTCAGTTTCTATAATTTATTTTGCATTCGATTAAATGAGATGTTCAGCAATATGTTATGTCTGAGTATCCAAGTAATGAAAGGTATGCTCAGTGTGATTTTCTCTGAAATAACACACACTTGTAACATGAAGCAAGTTAAGAGATAAATAATGCAGCAACAAGAGGCTACAGACAAAAAGAAGTAAAAGGAAAGGAGGGAGCCGTGAATGAATGAATGTTTGTGTGTGTGAGAGAGAGTATGTATGCATGTTTGGGAGGAGGTACTGACAGACTGTAAGGCCCTGCAGCATCTCAAGAGGAGCCAAACACACACACAAACACAAACACACACACATAGACACACACATAGACACACACATAGACACACACATAGACACACACATAGACACACAGACACAGACACAGACACAGACACAGACACACACACACACACACACACACACACACACACACACACACACACACACAGAAAACCCCACTAAGAGAGCTGGAGGGGAATTTCAACTACAGCTGAGAGAAGCAAGATGCACAGTGAGATGTTTAACTGCTACTGCAACACAGTTAGTTTAATATTAAGGCCTTAGGCTTCCACAGGAAGAACATTACTGACAAACCCACCCACTGATTGTTCTCTTGTGTGTTTTAGATGCATCTTTGGGATTTCAGACAGAGATATGACAGATCATACACAGCACAGCATGTTCACATGGCCTGAAGCATAAAGGAACATCCAATAACAACAAGAAGCTTTAAGTCAACAAAAGCAGAATTTAGCAGAAAGCTAGAAAAATGAATCTACTAAGGATGTATACAGTCGATAGCTCATGTGTTGGAGCAAGGAGCAGAGGATTATCTTCATTTGCAGTTGACTCATGTCCTCTGTAATATAGATTTCACATCAAGAAAATCAATATAGGTAGAAATACTGTAACCGTCAGCTTTTTTATGGATGTAGGTAAGCTCCATCTTTTAACAATGACAGTATGCAGCAAGAGACCTACAGGTAATCAAATCAGATCTTTACATCATGTAGCATTTGGATAAAGTGGGATGTACGGTCAAAATTTTACAGTCTAAAAGTAAAAGCAGTTGTTTTAACCAATTCATTGATTACAACATAAATCAAGCAGACCTTCACTGGTTTCAAATCACATATGTGTTTTATATATATTTGTAAATTAAATACTGCTTAGTGGATGCATAAAACAAGTTTGGTTCTGGCAGAAATAACTAACTGAAATATCTGCACATTGACTAATAATAAAAAAAATATTCGATTCAAAAGGATTTTGTAGGACATTGTAGGTTATCCCTGTTGACCTTTGGCACAGTGGTGAGGGGGGGTGAGAAAGGATAGATGAATGGGAAGAGACAGGGATGAAGAGAAGTAGGTAATCTGGATTGTTGAAAAAGAAGGGGAGGATGAGAGTGAGAAGGCTGAACGAATGGCTTAAAGGGAAGAAGTAGAGGAGAGCAAAGGTGATCTGCGGGTTATATGAGCTAAGCGGAGCAGGAGGGAAGAGGATAGAGGATTTCTACAATAAAAAGATCTGTAAGCCAACAGAAGTGGGAATCTGCTTCCTATGTGGAAAAACAGACAAACAGAAAGACAGACTTACTTCATGATTCATCACCTCATGTCTAAAACAATAGATCTTAGAGCCTCCTGCCTCCACAAACTTCACAGGATAACCTTTTAGAAAGTTTCATTACTACTCTGAAAGGCTGCACCAAGAGTTCCCTAAACTAAGGAAGAGAAAGTTATAACAGAGGTAAAGAGGTATTTCAAAAGGAGACCAAGAAAAAAAAGAGACAGAGACAGACACAAACATATAGTAAAAGAGAGGAGAGTTATCGGGGAGGGGGGGTATTCTTCATAAAGCAGGTGTCTAATTCCCTCAGGTCAGAAGAAAGCACATAGATAGAAAACAGATGCACAGCCAGCTAAATAAACAAATCCTGAACCTGAAGCACACTGGAAACATATGAGCTCATGAGAAACAAGGTCATTTTGAATGCTTTTTATGGCCTTTTCTACCCCCGGTAAACTAATAAATCAGTTTTCAAGCTACCAATCAATCCCCTAAACTTTCCCCCGGGGCGTCTTATTGACTGGAAAGCATTCAGCTATGTGAAGGGCAACTGTTAAGTATTTCCTGGATCTGGTACAAGATATGATGTTATGTTATCTTGTGACTTGGGGAGGATACTGGGAGGGGCTATTCTTTCCTACCAGGAGCACCGTGAGTCCAGATACAGGAAGCAAAACACAGTTTGTTTCCATTTACAAACGCAGCACTGTTTAACATTTGTTTTTTTTACAACCACTACTGAGCACACGGATTAATCACTACATTTGAATAACAAATGATTATCACGGGAGGTTTATATCTAAATAAAACTTGATTAATAACTTAAATCTACACATAGAATTCAATGCAGGGTTATAAAGCACAACCATATTGCGATGAATTCAAATTCAAACAGTGATTTCAGCCAAATACAGTTGTCTGCTAGTAATACATGTTCTTTTAAATTGATGTTTTTTGTACATTGGTTGGAAATAAATCGTAAATATTAAAAATTTATTAATAATTACGTTGACAAACCAATTTAACCTATTTAACAGCTTTTCTGGAGCTTTCAATCGCATCATATAACAATTATTAGTAGATGAATCATCAATGTGATGTTTCAGAGCATTTTAAGGACTTCTCGCTCACGTGGACTCACAAGTCATTGCTTAAAATTTCCATCTCCTGACAACTACTTATTGGACCTGGTGGTGATTTGCCTGTTGCTCTTTCCAAGGTTGAGAATGAAACTCTGAAACTCCATGAAATCATTTTTAAAAAATGGGAAATTTGAACATTTGCAACTAACCATGTGCCTTTCCATACCTAAAAAGGACAGAAAATCATGTGTCAGGATAAAAATCTAAAACAGATATGAAATTTTAAATGGTATGACACATTGTCTCTGTATACATGTTGGTATCAAACAGACACTTCTTTACATGTATGCCTTAATAACTGCCCCCACTTTTCATAAACTGTGCAAAATAAAATAGACATAGAAACAAGCAAGTTGTATAAAAATCCAAATCAGCTGTAGAGACCAAAACCGTTCTGAAAATCTGAACCAATCTGTTGTAAAGTTGGCCATCTTAAAATTTAAAATTTGGGCATTTGGAGATGACTCGCTTTTACAGCCAGCCTCCAGTGGGCATTCAAGGAACTTCAGTTTGCGACACATAGGCGTTGGCTTCATTTTACAGCTAAGGAGGTTGCTGCTTGGACACTGTGCAAAGTTTATAAACTGCTGTAGTAACTGCCTGGTTTTAAAAGCTTCTTGAACTGCTGTGTCTCTGTCCAGACAATGGGTTACAACGCAGGAGTCTGATGTGCATATTTAAGTTTATACTAATATTTAATATAGTAGTATAACAGTAGAGACAGTAATAGTTGTTGAACTGGTGCTGCTGGAAGTTTTTGTGAACATCTGCACTGTATTACTGCTCTGCAAGTCTTTATGTGGTAGTGGTGACAATGGAACTGGTAATGATGACGACAGATGTTTCATTGCTGGTGATGGTGCTAACAATTGCCATCTGCACTGCATTACGGCACCGCTGTTCCTGGTACAAACATCTGTATAATTGTAGCATAAGCAGATGCACACAGAGCTACTATGTCAGCCTTAACCTGGTCTTTATTTCACCCCGACTCGAACACACATTCACACAAACTAAGGGGTAGAAAAAGGTGTGGGTTCGGTAAATGTCTTGAGGAGGGAGGGATTCTAGTTTTATTAAAGTTTTTATTTGACACGAACAGTAACATAACTGTGGTTATGGCCAATCAAAGATTGTGCTGGGATTGAAGGAAGTATTCTTAGTATTTTCTAACAATTTAAATTGTGATGAATGTCCATTCTTACAGTTGACTTGAAAGCAAACAAAGAATTTACAGTATCTGCTAACCTAACCTATAATTGTTGGTATGGTGTACTGGTTTTCATTGTAGTTCCCTCCTAGAGGAAATGTTGAGTTGCTACTCTTACCTTGGTGGGAATGCGTGCTGTCAGGAGGTATGCTCGGTGAGACGCAAGGGCCTGAAGGGGTAGAGAGAGAGAGAATAATGAGCACGTAGCTATAAATATACACTCTGAGCATCATGAACAAGGAAATGACAAAGAACACTGGGAGCTCGTCTGTTGACTCATCAAGATGAAAAGGCCTGTGACTCTAAAACATCTCAGTCTGTATGAAAAGAGAGCACAGAGTGAGGAATGACAATGAGGAGAACGATTCCTCTTTACTTGAAAACAAACGTATAAACACACAGTGACATTTATAGAAATGTCTAGCACAACCCACTGAGGCACTTATTACAAGATGCCTTTATTTTTATTGGACAGCCCTCTTCGGTCTGAGTGAGGCAATCATAGGTCAGTGTGTATTCATTGATGCCTTATGTGTTGTTTCTGCCTGCTGAGCACACTGGACACCAACTGCTACTGTTTATTAGAGCACATGGTGAGGACGGAGCTCGCTTCTGTCGCTTCTCTGTGACAGAAAAGTCACGGCTTCAAGAGGCATAACTGGCACGCATAAACTTGACATTCCTTCCCCGACAAGGAGCCTTCAAGGGTAATTCGGCTACTTTCTTGAAAAGGCTACAAAGCATGTGATACTGTTCTCGGATATTTGCACAACCCTTGCTCTAACTGACTATTAGTTTTTTACATCTGCATACCATCATGAGATTCTGTGGCGACAGTAACCGTGGTCAACACGATGAAAAGTTTAAGGCTGTCTAGGCTGTTATTTTATTTTAGTCATAATGACACCAGCTGTGCAGAAAGCTGCCTTCATCTTCATGTTCCATGACACTGGATTTTGTCCTGTCAAATAATATCACAACAGGCCCAAGGCTGACCTTTAAAACAATTAATGGGACACTGCCATCTTCCTTCTTTATGAAAAACATCCTGGTTGGTAAGCAACAGTTTAGTGTGTTATTGCAACTGAAATCTCATGACCCTTTGTGTTTCCTTTCACTCTGCACTGACATTTCAGCATGCTCTAATAAAACTGTCACAAATGTTGATGCCTTAACACCATCTCGTAGCTCCAAAGATATGCCACTTTGGTCTGTTGGTTTTGAATGACACAACATCAAGAAGCCTAATGAAGGAAGAGAAACTGTCAAAAGATGAAAGAGGAGTGGGAGAAATAAAAGGACTTAGGGGTTATATGAAACCTACAAAAAGAAGCATGTGTGGGCACGAAGGGAAATGAGAAATGAGCGGGAGCAGTAAGATTTATCAAAGCTGAGACAAAAACCAGAGAGAACATAAAAGTAAGAGCAAAGAGGAAAGAAAAGAAAAGATGAAGAGAGGGGAACATGCGAGGAAGACTGAGGAAATATAAACTGTCACTCTTTTTAAAAGATGTGGGAAAAAAACAGAGGGATGAGAGACAGGAGTAAAATAGGATGACAGGGTGTCCCAGCCCTCTGTGGCTCGGCTCCACAGGCAGAGTGTCTGTGGTTTGATGTGATGGAAGCAGACAGGCAAGCCTGTGTGACCAAAGATAACCTCCCCTAAAGAGCACCAATCATCACCGCTGTGCTCAACTATTCCTCTCTTTGTCTTATTTCTAGTTCTCATCTCCATACAATCTGTATTCAGGCATGCTGGTGGTTAAGTAGACTAGTTTCACTTAAATCAATATGAGATGAAGGTTGGTAATAATCCCTCATTGAACAAGATGGGTACACAAACTATGTATGTTTCAATTTTTAATCAGAAAATCAGTTTGTAAACATATGATGGATGTGTACAATAAACAATACATATAATAATAAGTCTTAACAGACAAAAAATAAACATACACTAAATAAAAAGTACAGAAATAAAATTACAGAAAATAGTTACATTGCAATGCTGTTAGCATCCATATCTTCAACAAAGGTACAAATAAAAAAGGCAAATTCAGTAAAATTTCTTAGACGCTCCCCTGACAGTATATCTAATATTTTCCTATTTAAGATGGCACATGACATCCCTGATCCAGTACATCGTTGGAATAGGATCTTTCCATTTTAACATAATTAATCTTCTGGTCAGGAGAGTGCAGGTGGTCATCATGCTGTTTTCACACCATCTAAAAAGGGGTATCCTCCAGGGTCACCTCAAACAGTGCATTAAAAGGAGACGGTCTTACTACTCTTCCTAATAGTTCAGTGTATATGTTGATTTTAAAGACACAATTGCATTAAACTGTCAAGATTTGGACCTGAATTTATCAACAACGAGTTAATTTCCCCATTGTGGAATAAATAAAGTATAATATAATCTAATGTAACACTAATGAAAACCCAAATACAGTGGTTTACTCATCCCAAGAAGTATTATCAGGCCTGTGAAAACCCCTGCTGTATATGCATTATGTATTTTGTGGCTCCTGTGACTCCCCAACTTTAAGATATATTTTCAGACTTATTTTCTTGCTTTGTTCGCAAATCTCATCAATCACTTTGTTGAGAACAATGTCATTAGCTACAGTATACAGTTGTCAACCTGAAGTTGTAATAAACTCTAATCCTTCAATCACATTATGGCATAGTGTAGTACAAAGAAACAGCAGAAGAGTGGTCAGTGTATAAGTGTGTAAACAGTGTGTGTGTGTGTGTGTGTGTGTGTGTGTGTGTGTGTGTGTGTGTGTGTGTGTGTGTGTGTGTGAGAGAGAGAGAGAGCGAGAGAGAGAGAGACCGCATTAAGTCGTGGTTTGAGTTTCTGAACAGAACATGTGAAAAACACCAGATTTAATCAAAAGGCTGTGACACATCAGTGGGTTTCCAGGAGCTGAATAGCAGCTGCAGTCACATCCAGAACCTGCTGACTCTAGTCTGAGCGGAGAGAGGAGGCACCAAGTGACCAGTGAGGCTTCACCTTTTCTGTCCAGTCTTACTAGAGAGGGCAGTAAATCACACAATACTTATCCACTGCATTAAAAAAGGACGCAAGGACACTGTAATGACTGCCTGCCAAAATTAATCGAGTGCACTTTATAACTTGTTCAAATAGTTTGAAACATATTCTAATTCATGCTGCCACAGCCTCTCAGATTTCCCTTTAGTTTTTCATCCTCCTTCTCAATGCATGACTGCCCCTCTGCACTCACTGCTTTCTCCATCTGCCCTTTTGACTGGACAAAGCCATAACACCCCCCCTGTTTTATGACCCCCACCCCTGCCCTCCACACTCCCTCCTTCTCTCCCTGTTTTAAGTGGATTTAAAGCTTCGAGCCTTCCCATCAGCCAATAATTTCACAGCAACCACCATCCCGCCTTCAGCTCCACTCATCCAACCAGATGGCAGCAGCATTGGAGCATGTCTACAAGACCAGAGAGAGCATCTGCTATTACTCTCTCTCTCTGTAACACACACACACACGCACAACACACGCACACGAAAACTGCCACCGGCTCTGGAGCACCATTTGTCTCCCTGGCTTACACACACACTTCTTTGATTTAACCTTCTGTTATTTCATATGTATAAATATAATAATAAATTATAGAATAATAATAATATCATGTACAACACACTATTCATAATATCTGCTTCACACACACACAGTGTCAGCACCAGACGCACAGACTTCTGTGTGTCTGTGTGTGCATAGTCCATTCACTCTATAACCATTCCCAGATTATCTTTTTCGCTGTCAAACTGTCAACGCCATCTACCCTCCTGCAATTGCCCCAACTCACATGCATGCACTCACTCATCGCACACACTTTTTGTGTTACTATGGCAACAGCTATCCCATACTGCATGCACACACATTTGTGAATACACAGATAGACACTCCTTCACACATGAAAGTAGCAGGCTGTAGAGCCAAGTCTTGCTTGAGAATGTCAATGAGTTTTCACCCCCCCTAAACAACACTCACGCTGGCCTACAGTTACGCTCAATCTCTGTAGGAACCGGAGCAGTACAGAGCAGTGTTTCATCTGCAGTCATTGAGCTGTGGCAGCACTCAGCCACAGGAAATCATCCCCCCACTAAAAATACTTTTATTCATCCATCATGTCCTGGGGTGCATTCACCCTCTATTATATTCATCTCTCATATTATTTCACATCTCTTCCATCAATGTGGGTTTGTTTGGCAGAGAGAAATGTCTTTAGAAATGTTGGTGGCATCAAACACATCATCAGAAATACTAGCTACAAATTCATCAAATGTTTGACCAATGTAACAAAACTGCATTGCCAGATAAGTCAGGTACACTCTGTCTGTCTTCTTGACCTGCAACACTCAAAATGTCCACCTAAGAATAATAGAAACAACAACAACCCCTAAAACAGAGATTTATTGATAGTCAATATAATATTTTTTTTTTTTTGACAAATAAGGCATAGTGGAAAAAACAAACAAAAAAACAGCCACACTTACATTCATGGACACACTGCTGCTGACACAGACTTTATATTGCATAACTATCACCATTGTGCCCTGCATGTGCGTCTGTGTCCAACATTAATGAGTCACGATGAAGAGAGAGAAGGAGAGAGAGAAAGAGAGAGGAGGAGAGAGAGAGAGAGAGAGAGAGAGAGAGAGAGAGAGAGAGAGAGAGAGAGAGAGAGAGCTAAGGAGAGTAGACACAGGAGTGACAGAGAGTGAGACAGTGAGCGAAGAGAGGAGACGGAAGGTCAAATGAAGTAAATCGACTTAATAGATTCTAAGTGCTGTTTTGCTGATAAGGAGCCAAGATTTAAATCCAATCAGAGGGGCAGATATTTAATGAAGGGAAGTGTTTAAAAGCTGTTTCATCTCTGTTATAACCAACGCTGCAGTCATGACCCCATCTTAGCTTCTAATACACTGAAATCAATCAGCTCACCCTGGTTCCAATGCAGTGAATTTCTCTCCTCCTCTTTATCCTGCACTTCTTTGCTTTTCCCCTCCCACTCCATTTTTTTCTAATCTCTTAATGTCCTCATCCTTCTTCAGCCCCATCTTCTCTCACTGCCTAAAAAAACTTACAACTAGAAGGTTGCAAATGGTAATAAATAGCATCATGTTGTCCATTTTACACCAAAAAAAATCTCATGCACTGTATATGTGACACTTCATGCTGTGGTATATGTGACTACTGGATAATCGAGCCACCACTACACAGAAAAATCCTTCTTCCCCCTGCATTCTTCTCTCTCTATCGTCCTTATCTCAAATTGGACGCCAGGTGGACTGCACCATGAAGAAATGTGTACACCAGGTACAGTCATCATAATGTACATGAAATTGTTTTTTTTTTGTAGCGTGCCATCTTCTTGTCATTGATTTCTTATATGCACGATGTGAACATACATGTGCTTGTGCATGTGGTGCGTAGGCTAATGTGTTTAAAAGAGGACACGTGTATAACAACGAGACAACAAAGCAGGAGAAACACAAACACACAAGTGCACACACCCAGACACACACTGTCCTGCTTTAATCTTTGAATAAATAGGGATGGTGTAACACAGTGTAAGAAAGGAGCAATACTCCACGCTGCTGTTCAACAGGCTAACATACAGCAGCAATTATACAGGAAAGAAATACTACACAGCAGGGGTGCCAAACATAGGGCCTATGGGCCAGAACTGGTCTGCCAAAGGGTTCAGTCCGGCCCACTGCATGACTTTGCAAATTATAAGAAATAGCAGAGTAACTCCCATTGTTTCATTAACATGCACATTATTCCTGATTTGTCCTTTAGGGGTTGTGTTGTCCTGAATAAGAGTTTATTCACCTAAGGCAAACCATCAGAAATATGACCTGCAAGAACAAATGAGAAAACAGAAGATAAATAAATAATTTGAGGAAAACAACAGCCAGGAGATCAGCAATGCAGGCAAGACAGCTAGCTACCTCATTGCTAATGAAATGAGATGAGCGTCAAGGCCATACTCTTGGCATGAGTTTGAGAAGACATGTATGCTGAAGTATGCAGTGCTGAAGAGAATTTGACTGCCACAGATGACTTCCTTGAATCAAGTGCCAATCAAATCGGTCTACATGTGGCCCTTGAACTAAAAATTATTTTGACACCCCTGCTGTGCAGTGTCATTTGCAAGGTAGGAGGTTTGCAAATGACACTGCACAACCTGAGTGGCACAAATTCTACTAATTGGCTGGAATAGAGTGGTCGAGTTTGACTGTCACAGGTGTCGGGTCTGTGTCAGCTGCAGTCCATATCAGTTCTGATCATAAGGTATGTTTAATAACGTTAGGAGATATGTTGGTTTAGGAAAACTGTAACCTTTGTGAAAAAAAGAAGTATTTTTTTTTTAAAGGTTGGTTCACAGTTCACAGGAGAAAATCAGTGTGTCTTTCTAGGGAAAATGCTTTTTGAAATCTCACCTTTGTGTCTCTACAAAGACAGTTTTCACCTGCTGTCAAGTACCAGCATTTCTGCTCTCTGGAATCAGGGTGCAAGAACCCATTACAGCTTGGTGCACCACAGTGAGGTAAAAAAAAAGACTAGGAATAAGAAAACATATTTGACAAGCAACACAGCAGGTGACATACAGTATATCCTTTCCTAGAAGTCCTTTTTTCAGTTTTAAAAGAGAAAAGACGTTAAGAACAAGGACTAACTGGTTGGTTTTAAAAATGCAATTTAGATTTGTTCAGGTTGTCCAAATCCTTAGTTCTCCTTCTAAACATTTTATACCCATGGAGACCTCTACAGAAGGCAGAGTTAAAAGCAGTGACAGTCCTTAAGAAGCCATTTATTGAGCTATTAAACTTAATGTATACAGTACTGTGCGTGAAACAGCCTTTTTTCCAGATATATTACTCCTGACACAGATTAGTCAGTTTGAATTAACCTGTAGCAGTCTCAAAACTGTATCCTGCACACAGCTGTCAAATCTGTGAAAACACCCTCAAAGCGACCCCGAACACAATTTAAAAAACTCTTAATCCCCTCAACTGCAGAGGAAGCACACTCGTCTGTTTTCCTGCCATACGCCGGCAGTGGAAATTGGCTCCTGAGCCAAAGATAAACACTTATCTTATGATGGAGTGGGAAAACAGAGAAAGACCCTCAGTCGTGCTGACACAGTAGAGATCACGGTGGTGGGATCTGCTCCTAAGGGCCAACTTGAACTTAATCTGGTTCCAGAAAAAAAAAAAGAAGCCCCCTAACCGCTCTAAACTCAGGCACAGAAATCATTTGTTTTACAATACATTGATTCTCCGCTGCCAAGACAAGCTGCTGACAGTGCAGCTGAGGTCTAGTCCTGTGATGTCTGCAGACTCACACTGCGCCAAAACCACAGCAAAATGTGAGTATGTAGTACTCTTTCATAGTACAGCAGGCTTTCAGGGATAGGGCATCTGACAGGGATGTGTACAGTCTTGTTCTCAGACAAATATCAGAATATGAATGTCTGGACTCTGCTACAAAACAATATAACACCACCAGACAGTGTGGTCGACTACCTATATTAGGACCAGCACCTCGTTGAAGCCCCCTGTAATTTTGTTGTGCTTACATTATGTCTGTTGTACAATGACAATAAAAGCTCTCTGTTCTATTCTATTCTACTCTGTCTGCAGCATCCTTACACCTTAGCCTCAAATATTTATAGAATCACTGTAAAATGATGAACTACAAAAGCACAAAAGCAAAAAAAAAAAGTAATTAATTGTTTAGGCATAGTGCAAAATGCAAATGCCCAAAAATGTAACATTTTTTCTAAGTAGGAGTCTCCAGGTAGCCAAGCTGTTAATTACTTTGTCAGGATACATGCCACTGCATCCTCCCCAAATTATGGATTATCCCATTTTGGAGCCACCCTACTCTCTGCGGTGCATATCCTTCCCACACTGCACCAGCAGCCAAGGAGAGCATTAAGAGAGAGAGACATCAATTTTCTTTTATCACTGCCCTGCTCATCGTTTTGTGTTTTACTGCTGAGGAGATGAGCGTGGTGAGGAACAAAGGAGGCTGACTGTGGTACTTCCTGAACAGATCTGATTGGCTAGTCTCATCAGACCACAGCTGCAGCGAGCCGAGGCATGAATAAATGTGGTGTCTGATTGTGTTGCATATCATGGTTTACTTCTTTTTTTTTTATTACTAGTGTTGCTTTTTTATTTTGGGTGAGAAACAAAGTGTCAGTGAATATGCACAAAGTGCTGAATAATAAATGAGACAAACACAATGTGAGCTTGATAAATGAAATGGATGGAAACAGTTTTGGGGCAATAAAGGTGCCTTTAGCAGCTGACAGTTTGTCTTCTGAGTGAAAATAAAACCATTTTATATTGAATTGGGTACCATCAATAACAGTAATGGTGCATTTTACTGTATACATTATCTCTGCATGCTGCCTGCCTCACTTATAAGAATGAAATATTCAGTCAACCTCCCAAACGTGTCTTATACAACACAAAGCAGAGGCAGACCAGGCGTTCAAAGGGCTGGGCAGAGGGATTAAATGATTGTGCTTTCAGATTGGGATTGTATTCCAGGTTGGCAAGACGCCCTTTAACACTGGATAGATATCAAGGTTTTTAGGTACTCAACCTTGGGAGTGATATAGGGGGGTTCCTCTTAGAACCATGTGAGCCTCCAGGGTGTCCTCTGAGAACGCTGTGTGTGTTTAGGTTACAGAGATAAGGAATAATCACAAGGGTTCATTCATTCATCAGCATGCCAGCCAGACACAATGGGGAGGAGGTTTGTGTGTGTGCATGTGGGTGTCTAGCTATGTGATGGTGAGCCAAGGTTTCTGGGTAAATAGGATATCGCTGCAGACCACAGGGATGACAGAGTGAGACAGAAAAAATGAGAGAGAAAGAAATAAGAGGGACTGTTATTCAAAAAAAAAAAAAAGGATACCTCCAAAAGATGAGGGGCTTTACCAGGGAGAGAGACGTACACAGGTATGACAGGGAGAAAGCAAGAGAGAAAAAGAAGAAAGGGATGACAAAGACAAAGGCAGAGCAGGGAGGAGGGAGGAGGGAAGGAGAGAGGGGGATTTCGTTTTGGGCTGGCGTTGGCATTACCCATGGTTTCCCTCTGGAGTGGGTAGATAACATCAGGCAGCACTAATAACACACACACACACACACACACACACAAACACACAGTGCTGAGCTCTGATTTCAGTGATAAAAACACAGTTAGTGTGGTTTAGATCGTGAATGATATTTCCCCTAAAGACCAACAAAGGCCCTTTGGTGATAAGATTCATATAATCAAAGAAAAAATGGTGATGTAGATGATGTAAAACTAAAAGAGGGTTTCCTGTGAGGGCTCTAGTGGCACTATGGATTTTAGGCAATTTTATAAAACCTTCCTTGACAGAAAAATGTGTTGATTTCAGAAGAACAAACTACATTTCTCACAAGTTATGTACAGAAGGGGAGATAAGTACAAATAAGCAATATCACCAAATACCTGAATAACTTTCAAAATGGGAGAAGAGGGCACTGCTGTTGTGCAAGCTTCACCAATTTCAGCAAGGAAAAAATATAATATTAAGAGAGTTTGTGTCAAATAAAGATCAATATCCAGTTTAACATATTACTGTCAAAAATCCACACTCACATGGATGAGCACATGCACACATAAAAAGCTGATCTTGCATAAATGTATAAATAAACACAGAGATACAGACACAGGCAGGGTATTCCCTTTACAATGTCTGCTATTTGAATCCATTATCGTCTCTTTATACTATATGCAATGACAAAACTACTATATATATATAAATAATAAAATAAAATCCAGAAAAATAGATCAATGAAGGAGAAGGGTTAACCATTTGTAGAGGGCGATGGCATAAACAGTAATGCAACATCAACTGCAAGGACACAATAAAAACCAACCATGCAGCAAAAGCACATGACAGCACTGCTGCAACCAAAATGACAAACATGCATCTGTGAAAGAGACGCAGTATGCAGGTCTTGCCTTGTTTTTTATCACTTGGAATTCATTGACAGAAAACATCACATTGATTAGACCTGATTGGTTTTGTGGCTGCTTAATATGACATGTTGTTCGCAAATGTCATTATCATCCAATCAATGCTGACTGTTGCTGTGACCTACAAACCTCATTCAAATAACCACTGTCAGCAGACCATGTACCATCCAGGCCATTGCACTATACCCAACAGCCGCCTTTCCCACATTAAGACCAAATAGGACCAGTTAGACCATCAGAGACCAAATGGTAAATTTAGACCAAAACTCAAGTTGAGCGATTAATTGCTGTAATCAAAACAGGAAACTTGGTCCACAAAGTAACAAGCTCCATTTGCCTCATTTGATCTTATGTTTGAAACCAGAGATATTGGAAGTCAGTCCACACTATGAGATTATAAAACGCAAACCTATCAAGCCAACGACCTGAGGCAGGGTCAATTATATTACTGAGAAGGTCTGAGTGACAATGACCCTGACCTATGAGATAATGAAGATGAATGACTGTGGGCGGGGCTTGCATGGAGCCAGGCTATGTGGCTGGTTAATATCTCTCCAGGGACGCCTTTGTAGGGGATTGTGGGATGGAAACATGCTAAGCCTATTGAGCTTGTTGGAGAGTAATACAACACAGAGAAAGAGGCTGATAGATACCCAGCCTTTAAAATGTGACAGTGCATGAACAGACTTTAGGATATAATGGGCGCGTTTGACGTTATTCGGAATGACGGCTAAACTGGGATGAGTTTTTTCTCTCACACAAAAATATAGACACAGTTACTCTGTGCGTGCACATATAACTGTAAACTGTGCTGGAATTTAGATTAAATATACAACACAAATAAAAACACTCTGTTGTAAGCTGTGTACTGTGTATTGCTGTGCTAAATAATGAACAAGCCATAATAAATTATTGCAAAAAATTGATGATTCTTAGTATGTTAATTTATTATTGTGGAAATAATCTACAGGTCTTGACTCACTGAGAAGGTAGTAATCTTCTGAGCTCTGTTAACCTTTGGTATTGTTATATGATCCCAAGTATGAAGTCAACATATTTTAGATATTAAAATGTATTTATTTTGATGCATAAATCTGCAAATTATGAGAGAACATTTTGCTGACACGTCACCGAATGTGGAGCATTTAATGTATGGCTATTTCTTCCTAAATATTTTACACAGAAAGTAGTTTGGTTATGCATTTATTTTGTCATGTCTACGCCTCTGGCTACTTTGCCTTAAAGTTTTGAGAAGCAATGCTGGTAAATTGGATCCATGTCCACTGCACAACACAAGCTAGACCCAACAATCACACACACTGAAAACCAAAACCTCCTCCTGATTAACTGGCCTAGTCTGTTTGATCACTTTACAGAAACCAAACCACTGAGAAAGAGCCAGACAGAAAGTGTCTGATAGCATGGTGTGGATCACAGTGTGCTAAAATTAGACTCCACAACTAATCTAAACTAACATCTTCAGTCTATTTTGAAAAACAGCTATGGTTCAATTGGTCACAGTGTGACACAGCAAATCAGTTTCAAGTTAAGAGGAATCAATGTGAAGTGTTTTTTCCAAGTCAGTTCGTCTTATTTAAATGCATGAGGATATAACACATAGCTCTGTTTGCGCAGAAGCAAAGAAGTGTACCTAATGAGATTATTTCAGACTGACAACACTAAATGTTTAAATATATCCATATTTTGATCTGTGTGAGGGAGGAATTGAGTCACCACTGACATCTCACAATTGAGCTGAACTACATTTGACACTGTTGCCCCTTAAAAAAGAAGGTGAATTAAATCCTCACCAAGCACAACTGGGACCTGGTCTGCGTTTTCTGGAAACTCAAAATTACTCATGGACATGACTGCCTTTGAAAGCAAAGGTTAAATAATGTTGGAGGCTCAGTGATCCAAAAATCACAACCAAAAACACGTCCAACAAGATTCCTAGTATTGGTTATTTTATTATGAGAGGTAACATTGGCCATTTTAGATTGCAGCTTCTCAATTGTGAGGTTTTTCAGCTATTTACTGTTGGTTTGACAAACCGAGTCATACTGCATGCACACACCACTTTGTGCATACATGCATCTTTCTTTCTTTTGCGTATGAACTACATTTTGTCTTCTGTTTTTTGGTCTACATAACAGCTCTGTGCAAACCTTAACTGTCAAGCTTAGGAATCATTAATTCATTCTCTGTTTAAACTTGATCCTCTTCAGCACTGGGGGACAAAACATTACTTAAAAATTGTAATCGCATGAGTCTAATCTAGTCCATTTGACAGAACACGAATCATTAAAGACAACACTATAGTGGAGTGGATATGATCACTGTAGTATGTACCCAGCAGGGAGATGGTGAACTGACACATTTTTTTCTGCTCAGCCAACTCTGAATGTCACCCCAATTAAGTTAATAATCACCACATCATTGTGGTATAAAACACAGAGGACCCTGAAGAACAGTATGACTATTTAATATACACAATGATTATGTGCCAAACAATGTTACATCTGTTTGAACCTTGGTCAAAGGACAAAGAACAATATTTCTATGTTCATGTCCACTCAACCAAGAAACGACTTAAATACATACTGTATATACGAAAAGATTCACAACCCCAAAAATGAAAACAAAACTATAAATAGTATGTATATAGTCAAGAAAGACCCCTATAAGACCCCTGTGGTTTTTGTCAGACTCTGCCGAGACCACAAATCTCAAAATACAAACACCCACTGGATGACTTGTAGAAAAAATAAAAAGAAAGGGGAAAGAGAAAGAGAGATTACATCTCTGCTTCATGAACCATGAAGTTGATAGATACTTTAAAAAGGCACAGAGCAGAGAAACAAAATTAGATTTTCTATCCACGGATACATTTAAACATGTTTGCTTCAGCAGGCAAAGACTCGATATCACAGCCTATTATCAAAGGGAATTTGAAATGTGCCGGATACTTGCTCTGCAGCCCTCAAGAAAAGGTTTTAGTAGTGCTAACAAAAGATAGTAGTGCCGGTTCCCATGAGAGGACATTACAGGTGATCATCGGGGAGTAGAGAACTGGGTCACTTCCATTTTCTCACTGGCCCTAATGACAGACTTCAGGTTTAAAGAAAAGGAGAGAAGGATGGCGGGAAAAAAGACAAGTTGGACAAGATTCTGAACTGTTCTCAGACGTAAACATGAGTTTTTAAACTTGGGACTAGTCTCACATTAGTCACTGAGGTGAGCAGAATTATTTAGACATATTCTTACCAATCACAGTGTTTGTACAAATGCTGCAATAAAGCTGCAAAGAAATACAATTATTTAAGCATTATTGTCCTTTTGGAACATTTTGTTACACTTGGATATTGGCCAAGGTTTCTGTTGACACACCATTGAAATATTCCTCAGTAAAATGTCTAAAACCCCTTTTTCTCTTCAAGGCTGTATTTAGCAGAGTCATGTTAGGACAAGCTCCAAGTCTGGGGAATCTGGAGATTACAAAAAAAACAAAAACTTTTTTATAAATATATTGCAGATTTAGTTTTCACATAGACAAACATATGACATGACAAGGGGCAATGTGTGCGGATGTTTGGTGAATATTGCCCAAACTTCCAAACGTATAAGACAATCAAGGAATCAAAACAAACTGAGGGAAAGAAGTGGAGTACAGTTTGTAACTTGTGGAGGGCCTGAGGAAAACACTACCTTCCTGTGATTTTAAAGTCAAAACCACACTTCAGGACTAAGAATCAAGCTACAATAATGCTGTGATGCACTATTTCTCCAGTTTGTTAGCTAAATACTTGTAAACAGCATACAAGTGACTAAACAGGATTAGAACCATGTTTTATCATGTTGCATCTGAAACCCAAAAATCCCTAAAGCCACAATTTTGTGTGACAGAAGGGACGATTGCGGCAGATTATTTTCTGCAGTGTAACGATAAGTTAAAGTTTCCTGTCAACCTTAACAGTCATTTAAGTACATGTGTTTGGGAAGTGGGACCTATTCTGATTTTACAACCAGTAATTTGAGAAACGTGTGAATGCTGGTATCTTGGCGTCAGTGACTGTATGTGAAACTACCGCTTTCATGAGATCAAAGCGTGACTGTGACTTCCCTACACTAACTGTGTGACTGCCAGATTAAAATCTGTGCTACTTTTATTCAGATTTAATTTTGATTGTGTGCAGCAGCTTTGTTTCACACTGTGTCATCTGTATTGTGTTAACGCAACTTCCACCTACAAAGCAAACAATGAGAGGTAATAAAGCGGTTAACTATTGATGACAGTCTCTAGCTTGGGCAAACACACACCCATACACTTTCGTTTATTCTTTTACATCAAACAATCAAGAGGAAGTTGGACACTTTGTCAGCCCTTTTCAGCCATGGATCTGTGAATGAGTAACACTGCTACAGTACATGACTAATGGCAGGTTAACTAAACCACTATGATCTCTATGCCAGATAAAATCACTGGAGTAAACGGTTAACCTTTCAGGTTTAGAATTGGATGGTTTTGCAAAAGCATAGACAGTATCATGTTTAACATTTGCTAATCAGCACTAAACAGAAAGCACAGCCGAGGCTGATGGGAATGTCGTTAGTTTTGCAGGTATTTGGCCATAAATCAAAGTATTTTATTAAAAAATAAATATTCGTCATGAGAGGTTATGAATGTCTTTAACAAATTTTGTTGCAATCTAGACAACAGTTGTCTAGACATTACACTTAAAACCATAGGTCAGGGAATCACAACAGTCAGTAGGAGTCATTGTCTGGAAACTATGAATTACAGTTCAAACTTCTGTGCCAGTCCATCTGGTAAATGTGAAGATATTTCACCGGAAAGGTAAAAAAACTTTAGCTGCTGTTAGTGCTAGAGAGAAGCCAGAGGATCACCAAAGTCATTATTGTCCATCCTCTGGGCACCATCAACATCTGCAGCCATCAAATAGATGTCAAGACATTCAAATAAAACCAGAAAATGGCAACCTCTTGGTACCAGTCAGTAATCCAACCAGATATTTCAACCTGGACCAAAGTGGTGGACTAATAGACTAAGAGACTGACCCATCATCACTGCTAAGAATAAAGCCACACTGTAAGGGCCAAGTAGTACTCAAAAGTAAAACACTTTCATTGACAGTGTTCTTTTCAGTAGGTTTGCTGGATTACCTCTATTGTTTTTAGCTTTACAATTTGTCACTGATAATATCTGTCTGCCACACGGCAAGAGTTTTATAGCACAGCTGCTGTTCTTTACAATTCCCCTTTTTTCCTCCCTCCATCCCTCTGCCCTGTACAGTACAGTACATCGCATTGCCCATCTGTGTCTAACTCCTTCCATCCACCCTTCCCTCCCCTCTCTCCTCTTCTCCAGGGTGTGTTTGACTGATGTTATTATCTCTACCTCCTTCATCCCTCTATCTTCAAAGAAGGGAAATGACTGTACAGTATCTATCAAGATTTAGTGTCCTTAAGAGACGCCTCGGGCACTGTGGTGCTCCACTCCCAGTCTGAGAAAAGCTTGGCGGTAAAAAAGGGAGAAGGCCTTGTGTGTGTTTGACAGACAAGCAAATTGATAATGGAAATAACCATATTCCTCCCTTCATTTTATATGTAGATGGATGGCCTGTGTTGTCTGAAGTAAATCAAACTCTCTCCTGTGTGTGCTACACTAAGTTAACAAGGGAGGTTCAATAAATGTCACCAAAAGATCTGAAATGTGTACTGTAAATCACAGTGAGAAATAGATGGGTTGTTTGTTTGACATATGAGGTTATTTAGACTCGGAAAAAAAACATACTGGGAATTTTATGTACAAGGCTCAATAGTGGTTTAGATATACATTATCATGGTGTACAACATACAGTGACAACAAATTGGAAATTAAAGGCAAATTATTCGATATACAGACACACACACACACAAATATATATACATATTTACACGTTCTTTTTAGTGGTTTGAACAGTCACTAAGGCACTAAATAACCTTTTAGGGTGACTATGTAACATCCATCCAGAGAATACAGGTTAAAACAGACTTCTGGCTAATCCCAAAGCCTGGCATTTAAAGCAATGTTCATTAATAGACACAATTCCTGCTAAATAAACTATTAAACACTAACATTAATAAATATCTGGGTTAGTGTTACCCATCAGGGTTTTGTCACAGTAAAGTGATCTTTATGTGGAAAATCAACAGAGTGGTCCTCACACATTGCTGCATCACGCTTTTTCACTGTTCAGCCAATGTTTATTTTTATTTTTTACAACATCTGACCTCAAAACAATCTGAAAATATTTTTTTATACTATATAACGTCCAACATTATATAGTCTAACACTGACGGGCTGAACCCGAACATGTTTGTGTTCTCTCTGTGCCACTTCCTCGATTTCTCAAACTCTGTTTTTCTGCAGAACAACAAACAGTGGTTTATTTGTTCAGCCCAGTCAAGCAGAGCGTTGATACAAACTCACAGAGTCATTCTCATGCCCTGCGTCTGGATGAAATACCAGAACCACTCCACTGGAATTCCTCTCTTCCCAGTACTGACTCCCACTTCTTTGCATTGTTCCGTATGTATGTGAGCACTACTAGCCTCTGTGTCCATCTCCCACATGGCAACATTGCTGTCATAACCACGTCAAGAGAGTCGATGTCTCACTATGAAACAAACATCACATAGAGATTTGAACGTGAATTAAATTTTCAAGTGCTGTAGATCTCCATATTCCTTCCTGATGTAAGGCTGGTGGCTACAGATTCCCGAAGTAATGATGTGTCTTCAATTAATGATTACATTACATAAAATGACACGTCCAATTTTCTTGCATAGTAACTCCTGCTGCTTCTCACCTCAGTGTGCTCCCAGAACATTTAGCGAGTCCCGGAGATATGAAAGTGAAGCTCATAATTCCTGTCTCACACTTCTTCCTCTGCTTACAGTATGTCCCTAGATGATATATTCAAGCTCCTACAGTGAGTGCAAACGTGTTTAAGTTGAACATACTCATGGGACTTGCTCATAGTTCTGTTAATGTCACACAATATCACACCCTAAAGCAGACAACTTGGCTGTGCAGACCTGTTCACAAAGCATTTTAAACGTTCTCTTTCCCCAAATTTCCATATTCCACACAGAGCTATGTAACTAAAAGCTTAATTCCACTGAGAGTCACATAACTAAAAGGCGTTTCTACCCAGAGCTACACATATTGAACATATTCACAGTGACTGGGAGCCATCTGATTCAACCATCAAACTTTATGGTTAGACACTGTTTTACTGAGGAAACTATTTCATCCTAACTATCTTTAGTCTCTGATCTGTTTTAAGCCCAGAAAGAACCAATATGCATTTTTAATGATCTGCCAAGTATCAATTATTCAGCATTCAATGGATTTACTGCTCTGTGGCTGGCGGTTAATGGTCTGAGCTGCTATTTCTACCTGGCCAGTAGAATCACTGAGGGCTGATAAGGACACAGTCAAATGTTACACTGGATGACCTCAACCGTTAGCACCCGATTGCATCAAAAAAAAACGTAGTTCCCAAGAAAATCATTATCGCTGATGTCCATGTTCATAAACTTCTATAAATCCACTTAGAAATCACAGAAAAAAACTGCTACTACTGAACCTGTGAATCTCCATGTTTTGTTTAGTAAGCAAGAATTGTTTGAACACCTATGGACACACGTTGGACAAAAACCCTTTGCCAAAATGTAAACAAATATAGGCTAAAAAACTGGGCTAAAGTAGCAGACCAAGGTGTAACATACAGAAACTATAGCTCACTTCCACGTTTGAGGTAATTTTATTAAACCTCAAAATACCATTAGTCCTTCAGACCTTACAAACACTTAAAATGTTATCCTACATACCCTACAGGAAACATCACATGACCCAGATACTGTGAAGCATATGGCATTCATTAACAAAGGTCTGCTTAGAAATGAGCAAAGAGTCAAGTGCTGGAACAAATGTCTAAGATGATGCTGGTTCCACTTGAATTGAATGTCACGAGTGGAACTTAAAGATACTGTGGTGGTGACCCCAAAACCCTTACGGTGTAGGAAATGATATGAAAATTTTTATTTTGCAGTTTCAGTAAAATCAAAGAAGAAAATTGAGAACCTATTAATCAGATGTCCTTGTGGGGATTTTGATGTGGTACATTCATAAATGGTGCAATGCTCTTCACCTGCTGTTGGAGAGCATTGCACTGTTACGTTGCACTAAAAACACAACTTTTAACGCACGGCTATTTCATTACATGTAAGTGACACTTGGTGTGGCTGAGCCTTGTGGTTACAAAACCATGATGATTTCGATTTTAGTGAAATCGGTTCATCGCTGCATCCGTACCTTAGACTAATCGAGACAGAAGACGTTCAGGGTTCATGCCGTTTCTTACAATCCGCTTAATCTAATTAATCTTAATCTAATTATAACTTAACTTGAAAAGAAAGTAACAATACAGTGAAGTGATGCTCACTGTGAAGGCTGAAATAAGGAATGCTTTCCCAGGACTACAGAGAGAAAGAAAGCATGGAGGTTTTGATGTTATTAAATAAGAACTGTACATTTTATGTGGGGTAAAAAGACAAAGGTTTTAGCCCCTTTATTGAAGAAGCAGCATAAAAGCAGCACGAGTGGACTCACCAAGACTCTGTTCTCCGTCTTGTCTCCTTTAATCTCCAGTTTGACTCTCCTCCTCAGCGACAGCTTCACCTTTCTCCCCACTGCGTCCCTGACGCTCTCTGCAAGAGGAGAGAACACAGGGTGAGACTCAGACTCAAATACAGAAAATATCTGTGTAAAAAAGAGAAATTGCTTCCAAGTGGTTTATCGTGCATCACAAAACTATGTATACACTTTGTAGACTCTTTCCCTCTTACAGAGGCTTAACACAGATCAGTGCATTTCTGCCAAAGGAGGAATAACTCCTTACCAAAGCAAAGGAGGAATAATCTTTCTTCTAGTTTTCATTTATTTGGGCATGATTAATCCCTCTTTAGAGGACTGATTTCTGATACTATTTGTATCAGATTTAGGCTCATTTCTCAATGCCTGTGGTGAAACATGAAACTGAAAAAACGATAAATTACGCCCACACAGAGTCAAACTAGTAAGTGAACTCACACGTAGGCCTACTTTTCTTTAAAACTGCTGAAAAAGTTTGAATAAGTTTGAGCAAGAAAACATTAATTCTACAATGATTCTGACATTGAATTAACCATTCAGGATGTTTATAGAGCAAATATTGCGACAATCAGTCCAATAGTTTGAACCTTTTTAATCTTAGCTTCCTGCTAATTGTGCTAAACAAAAGAATCAGTGAAAAGTCAGTGTCAGTCAAAGTGGCAAAGTGACTGGCAGACCAGCAGACTAAGAGATTAATGGTAACATCCATTCTAGCTATGCTATGCTAAAACATGACATTTGGTCACGCCATCCTCTTCAATGTAAGAATTTGTTACTTTTCTCTGATTTTCATAATTATAAATGAAATACATTTGGGTTTGCCCTGTTGGTTGGACAAAACGAGCAATCATCTTTTTAATAAGACAATGCATTAAAATAATCAACAGATATATTTATAATGAAAAAGAATCTTTCACGAATATGTTGAGCGTGTCGTACAAATCAATTGTTCACACTCAGTAGGAGCCCCAACTGGCAGCAACTGGCTTAGAGAGCAGAACTGGGTCAGCCGCATCTCCATGGTCCTCAATTCACCCACCATACAGCGGCTGATGTAGTCTGTGAACATGTGTCTCAGAGAGAGAGAGGGATACTGTGTCTGTGTGTGTGTGTGTACATATGTGCTGGCATGCATGTGTCCTTGCCTACAGGCTTCCTCAAACCATCATCAGATCAAAGTGAAAGTAATAATTAGACAAAATGTAAAGTGGTTCATCTGCCAGCCTGGAAATTGCAGCAGCAGTTCTGAAAATAAAGTCTTAGACAACCAGTGGATTTCTATACAAAATTAAAACTACTATGTTTTAATGAGCTTGAGCAGTTTTTGTCCGGGTCTTGACAGACCCTCGTATATCATTTTTCTGCTAATTTAATTTTTCTGCTCATTCATTAAAACTGTGACCGGAGTGAGACCTTTACTATCCAGCTGCCCTGTGGTTCATATTAGGCAGTTTAAGCGCAGGGTCACAGGCTCGTGTGGAAGGTGGGGAAATTGGAGACCTATGGCCTTGTTAAAGCTCAAACAAACAATTCACAAACCCTTAAAATTCACTCGCCCATTTATTGACCCTCAGCCAATCCAGATGTGTGTGTCACAGATTAGACCTGTGGTCTCTCTACAGAGCAAACATCATGGAGGTGTTGAACATCATAGAAATGACAGGAGATCTGATTAGTTGTGGACTATGAGAAAAGTCAAATTGAGGTTAATATAAACCTTACATATTCATTTAGTCACTATATTGGGAACTTGTTTTAAGTGACCTGCATTTTTTTATGTTTTGACATATCATTATTCAGTTCAGTTCAGTTCAGGCCTTAACTGCCTGAACTGAACTGGCTTATCACATAAAAGGGAAATGTGTGCACATTAATGCTCCATGATATTTTCTTGAAAGCGGTTAATGTTTTTAGCTTTTTCATTCCAAACTAACCCTTACAGATCATAAAGACCAGACAGATGGAAGAGGGAGGTGTCACAAAGAGAGCACAATATAATGCTCCCTGCAGTTTTCAAAAGTTGCACAAGATATATTTTGTCTATAGGATTTCAATCTGCAGCATCATGCTGTTTGTTGCATGCGCTGGATGCCAAGAGTGTGATGCTGAATCACCCGCACCAATGAGTGTTTCCAACAATGGCTGGTTATATATTACTCCAAACAATACCACATGACAATGGGATCATGACAAACCAAATTCCTTGTGTTAAGGTCAGACATTTTTTAAGTTTTAGTTCTGGAACCAAAATCTCCACTAATGCAAAATCTAAGGCTGAAATTTGTGACAGAGAGAGACTAAAGACAGAGTAGAATAAAATGATTTTAACAACCATGAAGCTACTTCTGGGAAAACGGGAAAATGAGACGAAATTCACACAGCAAACTGAAAAAGCTTCTGTTTCTTCAGCCCAAACAGGGTGGATAACAAACAAACCAAGACATTCTAGTCATGTGAGGGCACAAGCATATGAATGAGACCACAGATACATTAGTAGTAAAAAAATAAGCGACTGACTGGCTGCAAAATTCGGTGACTCAGTGAATGAACGCATGCCTGACCAAGTGACCTAGCATTTTCCTCTAAGGCTCATCTACAGTATGCACTTTAAGTCTCTTGAAGAAATAAACGGAGCCAAAAGAACATTGTAGACTCTGTGTGTCCACATGAGGTGGAGAGAAAGCGCTTGTGCTTGTCCAACATGGCACTGAGGTGTCAAAAACAGAGCTACTTTGCCAAACAAAGAGACCCTGAGCTTGAGCCAAACAGCCTGCAGGAACTCTAACATATGTCCACGATCAGTACAAATAACTCATATGAAACATGGCAAACTTAAGCTGAAAGGACAGACTCCATGCAAAGAGGATGTGAGGGTGGATCAAGGTTACTGCCTGGAAAGATAATCCTGAAAGTATGAGTGAATGAGGGGAATGATATGCAGGCAACTCACGTCTAAACTATTTGGCTTTTCTTTCCAAATATAGTCTGCAGTCTTCATTACATGAACAAGCACCTTGATCATCAACAGCAATTCCCCATGTATGCACAGTTTCAAGCTTTACTGCAGCTAAAGCATTTACAGTCCCACACTGTTTATACTGTAAAGTCGACTGTAGGAATAGTGCAGAATTTGGAGAGGGACACCATCAATCACAACCAAGCTGGCCCTGTAAGGATGTGGGTTGGATACTATCAACACATTGGAGATAATGCCATGCTATTGTGTCTCAACCACATACGTGCGGCTGTGTAGTTTTGTATGGATTATATTTTATTGTTAATCATTACTCAAAAGCGCATGCACACTGAGAGTTATGGATATGACAGAGGCAGTATCGGTGATTGTTCCAGTCTGGACACATGGCTACAGGCGATCCGTTTCTGTTCTTACCCAGAAGCTCTTTGGGGACCTCTGACACTTCTTCGCTCATTTTGTCGAATATAATATCCAAACACAACGACAAGGGTTCAGTCAACACATCAAGAAGCCTCAAATTATGAGGGAACAATGAGCTGGAGAGAGCGAGAGAAGTGTCAGGTGGTGCCGCCGCCGCCGGTGCGCTTCTGCCGGTTACATGCTCCTCTCCTCCTCCTCACTGTGTCCGGACAATGTATCCGCGTTTACCGGCGCGCATCTCTTTTCGGGTTAAACAGGTTCAGTGGTTGTGTGCTGAGGAAAGAAACCCGCTAGAAGCTTCTTAAAATCATGTTGAGAGCCAGCAGACCCTGTGCTTTATGGAGATGAAAAGACCACCTCTCACGCACATCCTCCTCTCCGGCCGTGGCTCTACCGTAAAGCTGTCGGTAATACCGCTCCAGCCAATAGTGGAAACCGGGGCCCCTCCCCGCTCGGTGATGCGACAGCCGGGGAGCCGATGCGATGCCTGGGCGGAGTGGCGTGGCAGGAGGTGGGCGTTGGTAGTGTCAGCCCGATATTAATGAGCAGGCTGCACTGGTGGTTCCCAAACTGGGAACCAGGGACCTCTAGTGGACCTTGAGGGGCTCCCATGGGGTCCCAATACTATGCTTGTATTGCAGGATGTAGATGTACTCCCAATATCCAAGATATGAGATTAGTACAGGCCTACTTCAAGCTAGCCTATAAGAAGGACTCTATGAAATAATTCCTATGAGTAAATAGGCCTACACTCTAAATCCCTGTGGGAACATTGTTACAGATATAGGTGTCCCTGCAGAGAGGGCTACTGTTTTTAGATTAAAATATATAATAATAATAAGACAAAAACTTAAAGACAAATTTAAATTAAATTATATATTTTCCTTTTTATACCCTTTACTCATTCATTTATTTTATTTTATTAATCAAAATTATAAATGGCCGAATTGTTTTAGGTCACTTTAAAATGGCTTTTTGTAATAGTACCAAATGAATGAGAGACAGGCTGCAGTTACTTTGTTTGTTCACTGCAAACATTTTTGATTATGAATTATGGAGAAAAATGCCATTAAAAGTTCGACATCTCTACTCACTCTCTCTGATGTGGTTTGTAAAAATGTCACTAGATGTTAAAATGTTTTATTCTACAATGACCAAAGATTTAAAGATGGACGATGGCGACACCTTGTGGTTATTTAGTTCAATTACACCACTGTGATTTCTTTGATGGAGACAGTTAAGACCATTTCAGATATAAAATGTACTTTATTTAGCTGCCGCAAGTCACAAGTAACGGTTTTCAGTCGCATATCACACATCATAAATCTCTGTTATAACATTTAATTTAACACAAATTAAAAAAATATGCTCTATATATGACACCTGAGTGATGCTGCAATGCCTTGTTCAAGTTATATCCATCTTTCAAATACACTTGTTTTCCAGTGGGCGAACATTCTAACTAAGAAAAAGAGGTATTTGTTCTTTACTGTACTGCTCTCATCAGTGTTAAGCTAAAGTACAGTTTGAGGTCTGCTGCTGAATCTCACTGAGTCTCTTCTCTAGTTTATCTGCCATGGCGGTGAGTTGTGTATCCCTCAGCATCCCGGGCAGTTTTTTCAGCTGCTCCACAGAAGCGTCGTTCAGCCAAGCTTTGATTTGATCCAGGAGAGGACCTCTCTGTTTGGGGAGAACCGTATCCCGGATGCGCCTGTCCTGTCCTGACCTAATGTACCTGTTAGAGAGAGATCGTGGTTTATAAGCGTCTAAGAGTGAAGGGAATAGTTGAAAACAGGCACGAAGAGGAAGGAAGGGGGCTCACCTGGAGACAAATTTCTTCATTTTTGCCACACGCATCCTGTGCATACCGAAAAATCCTGAGAAGAATGCCCTGGACGTTGTACCTAAGAAAGAAAGTTTAAACTTTGCCGTCAATTTGTCATACAACTGTAAAATTGACCAAATCACCAGATGAGACTTACATTTCTTTATACATAAACACAGTGTTAAGCAGTTAAAATAAATGTACAAATACAATTACACACCTCCATTTGCAATATTCTGGCAGGTGCCACACAATGTATCTTGGTCAGATGTGCCGTTAAGGAGCGCAAGCTCTCCGCTTGCGCATTCCCGATGCCTTACGCACGAATCCAGCGCAGAAGATGAGCTGGAAAAGTAACCCTCGGCACACAGTTCACAAACAGTGTCCATTTGCGACGTACCTGTAAAAGACAACAATGCATTTTAGGGTTTACAGTGTTTTAAAATATTAACTGTGGCCGAGGCGAGTTCCTCAACGTTTTTACGCACTTCATGGATTTGTTTGTAAAATTTGGTTTGTAAAGATTTACAAATGTATATTGGTATCTTATTCATTGGGATGCACATGCACTGCGCAAATGTCGACCTTAGCACACTTAACCAATCACGCTAAAACAAAATATAGAATTTTGAATATTAGGTTTAATATCTTTCTGTATAAATCGTAATAAAAGCAAGGCAAACATCTCCAAATAAAACAAGTACAGGCATTTTCCCTGATACATACCTCTGGTAAAAACACCTTGTCCGGTCCCACACTCTGAGTGTTTCATACAGAAGTCATGGGTCTGGTAGAAGCCCTCTTTGCACCGACAGACCCTGTTGTTAACCGCGGAGCACTCCTTCTCCACCTCGTGGTTATCAAAGCAGAAGTTGTTGCAGTACAGGCACCTGGGCAGGTAGTTCCACAGCTCGGTGTAGTGGTCGGCTTTGCATGGCGCGCACTTGGTGGGCGTGGTGGCTGTGCAGTGGGCGGCCATGTGAGTGCCTGGTGGACACTTGTCACAGGTGAGAATTTCCCCGGTGGACGGGTCTTTGTGCTCGTACTTGGGAACGGATTCCACAGCAGAAGTCCCGCATAGGACACCGGAGAGCAGGAACAGGACGAGTAAAAGGGTCTGAGGAGAAAACTGTGATTACTGTTCTCTGTGTTTTAACATAACTGTTACTACTACTACTACTACTACTACTACTACTACTACTACCTCTATTGTCTTGTCTACAGTCACTTAATGTAACCCTTGCTTCCCAGGATGCAGGATACAAATCACAACAGGATATAAACAGAAATATGCAGACAACATTTGACAGCAGCAGCATTAGTCAGTTGATTAATGTTTATAACATACAACAAAAGCTGCCTCTTTTATTAATCAGCTGGTAAATAATCAGAGTAATAATATTGACATGTTTTATATAGACATGATTTCTTATCTTAAGTTATTGCTGTTTGCCATCTCGAACTTCAGAATATTGTTATACAGACACTCACCATGCTGATGATTTGCATGTCGTCACTTCTGTTGATGAGGGTTTGACAGTCCATCAGTTTCATTTATATAGAGGGAACTGCGTGGGCGTCACACTGTCAACTTCTGCTTAGGCTGAATTTCTGAATTTTGGATTTAACACCTGAATGACTGATTGATGTGGGCTGATTTGATTTCAGTTCTTGGAAATTATTTCGTTCATTCATCTGATACTGTCCTGTTAGCAAAACATTGTAAGATAATCAAAAGTTCACCAGGTAAATGCAAGAGCTTCTCTGTAATATCGCTAAATGCATTTTTAGTGAAAACCTTGTTCAACCTAAATAACTGACATGTACAATAATTTAGCTCCATCAATGCTCTCATAATATATTAAATGTCTTGACTCAGGGTTTGAACCTGTGAAGTATTGAATTTAATGAAATGAATATGTAATGTTCCATGAATCTTACATTTACTGTCACACTAAAAACCATAAACATGATTTTTGATGATTTTCCATTCATTGGTTGAAACATATATCATGCATGTGTGAATAAGTCGGCTTTTTCCTTTAAGCAATTGTGTAACTGACTAATTTTTTTGCACACTAAGACAATGTGCTGGTGAAGCAAATGGTGATGACGTGTCCTGCGATGAGTCAAACATCTACATGTCGCTCATCTCCCCTTTTCGTTTCCACCGAATATGAGAACATACTACATGATGCACAGGGTGTGTTTTTGATGAATAAGTGTAATATGCTTTAGACTTATGGTTACATTTGAGTCAGACAATCTCCTTTTTACTTTACGTGCAGTAGTGACCTTTTTTATAATAGCTGTGATCTTGTGGGTTTAACCTGGATACAATGATTTAATGTGAAATATCTATGCTAGTTTTGTGTTTAAAGATAGTAGACCTACTAACTTTTCGTAGCTTTCGTAACCACATATCACTGATGCGGGCTGTAGAAGACTGCAAGATGTGGTTTAATGCTCAGAAAAACTACCAAGGGGACTTTTGAGCTTAGATGTGTAAGTGTTGCACAGACTTTTCCCAGAAGTGAAACACTTTAAAATTTCCAAACTAAACTCTTTCTTTTCTAAACTAGAATAAGAATTGGACAAAGCATTTTATGCCAAATAATAGCATTGACAGTTTTGGTGCTAGAAAAATATTTTTTCCGGCACTAAAGCTTCCTTCCAAGCCAAATTTATGGGTCGTTTTGTCCTGAAACATTTACTGTTGTCATTTAAGGTGCGTCTTCTGCTGATTTCATGTAGTTACATGAGGTGTGACACAAGGCTGACACACAAAAGACAATGTTACCTCAGTGGAGCATTCTGTATTTTGGCTTACAAGGTTTGCCAGCACTCAAATTTATGATATAAAATTGGCATCTAAGCTCTTTGTTTTCTCACCCATAGAAAAAAATCATCCTGGACATGACCGATGTGGATGGTACATTCTCAAACCTTACTTAACCTCATCCATCTTCAATTTAAACCTAGCCATAACATGTTTAACTTTATAGTTAAACCCATTTCAAAGCTTTAACGTAAACTTATGATTAACCCGACTCATTTCACAGGCCATTCGCAGTGTTTCTGCTAATAGTCTTAATGGGATTCATATGTATTTTGTGTGAATGGAAGAGAGTTAATTTAGCTTAGGCAAAGACACTTGCAGTCAAAACCTGTTACAAAACTAACTTATTTCCCCAGATAATATAAGTGTGGGTGACACGATACAGTACATACATGCATATACATATACATATACTGTAACGGGTGTAATTAGAACCCAAATGCAGCACACGCAGGAAACAGTCTCTCTGGGCACAGGGAAAGTCCAGGAGCTTAGGCTGGGAACACCAGTCCAGCGAGCAGGTAGGCAGGAGTTAAGGCAGACGTACCAGGAGCAAGCCACCAGTAGCTGGGCCGACACCAGCTGGCAGATTCCAGAGGGATCAGAAGCTCGTGGTCGAAGACGGAAGGCAGGGTCAGTTACCAGGAGTACAGCAAATAGGTTAGTCCAAGGCAGGCAGAGTCGGCAGCAGGAGATCAGTCCGGAGAAGAGTGCTGGAAAGTCTTGCGTGAGCATAGAGAACAATCTGGCAGAGAGTGAGTGAGCTGGGAGAGCTTAAATCCTAGCTTGATTGTTTATGGGAAGCAGGTGAGGGGAGTAGGTCTGATGTGGGGGGCGTGGCTGGCAGGTGAGTGGAGAGGGAATGGAAAATTACTGAGAGGCAGGTGAAAGGGAAGCAGACTGTGACAGAACCTCCCCCTCAAGGGACGGCTCCTGACGTCCCAAAAGATGAAATGCTGAGTCGGGAGGGTGGCGAGGGCTCCATGTCCTACTCCTCCCCTGCTTCAGAAGGTGCCTCCTCCTCCGAAGGGGTTTCCTCATACTCATAGTTTTGGTCAACGACCTCGGGTGAACAGGGAGGCGGACTGGTAGTACTCCTAGAAGGTGTGGAGGACCTAGCCGGTTGATCTGGGTGGCATCGATGGAACTCCCTGATGAGGGAAGCATCCAAAATATGCCGTGCAGGGACCCAGGACCTTTCCTCAGGACCATACCCCTCCCAATCCACCAGGTACTGGAGACCCCTTCCCCGGCGACGAGAACGAAGGAGACGACGGACGGTGTAGGCGGGACTCCCTTCGATGATGCGGGGTGGGGGCGGGGGAGGAGCAGCGGGGACCAGGGGGCTCTCACGGACGGGTTTGACCTTGGACACATGGAAAGTGTGGTGGACCCGCATGGACCTGGGTAGCTTGAGCCTCACTGCCGCAGGGTTGATGACCTTTTGAATCTTAAAGGGTCCAATAAATCTAGGAGCCAACTTCTTCGATTCTACGCGAGTCTACCCGGGTAGACAACCACACCTTCTGGCCAACTTGAAAAGTCGGAGCTTTAGATCGACGACGGTTGGCCGTGGTGGAGTAGTGGTCCGTGGAGTGAAGAAGAGTGGTTCGGGCCTGAGTCCAGGTCCTGCGGCAGCGATGGAAGAAGGCTTGCACTGATGGGCAGGAAACCTCCTTCTCCAGGGCGGGAAAGAGTGGGGGTTGGAACCCGTAGGCGCACTGAAATGGAGAAAGTCCAGTTGCAGAGCTGGTCAGGGTATTATGGGCGTATTCCACCCACAGAAGCTGCCGGGACCAGGATGAGGGGTTTTGAGAGACCATGCAGCGTAAAGCAGTCTCCATCTCCTGATTCATCCTCTCAGACTGGCCGTTGGACTGGGGGTGGAACCCGGATGACAAACTGACGGTGGCCCCCACCAGCGTGCAGAACGCCCTCCAGAAAACGGAGGTGAATTGGGGTCCCCGGTTGGAGACCACGTCAGTAGGGAAACCATGCAGTCGAAACACGTGTAGCAAAACCAGTTCAGCCGTCTCCTTGGCTGAGGGAAGCTTGGGCAGGGGCACAAAATGTGCCATCTTGCTGAACCGATCTACCACTGTGAGAATAGTGGTGTGGCCGTTGGACAGTGGCAGACCGGTAACAAAGTCTAGGGAGATGTGGGACCAGGGCCGGTGGGGCACCGGCAATGGATGCAGGAATCCAGCGGGGGCCTTGTGTGAGGGTTTGTGCTGGTTGCAGACTGGGCAGGCGTTCACAAACTCCCGGTTGTCTTCAGCCAGAGTCGCCCACCAAAATCTTTGTTGCACCACCTCTTTGGCTAGGATTTAAGCTCTCCCAGCTCACTCACTCTCTGGGCCAGATTGTACTGTAACGGGTGTAATTAGAACCCAAATGCAGCACACGCAGGAAACAGTCTCTCTGGGCACAGGGAAAGTCCAGGAGCTTAGGCTGGGAACACCAGTCCAGCGAGCAGGTAGGCAGGAGTTAAGGCAGACGTACCAGGAGCAAGCCACCAGTAGCTGGGCCGACACCAGCTGGCAGATTCCAGAGGGATCAGAAGCTCGTGGTCGAAGACGGAAGGCAGGGTCAGTTACCGGGAGTACAGCAAACAGGTTAGTCCAAGGCAGGCAGAGTCGGCAGCAGGAGATCAGTCCGGAGAAGAGTGCTGGAAAGTCTTGCGTGAGCATAGAGAACAATCTGGCAGAGAGTGAGTGAGCTGGGAGAGCTTAAATCCTAGCTTGATTGTTGATGGGAAGCAGGTGAGTCAAGCAGGTGAGGGGAGTAGGTCTGATGAGGGGGGCGTGGCTGGCAAGTGAGTGGAGAGGGAATGGAAAATTACTGTGAGGCAGGTGAAAGGGAAGCAGACTGTGACATATACATATGGCATGCCGTTCAGGAAATTAAACCATTTAATATATTGAATGAAACTTTAAATATATGGAATAAAGTCTGAATATATTGAATGAAACCTTGAATATATTGAATGAAACTTTGAATATATGGAGTGAACCTTGAATATATTGAATGAAGTCTGAATATATTGAATGAAACACCGAATATGTGGAATGAAGTCTGAATATATTGAATAAAACCTTGAGTATACTGAATGAAACAGACTGTGACATATACATATGGCATGCCATTCAGGAAATTAAACCATTTAATATATTGAATGAAACTTTGAATATATGGAATAAAGTCTGAATAATTGAAGTGAACCTTGAATATATTGAATGAAACTTTGAATATATAGAGTGAACCTTGAATATATTGAATGAAGTCTGAATATATTGAATGAAACTTTGAATATTTGGAGTGAACCTTGAATATATTAAATGAAGTCTGAATATATTGTTGCAGCGATACTAAACAATGAGGACATGATAAATACACTGGTGAATGTGTGCCAAAATCCTCCAGCCAGTTTGCTTAATTTTTAACCGTGGCAGGCCTACAACAGGCATAAAGTTTCAGCATAATCTCATTATGCAGCTCCTCCTGCAGACAAACCAATGTTATTCAGTTAAGGTAATTACATTCAAATTAAATGAAAGTTGTATGTTCATTCCCCCCTTTTTTAGGGAAGTCTTGATAAATCCCAAATGAGCTGCCCATGGGACCATAGTATGTCCTATCTTCATCACTTTAACGGAGAACAAGCTGTTTCCCCTGCCTGTACAAGAAATAATTTTCTACTACAAAATTATCAGTAAGTGAGCTAGGACTAGCCTCAGAGCCAGATGAAACACTTTGTTTCCATTCATATAAATAGACTTTCAGAAGTCAAATGAACACAGCTTTCTTGCAGGCATTTTTTAAAGTGATGGCTGGTCACATGGGTAAGTGTTTAGTAAAGTGGACAAGATTTACTAGCTCCTTGCCAGTTACTGGTGGTGGTCAGCCAGGTTCTTATTGGCTAACGTTCTTTGAAACATGAAACAAGTTGTGTAATCGCAGCCGGAGTCAACCATTCATCTTTTCTGTCTGGCAGTCACTTATTTATGAAGACAGTGACAGACACAGTGCATTTTTACAAACTGATTTTAATCAGATCATTTGGCATTAGTGTTCACAACGTTACACGAGCTTAAAGAGGACCAGTCAGGCATATATACAATAAAGATCATACATTTAATAATATAAAAGTGATAAAACAAAATATAAAACAAATATCACTTCATGAACTTGCAGCATTTGGAATCCAGTATTTCTGATAAAGTAATAAAAACAAGCCTTTACATATTCAGAAAGTAAACTTATTTTTTTTAAATAGAAAACACATTGCACTCCTTTGTACATTCATAAAGCTGACAATTTAAAAAAAATCGGATGAGCTTTACTTGCCAGCAGTCCAGAACAAACCAAGGAAAACTGTAGAAAATACATGTATTTCATTATGAAACCAAATCCTTCCTCTCAGTCAGCGAGAAAGCAATAATAACAAAAACACAACATCAGCCAGCCTATCTTCCATAAAATAGTGTGCTATTTACATCTTAAATAGTTTTTCATTTTTCACAGACTCTGGTCAGAAAGTTCCCAGGAAACATTTTTTCTATTTTTTGTTTCAGTTTGCCTGGAGTACACAGATTTTTTTATTGATTTTTTTAGGCTTATTATATTCATCACTGCAAACAGATTCTATAGACTGAGGGAAAATTTCGTAGCATCCCTTGTTACCTCATATAATCAAAATATTTTGGCATATAGTTTCGATAGAAATTCAGTGAGGCAAAGACAAATTTACCTTCCCATCTTGGCTTTATGTGACAGTTACCTCAAGGCACTTTATGCATAGCTTGATATCGTTTGGCGATATCTTAAAGACCTTTTTGTCTGACATTATTGTGTCTTTTTATGTTTGTGTGCCCACTATGTGACATTGCATTAGTGTCTTTTTATTCTTTAGATGACATATATTCTGGTGTTTGTACGTCCATGTTCTCTATTCATTTAATGGCTTATGAGCCTTAAAACACAAATCATCCTGAAGCATATTACGGAACATCTTCTCATACATTTTGTGTGCTGAGGTGGTTCCTATGATGCGGCTAATCCTCTTCAGGCCTCTCAGCAGATAGCGTGGTGCTCCCTGGCTGCGCATCACCCGCAGACTGTGAGACAGACCTTTGGCTAGATCCAGGTCATAGTTTGCTGTCTTCCAGAGGTGGAGAAGCTGCAGGATGTACTGCCTGGGTAGGCAGGTAGAGACCACAGCCTGGACATCCTCCTGCTGAACTTTAACCCCTGGCAGGCTGTTGGTGACCTTCAGGAGGTCATCTAGGGTCAGGTTTTTTAGGCTGTTGCAGCGGGAGACTTTCCTCTCACAATGGTTCACACCTAGAGGGACAAGGTTAAAATATTAATACCCCAATGGGGAAGTAGGGGGGGACCAGCTGAAACTAAAAGTGCAGATTTAGTTTGCACCTTGTATGATGCCGTACAGCTTGTCCTGGTCTTTGTTTTGTTCTCTCCACAGTCGCAGCAGCTGGAGGACCTGTTGCTGGGGAGAGCACACTTTCTTCAGCCTCTCCAGGCTCTTACGATCCACTCTTCTCCCGGGAAGACTCTCCAACAGCCGCTCCAGGGGCACCGAGGATAGACGCAGTGAGGAGAGTGACTGGTAGACTGCCTCCTCACACAGGGTCACATCTGGAATGAGTTAAAAGTGAAAGACAGAGAGAGTGGGCTTAGAAACACTCAATAATAATATGATAATGTTGATACAGGTCTTCCAGTAAAAAACTGAAATGCTGAAACAAATGGATGCATCTGCTGGTCATCACCAGCTTAAAGCGAGAGGAAATAACATATTTAATAAAACATGGACATTTGTGGCTACGGCCTGATGTGATCTGCCATTAGTAGTTGCTTAAAACTGTGAATACATAATGTGGTGTAACTGACATTAATATCTCATTTCATGTAGTAGACATGATGGTGATTGTGCTGCTAGTAATACTGTTAAGCAACAACTACGTAGTGTGTACCCTGAGTGATGATGACATGATAATAAGTGGGACACCTATTTATACCAGCCAATTTAATCGTAAACTTAGTAAATGGTATAGCAGAGGGAACATTATGTAATTCAACCAATGACCATCTATCAAGATGTATTCTTTACAGAAGTTTGATCTGCAGCACACAGGTGATGCTTAGACTATATTTTGATTACTTTGTTTGGTCTCCACAGCGACCTTTAAGTCTATTACGTGTCTGGATTTCTTCTTGTTTGTGCGTGTGTGACACAGCGGAAACAAGGATTTCCTCTCTTTCTGTTCCTCATTGACAGTACACATACCACCACTGACTGAATCCATACGTGCTCCGACTAGAGCTGCATGGTGAACTAAAGAGAATCGGGATGAAACATACTGCAGTTTGCTGATGAGTCACACTGCACCACACGTACATCTAATAATTCAGCATCACATGCTTTCAAAAAAACGGGGACCCATACACCTACCTACTTTCATTATGGTTAATCCCAACCTGACGCATGTTAGATGACTGTCAAAGCTGAAGATGACGTGAAACTTTTGACGTCAAATTGCACATTTCATACAATTATGAAGCATTTTCATCTGTGTAAAAATGTTTTCTCATTGACATGCAGAACACGTCACAAACCAGAGATGGATGCTTCACAGAAATCTTCAACCTGGCAACACAGTCCTTGACCTTTGACCCCCAAAGTCTAATCAGTTAATCCTTGAGCTGAAGTGGATATTTGTACTGCATTTAAAAAAGACTCCTTTAAAGTGTTTCTGAGCTATCATGTCCACGACAATGGGATGGACATAAGTATGAGGAGATGGACAACCTGAAAACATAATGCCTAAAAACAGCTGTCACTGGCTGAGAGGCATAAAAACATTTAGTAAAATAAATGTCGGTGTAGTATGATTGATTTTAAAGTGGATATTGATCTGATGTCTGGATGATGTAAGTGCTGCTTGCTCTATAATTGACATCAACATACTGGTGGTTTCTCCAAATCACGTAGCAACTTCGGGAATCCCAACTGCTTTCAATTTCAAATTTTTGTAAAAAAAAACAAAACAAAAAAATGCTAAACCATTCCAGGATCGGCCGTAGGCAATCTGTGGTCATGTAGTTCTCAGGAAGACAATTTGTGAATGAATGTTTGAGGAGAGCATCACCATCCCTGAGGGGCAGCAGCTTTGTGTGTTTTTGCATGAGTGTGCCCGGGTGTGTACATTTGTATGTGTGTGTTCCTCAGTGTGGTTTCTCAATCTCTGGGAATCCAGTGCCATATTTCAGGCTCTTCCTTTCAATTAATCAGCATCTGTCATAGTTTAAGTGTGAGTAACTTACCAGCTCGTTTTTTGTCTCATTTGTGCTTGACTCAGTTTCCTCTGTTATTGCAGTTTAAGGATGTGACAGTTTAAGAAGTAATTGATCCATCATGGGTCATTATGACAGTAGTGCTGCAAACATCCCATTCAACCCTTTGCTCTGGCTCTTCTCTGTTGTGTTGGTTTTCAAGCACGCAAGAATTTGGAGTAGAATGGAATCTGGACAACGGACCTGACCGAGGAAATCCCCTGCCTTCAGGAATGAAAAGTACCACATGTCTGAAATAATTCAGTTCGGACTGATTTTAAGTTGTTGACAATTGAGGTTTGCTCAAAAACATTATCACATGTGTGTGTGTTTTCTGTGTATACACTGTACAAACAATCCCTACTCTGATTCCAACCATTAGTCCCAACCCCCCCCCCCCATACTATTCCGATTAGTGAGAGAGAGCTGTACTGCAGAGCTTTATGACAAAGTGTCTTACCATTATGACACACAGTCTGATGTTGAGAGCACTCCAGTGTTGTCGTGCCACAGAGGCTGTCTGTAGTGGACGTCCCCCATCTCAGTGTCTTCAAGCCCGAAGCAGAGCAGTTTCTATGGGGCTGACATGGCTCGGTGGCAGAATCGCTGGTGGAGAAATAACCAGGAGGACAACGTTTACACACCGTGTCACTCACTGGTGTACCTGGAGAAGGAAACAAAGGGGTAGTATATGAATGTTGTGAATGAGACATGATTTTGACAGAATTTATAAATTAATTTTTTATAATCCATACTTTAAACTGTAAAAAAAAAAAATTCCATCTGTGCAAATTCCCTTTCAGCTTTAATATTAAAAGTTTCACAGACATGAGACATGTCCGGATTGTGAACGTGACATGCTGCAGCTGATGCAGACACTAAGATGATGTGATTCTAAGAACTATGACCGCAACATGTGACTTCATCAGGACTGTGTGAGGTTGGAAATGAGTCACACTTCTAAATCTTGCTTTCGTATAGGAAATACCGCATTGCTTGATTGTACAAAGTAGAGATGAGTGGTATTATTATGATGACATGTCATCATGAAGTACAGTAATCTGTCAGCTGATTTTTTTAGACTGACTAACAGGAAAAACTGTTTTTAATAATGAAAAATATATTCTCAGTTAGTTTAATTAAAATAGCAAGAGATTACAGCTATAAACGTGTAAAAGTGAGTGCATACGTCAAGTTACATATATGTAGGTGTCATATTTTTAACAGTTAATGTGACTGACTAGTAATATCTGAGAAAAAAAATTGAATAACTCTTTTAATCTTTCTCAACTAGTTTGTCTTATTATTTTATTATGACTTAAAATGTTGCCCGTCATTATTTCACCCAGCAACTAAAACAAACAACAACATTTTAGCTCTTAATAGTGACATTCTAACATAATCTGCTGTTACCATGATATTATTACAGTAAAACATGACAACTTCTGGTATATGACCTGCGATGACGATTTCCGTGTAGTGGAAGTGCTGTTTTAATCACATCCTCATTTTACTTATCGCTACAGCAGTAGTGAAAACGTGTGGGAGGATGAGTTAGTGCTTATATCAGATTTAACCTTTGAATGGTTTCCTGCTATCATGACACAGTATGTTCTTTCTTGAACATTTCACCATTTAGCATGAAAACATGAAACCACTGATATGCATACAGCAAAGTAATGTTTCCTGCGTCGCTGATGATAAAGGATGTACGCGAGCCTCGGTGTATGATGGTTACATACGCTGGCATCGTTCTTTTTCTCAGAATTTTCACCGCCTATGCAAAATCAGCATGTCAGCACTGTATGAGAACTATCTTTAGGTGACATTTAGGGGCAAAGTTGCTAGCTCTACTGTCTACATAATAAGGGATATATTAATTAAATCTGCTGACTAGCAATAGATTAAAAAAAACTATGTATAACGAAGAGCTTATACACTCATCAAATAATTAATTGACAAAAATTTAATTGATATTGACTATTTTAATATTACTTATTACTTATAACAAAAAATATTTAAAAAACTATTTCAGCTTCTCAATTGTGAGAATATCCTGTATTAATATGTTTTATAATAAAGTATCATAATTTATTTTTATCATTACTAATATTGCACAGCTTTGTTTAATCCTTAATTCTCATTGGTCAGTTATGGTATTCTACATTGATTCTTATTTGATGATGATTCTAGACCTGCGTCACACTGTCCGGTCATCAACCTGTGTGAATTTATTTATTTCTCAACAATGTGCTGTAATATATATTTCTAATATTTAATAGACCAGACAAATAATCAAACAGGATTTAATGCAAGATTAACTGATAATGTAAATAACTGTTCTAAATGAATACATTGCTTCATTTATCCATTTTTTGTATATTGTGTCTCTCTGTGTCTAGTTGATGCAGATAAAACCCATTTCCAAAAACAGAGATAAACTAGCTCGAAAGACTTCAAAGCTTGTGTTTAAAGAGAGAGAAAGAATCACAACTTGAAACAAACAAATGAGGAGATCAAGGGGAGAAGAATGGAGTTATAAAAGGCATGTGTTGTTAGGAGACTGAACCATCGGTTTTCTAACATCCTGTGGTTTAAAGTCTAAACCGCAACTCAAGGCATTACATAATGAGTCCTTCAGCTTCAGGAAGGGGAATCCCCTGAAATGCTGTCTCATGTCTGCAAAGCTTCATTAGACTTTCAAGTCCGATTGTAGATCCATGTAAGAGGAATTTGTGGAAAATGGTGTTCTCATCTTTGAGTGGTGTCAGCTCTACAGGGGTCTGATAATAACCACAGGTCCGTGGAAAATCCATCTCTGCAGCGCCTGGATTCTGGTCTCAGGTCTAAGATGAAGTCATGAGACGTGTAGTGCCAGTTTGTGCTGCTGGTCCCAGTAGAAATATCAGATTCTAGTACGCTGGAATGTAAAAATCCAGCATCAACCTCTCTTTAAGTTGCCCACAATGACTACTGACGCAACATAGAGAGAATCTATAATGAAATTCAGGTCAGATATCCACTGTGATAATGACAACCTCAGTCGCATCTGGCTTAATAATTGACTGAATCTGGTGCTGTGCTATCTGCAAAATGCTCTCCCTTTATTCTAAGAGTTAATCCACAGTATTTTCTCACAATACAGACATCTTTATTGTATGCAATATATTTAGAGTCTCTTATGGCCAAGTTGCAATGAATCCAAAGAGGAAGCACAGCTTCAGGAACACAGGAAAGGTTGTGCCATTTTGATGAGACAAAACAAACTGCTGGTCTGTGTCTGTAAAGTTTCCTCTTTTTTGCAGTGAAATATACTGAAATATCGTATGAAGAGGAACAATAGTGCAGAGAAAATGTCATGTAACGGCTAACAATGACTGGGCAGGTAATTATACAGTTGTCTGTTTGTTTTTATGACCTTTTTTGATAGTAGATATTTGATAGAGAGAGGGGGAGTGACACGCAGTAAATGGCCGTCTGAACCGGGGACAGCTGCAGCGAGGACTACAGCCTCCACACATGGGGCGGCCGCTTAACACACTGACCGCTACTGACAGCCCCGATACCTTTGTCCGTTGACTGTAACCAGATATATAACCAAACTTAAGAAATGCTTCATCATATTGGCAGCTGTGTCACTGAAACCAACACCGTCTGACACTCAAAGTAACTGAGCTCAGCTTTTAAAGAAGAAATAATCCTTCCCAATAGATTTTGTGCATGAGTGAGTGAACGGCATTCATATGATTAATATTTGACTGAAGACTATTTAAAGCTCCCATAGAAATAAATGTGAATTGTTTCAGCTTCCTTCACTCAAATAAAACTTAAATTAAACACAACGTGATTCAATCAAAATTAACAGACAGATAAACTTATGTACAGACAGTGTTATAAGACTTGGCATCACAGGAAATACGTCAAAGCTACATGATGTTGATTAAACGTCATCATGTAGCCTTGACGTATTCCCTGTGACGTCAACGACTGTGGTTGGTTCGATGCAAATTAGGCACAGATGAAAAAAAAGTTAAATATTAATCTCCTAGCAGAAACACCGTCATGGTGTGAGGAACTATGACAGAATGGAATTATCAGATATTCATCACATGGTGGATCCACAGTGGAAAACCTGCTGTTTTACAATTACTGACTTTACAGAGTTAACACATACAAAAGGCTATAGAGTTCATGGAAACTAAAAAGGTGATCCTTATCCACACTCTAACAATGTGAGGATGACTTTAGTTGCATAAGTACTGTCATAAGAAACCAAAGAAGATACAGGATTACATTTGACTTCCTTTTTTTTTTTTTATTGCAGTAATCTGAAATCTGGAAATCTTTTTCTCCCTTTAAAACAGAATTTACCTTTCAGTAAATTATGTCTACTATTATCTATCAGTTCCTCCAATCCAACCATCATAATGTATTTTATAAATAAAGATTTCAAGATAAAAGACATTGGTGCTGTTTGTCCAGTGTCTGATTACCAGTAATTATCAATAAATAAATATGTAGAAGAGCTATTTTGAGAGAATTTAGAGCAGAATTTCTTGCTAAAACAATGTCAAAATGAAATAATGAACTAAAGCTACAATAAAACTGGGCGTGTACCTGACTTTTTTCAATTGTCCAGTCTGGAAATAGCAATCATCATGTCACAGACAACACTGCCCCAACTCAGAGCAGGCGTGGAATTGCAAGCGATGAATAATTGTGTGTTTTATGTTCACACGCGCACATACACACAATTGCTATCCACAATAGAAGTCCTATTGTCTCTCTTTCATACAACAATTCAGCTCAAGTAAAAAATTCGACTAGTGACCATGACATATTTCTGTTTTATTTTTTATCTAAGATCAGTGCAGCTTTAAGCAAAACTGTGTGTCAAAGATGGACGGAGAGAGACAGAGCGAGAGAGAGGGAGAGGGCAGATCTAACACAGAGTCAGAATCAGTTAAAAGAAAATGATGGTTCTACGCAAAGAGACATCTGCATCTGGAACAGATCTGATTCACAGAATCAGAGGACAAATAGAGAGAGAGAAAGAAGAGAAAAGGGGTTTTGAGTGATATAAGGGAGAGGACGCCTTAAAATGCTCATCTATAACCGATGTGTGTCTTTGCTTTCACAACATAAAGGCTCCTTTCTGACATGGCAGTCCCACATATCAAGAATTAAACTGATCTGACATACCGTCAGACAGTGGAAGAGTACTAGAGAGAAGGTTAAAAGAAAATATGGAATATATAGCAATAGCTTTCTATTCAAAATAATAAAAAACATATGTACCAGCACTGGTAACAAACGCTCATGCACAGATATATGCATATTTACCCCCCTTAGCAAATATATTCACTCTTCTTAAGTCAAGAAAAACAACACTGAGACAACAGAACTTGTGTACACTAAACTCCTCCCAGGCTGTGTGCTGAGTGAATTCCTAATTTCCTCTGGTTTTACCCCAGTCATGTACTTTTAAGTAGTTGATTTCCTATTTTAAATATGAATTATATGCTGACCAGGTAGACAGGAAACCCACAAGATAACTGATCATTTATAAAAATAAAGTAAAACAAAGACAGTACAATGACCAAATCTTAATGTTAATCCCTGTCTTACCTGAAACTGTCACTCCGTGGCCAGGTGGGCAGGTACTGTGTGTAATGCAGAACTCAACCACCAAGTGGAAGCCTGGGGCACACTCACAGAGTTGATCATGGGTGCTATTACACTGTTGCTTCACAAGTTGTCTCTCTTTGCACACCTAAAGACAACAAAGCATGGTCACACACCTGCTGCGTGTACACAGAGAACGTACACATTTATAGCTGACTTTAACATTTTAGCACTTTAGCATCTTGAGGATTTTTATCAATCTTAGCTTTACACATTGTGTCAGAGGTAATGTTACGTCATTTATCAAGAGTGGCAAAGAGGAAAACATCTAAAGTCTGTGGGAAGATCACTCTACCACAATGAGTACATTCAAAATTTCATTTTTAGTAACAACAACAAAAGTGGAAACACTGGTTTCATAATAATGACAGATGTTGCACCAAATGTAAACAAACAGTATAGTCATGCTTCTAACGAAAAGTTAGAAGTAAAACCACAAAAATAAATGACATACTGGAAGGATATAAACATGAAAGCAATACTGAACTTTAGTGGGATTCCTGAGCGTGATATGAGATCTAATTTGGTTGATTCACTTCAGTGTGAGCAAATACACAAAAGACATACTTCTTACCAAGAAAAAAGTCAGTCACGCTGCTGGACACACAAAGACCAGAATCGTATCTGAAGAAAATAATGAAGAAAAGCAAAAATAAACAGCCTCATACATACCGAGGTGCAGTATTGGCACGTATCGCCCCAGTGCCAGTTCTCAGCAAAATGCCTCTCCGGACAGGCCTCGCACTCAGTGGGTGTGTCAGCAGTGCAGTGTTGTTTCACGGCCGTACCAGGAGGGCACTGGTCGCACATTAGGAGTTCAGATGTCACAGGGTCACGGTATTGGTACTTTGGTGGTACGGCCTGCTGCTGGAAGGCCCAGGAAAGAGAAGCTGTGAAGAGCTGCAAGAGAAAGAAAGTCAGTTTAGTCAACAGCTGTGACAAAATCTCTAATGAAAGCCATCTCGTGCACAGCTCCTCTTTGACTTCAATTTTTTTTTTTTTACATTTTGGAGCACTTGCCAACCCAAAGCTTCCAGTAAGAAAGAGTTGAAAGACAGGTCAGAGCTGTAAAGTTGAAGCTCCTGGTGGACGTGCAGTCCTAAAGTGATTTCCTCTGCTTTCCAGAGAGCAGTTCAGGGAGTCAGAGGAGAGACTTCAGCAGCAGTTTTGTGGATATGGATTACTGCACGGGGACAACTTTTTAAACAATAACACAAGTATATTTTTAATGTCTGCATGTTTTCATATGTGCATGCAGAAAGCAGTATCGTCCCTGTGTGTTTTCTCGAATCCTGATGCTAAATGCTGTAAGCATTATTTAATCCTGACTATTAGTCTTGATTAAGGGTTCACGTTTATTTTTTATTGCACTTCTGGCATTGTGTCTGAACTTAACTCCTTTCCAAAGCTTTTAAATGAGTTCAGATGTTTCAGTCATGGAACATTCTGCAAATATTAAATTAAAGTAAAGTGTATGACACAGGATTATAGACCATAATTGAGCAGCGCTGTGGTCTCTGACCTCACCAGCAGTCTCATACCCATGTCAGCAGCTGTCAGATAGGCTGCTCTGCATCTGATGGTTGCATCTTGCACGATTCAATGTTGATCTCCAGCAGTTTAAGCAAAAGCACACCACGCCCATATAGCTCCCCCACACCCCCTAAAAGCAACTCACCCATATGGACACACTGTAAAGCTGTTGGCTGTTAGCAGTCCTCTGTAAGGGACAAATGTAGCTAATGCCTCAAATACAAGCTCATGTATCATCACCCGCAGAGAAACTGAAAACTCTGGCCAGACCAAAAATCTAAGATATCAGTTGGTGAGCATGTTTGACATGCAGCCATGCAGCTGGTTGAGGCAACATACAGACCAGATGTCACACATCTGGCTTCTTCTACCCTTAAGTCCCTCAGCCATTGGCTCTGTGGACTTTCCCGTTGGCCGGGATACATTCTCACTGCTTGGACAAACTAACAATAGGCCGTCTTTGCATTGTGTGTGTGTGAATGCTTGCATGTGGTTTTCTGCTTTTCACCATATTTGTGTGTGTATCTTCAAAAATGAATAAATTCAAACAACAAGCAGCTACAAAAGATCCATGTGTGTGTGTGTGTGTGTGTGTGTGCCGGAGTGCACACACGCAGGAATGTGTGTCACCACAGGCGTGTGTGCGTGTGCGCACGTTTTTCTGTGTTCATGTCCAATTACGGTCTTCCTCAGTGTTGGTCAGTGTGCGCTGTGGTCGCCTCTCCTGGCTGCTGTTCATAAAGAAAACTGTTGGAGGTTACTGGGCTTTCCCCATTCGCCACCAGAATACAAAACACTCACCCACTCTGTTCTACAGTTTACCCGCAACACAACATTGATCTCTTTCCTGCGTGTGTGTATTTGTACTTATCCTATTTACCCTAAAACCTGCAACCACAAGACACAATATACTATGTGTATATCTATTGTAACGTGAGTTGAGTGATGAGTGTTATTTCCAGCGTGTCTGCACATGTGTAATTGTGTATCTCTCACTGCAGAATATTGCCACAGAAATATGAGTGGTTATATGTTGTGCGTGTAGAGGTGACGGGGTGCAGTACAGCTGTGTCTTTCACATCTGAACATACTGCTTATGCGACAAACTACTTTAACTTGCTACTCATGTGTATGTGTAACTGTCTTCGTGCTCTCCCTTTATAATTTATTACACTATACGTACATTTCTGTTTTTTTTTCACTAATCAATCTGAAATGATACACTACATGGAAAGGAAAAAAATGTGCACGTTTACCTCACATGCTTCTATTTCTGTTTCTTTTTGAAATGGAGGTCATTGAAAAAGACAGTAAAAATAGATGAATGGGTTTTTACGCACCATAATAGAAAGCTAAGCTTCAAACGGCATGGCGAGCGCAGTGGTTTTCCCGGCAAAACCTATCGACCTCTGAGCACCACATTTGGTGGAAGGCTTTCATCCACAGCAACTTGCTGAGCAGTACCATGGCTGCATGTGTTTGTTTGTAGCATGGGTGGCCCCAGTGGGAATCAAACCCATAATCATAGTCTTGCTCTTCAAATTAAGAAGTGTATATACACACTATTAAGCCTTGAGACCACATCCAATCAATTTAGGAACCTCAGGAGGGTGGAGTGAGGGTCACCTGGGTTTTTACGCAAATCTGGGTACGGTTACACTTGTTGCTTCGACTTTAATCTTTGGTCCCGAATCAGGATGAGTTTGCAGGCAGAACCTATGAGCCTGAGCACATGTGGAAATAGTAAGGTTGATATTGTTTTTCCTTCATATTAGTTTGGCTAGACTCCAGCTAAATTATGCACAGTAAAGTTCAGTATGTAAAATAAAATGATAGCACATGCATGCTCAGAGATGTTGCTTTATAATATAATGTCTCCGTGATCATCTATGAAGGCCTTTGAAACAATTAACGCACAATGAACTTCATATGTCCTGTTTATGACTTCGCTGCTTGTGATTCACTCTTTTATCTTTCCTAATTTCATGCAGTGTTAAATCACTGCGAAAGAACCAAACGTAGCGTACAATAAAATAATAATAATAATAGCTAACACTGATGTTTTTTTTTTGTCTGGAATCAATTTTTACAAAATTTTACACCTAGCCTTGAGGCGGATCCTTAACAGACATTTCTCCTGCATCTAGTTAAATATAATACATTTTAACCAAGGCTGAGCAAGTGGGTTTTAGATATGGACTTGATTTAAGAAGGAATCTTAAATCAAGTCCAGCTACATCTTGAAACTAAGATTATCTGACATACATATATAATGTTTTAGATGAAAAACAGTGTCTGGAGTAAAAGTGATTCTAGCTGTGGCACACTTCAGGCAGAACGACACTTTTCTAAACGAGCCAGTACAGTAGCTTCCTCTAGTTAGCAAAAGACAACTTTTTAAAGACTGGATTTATTGGGAAGATGTCCTGTGGTGTGTGTGTGAGTCCGTCTATCAGCAGCTAAAAGAGATATTGAACTTTTCACCCTCCTCGTCCCCTTAGAAGCTGCCATCTGACGACATCACGGACGACCGCTGGAAACCCAAATTACACAGCAGCTAGGGGCCACTGACAGCAATAATTATACTCTTAACATCATCAGAGCAAAGCTCAGCAAGAGACATATCCTACATGGAACACAGCCAGCTGAGAGGCAAAGACTGATGAAGGTATGAAGGTAATAATAATGTTCTACCAACCCAAGAAAGATGCCTTTGAGCAAGGCAGGGCAGCTGCTATGTAAATGTTTGTAACTGATGGGATCAATCTGTGAAGCGCCTTGGGAAAAGTAAGATCACCAGGTCACCTTCCTCTGAATAAATAATGCTTCAAATAAAAACACTAGATATTTAAATAAGGTTTATCTGATACAGTTTGCGTACGTAATCAATGCCAGTAAATCCCATTTGAAGTGAGTTAGGAGAAAACCTTGTGTTTATGCAGAGCAAAGACGATCTTTACCAACTTTGTAACAGGGAACACGTGTTTTTTAACAGATGTTATCCTCTTGAATGAAACAAACCACGCCGATGTTTGTAACATGACGTGATACATGGGCAAGAAGAGGGACCACGCTTCCCACAACAGGCAACACGAGTGAAACACAGTGAAAAATCAAGATAATTAGTGAGTACACGTGTATTATCTGAAATAATTCCTAAAACAATGTCAGTGCTTTGGCAAGACCTGAAGAAGAAACAGTAAATACTGTACAGAGGAGCAGGTGAGGCAGCCTAATCATGTACAATAAAAACAGTTTGGTAGCGGCAGATACATTTTGATTGGTTTTAAAAAGTTGGTTTAAAAAAGTAATAAATCATTTCAGGTTTTAGGAAAAGAATGCACTTAAAGAAAAAGATCAACTTCAACAAACTCATTGAATCATAAATACATGTTCATACATAAATTATTGAATATTAAAACTGCAAATGAACCACATTATTTATTAATTTACCAACAGATCCACTTAATGTTTAGAGTTACAACGAATGTGGCGCACACCAACATGCAAAGAAAGAGGAGCCCGAGGTCAGTTTTTAAATTCATGGCATGAGGAGAAGAGCCATGGCACAAAGGGACCAAACCACACTACACCAGCTTATCCACCAGGCACATGGCTTCAGTTAACTGTAGAACGCAGGTGGTCTGAGGGGGGATTCCAGCTCTTAGAAGTGTGTGTGTGTGTGTGTGTGTGTGTGTGTGTGTGTGTGTGTGTGTGTGTGTGTGTGTGTGTGTGTGTGTGTGTGTGTGTGTAACTTCATGTGAATAAGGACTCTGTCTTTTTTCACTCTTGCAGGGACAGAGAGAGACTTTGGCAGATGTTGCATCATTCTATCATCAGACATTTTTTTTTAATGAAATTCAGTTTTGACTATTTTTATTATTGCATGCAATGTGTTTTTTTTTACATTACATACACCTGTCTCGTCAACGCAAATAAAATTGCTTCCAATTTTGTGATAAAATTTGATTCATCAGTTAATAATGAAATTATTTGCAGTCCTAAAGTCAATGACTGAAGGCAGAAATATTCATTAGTTGTCCTCCACTCATCCAGGGAATTCAGACCAGTGATTCATTTGAAATAAATCTACAGTTTTTCAGTGTTTTCAGGAAAATGTTGTACCATTGATTGCAAACACTTTTGGCTTGTGATCTGACTAAAAAAAAAAAAAAACACTGTCTCTGGCTCACATTTCTGACATGAGTCATCGATTTCTCCTATAAACTTTTTACATGGTTTCATTTAAAATGGCACAAAAAAAGAAAAAAAGGGTTCAGTTGAATTCAATAATTCAATTTGTGTAGCAGAACAGAAGATTATCTTTCTTGTGAACTCCTAGATTTATATTGTGACCCTTTGGGAGTCATTTTTAGATTTTTTTCTTGATAATAGTTTTGTACTTTTACTGTAGCAAGATTTGATATTTCAAATAGATGTTTAAGACTGTGAATGTTTTAGACTTGTAATGGGGTATCACAATGTGGTATTGCTGCTTTTACTTAAGTAAAGACTCTGAATACTTCTTCTACTACCACTTAACTTAATACACCTCAAACCAGATATGGATCTAAAAAATCAGTAGCTGCGTTTGTCTGGAAACTTTATTTATTAAAATATGAGAATTGAAATGTTCTAGTTGTTAAAATTTCAAGCAAATTAAAACAGAAACCCATTACATTCTAACACATCTAGAGTTAGATAAACCTTCACTACAGAAATTTGCATTGGATGAGTCGTGCTGCTTTTAATATGACTCATACAGTTGTAAGATAAAAGATCACAGTGTAACAGTAATGCAACAGCTGTATCTCTCTTACTGTTCTTTGTACCTATTAATCACGTAGTCTCACACCAGCACACAAACACAATGGATCAATGGGTTTATCAGAACTCTATTTCCCACATGCACACCTCCACACACACATATCTGCTATCAGTATTACTGTTGATGGAAAAGGGGAAGTTAGCAACTACCAGAGACAATCGTTGGTTTCTGAATAGACGTTTGTACTTTGTAAACATGTTGATCCTGTACCTTCACACCTTCTGCACCCCCCCACCCACACACCCACCCACACACCCCACACACACCCACACACCCACACACACACACACACACACACACACACACACACTCACATTCACTTCCTCACCCTTTCACCAGTGTTTGTCTAGAGAGAGAGAAAAAAAAGAAAAACATTTGGCCAGATGACCTCTCTGCAGCTCCTGCCTTTAAAACTGCTGCCAGGTTTAGGGAAGTTGGTGCAGCTAATACCAACGGCCAACAGAGTGTAGGAGATGAAGAGTAAAGATAAAGCGAGCACAGAAAATAGATAAATGTAGATCCTACATGGGGGGTTAGTGGCTGGATTGTAGAATAGATGGATGATATGCATTTAAATCGCAAGAAATCTAAATTCCATCTGGAGTCCCACAAGGGTCAATCCTTGCCCTACTACATTTTAACCTATAAATAATTTTGTAAAATCATTAAGAATGAGAAAACACAGCACTGTGTCTCCAAGTCCTTACCCCAATAAACAACATGATAAAACGCATGACAGACAGAGATTATTGGATGGCAAAAACATATTTTACAGCTAAACATGAATAAAACTCAATTTCTTTTTGTTGCCCCCCAAAAAACGTTTCAGAAAAAAAAACATCATACTATATTTTATCATGCAAGCCAGTGATCATGAACTAGGGGTAATCCTAACATTAGAAGTTTTCGAAAGTAGAAAGATTTGCAAACCAATTCTGCAGAAACTGGATCATGCTTTCATTTTAAACAGATTATATTACTGCATTGCTCTTTTCAATGGATTATCAAAATATTCAACAGGAAAACGGATACAGAATTCAGCCTCCAGAGTTCTTACCGGTACAAGAAATCATCCAATACTTCATTTACTTCATTGGCTTCCTATTAGACAGCAAACATTCATCTCCTCACTATATCGCAGACTCCTCAGGTAGTTGTACCCGGAATAAGATCAGGTGCTGGTTAAGGTTCTTTTAGTCACGGTGGATAAATACTCTGCCTGATGAGTTGCAAACTATAAAAACTGTATCTACATTTAAAGCTCAAAATCTTCCTGTTTTTCCAGGCTTATGAATGAGTGTTAGTGTGTGTAGGTATTGTGGGTATGCATAATCGTGTTTTTTTAATTATTATTTTTATTAAACCACTGTCTGTGTTGCATGTTTTTATGTCTCTGTTGAAATGTAAAGCACAGTGAGTTTCTTTCTCATGAAATGTGCTGTACAAATAAAGCCTCACCTCACCTCACCACCAAAGATAACTGTTTATGTTTTTAAACACCTGTCTTCACAGCAACAAAAAGACTGACAACATTAAGTTGATTTTCAACGTCTTTTCCGCTGACATCACCCTAGGCAAAGACCCAAACAACAAGTGTGTGTTTTCAGCATACAAAACACATCCGCGTGTCAGAAGAGCATAAGGGGGGGCAGTCAGGAGACACAGGTGCTCTGTGTTACTGCTGAACTTCTAAATCAAAACAATGTTTTGGAACACAAAATTGCAGTGTCTCTTTAAAGATAGAATCACTTACAGACAGACTGGCTGTTTGGCTTGCTGACAAGTGGATAAACAGGCAGAAAGGCATGAAGGGATCAAGAGGGGTGCAGATTGGCGTGTTGGCTAGATGCTGACAGTCGAGACTGACTGAGTGGTTGGATGATTGACTCATTAGTTGGCCAAATGACAAATGAACAAAGTATTTGCCTATTTTAGGTCACTTGTGGAGTGCAGACTGCAGAGGAAATACTTTGTATGGATATCACATTAAATGGTGAAAGAAAATAAATGTGCACACACACACACACACACACACACACACACACACACACACACACACACACACAAATATGTATTTTACTGCGTACAGTACTTTACACACAAGCAAGCAGCACACCTTATAAGCAAAACTCATGACTGACCATGCACATGCTCATAAAATAGGATCTGCCATTCTCACACACGCAGATATTGTAAAAACAGACAGTAGCCCAGTGTTCTGTAACCGCAGTGCATAATCTGTTTCTGCCCTGATACACATCTATATACAGGCATATGTAAAATCTTCAAACTTCCCAACACAGCACGCATAGCACAACCAAAGAAATAACTGCTCTTAGGCATGCGTTTAAAAATGTTTGAGAAGTGAACAGATTAGTGCAACGACTTACAACAGATGTACAGTGAACACCATCTGCTGGCTCTGGTTTGAGGGTGTGAAGTTTCATTCATTTAAAACGTGCCATATTAAGCAAAATGTGACCAAAAGTAAACTTTCATTCATTGATATAAAAATTGTAGGTCAGTTTTGTGGGTGAGTTTTCACAGCAGAAACCATCAAAAGCAAACCGCCCCCAGTAGAAACAAAGTACAATTCAAATTCAAATAGAACATTTTCATCTATCTTAAAATTATGATATATTCATGCATACAGTAGATTCAATAGACCTATTTTCTATGTGTATAGACCTTCTGGAGCTGGACACATTATACACACATCACAACACAGATTATAGCCTCAGTCAGTCACCAAAAGTAAAATCGACTCTGCAGAGTCTCAACAAAATACTATATTAAATATTAAATATTACCTGGTGATGTTTATGTTATGAGACTGCATTGTATTGTCAGAGATTGTTGTGTCTGAGCCACACTTATGTCAGACTACACAAACATTCAGCTCCTGCTAGTATTTCACAGCAGGTAATCTATCTCAGTGAGACAGAAATCTCTTTACCCAATAAAAATATCATGCAAATATATTATAAAATACTGGATCCTAATATAGTTTTACATTATAACCTTTTAAATGCGTCACCACGATATATGACTAAAACTAACACATCTGCTGCACAATGGAAACGGGCTAAACATTGACTATAACGCACACATGGCATCATAATAAAGATCATGTCTCCTCAAAAACCAGTGATGGTGTCAAATCTCATAGAGTGAATGACACAGACTGATTATTGGCACCTGTAATAAGTCAGGACAGCATCACTGTGGCTGCGCAAACGCACGCCCTTTAAAGAGAACATAATATTTGATTAGCGAATATCTTGCTTTTTGTGTGTGGATACATCTGGACTAAACACGACTGCGCGTACCCAAAGTGCTTCCAGCGCATCTGAAACCGCGTGTAGAGTAATAATAATCCATGTCTCTCCATAATAACTCCGGAAAGAAAGAGTTTAATAATTTTAAATTAATCTCATTCCTTAAGTAAGAATTGTCCCCGTGTTCCAGTGGATCGTATCTGGTCAGTGGACCGAGAAGAAGAGCCGCAGTTAACTCACCAATATCAGTTTCATGGCCGGGTTGGATTTCGCTATCCGAGCGCTCATCTCCACTGCGTAAAAGTGAACTGAATGTGTGATGGTCCGGCCATCACAGATCTGTACTTATACACTGCTGAGAGTGGGGGAGAGAGAAAGAGAGAGGGAGAGAGAGAGGAAGAGAGAGAGGGAGAGAGGAACTGAGAGAGAGAGAGAGACAGAGAAGGAATGAGAGTGGTGCCCACCCACCTCGTTATCCAACGCACACACACCCCTCTCTCTCTGTCTGTCTTAGTGTTCTCTCTCGACCCCTCAGTCCTAAATTAGTTGCATCCTTTGTGATTGCGCAAAGTAGTAGTGAATGGTGTAGACGACGACCAAGCTGGGTCTAAAAAGCTGCATCCAGACATCATATGATGGCGATGTGGACTCATTCATGATTTCACTCACATTGGGTCGACGCTTTAAACTGTGCAAACACTCCCTAAGATTTTCGCGGAATCGGCTGCAAACATGGCACAGTAGCACCATATGAAATATAATACGCAACCATGACACATAGTACCCAGTGTTAGGAATAAAATACTCATGAGAAGTATGAGTACAAATTAAACTATAAAAGTGTCTTTCTTCAGTGGAGATGTGAGTTGTCCTAGTTTACAGAGAAAGAAAGCCAGAAACCTCTCCACTTGACATTTTCCTGATTACTAAAACTATTTTCCATGTGCCTCTAATGCAGATTCTACCGTGAGAAAAAATGTTTTTATATGCATTTGACAGCCAGTCTAATGTGTCAAAGCAAGTAGCTTTAATCAGCGTGGAGAGAAAAAAAGTAAAAAGTTGACAGCATGCAAATATAATGAGTGACAGCTGTTTATTTGGATCAGCCAAAAATCATTTAGTAAAACCGGGTATGCTTATTTGAACATCTGCTTTTGGAACTTGGAAATATTGTCTCAGTGAGGATGGACAACACTATGCATGTACTGAGAAGAATTGCTTTCGGGAACCTGAGCCACAAGATCAGTCGAAATACTGTGAACCTGTTACAGTTTCTGCTGAGTGAGCTTTAAAGGAACAAGCATCCAGGTGTTACACTCACTTTATTTAGACTTATGATTGTGCTGTGAACATGTTGGAACTTTTTCCAAGAAAAGTGTATTGTAAGGTGTTTGGTCTATAGCCTCCAGATGGTGTTTACAGTATTTCACCAAAACACTTCCATCATTTATTGTTACATGTCCCACAACTAATTTCATTGGCTATTTTACTTTACCCTTCATTTATTCACAGGAACTTTCTTTAGAGATCCAAGCCTGGAAGCTACCCAGAGTTATCCCGTCAGTCCAATTCATGTAATGAAATTCACTTTGATTGGGTGCTCAGATACTGAAATGGCTATACTAGATAATTAATTTTATTATTTTTTATATGCTAAATAAACTGTATCTATGGAAAACATATGTTTACCAGATCTAGAGAGAAAAATTACATTCAAACAACCAAACTACAAAACAAGCTTAAGCTCCTTTGAGAGAATAAAGAAAAGAAAGGTTAATAACAAGATTTACAATATACTTGGGTGACTCTAAGTTGCCCGTCACTGTGAATGTGAGCATCAGTGGTTGTCTGTTTCCATGTGTCAGACCTGTGATGAGCTGGTGACGTGTCCAGGGTGTACCCCGCCTGTTATCACGAGTAAAGTTTTATACTTAAGTTCACCTGATAACAACTTAGCAAACACCATCCGCTGATGACCAGTTGGATTTAAAGCTCCTGGCCATAGGTTAAGCCCTCCTCCCCACCCAGGCAACTTTCACACTTACGTTCCTCTTGTTGTGAATAGATTGAGGGATTAACTGAGAGTCCTAGGAATGAATTTCAGAAATGTTCGCTCTTTCCAGTCAAGTCAGATTCTCAGACATTAGTCTTCCAAACTGACAGAAGTATGTGCACTCTGGGTATAAACAATTCAATCAAAGGAATATTTTCCATTTTCTGAAAGATACACACACACACAGTCACATGCACAGACATTCACTGATTTATACATCCTGTCTAAGGTCCAATCGTAGATACAGTATATCAAAGTGACATTAGGCAGTGACATTTCAGGTTTGAAACTCATTGAGATCTTCTTTCACTGAAGTTCTCTGTTTAATATCTTAAATTGTTCCAAGAACATTTAAAAGAATGACTTTACAGTAGATATTACACTAGTTTATCAGGGTTTCAATTCCCACATAGAGGTCAAAATGCATAATGGGTACCAACTACTCATGTAGTTAACCCAAAAGGGCGTTCCCACACTGTGATCTCACTGTATGATGTCAAAGGTTCTAAAACAATTTTGCTTTTCCTTTTGTCTTTCTGTACTGTCCAGCCCATGCAGAGGCATGACAAAATGTCACGGCCTGCTGACGTAGAAGCACAAGGTCTCAACGTAATCAGACAAAATACACACTCACCCACCTACGAGTCTCTGAAGCATGTCAGGGAAGTCTTAGTGGTGAGGTCACAGCTACCACAGGATGACGGAACACACACACACACACACACACACACACACACACACACACACACACACAGAAACAAATTAAAAAACAAAGAAAAACACACATGCAAGTCTTTCAGCATCGAGGTCGGGATACACCACAACAATGATGGAACGGAAGCTGTCCGTGTACACTCTGAAACACACACACACTCACAACGAGCCGTCCTGACGTTGTGTTAGTTGGCGGTGAGGTCTGCAGCATACGAGCAGGGAAAACGTGGGTGTTAAGAGGTGAACCAGATGCTACTACGGCATGACTATTCCACACACACACACATTTAAATATAAAAAGCTACGTGCTGACTCGTCGTATGTCTGTTGGCTTGTCCCCTCAGCCATGAATGGATCTAAAAAAAGAGCATACTGATTACAGTGTTTGGGCTTACACAATAATGTACATGAACAATACACACACTGTAGAATCACATTACTCCTGTGGGGACAATAAAGGCTTTTTATCATGCAGAAAACTGGCTACAGCAAAGCGACTCCAAAGGTAAGTGTCTGATAAATAATTCAAATTCAACTGCAAAGATGTTGAGATTAGTTCTTTGTAGTGCCTTTGCCATCTTGTTTGCATAAAGCCAGATAGCAGATCTCTAACCTCCCTAGCCTGTTATTGTTCACATCCATGGTAATGTCTGTGTACGTGTGCATAGTAGCCAAGATTCTGTGTGCACTGACTTACTGTATGACCTATGTGTGTGTGTGTTTTAACCAGTACTGTACTCATCCGAGTCCCACTCATTTCCATAACAGATTTCATAAACAAACGAATGGAAAAGGGAACTGATAACTGTTGTTGTGACTCAAGACAATGAAAGGTGAACCTTTGCAACAAAGGAAAAAACCCATATATGTAAAGAAACCATATTTGTTGGTAAACTTTAAAGAGAGAAAGAGATGGAACGGGTCAAGAGGATCTTTATCATCTTGACAGATTAAAAAAAAATGCATAATACTAAGGAGTTTGCATTATGGTAGCAACTGAAAAGTGAATATTTGTAAAACGTTTAGTTCCAAAAGGGTTTTGCCCAAGATGATGATGTGGCAAAGACCCTGAATTTCATTAGGTCCTTGTTGAGCTGTACATATCTGACATGCCTGTGGTGGTAATTTTTTACAGGCCAGTTAATGGTTACTGTAACTGCTCCTTCAGAACATTTTCAGTGCAGTTACAGTCTAAGATTCCTTCTTCTATTTCACATTTCTTCACTGTTCTCGTAGAAGCATATTCATTATAGAAGATTCTTCTCCCATTTAATGATTTCCTAATCGGATACTACTTTGATTGGAGTTACTTATGTTTGTCTGCACCTATTGCTTTTCTGTCAACCTGAAGATTGAGGGTGTCACACATTTTACATATTTTAGAGCCCTCTCAGAGAAATTATTTTTTTTGTCCATACTGTCTAATTAAAAATGGCTCGACCTGAAAATGTCCTAAGCATGTTATTACCCAAAGGCTACACAAGATGCAGTGGTTCCTGATTACTAAATTTGTCAGTGAAGCATCACAGCACATTTAGCAGATTTGCACAATTCATAAATGAAATGAATCATATGATTATATGAGAGACTTTGTTTTGTCCTTCTTGCTCTTATTTCCTGTCATCTATCTGCTGGAGCTATAAAAAGAATAATTTAGAAACAATGTTACTATTCGAAGTCACTAAGTGAAAGTGGTTGAGGTCAAAGGTGAACATTGGTTTCAATGAGGTCTGTGGCAATTGTGAAACTGTGGTGTTGCAACAGATGACATCCGACAAAACACTGCACTGTTTTTTTTTTCTTGTTTAAGGTCAGTTTAGTTCTGTTCTAAGTCAGAGGAGTACATTGACCTTAGTGCAAAAGGTTTTCAGGAAACCCAGGCCACACCACTTAAATCTGTGTTGTTGCACAGACAGAGAAGAAGCATGTTGCCTTGTTAAGGTTCTTGACCTTCTCATATTCTCCTCTCCGCCTTCTTGCGGTCCACCTCAGAGTTCTTGTTTCAGGATATTTTATATCTCTCACTGCCTGGGCCCCTCAGATGGAAATCACAGTGGACAAGTCTTTATTTTACTAACTGATGAAAAAGCCTCAACAGGATACTAGAATGATCAATGTGGGGCAACGATACCTAGAGAGAAAAAATGCATGAAAGGACAAAGGTAGATCGGACTGAAGTGGAGATGAAAGGAGGCCCATGAGATATATTGAGAGTGTGACGAGAACAAAAGCTAAGCAGTAGCAGAGAGGAACAGAAAGACAGGCATGAAAAAAGGATGAGGGTTTCAGCAGACCTTGTGCCCAGGGTTAGAAGTTTTGCCAGTCAAAGCAGTGAGTCACTTCTGACCTTGAGAGAAGAAATAACAGCAGAGGGATCCCTGGACTTCCACGGCAGCTGATGTGGTCACCTTGTTTTCTCAGTGAGGTTTCTGAAATGATTTAGGGGAAACTCTTTTGGGCTTATGAACTGCGTGGTGTTGAGAATGACGCATGCAACAAGGCGCATTCTCAGATGTTAACTTGCGTGTCTGATGAAGAAGTGTCAGTTTCAGAGCACTGCAAGGATCACTTTAAACATGTAATGGTGGGTTTAATGTCAGCTGAACTCTACAACAGGTACACTTTCACTCCATAATGTGGTATTTTATTTTTTGGGCCATAGGGATCAAGACCAAGATGTGCTTATACAAAGACATTAGTTAGTTTCTCAGTACTTAGAGAGGACAATTCCTTACTACATGACTATGACATATCTGCTTTATTTTATCATTGGGCAGGATCTGAATCTTTTTGGTTTAAAATAAGCTGTCATTAGCAAGCATTACTCTATTAGCAGAAAGGCTATTCAATTATTTGTTACAAATGAAAGTATTTGTTTATCCTTTAATATAATCACTGGATGGATTTATGTATTTGTCGTCGCCTTGTGAGTTTCATCTACATATTTTGAGAGATTGCATTTTTGAGAGATAAATCTTGAGAGATAAATTAACCAATACAAATAATTAGCATCACGTGAATTGCAGACTACGGCTTTACACATAGCCAGGTATGTTGAGAAACGTATATTTCCCTCCCTCCGTTTTCCAAAATAACATCGTGCACATAGTATCGTTTTCAAAAGGGTTTTCATTTACATCAACCCGCATAATTACGCCATCCAGCGCCATCATAACTACGCTAAGTCCTATCGGGCGGCAGTGTAGGAAGAAGGAGAACGCTCTGCAAGCCAATCATAATTGTCATTTCGACAACAACTGAATAAAGAATCCCTTCCCCTTCCATGATCATTGTCATAGCAAAAGGTGAACACCGGTCGCACTTTCTGGCGCATCAGCTGCCTAAAACTCTGCTTATCTCAATTTACACGCAAACGCAAAACCGTAGTTTTCCAGAATCTCCACTCTAGCCGGAGTTTTTATAAGGATTCGTTTTCAGAGGCAAATTCACCGTTTGTGTGTAAAATATAGTTTTTAAAAATACCCACGTGTAAACGGGGCCTACATCTAAGGACAATATAAAGATGGGAGGCAAATTAAAGGAAAAACCTGAATACATGAGTGGAGAAACAAACAAATGCACATAGATAGACTGATACATTGCATGGTGCATTAAATCCTCCAGATATGCTCTGTGGTATGCAAAAAGGGCTTAGCAGGCCCAGTTATTTCTGATTTTGTATCAAGAGGAAAAGATCTAGATTAGTTTGAAAGAGGGTTCATTGTTGGGGCACCGATGGCAGGAGCTTCAGTCACAAAGACAGTTCAAGTGGGGTTGGAATGGTGACTAAAGTGATGTCTTTGTTCAGATATATGAAAAGTGCAGCCGTAAATAGTATCAAAAAGTCTTCAACAGAGCATATTTGATGGCCGTGATGCTTGAATAATATGTAAGGAAAAACAGAAGGGCAACTCTTCCTCAGGTGACTGAGAATCTTGAGAATCAGACCGTCAGTAAGAACAGTCCATCGACAGTTACATAGGGAGGATATTATAGTAGGCCTGCCGTATAAACCCCTCATTACAAGGATGAGTGCACATCTGAGAGTTCACTGGTGCAACTGCACTGGTCTACAGAGATGAGTCATCATTCACCATCTTCTCACCAAGTGGGTGAGAACACGTTTGTCGTACACCAAAAGAACACGATAGACCTGAATGCTGACCCCCACAGTTAGTGGATCTGAATATGCTGTGTGGGGCATTTTTGCTATGATTTGTATCCACCTGACCCCTTCGAGGGAAAGGTCACTGCAAATCAATAGTTGTTCTGAGTGATCAACTTTATCCTATGATGGAACATTTCTATCCTAATGGGGGTGGTCTCTGACATCCCTCCATTGGGCATGAGTGGCCACTGAATGGTTTGAAGAGTATGAAAATTATGCGAATCATATGCTATGGCTTTCACGTATTTCAATTAAATGGGACATTTTGGAGCGCCATGTTGGACAGTGCTCTCCACCATCATCATCAAAAGACCAAACGTTTGGAAGAAGGCCTAACATCTTAGACACTCTAGGACACTTTATGTTAGTTTTTCCTTTAATTTGTTGTCTGTCTGTATCAGCCTACGTGGCCAGAAACACGGTAGCTTTTTATATGATTCAACAGTACTCTCCGAGAAAGAACTCCCACACAACAGTGAGTAAAAAACATAAGGAGGCATTTGCAACTGTTCACTACTGTGTAATGATATTTCATGGTAAAAAAAAAAAACACTCCTACTACTCTTTAGCAGTGGCTTCCCACTGAATGCTGAGCACATACCATATACTCACATGAATGGACTTCAGTTCAGTGTTTCTCCTGTTTCCACTTGACCTCCACATTCCCTGGCATGCACTGCCACACTAAAGTAATGTACAAAATAAGATATATTTCACATTCCTGCCACTGTTGACAAGCTAATTAAACAATTTGACTGCCAACAGTGTTGTCAGATTAGTCTTATTAGGCAAAAGACAGATAAAGACTGTGAGGAGATTGTGAAATTAAAGGAAATTGAAGTGGTGTTGCTGAAACAACACATGTATTGTTTTCAATGGGAAACGTGATATTGATATTTCCTGGCCATTATAAACTTTGCCGTGAACTAGACCGTGGACTATGCGCCGATAGGAATTTAGATTCAAGTTAAAAGCAGAGATTTTTATGGGGTCCATAAAGTCAGGTGCACCTGTGGCATTGCACATCTCAAAAGATTTTATTTATTCAAATTCATATTAATTTTAAAGAACTATTTTAACTTCACATTTTGACTGGGAAACTACCAGATACTGCAAAATGCATCATAAACAAACAGTTGAATTACAAGGACATATTTTACAGTGCTTTAATTATTTTGCTGCCAGCAGGGGAAAAGTGACGGTCAGGGAAAGTCAACAGACAAGAGGCAGCAGCCCGCTTCCCTGTTTGTCGTTTCATGAAAGGAGCGCTGAATGTGTGTGTTTGTGTCTAATGTTTACTGTCCCAAATAAGCGCGTGGCAAAGAACTTCTTACTCACCGGCCACAATCTACAGTGGCGTGGACCCAAAGTAAAGATGGCTTTACTGTGCAGCTACTGTACTTACAGTGTATGCTACAAGACCTCACCCCTGGCGACCTCAGTTCCACCTCCGTGCAATAAACGGAGTAAAAATAAAACACATACTATAAAGAAAGAGGAAGTAGATTTTGGCAGCAGGCTTTTAATCTGAAACATCATTGTGGAATAGTTCTCGTTCAATAAGAAATAAAATACTCCACACAGCCAAACAGTTTCTCACCAATTACTACTTTAAACCAAAGTAGTAGGTAACAAGCTGACCTTGCAGAACTTCACTTTAAGTAAGGAAAAATAAAATTTCAGGATTTAATAAATGGCTTAGTATGTGCTATACTATAGTCATTACAGCTGTTAGAAAGTAATTATGTATGTTTTTGTCATCAACTACAGCTCTATAGCAACAATTTTAACAAGTATAACTGTATTTTACAAGTTGTATTTTGTTTCATTTCTAAAAATTACTGACAATCTGAGAATGAAATCGTTGCCTGTATAATCTTCATACTGCTACATAAATGTGATAAATTGGGACCTTAAAAGTACAGTCTTCTGTTTCTGAGATCACCTGTAGTCTTTACTGTATCACATCCTGTTAGTCATCACTGCCACACCTCTGAAATTAGAATGCACAGAGGTTTCTGTGGTTATTTTGCAACAGTTTACTCCTGCTTGCACAAAATGCAACATCAGTGCCTATTCGAGACTGCAGATCTAACATACCTGCTGCCTTCAGATGGCTGTAAGTAAATTCACCATAGTAAAGACAAGTTTGTAAGTATAGGTTACCTACTAACTATCTGTGATTACTGAGCTGGTAATAATCACTCATTAATCTCTATATTTGATGATATTTGATCCGAAACAACTGTTTCCCCCTGTGCAGTTGTATGTAAGCTGCACCAAGATTGCAGTGTGCTGCTAAACTGGCATTACCACAACCAATAAAAATGCCAGTTTAACACTGGGTTTTATGTTCTGTGCCATCGCAAAAATAGAGCCCTATGTGTTAACTGTCATACTAGAGGCTGTACTTGTACTGATCGTTTAGCAGGTATAATGTTTATGATGTTCAAATGTTCAATGTCTGAGTTTTTTTATGCTGATTTACTGCTTAGCAAAACGTATCGGACAATCTGAAATTGTCACCTGATGACATCATTAGAGAAGGTCGGTGGATTACAAGGAGGGCATGGATGCATTTACCAAATTTCATGGTAGTCTGGGCCAGATTGGTGGGCTGAAAGATAAGAAAAATGTTTTAAATGAAATTTAAAACCCACACAGCACAAACAGCTAACCCTGAGATCTTCTGGTAAGATATTTATGGCTCCTGGGTCTCAGTTTGGCTTGAGCCAACTAACATGTGTAACAGGCTTTGCTTGGCTGTTCATTTGTTTGCACTCTCAATACAAAGAAAATGAAACCAATGATTCAATTGCTGCAATTGTCCCCATATCTATCTATCTATCTATCTATCTATCTATCTATCTATCTATCTATCTATCTATCTATCTATCTATCTATCTATCTATCTATCTATCTATCTATCTATCTATCTATCTATCTATTTACTATCCTATTGATATACTATATATCCCTCTTCAGCGTCAATACAAACCATGACCAACATGATGATTTGAAGACTTTCCACTTCTCTGTCTTCTTTTTTGCTGTGCTTTCTATTTCTTGTTATCTAAGACCTACTATCACCCAATCATTTTAAATTTCATGTGAAGTATACTTATTCAAAAATGACATAATCGAGACTTGACAACGGGGTTTCCACTTGAGTCGAACATTTTCGCTTTGTTGTCTTTTTCCATCATTATCTCTGTGAGTATTTTCCACTGGGTTAATCTCCGCAATCTCTGGTTACCTTGGAAAAGATGACAAACAGGCCAGGCAGCCTCTGAAACAGCAGCATGTTTTCCTGCTCTCTCACCAGGATGCCATTGGCATGCAGGCCACTAGGCCTTCCCAGCACTGGGCACTTAGCTCTGCTCACAGGAATAGACTGTCTGCATGCAAGTGTGTGTCGGGGTGTTTGTGGGTGGGCGTGTGTCTGCTGTGCATGCAGTCAGTGGGTAATGGGTGATACAGACAGTTACGAGAGAGCGTAAATGTGCTGAGGTAATACTGTGTGTGAAACAGGGCAACATGTTTGCATAAATATTCACACAGATGTTGAACTTTTGGCTCACATTTTGCTCATTTTTCTTGCCTCACCTCTTGTCAAATACAAAACTGACACACAGATCTGGGTGAAGTGAGCTCATATTTCTGTATTCTCTGACATCTCTTTATGATCCATGAATAAATATTACAGGGATAATGATGACATTGCACCATGCTCGAAAGCAATCCAAGGCTTAATATAATCACTGAAATAAGGACAGGAAGCAGCCTGGTGAGGTGGAGATCATTAAACAGTACTTAAACGTACATTTTTTGGTTCTTTTCAGCTGCCAGAAGCCACAAGAAAAGCAATCAAGACCCTGTTGAACCTATGTTGATTTTGTTTTGCTTAATTAGATTTACAGAAATAAATTGTAAGTAATTTCTTCTCTTTTAAATGGGTGGGACATGGTGCAGTTTTCTGACATGAGGCATAATGAAGTAATGAGGTGTCATTAATTGCAATTTCAACAGAAGCATAACAATACATACACAGTTCCATTTAAGTGAGTCACACACCTAATAAAGAATCTGTGGAAAATCTTAGCGACTTTCAAGTAATCCTGTTGACATCACAGAAATCACCAGACTCTATAAAGTCCCTGAAAATTAATGACTTACTTGAATTACTAAGACATACACATTATTTACTGAACCACCCATTTTGACATGTCATCAAAAATGTCTAGTGCAATAGCAAAGGGAGACTTATTTTGTGTAGCAAAAGAAGGTTTAAACATCTGGGAAACTAGAAATCAGTGTTTTCTGGTTGTGTTTTATTATTAAAGACTCGAAAAAAGCATGCCTCTGAGACCGCTGATGCCGGTAAAATTAAAAAACAAGTTCAAGTTTACTTGAGGTCAAAAATGGAAAAAGTCAAAATCAGGCAGGCAGGGGAGATGAAGCAAACATATCCAACAGGATCCAAAAAGTCCCAAAAACAGGCAGGGGGTCACAACAGGCCAAACCCGGGAAGGCAGGCAGAGGAAATGACTGGAATGCTGGGACAGAAGCACAATAGATGTTTTTAGATGATCTTGCAATGAATGAATGGAAGTTGGCTCGAACAGAGGTTACTGGGATGATGGAAACTGGAACTGGTGAGCAGGTAGGCAGGGAGGCCAGATGAAGGGAAGGGGCAGACAAGAAAAATGTGAGACTAGGAATTGGCTGCTATCGTGTCATATTTTTATATTCCTAAAAATGTGTATAATTAGAGGCCATACCACTTGTGCTTATATCCTGGGTGTTTGGACATCATTCATATTAGTTATGATGACATTTTACTCCCGAACTTAAAGGTCCAGTGAGACAGATTTAGGGGAATTTACTGGCAGCTCTAGAAAGAGCCCATCTTATCTTATTTACGGGCGGCTGTGGCTCACAGGAAGAGCGGCTCGTCCACTAATCAGATGATCGGCGGTTCGATCCCCGGCTCCTCTGGTCTGCATGTCGAAGTGTCCTTGGGCAAGACACTGAACCCCAAGTTGCTTCCGAAGGCTGTGCCATCGGTGTGTGAATGTGTATGAATGGTTAGGCCCTCAAACTGATGAGCAGTTGGCACCCTGCATGGTAGCCAATGCCATCAGTGTGTGAATGAGATATGTAGTGTAGAGCGCTTTGAGTGGTCGGAAGACTAGAAAGGCGCTATATAAGTACAGTCCATTTACCATTTATCTGCAGACAGAGCAGGTCCTTCTCTGTATGGTATCCCTAGATTTGTGAAACTCTCACTCAGAATATTCTTGCTGAGTTTAAAGTGTGTCTGTAGTCATACCAAGAGAAACCCAAATCTAAATTTGTTGTTGCTAATAGCTACAAATTGTTTGGAAAAACTGGTAAGTCTGACAAAGCCTTTAAGATTTTGGATTACGCACTATAAATAACGACAAAGTCCATAGAGGGAGATGGTTGTGGTGGAATTTTTACTGACCATTTTTAGTTTTTAGTTACAGTTTTGTTATGATTAGGCAACAAACTGTTAAGTTTTGCATCATAACAATAATTTTCTGTTTGCATTTTTCTGCTAACCTAAATTCACTGAAATCAACACCGAACTTGCGATTGACCAGAGGGCATTTGGCCTTGTTTATCCCATTCAAGAGAGGTGACACAGTGAGACACAAGCTGAGCTTGGTTTTCCAGTACTTCCATAACAAACAATAATTGAGTACAATCAGGCACCTACGGTAAGAGGGGTAGGTCAAATTTGAACCAGGAGGTTGCTCTGAAAAATCTAATAAATATTTACAATGGACAATTTGGACTAATGAATTCACTTTGTTTCGTCTCCAACATAAGCAACAATGGGGGTTTGTTAACACCATGTTTGTTTTTCTGACTCCTTGTGTTGGTTATTGTTGGACTCTCTTCTAGCAATGTCGTCACCTTCTCCAAATCCCAGCAGTTAAGTTGCTGAGTAAAACATTATCACAACTGTTAGGAAAACAAGTCTCAGGCTGTAAAAAAAAAAATCCTTAAATGATGTGCCCTTCCTGATTTAATTTGCGTATTCCTACAAATATATATGAATTTAGGAGGCCCAGGGGCCAACACAGGACTTCCAGTCAGCCTCTCTTCGCTATGTACAACCAATTATACTTGTTTATTTTTCTTATGGGACTCTGCTCAGGGTTATTTTACAGTGACCCATTGCATGGTGAATGCAGAACACTACTAGCTTGTACTTCAGTGCACAACCAGATAGTTAGATAGATAGACAGACATGTGCAATTCACATGTTAAATTGCCAGCCAGCAACTGATGGGTTCATTACCAGTAAAGGGGCGTTGAAAACTATATTTGTCTGAGCTGGGGTCTGACTGGAAATGGCACAGAGGAAACTGTTGAATCCTGCAGGGGAGAGAAATTGATAGGTGCACTGATGGAAAAATGCCACAAAAATGAGAGAGGGAGAGGGGGAATGGGGAGAGACAGCAAAGGAAGTGGAGGAAAATAAATACAAGAAAAGTTAATCTGATATACAGATCTCAACTAAAAGATGACAAATAAGGAAAGAGAGTCGAGACACGGAATGAAAAAATATCAATGAATGTGCTCCTTTAGGTTTTCACCACACCATGCCATGTTTGTTTAACAGAGGTTGTCAGGAGGAGAATTTTGTTAGGCAGCGCCCCATCCATCCATGGGAGGTTTTCTTTTCACCAAGGTCTCCCTCTCTGACCGCAGAAGTGGTCTGCTGACGGTCACACCACGGCCAAACCCTCGGACCGCTCGACCTTCTTGGAAGCGTCATCGAAACCACATGAAAAGAAAGAGGGAATACCATATTGTTCTGTTAAAAGAAGAGGAGGACCTGTAAGCATGTGTGCATGGCAGGCAGACAGGCAGGAAACATTTACACACACACAGACATACACACACACACACATACATGCATACACACAAAACCCGAGCAGACAAATGACCTCTTACGTTGGCAAAAAAGAGGTGGGCTGAACAGCTGCCTGCCAGGAACAGTATGATTCAATATCCAATATTTCTTAACACACACACACACACACACTGTAATACAAAACACTATGATGTGACATCACAAGATATATAAATAATGAATGAAGTTTCTGAAAGTTTAGTGGTCTTGGTCTGTTCATTCATGTGGTACATGAATGCATAATAACTCCATGTATCCAAGTCAGAAAAGGTGTGTTACAAAGGTATGCTAAAAGTGGTTAAATCCATTATTATGTCTGTAATTAAACTCTGGCTGTGATATCATGTGATTGTTTGACAGATGTTAATAGCTATTCACAACCTCACTGAGTGTAAACTCAGTTAGTTTAGTGAGTAGAACTCACTTAGTTACGTAAGGACTGAGTCAGGAATAGCTTATAGAAAGTATTATAGAAAGTTCACGTACATGTGAATATATGACCTGTTGCATAGATACATGGGGAGCATGGGTACTGTTTTCATTCGTTTTTAGGTCAGTTAGGCCACGTTCAGACAGAAAGAAGGAAACCGGACGCCCGCAAGGTTTTTTCAATTCATTTCAGTGGGGGTCGTGCGTTTGGGTTGCTGCAAAAAAACGTCGCTGGCATCCGGGAGAGAAGTTGAGCCAGATTCAACTTTTGGGAAACCGGAGCCCCACATCACACTCCACAAGCCAATCAGACACTCCGATAGGTCAAACCTCAACAGACAGTGTGAAATGCCTCTGAAGCAGAGACTAGAAGGTGGATTCATGGACTAATGTGTGTTCTCCCTTTGTTTACAATTTACACTGCAAAATAGAGACACGAAGAAGTTTAATTTGATTTGTGTCTGATGATTTTAAAGGAGAGAGAGAGAGAGAGAGAGAGAGAGAGAGAGAGAGAGAGACAGAGAGAGAGACAGAGAGAGAGAGATGAAGAAAGAGAGACAGAGCTATGGTAGAGAGACATGGAGTAACAATCAATTTTGTTGATTCCCATTGCTAGTATATAAACAAAAGAATGGTGGCTGGATGCAGTGTGTGTCTTTACACTGCTCTCCTCACCCCCACAAATCTAACTGATGGACACTGAAAATGAGGGGCTAGAAGTAGCATCAATCTGTATCAGATTTAATTTAAAAAAATAATAATTTTATAAACTATTTTCCAAATGTAATCTTGGACCTGGTTATGACTGAAAATGTCTTTAATTTGCTAAGATGCTAAGAGTAAAACTACCACACATTTCAGCATCTGACACAGTTACAATGCAAACCCATTCTCAAAATCATTATGTGGATTGAAAAAGTCCTTTAGGATACACACAAACACGTTTGTTGTATTTGAGTGGTGTAACAAGACAGCTGCAATAGCTATAATGTATTATTTAGTCAAGGCAATATTTCCAGACTTCCAGACGGGCTCATTTAACTTATTTATTTATTTTAGAACACATGTTTCAGATTATTTGTCACATGCTACTAGAAATAATATGAACCACATGTCTGAACTGAAGGAAGGTGCTGAATCCTAGAGCACTCTATCATACTACATTTAAGTCATTATTTGTTTTAACTCATCAACTCAAAGCCATACATTTACCTGTCACAGTGTGATAAACCAATACCACTGACAGACTGTTATCACTCTGCTGAAAAACAGCTTTGGTTTGATTTGATCTCATGAACCCTCATGTGAATGACTGGATCTTCCTGTTCCTGACCGTACAGGCCACAGAACACATCCTGACACGCCACAGTAGGAAAAGCACAGGTGTAAATAATAAATAAATGATGGCTGAATTTCATTGAGTTGTTTCAGTTTCTGGGTCCTCGTATTGTACATGTCGGTTTACTGTCATGGCTTACATGGACACAGTCAGTAAGAGTGGACCACTGCATATTAGAATCAATCTATTCTTCTTCAAAACTAGACTAAATCATTCTCCAATGTCTGAAAGTGTGATTACAGCTAATAAATGAAACATTTTTTAGGCTAAAGCCGAATTAAATACACGAGGAAAATGAGCACAGCTCCTCAGTTTGGATGGATTATTTGAGATCTAAACTTATGCAGTTAAACTCCAAATGTAGAGGCTCAGCTGTCACAAACATTTAGGCAGCCGAAACTAAAAGCTTATCCAGATTTTATGATTTTCAATAAATCAGATGTGTTTGGATTATCTCAACTATCGCAAATTTCCTGTAACCTTGGTTGTGGAAGTAAAAATACGTCTCCAAATTCAGAAAACATAAAACAGAAAGCAGAAAGCAAATTAATTTTTCATCATCATCGTTTTTATTTTTCCTTTTAGTCATCCAGTATGTCCATACACTGGTTTTGAAAAACAATTATCTTTTGATGACATCTGAAATTTTATTCCGATTAATTTTAATATTTTTAAGATAATTATTTCAATGTGTAAGTGAGTTCTACATCCACACCAGTCAAACATCTGTTCTTTCCCCTGAATTTTGAATTAATATGAAGGTCGTGAAATGCATATTTGTGGTATTTCCCATAGTTCCTTCTTATTAAATATTACCATTGCTAAAGCGAAAAACTCAATGGGTCAGGCTAAAAAATTTTGGCAATTTCAGATGTCATGCACATTTTAAGGACAACTTGAGGTCATGCAATACATTCCTATTGTGGTAAATCTTATTGTTTTACTATTCTGTCTTTCTGTCATCCTGATGAACCGCACACAGAATATAAACGACAGCGGGAAAATACATAGCATTATGTATAAATGTAATTTGAGCTGGCCCTCTACCATTTGTCATAAATTGACTGTGATCTTAAAGTTCATGATTGGATTTATACTGGAACTATTTTGTTTTTTCCCAGAAATGATGTCAATTCTGCACTGATGTTGAAACAATGAAATGACCTTTCATCAGGATTCATTGGGGCTATAGTCTATCAAAGAACATGCTATAAAATCAGATTTTGGGTTCCTATATAAATGCCGCTTTGGAGGCCATAATCAGCTATGCTCTGGTGATGCCTCTAAAAACAGTTCAATCCCCTTCTGGTAGGAAACTATTTATTTCCCATTCAAAGGCAACAGGAAACATAAATGAAAGTTCTTCAGTGGAATCACACGGTGGCTCAGTGCTGGGAAGGCGGTGTGGGCCAGCCAGAAGAACAGACTGGTCCTGAATTGGTGTGTGGGCCAGCCAGTGCCTCTGCTGGTAATGCTAAATAATGGGTGTTAGAGTGGTGTAAAACACTTACAGTATGTGTCAGAGGTGAGTCAACAGTGAGGTCTGTTGCTGTAATGGTTGGCAGACGTCCTCACAATTAGAATTACCTTTATTAGCTCTAATGCATCACACGTAAACCAGAATTAGAAGTGAATGACCGCAGTGAGTAACTAATAATTATTTTCTGGTAGCAAACAGTGTGCGCATTTGGCCAGCATGGAAAAATGTTAACATACTGGAGACACTGTCTTTATGGGGATTACAGCCTACAGTGGAACTGAGACAAACTCTTTGAATTTATTGCTGTGGTATATTGTTAACTGGGCTAGCTGCATGGCTCTAAGGATATCACCTGTCAGCCGATCAGACTGGAGTCTCCTCTATAAAATGACCTATTCTCCCTTAATTATATCTATAACCAATTGAGCATGTTATGTCATCTCAGTACTTTATTCAGGGTTCTGATGTGTCTTAGCATTTAACAAGCTGGAAAGTGTTAATAGAGACAGACAGGTTGTTATCCAGGATCAAATACAGTAATTAAATATAGAAAACTATGAGCTTCAACTGTGGTTGATTATAAATGTGACAGAGTCAAATTTCCCTCTTTTGAACATTGGGGACAACTTCCACCGTCTCTGCACCATATGTTGTGTGAACAGCTTAAACCAGGAAACCCCATGGAAACTACAGTTAGGCGAAATAAGTGGTCTTAATTTGTGCTTACATTCACTTTTACTATTGGAGTCAATAGACTCAGGACCTGCGACTGGTGTCCTAAAGATGACATTGGCACACATGTGGGGCAAATAGTGTGCCTTCTTTTTTCTGAACCATCGCTGGTTAAACATCCCAGAAATCACTTTGACACATTTCTGAAATGTCTCTAAAATGGTGCCCCACTCTTTCTCTTTTCAGTCACATTTTCTCTTTCTGATCAACTACTTTGTTTGTTATGTTTTGTCTCAAGAAAGACATACCTGACCTAAAACATGTAGCAAGAAGACAGGCATTTTAAAGTGGACACACAACAGACACTACACTATTATTCAAAGAAAATAAGTAGCTTGCAGTTGCTGATGTAGCCTAAAAATAATGCTATGTAAAATGCCTTGGCCTTAATAATAGGCAGTTCAGACTGGGCCCGTAAAGCACAGTGTGGGCACTGGCACGATAGCTCGTAACAGCTCGTAATAGCAGGAGAGTTCGCTTGTGTAATAGATGCTTAAACCAGCGTTTGCTACTGTAAAGGCTGGCAGAGCTGTGTGGCCTGGATCACATACTGTAATGGCTGCTGTGTGTGTTAGGCTGTACTACAAATAAATAAAACTATACAACACAGCATTAGTTTTCACCCCAACAGAAGACTAACTAAGTGTTGTTCCCTAGGGCAGGACTTTTCAAATTCACAGTCAATTCTGTGGTTGCTGAAGATGTTTTTTGAAGTCGTATGCTGTTTCTTTTTCTCAAAATGTTGTCCAGACATCTGTGAGTTTGATTAAGGTTGGGCTTTTTGCAAGATTCGCGTCATGGTGGACAGATGCTACAGATGTTGAACAGTGTTTGGCGCTGCTGACAGGGGAATAACTATAACAGTAAAAGATCTAGTACAAGGTTAGGAAAGAGCTAAATTAACAACGGCCTCGCCTTCCTGAAGAATCATTGTCAAACTACTCTTGACCAAGACGCCTATGCCTTCAGCCGTAATCCTAACTGTAACGCGTTTCAACGCTGAGAAATAGTGTGTATGTTTAGCAGAGGTTAAATAGAGGGCTGAATGAAATATTGGTATTAGTTAATATTGGCAGTGTCTGGAGAGGCAGGTGAATTGCTGAATTTAATCAGAAGTGACAAGGGCACAAATGATGAAATGTTTTGATTTAATTTCTTTTCTCAAGCAATCTGTGCTGAACAAAGACTTGACTTAGCAACTGGGCTGAAAGTTTATATCTATCAAAGGTTTAGTGCTTTTTTATGTTAATACTGGTCCACCTTCTAAAAGTCATTATTTCTGTCGCTGTGACTGGATACAGTGATTGGAGGCAATGATTTTTACTTATACAATGTTTATCTTAGTACAATTATTGGGCACAACATTCTAATAAACAAATATAGGATCCAAAAATGTTTTTTTAAGTTATGTTTTTAAGGTTCTTGGTGCTTCTTGCCAACAAAAAGGTTTTTGATTCAAACCCCACAAACAGCTGGCTCCTGTGGAGTTGCATCCTCTTCCTATGTCTGCATGGTTTCTCTCTAAGTACTCTGGTTTCCTCCCTCAGTCCAAAGACATTATAGGTTTATAGGTTGGTGACTCTAAATTGCAGGGGGTAGCGAGCCTCTCACCCAATGTTAGCTGGGATTGGCTCCAGCACTCCACGACCCTAATAAGGTTGAGCATTCATGTAAAATGAATGAATGTTATGTACTACAAAAATATTGTAATCTAAAAACATAAATATTTAGCTTCAGTTTGTAGTTTATCACCAAGACGAGCTGCCCCATAGAGCACACAGAAAAATTTATAAAATTCAATTCAATTCATTCAAACACATTCACTGTGTATGACATCCTCATTTGTCATCTTTCATTTCAGTTTGAGTGGTATCTAGCTGTTGTGCAATTTTGCTAAATGATTAAATAAATCAATTTTTTATTTGTATAGCCCAAAGTCACAATTTACATTTGCCTCAAAGGGCTTTACAATCTGTACAGGGAGTGACACCCTCTGTCCTTAGACCCTCGGTTCGTGTGAGGAAAAACTCACATGAACCCACAAAAAACACTTTTAGCAGGAAACAAAGGTGTAAGAAACCTCAGGAAGAGCCACAGAGAAGGGATCCTTCTCCCAGGATGGACAGACGTGTAATAGATGTCACGTGTACAGGGCAAATCAACACAACCATACTGTACAATTACAGTGAATGATAAAATGACAATGAATTACAATAAATGAAAAAATGATTACAGTAGCAGTGGATATTGTGATAGAAATAGAGAGACACAGATGCACAGCAGCAGCAAATCATAAACTTACTATAAACTGTAATGGAGATATGGTAGCAATAATGACAGTAATAATATATGTAATGGACGTCATGCAGGATCACAGCAGCAGCCACGATCCATGAGAACCTGCTGGACGAGAGAGCACAGAAACTCTGAGGAAGAAGTTTAGTTAGTAACATGCATTAAGAGATGTGATCTCTGATCTTGGTTTTCTGTCAGAACACGTGCAGCAGCATTCTGAATTAACTGCAAAGTCCTAAAAACTTATTGGAGCAGCCTGATAACAAAGAGTTCCAACAGTCCAGCCTAGAAGTAACAAATGTGTGGACTAGTTTTTCTGCATCCGCTTGAGACACGATTTTGGAGATGTTACTTAAGTGGAAGAATGCAGTCCTACAAAATTTGGTTTATGTGGATGTTAAAGGACAAATCCTGATCAAAAACAACTCCAAGATTCAAGACTCCAAGACTCCAAGTTGAGCTGGAGGCCAGGGTGATCCTGTCTAAAGTAACTAAGTCTCTAGAAAGAGAGTTTCTGAGTTGTTTGGGTCCAATTACAAGAACTTCAGTTTTGTCTGAATTTAACATCAGAAAATTGTAGGTCATCCAACTTTTTATATCCTTAAGGCATGCTTGGAGTTTGGTTAACTGATTGGTTTTATCAGGCTTGATCGATAAATATAATTGGGTGTCGTCAGCATAACAATAAAAATGAATGGAGTGATTCCAAATAGTGTTCCCTAGAGGAAGCATATACAGACCCTTTCCAAAAGATTTGAATATCATAGAAAAGTTTACTTATTTCCATAATTCCATTAAAAAGGTTAAACTTTCATAGATTATAGATTTAGGGCCCACAACTTGGGTTTAATTACAGCTACCTTAAAGGACTCTGGTACATAAAGACAGATTAATCATATCCAATAAGGAAGGGATAACTAGAGGTAAAACACCCTTGAGCAGCCTGGTGGGGATGGGCTCTAAGAGACAGGTTGAAGGCTTAGATGAAGAAATTTAAATAAGTCTAAATATATATCAGGTTTTACAGCTGTTTCCAAACTTGCTGTATCAGAATGCAGATCAGTGCCTGTTGAGGGCAAGAGGTGATGGATTTTGTTTCTAATAGTTATAATTTTATCATTAAACATCTCATGAAGTCATTACTACTTAGACCTAAAGGAATAGATGGCTCAATAGAGCTGTGGTTCCGTTAGCCTGGCTACAGTGCTGAAGAGAAACCTGGGGTTCTGATTTTCCTCTATTAATGAAGAGTAATAGGCTGGTCTGGCATTACGGAGAGCCTTCCTGTATGTTTTAACGTTATCTTGCCACACTAAATCAGATTCTTCCAGCTTAGTGGCACAACAATCCTACTCTGAGTCACTGCTGTTATTTTCACAGTATTGCACAGTTTTTGCCATGTTTGTGTATGTTATTGAGTTTATGAGTTTGTGGTTGAAGAACACCTTAAATACTTGTTTGTCTGTTACATTTTTTCCTAGTATCTGTTGTAACATGACCGAGTGCATTTTCCTAATTTTGTCAACAGACAAGGTGTGTTTATAATTTCAATTCCAGCCAACAAGGGTTTTTGATTCCATGAGGACTTCATGAAGACTGGGCATGCTGTCACATATCATCCTTCTACAGCTCACCTCCGGTCGAGGGAAGCTTGACTCACAGTTCCACTGACTGAATCCTCAGGCAGAAATGATACAGCATTATTATAGAGCAGTCTTTCATCTAAAGGGCTTAGTCTGGATTCCAGACAACTGTAGGTTTCTCATTCACAACAAAAGTCTTGTTAGTACAGAGTCCTCAAAGGAGCACAATGTTCAGCATATGGTTTCATTTCATTAAGTGTTTTGGAACAGCTAACTAAAATATCATCAATCATAAAAAATCAATAGCAAGGGAAATATTTATTGCAAAAATGCTGTTTCACAAAACATATAAACAGCTAGGTACACGCTCAGCCCCACATACGCCAAGAACAAATACTGGTATGTTTAAAACTAAACATTAAAATATACAAGAGAAGTCAAGGGTTAACTTGCTTTGCAACAGCTTTAGTCTGAAAATGATTATGCGCCTTGTTTTCTTGGGCATATCACTGTCCACTGAATTGATGAAAGATAAATAGAAGGTTTAGCTAACATTTTAAAGCCTGCTTTGACTTTATGTATATTCCTCTATTTATCTTTATTGGACATTACTCTATTTTCCGGTGGATGTTCTCACATTACAGATGACTGCCGACTGAATAAGTGAAAATCCTGTTTAGAACAAGTGTCCTTGAGTTCCTGAGCTGCATGCGACATTAAAATTACAAACAGGTCTAGTTGAAGGTCACACAACTGCAGCAACTGCAGCTAGTATACAGCCAAAGAGAAACAGAGTGCGTTGCAGCAGTCTGCTTTCACTGAGGTGGCAGAACTCTCACCCCTCTGTAGCCCATGAAGAGGCATCAGGATGTGAAATCCCCAGTAAGTGTATTTATATCTGGCCAAGCTTTAACAAGACCATGACTGCTGTGACAAACACAAGAGTCACAAGTGAAATATTTAATGAAGGTTATGTAGTGAAAAGGAGCGGTGAGTCTTCCTGTATGTGTGTTAGGGTGTGGTTCTTACAGGGTGTGAAAGAACAAGCTTACCAAGTAAAATGATTCACTGACACAAACTCATTAATGCCAGTGTCCTATCAATTCTGTTAATGAAATCAACCAGGCAGGATTTCCTTGGTGTATGACTAGACTGAGATGCCACATATTTAGAGTGTGAATCATGGGTTTCTCTGTAGCTGTATATTTTCGCACTGTCATGTTAACCAATCTGTGTTCCTGTTGTATTTCCCATCATCATTAATAACCTGACCCACTGAGCTGGATCCAACTTGATTTAACTCTTTTGAGTTTTCTTCTACTCAGTTCCATTTCGACAAATATCTACAGCTCTTCAGGTGTACCAATCCAATGTAAGAGTGAGGTGTTATATTTCAATACCAATGCCATGCCTTTGTGAACTATGGAACTAGATGCAGAGATGGTTAGCCTAGTCTAATAGGCTGGAAGCAGAGAGACACAGTTGGTGAAGAGGTTCAGAAACCCAACTATCAGACCCCTAGCCAGCTGATTTAAACACTGAATCTCATTACTTAAAGCCCCACCCCAGCACACTGTGATATCCGAGTCGAACAGAATGCATTTTCACTTGGATGTCTGGGTTAATGCCAACTGGTCATCCACCATTCCAACAGATGATAGTATGACATGTAGATGTGGAAGGTCTTCAGTCTCAAAACACTAGTGTGAAACTTGCTATGACACAGTCTTTGGCAAAAACATTAACATGCCATTTTTATCCAATCCAGTGTGGACTTTCATTAGCCCAGCTGGTCTTACTTATCTTGATCATGAATCAACCAACTTGCAATCCATGATTTCACTGACTGACATCAATGATGACATTCCCCAGCTGGACTGATTTTAATGCTTACTATTGGCCCTGTCTATATCTATATGGGTCAGATGCTTTTATATTTTTGGTTCCAAAGTTAAAGTTTATTGTAAGGGCAGCTAATAACAGCACAACACACTAAGTTTGGTTTTGGTAATTCCCAGGTGAAAAGATGTCCAACTGGCTTGTTGACAAATTTACAAATAGTCTATTATTTCAATTTGATACTATATGTTTAAGGTGATTTCTTGAATATATTTCTTGGCAGAAGTTATATAAAAGTGGTCAAAAAGTAAGGTCCTTCACATAATTATAGTGTTATTGCACAGGTTTTCAAGTGAGATGCCACAGCAGAAATTGTGGCTTGTTTGCTCCCATCTACAGCTTGAATTGGTCTATACAAAGCCTACCTTTAATTTGCATTTCACAATACAGAATCCGCTTTTTTGACAATATATCAACTCAATGCGTCACAGTTTCTGTGTTTAAAAGTGCATTTGTTTCCATTTCCTGATGTGAAATAAGCTCTAGGGGGTATGAATCCACTTAAGGGGCATCCCCTGCCTTTTTGCAACCTGCCACACTACAAAGAGCTTTGCTCAGCCAAGCCTCGACCATCAGCCAGCTGCACAGGGCCTCTGAAGGCAACATCAGAGAGCAGAGTGTGGTTGCTAGTGGCTAACCAGTAACCATATTATGAGCTGAGCTCCTAAGTCTTTCTCTAAACCTTCTAGATGTTCAAAGCAGCGGTGAGGTTTGGGGAGAAGGCCACTCTGTCATGCTCCCATTCAGATGGCTGAGTATTGTGGTCCAGCGTGAGTGGATTGGCCAAATCGGGGCCATAGTTTATCAATGAACATCTGGAAACTGCATGTGGATGTAGGTTCAAATGTTCAGTGATGGTCTTACCTCATCTATCTAATCTTTGTATTCTGTGACAGGATTCAGTGAAATTGAAACAATGAGAAAACTGTGTTTGATCTGAATTTTTGACATTACTCTGAGAGCTAGAGGAGTTGGAGAGAGATAAAGCAGTGTAAGAATTGAGCAATAGTGTGCAAGGGTTGTTCCCCCAGGAAAGTTATGTCAAGAATGTCACTTCACACGTATGATCCAAACATCTTTTCCACTTTTAACAGATTTTCTGTTTTGGTTGACAACTCCACAGAGAAAAAGGAAGAAAGATAAAGGCGTTTATTGTGTGTGCTGAAAGTTATGAGCTCTGTTTGAAGTCAGGTCACCAAGAGCACACAGTATTACAGTATTACCCTGAAAGCAAAAGAACAACTCTGGTTTTACTGTGGGGACATTACCAGTAAATACTGATTGATACTGGTCTGTGTCTTGTTTAAGGTCAGGCCCGGCATTCCTGTCTTTTAAGATCAGAAAATCCTTGAATTTTAAAGAAAAATTTAACAGCCTTTTAAAGTCATCCAGAACTCCTCCCCGAGTCTTTCATGTCATTTTCGTTCTGACCGACACTGCCCTCTCATCGATTTAAGCTCCCTCTTTCTCTGGCCAAGACAGTAATAATCATATAATCATCTTGTTAGACTTTTTATTGTTAATGCAGTTTCTGGTAAATGTAGGACACACACATCCTGGAAAATGCCATGCCAGTGCCTGTATGTGCACATCTGCGTATATACGTGTTCCCTTGTGATGTGTATTTCTTCTGGGCTTTCTTCAAATGTTATGATCTCTGTGTGTGTTTCTGTGCATGTATGTATGCTTCTGTGAGTATGTGTCTATCTGTGTCTGCTTTGCAGTAGATCTCTGGCCCTCCCAAAAATGTGGTTTTGATGTGCCTGATTCCTGCCACTGGGTTATTTCTTTCCAAGTTTCTGTTTTAGTAATTAACTTTATTCCTCTGAGGCAATGTAATATGATTTAAATAGCTAAAGAAAAGACAGAAATATTTTCTTAATTTACCCCCGTCTCTGTGTGGATTCTCGGAAGTTAAGATGGTTGATGTGGCTTTATGATCCGTCATGGTTGTTACTTGTCATGGGCATGCCTGTTCATTTTAAAATATCATAGCTGTAATTAGACCTGAGTAGCTCTCAGACAAATTGGGCACATTAAAACAGTTGCTACATTATTGTTACCACTTTCTTACAGCTAATGAATTTTATAAAGTTTCCCTCAAGTTGATGCAACATATAAGTCCAGTGCACAAGATTTAGGTCCGCTTTATTTACAGAATATGGCAGAAATTGAATATAACAATGCACTGAGTATGTTTACATTAGTTTATAATCACCTGGCAGTAAGAATTCACTGTTTTTTTTAAATCTCAGAATGAGCCTTTCATATCCACCTCCATGGTGTCCACCTTAACCACCATGTGTATAAAGCAGCAACGTGCAAAACAAAAACTGCCTCTAGATAAGGACTTTTCTATCTTTCTTTTTTCACACATGGGTACCACCTTAGTTTCTCCTCCATGCTAGGAAGTAGGGGATGAGGTAAGGAGGTTGCAATTAGCAACTACATTGCTAGATGCCACAAGTCCACAAGTCCTACATATTGGTCAGATCCTTTTAGGCATCAATTTACTGTTGTATACTAATGATGTGGACTCATTAATTGGAAGCTGCTGCATGCGATCCCTAGAGATGGATCCAGAGACCTCAGCAGTGAAAGTGAGAAAGTGGATGGAGAGGAGGAAAGCAGAAAGCAAGTGGAAAATTACATTCCTGCAGCCTCCATGTGTGACACACCCGACTCACCCTGCACCCTGCCTGAGCAGCTGGCCAGCCCGCTTGCGAAAGAGGCGCTGCCGAAACCCCCTTTTGTTTTTCTGGCTTTCCCCTCCTTTTTAGTGGGGCATATTAAAACTGTCTATGGCCTTTCTGTGGTTACACAATGTTCCAATTTCCTCCTCTTCGCTTTAAGTTCTCCTCTCCTGTCCTCTGCTCTCCTCTCCTCTTCTTTCACTGTCACTGTCTTTATTCCGCCATCACATCAAGGAGCTACCAAATTAGACGTCTGAAGTCAAAGCTCTAATCATGCTACCGGTCCATTTTCATTGGGTCAATTGGAAGAGCAGCAAAGTTGCTTTTCTCAAGACAGTTACAGTAAATTTGGATTCTAAGTTCATGCTGTACTGGGACTGGCCTTGATGTAAGGACAGAGTTATGAAGTCATATAAAGGTATGTGCACTGGCCAGTCTTTGGCCAAGAAAACACTCATGAGTAGGATAGTGACTCTGAAAAAAAAAATGCCTTCAGAATGTCGTGAAAGAAAGAAAATGAGGGGGAAAACGGATATCTGAGAGCTTGATTTCCCATGATGATGATAATATGATGATGATGGTACTGTATGATGATGATAATGATCTGACCATATTTCCTTCTTATTTCTGTGGTTTTGTGAAACAAAACAGCTGGAAGCACAATAAAAGAGCAAATCCTTTAAGGCGAATACAATTTATTCTCTTATTATCATTTATGTTTATTTTGTCATTCTGTTATGTTTAATTTACGTTATTCTTACCACTTTGGACAACGGAATGGACAGATCATATGTCCAATAACTATTTCCAGTGCATGACTGAAGAGAAATATGCAAAGACGCTGGATATTCTCACTGCCACTGCTGCCTCCCTTCCAACTTCCCAACACCAATAGCAGCACTTTTCAAGGCCAACATTAAACTCCAGATTTTAGCAATATGGGGAAGTTGTCCACCAACATATTAGACCACCAACAACTTGTCCAACATTTCCTGATGTGGAGTCAAGAAAACACTTCTGAGCTGTGAATTTCACAAGTAGTTAATGAGGGAAAAACAATATTCTTTTAGTCCTCGACTGTGGATGATTTACACTTTGAATTTACACCTATTGGTTTATGAATTAGGCCTTTTTAAATAGCAGTAAACTTTCCCTTTAATACTTTTTGCAAAGTGTAAAAGCCTACCACACCCATGAATAAATCAGATTCAGCCAAAAATATAAAAACATACAACATGACAATTAGCCAAAGTAATCCCAGGCCTCAGTGATTTAGATGGCGTGAAAACAGAGCCATAATATTATATGAGGCTTTGCATGTCAGACAAGAAAAACCCAGTAGATTTATTGAAGTTGCAGATTTCTTTAAGTATATGAAATGTGACAGACGGATTCAGCAGGCCAACTGTTTATATGTTTCTCACAGTGTTTCAGCCTATACTGTGTGTGTGTCTCTGTGTGTGTTTGGCTGTGACAGGGGAGTTTCCAGACTCTGCAGACCCTGATGAATGGGTCACTGTGTGTCCACATGTGTGTGTATGTGTGGTCAAGAGAAACATTTGCACACTCGTTTTCTCATCAATGCAAAATATTCTCCTACTCAAAATACTGATCCTTTCTCTCATCACTGCCCCATCCAAAGAACACACACACAGCATTCTCTCTGCTGGATGTCGCACTATAATAATAGCCACACACACACACACACGGGTACTGCGTGACTCACTCAAGACTGTTATTTCACCTGCCAGACGTCCCTATTCCTGTGATGCATTGACCCTGAGAACATCATCAACAAGTGGTCCATTTGGTGATTCACGCCCACCTACAAGTGGCAATCTGCTCAGCCTCCAGACACGCGACCATGACTAAATATCAACAGGGTTCCAAGCTACTGTGGCTACCCAGATTAACATACTGGCAGAAACCCTTAAACCCCAGTCAAATATGATGTATTGGGGCTAAGTATTACCACAGTGATTTCTGCCCCTGAGGTGATTATCCTTCTTCTAAATGTAGATCATGAATCTGTGCAAGGTTGGGCTTTGATTCTGCCACAAATGACCAACACCCAGGTTTAGCTGCTGCGTTACAAGACCTATATGTTTCAGTACTGTGGCCAAAGTTCATTAATCATTAGCTCATTACATAAAAAGTATTCAGTGAACCATTTCCTTTACATTTCAAAGGTTTAGTTGCATGTTTACTTTATTCCTTGAAAACTTGAAAAAGTCAGATTTATTTATTTATTTATTTATTTATTTATTTATTTATTTATTTATTTATTTATTTATTTTGCTGCAGCTTCACCTATTCCTCTACAGAGAAAAAGAAATTGCATTAAATACGTTTTTTTGGTTTTTGTTTTTACGTATTGAATATTAGCCACAGTTAAGTGGCTTGGGGGTAGATATTGTATACTGACATTTGAGGTACTTCCAGGGTTACATGTATGTTACTCCATGCTGTTATTCAAATCACGGGGTAACTCACAAAGTACTACAGGACAACCTGTTGCTGTGAGTTTTACAGTTTGATCATTTGCCAACTGGATTCATGAGACCCATAAGAGATGCTAATGCAAGTTAGACCCCCCTACTTACTACAACAAACAACAACAACAACAACAAACAAGCCTTGTGTGTTAAGCCTGCTAATATTCTAATGTATATGATAAAATGCGCTGACTCAGTAGTTCAGGCGGGAATCAGAGTTAATCTTAGAAAGCTAAGCTAACTAGCTTTCACTTTGTGATTGGAAGGTAGTTAGCCTAGCTCGCTAGGTTTTGCTTTCCCAGTGGCTTTCAATTGGGCCTTTCATGTTTTTTTGTTTTTTTTTTGCCCATTTCATGGCCATCATAGCTACGGCAAGATGGTTGCAGTTACTAACTACATTGCTAGATGCAGTAATACCATGGACAAATTAAGTTCATAAAGTTGTACAGATATGAACAAAAAATGCAGTATTACATTGTTAAAGTTTATATTCCCTTGTTCAAAAAGTGAGCTTAAAGTTGACAGTTTTCTCCGATCACTGGTTTTCCTTTGTTTATCTTTCGTGAGAAACTTTCAAACCATTTTTTCTTTTCTTTTCTTTTCTTTTCTTTTCTTTTCTTTTCTTTTCTTTTCACTGTAGCATGGTTCTGTTTGTCCTCGAGCATCCCGGGTGCATCTTAAGTGACCTTTCTGGTCTGCTTTGACAACGTAATGTTTTCTTCCTAACGGTCCCTTTCTCCCAGACAACCTCACTGTAGTGTTGCCAACACTCTGTCTGCTCCTCTCATCAGAACCAGTGAGACCAGAACACAGCCGCTCTCTGTCCTCCTGCTTTTACTTTGGCGCTATGTTTATTTCTCTAACAGGACAGTGACAGATTTAGCCCATCAGACAAGAAGAGTAGGAGAGACCGACTGGCAGAGGAAATGAGTGCACATGTGCTAGAGGAAGAAAGTGGGGAGATGGTAAAATGATAGAGGAAGAAAAGACGAATGGAAGAAAGTTATTGTAGCTCCTGTGGCTCTAATTTGTCCGCTTCGAGGGAAGCTAAATGGTCTTCTGTCAATGCAAATGGAGTGAACAACCACCATGAGTGTGTGTGTGTGTGTTGTTAAAGCTATGGTGATGTCACCGGGTCCCAGTCAGAGTCTAAACAAATTAAGATGAGAAATAATTCTGCTGGGAAATGGATGACAGAAAAAAGACAGCAGTGTATAAGATGGAAATATGAGAAATGTGTTAAAATAAAGGCCCTGAAAAGATCTTTTCTCGATCATGCTTCTTACTATGAGTGATGAGGTCCAAACACAAAATGTTCTGCCAAAGCTTTTGACTTATTTCACATAAGAGAAATCTGTATTTGTGTTTTGTCTGTGAATTCTAACCGGTTTGAAATGGACACGGTTCAGGGGGAAAAAGCTTACATTGCATACTTCCATAGATGTTTGCTTATGTTGCTAACTGCTGTCAATCAAATATGATCTAATAACACCCAAAGGAACCAGACTAGCTGAGACTTTTAAGTGTTAAACTTAAAATACTAATAAATAATACTTGATTCATTGAATGTTGAACGAGTACTGATTATGTTACTGTATTGTAACTATCACTATTATATACTATGATGTTTTGGAACTAAGTTTTGGAAGTTTAAAAATAGATATTTACACAGAGAATAGTAACAATGTTAGCGATAGTGGTGAATTAGTATGAAAAATGTTGAAGATGATGACTCAAATATTCATAAACGTTTCAGCACCTTCGGTGAACAAAGAGAAGCTCAAAGTAATGTAGTCGAAATAATATGATGTAAATGTAATCTCAACAAAGATCAGTCATGTGGAACATTTTCAAAATCCGAGCCAAAATCATTCTTGGCTCATCTTTTTGAACTGGACCGGTTTTAGTCAGGTGGTGAGAACTTTCAGCACAGCATGTGACAAAGATTTATATACAAAAATCACATTACCACATGTTGTGGTGAAAAGTAGCTCAAGATGTTTCTGCGTCAAATGGCACACGCCTATGCATGAAAAAGTTTTTATCCTCTGCGGACTTATTTTAACACTCTCCACAAAAATACTCAGGAACAAAAACACATTTCAGCAGTCGCTGATTCTCCTGCCCGGGTCTTAATTTCCACTTAAAATAGTGCCCAGAAAAGTATGCTCTTTATAATTTTAGAAGGAACAGAATGTATTTCAGGGGAGCAAAACTGTCCAAGAATAGGCCGTATAATCCCGAACCCAGAGCTGACAGCATGAATGAACATTTATCGGACGGTCCCAATGTTCCATAAAATCCATCATCCATCCCAATCTGCTTTCCTGCCTCACCCCTCCCTTCCTGCTATGTGCCGTATCATATGTTCCACCATAGACCCCAGAGACAAAGAATATTCGTAAACTTTCATCAGTAAGTGACATGCTGTCATCACTATTTGGGTGGAGGGAGAAGAAAGAAGAATTACAGAAAGACGGTGAAAGAATTGGTGAGAATTAAGCGAAATGTAATCAGATATATTACCTCGGTTTAGTTGTAGTGTGGAAAACGACAAAGGTAGAAATATGCACAGCTTAAACAGAAAGGTTTATTTGTGGGGAAGGTCAAATTAAAGGTCATTTTTTCCCTTCAATTATACAGTTTATTAATTGCTTGTACATACAATCATTTTCTTTGATAACTGTACCTACACAAACGTAAAAGCATCCTCAGACTCTGTAGCGGCTCACAAAAGATACATTATGGACAAGTAAAAAATGTTTCTGATGACTTTAGGTGTTGGTGGGTTAGGGCTTCAGGATCTGGAAAGAGCTGACCTCAGCAGCGTTGCGGTTACACATTTTGACAACACTGAAGGCAATGATGAGCACAAGTTAGTCCAGGAGGAGAAATTTGAAATCTGAGCCAGCAGGGTGATGGAAAGAAGACAGCAATGAGCACAGATGAGATGAGCACATCACAATAATTACCCAAGCTGTTTGTGATGACCTACCAAGCCCATCAAATCTCCGGAGAGCTGATTCACCCTGGTCCTGAGCCAGAGGAAGGAACTAAAGCACAACACCCTCAGTCGAAACACTGATGAATGGAGCTCATGGTGGCACCTTGGCCAGCAGTGACAGTCTGTAATGCAATAAAAACACACACAAAGAAAGAACGTTGTAGTAAAGACAGACCATAGATTGTTAACAAGGCCATACCGAATTGGTGTGCTCGTAGCTCACGATTATGATGTTTGTTTTTTAGCAAAGTATGTGTAAGGGAACTATGTGTTTGTCTGTAAGCTAAACATTAACTATCTTACTACCTACTGTAATATGAAGCACATCATATGAGAGAATAAAATAACACTGATCTTACATTTTCTTTAAGTATACTTATATTACAAGCTCTACTGCAATACAAGACCAATGCTGTTTCTTAATTTCTTGTTAGCTTACGTGATTTCTCCCTGGTAAGGACGCTGTCCTTTTATCTGGGACATGTAGCATTAGCATCAAGCTTTCATATCATATTTAAGACAAGCCAGCTGGAAACATTGGTAAGTCGTGCCACAGAAGATGTTTTTTAATTATCTCAGCTTAACTGTTGCTAACTAGCTTATTGTAAAATGCTGTGTGTGAACCATAGACTGTATATAAAGATGGATGACGTATGTCCACCTTCTCCCACTGTACAAAAAAAAAGCCAAATATTCCACAATATCTTGCTCTGGTGATGTAATCTGAAGCCAAAGTCTGCACCATTAGTAATCAGGGTTGGACACGCAGTATTGGGGTCTTGCCCATACACCTGGCTGACTCAAGAGTGAGCAAGTCTCAGCTCATTTTTGCAGCATCAAATAAGTAATTAAAAACAAATTTTAACAACATACAAAATGAACACCTACTTGATAAGTACCTTGTGATAGAAACCATCTTTAGGAAAAATGCATTAAAAGTAGGGCTGCACGATATGGCCTATAACCAATATCTCGATATTTTTAAGCTATATCGCGATACACGATATATATCTCGATATTTTTATTTCTCCTGTAAATCACTATTAATGTTAAATTCAATCCTTTGAAAGTTAAAAATAACATCAGTATGATGATTCAAGTAGACCCTTCTATTAGATTAGTAAGGGCTGCGCCGCGTTTTTGCTGCATCCTCTGCCCTGCGTCAACTCACACCGGGCGCGTAATCACATGAGAATCCTGGACATACGCGAGACCCCTGCAATAAACTGTGTATAAAAAAAACAACAACAAACATCTGACTTTGCTTCTCCGACTTGGAGGAGATTATAAAAAGCATCTGTTGTGTCATAAATGATTGTGTGTTGTTCCACTACAACAATTAGTCTCTCATCGTCCATGTTGAGACCCTTTGATTGATTGACTGCTCACCTGGTGCCACTGGTCATGACGTAACGTTGATGTGAAGTTGTGATAAGCTACATGAACTGCGTATTGTTTTATTTTGAAAGGGGGCGGAAGTTTATTATGTTGATTCTGTGTTGGATTTAATGTCTGGTGCGCAGTGCTCTGTTGAAATTTACGAGGTTTAGCAACGGCTCGCGTCAAAAATAGAAATGCTACGGAATGCTCGCGCCACGGAGCGATATATCGATTATATTCGATATATCGCCTACCCCTAATTAGAAGTTTACTTCAGTGATTTAGTTTGTCCCATGTCCCATCCGCTAACATGAAATGTTCTGGGTTTACGACCTATACTGCAGCCAGCATGCTTTGAAGAGAACTGGAAACAGCATCGGAGGCGGGGCTCCATTCTTTATTATATAAGCTTCTCAGTGGCATGAAGCCAAAAAAGTTTGATTTCCAGGTTAAAATAATTTGTAACTTTAACATATGCTTCCATATTGTGTGGCTTATAAAGCAGGCAAACGAGAGACTTCTGCTGGCTGAGCTACTAATTCCTGGTTTAGCCCTCTGCTAACTTGATTGTTGGATACAATTATTTAATCTCTTTTTAAATGCTTCAATCACAACTAAAGCTTTTAGGAAAAATTCTTTTGAGGGCCAGCTTTGGGCCGGTATGTATTACGTGACCATTGGCGTTGCCATTGTCATTACATGGTTTGGCCACTATCAAATTGGCTTCAAAGTCCGGAAATCTTCCTGGGGGCCTAAATTTGTGATGTCACCCATCTCATACGCAATTAATGATGAGAATGGAAAGTTTGATAAATATAGCGACAGAAATTAAGGGTGGGACTAATAAATGCTGAACATGATCAAGATATGTCACCTCTACAAATATCCCAAGGCTCAAAGCAGTCCCTTAAATGAGGTTTGAAAAGTAAGAATTTCAATACAGCACATTAATGTGTTGTACACACATACACAGACACACACAGACGACCACCGCCATTAATACATTTTGTGGAAAAACAGTGAAAGCCATTTTCATTTGCAGGACTTGCAAGTGAAAAAGTGAGCACCTTTTCACATAACTTTCCTTGAAGCTGGAGAAGTTTTGTTCATGATTAAATAAGTAACGCTTCAACATTTATTCACAGCAGAATGAAACTGTCTAACATGAGTTTGGCACTCCTGTCAGAGTGGAATACACACACACTTACATTTTCCATCGCACTATTTCAGTGTCAAACTACAGCCATTACTTGTGTCTTAATCCTTAAGTGGTTGGGAATGTTATTTTTTTTCTCTCACTTCTCGTGAATAAAGCTTGTATTTGAAAATGTAGTCATTAGGCATGTTGCATGAAATTTCAGGAGACAAGTAACAGGAAAGAGGATCGAGACATGGAAACAGAGAAGGAAAGAGACGGGGAAAAACATGATGAGCTAGTGGATGCTCATGATGTCCTCAGACAGCCTTACCTTTAAAGTTCCCTCCTTCAATGCTTTTGTTTTTTTAGCAGTTATTTAGATCAAAGATGATAGATTTCACAATTATTATTTAAGATCCAGCAGTACCATTTTAGAGCATACAAAACCAAATTCAATCATCCTCTTAGGTACCCTTTAAATCAACTAGAGTGCATACACGTGTTCCTGTTTGATTGTATCTATACACACTGCACCTAATATTTCTGAGCTTGTACTTTGCAAAGCTTTGTGTGAATATTCATACGTATGAATGTTTTTGTGTGAGGATGGATTTCTTTTCTGACACATGGGACAACTTATTGCTGATTTATGCCATTTCTTTTCTCTTCTGTCATGAAATAGTTTTCCTCCTTCACCAGAGCGGGAACAATGGTGAAAAAAGAATGAGAAAAAACAGAAAGTAAAAAAAAAAATACTAGGCAAAGGAAAACAAACACTGTTTGAAACAAAGGCAAAAGGAGACTTTAAGTAAAAGATTAGTGTTATTTGATCTAAAAGAAATTTTGTGTGTAATAGCTCTCTGTTGTCAGGAATAAAAGCAGACGCAGTACAGAACAAAATTCGCTGAGCCTCAAACATAACAGACAGGAAATCTCCCAAACCAAAAGAAAACACAATAAGTGGTTCTTTTTTGACAGGTGAGTCTCAAATAAATTCAACTTTCTGTGAAGAAATGTTCTTTCATGAGGTGATGCCTAAATCCCCTCTTTTAAAAATCCTTATGACCACTGAAAACAGGAGTCAGTTTGGGAATAGCAAGGGCCATCTTGTTCATGTCTAACTCCCAGGGGATTAGTTATGTGGTCATTATGTATATGGTAGTTATCAAGATAGAAAACCCTTCCACACAAGCTCTTAACCATTTACACCAGTGACATATACCAAAATTTCTGCTCTACCAAGGTGAAGGTAAATACCTAATAACTTAATTAAAACAGACTGGTGACAGAGTCAGGTGACAATCAAATAATATTGAAATAGACAGACCTTGTGGATTCACCAAATTCACCTTGTGTGAATACTTTCTTTATCATAGGTAACAAAACAGGAACCTGCAGCCCTCTAGAGAAAAACTGACCTACTAATATTAGATGTGTAATTCCATGGCCCTGACCCTGTTTTAATCCAGTTAGGCTGGTATGACCAGTACACAGAGTAACTGTGTCACAGTTTTGTTTTTAACAATTGGAATCAGTTCATTTCAGCTGCTCACAATGAAGAATGTGCTTCTCCGCCCTTCCTCGTGTCACAGTTTAACAATTCACTTGGTAAGATTTACAGGGTGAATGTGGAAGAAAAGACCAAAGTAGGTCTTTTTCGCAAACTGTCACCGACATTGTCCCATATTTCAAGCAGCCTTTCAAACCACAGATCACAGTTTCAACCCACACACCACGATCTCAGCCCACACATCATGGTACAAACTGTAGTCTGCTGCTTGCCCCACTAGTGTAGATGTAGTTCATTTCCATAGTGAAGCTGTGCAAGGGTAAACATTGTGTATTCCTGTAAGGTGAACAAATATGTGTTGCATACATGAAATAAAAGATTATGGCTCCTTGCTGTAACTCTGAATCCTTACAGAGAATATCAAATCTATGCTAAAGCACACACACACACACACACACACGTACTTCAGCACACACACACACACACACACACACACACACACACACACACACGTACTTCAGCACACACACATGCAGGACTAGCGGTGCCTAAAGCAACACTAGTGGCTCCAACCTCAGTCTTCAAAACCCGTTCCAGCCTTCTGTTGTCATTCCATAACTCATCCACCACAAATTAAATTTTCTGTGTCAGTGATTTATGCTGTGAAGAAAAAGCCATAAAAATAAAGATCTCTGTTTGAGTCCAAGGACTGGTGGGCTCCCCTAAAAGTTTTATTTATTTATTTTTCTGAGAAATCATAAAACAGCAGAAGTCACAGAACATCCAGAGGTGTTTTTGTAGCATCCTGTCATTTTAAAGTGTTGTATTTTGGGTGATAAGTCTTTGTCTTTGTCTGGGTCTTTGTTATGGTTATAATTTATGACAATTATGACATAACTTTATAGCTGAGTTCAGTAGGGACAAGGACACACGGCACAGTCTCGTTAATCTTGTTCAAAGAATCACAAAAAACATTAAAATAAACAAAAACAATATGAAAAAGTATGAAAACCAGGAATGTACTTTCTGTAATGCTATAATACAAATATGTTTTGCAATTTATGCAGCAGCAGCTGTTATGAACTTCAGCTAAGAGAAATTCAACTGTTGGGAAAACAGAGCCTTTCAGTTAGAGGGGACATAAACTACTTCTGCAACAACTTGCTGTCATTTACTGTTAGCGGCAGGTGCATTTTAACTTGAGAATCACCATACTGTCTAGTAAAATAAAAACAACAAAATAAATTCTTAAAAAAATAATAATGATCTTTGGAACACCATATTAAAGTTGGTACGCCTAAATAATAATGATCAGACTACTACTGAGCAAACACATAGTCCATTTTCTACTAGAGTAAAGTTGAAGGTAGGACTCACAGTACTTGTAACAAAGTACATTGTGCAATTACTACTTTTACTTTAGACCTCAGTTCATCTTCCACCACCGCTATTTACAGACAAGACCGACTCAAGATGCAAACCCAAAGGTGAGCTCAGGTCACCTTGTAGCTAGACTGTCAGAAGTAGTTAAACACACATGTGTCTATGTGTGTGTCTGTATGTGTGTGAGAGACATGAATGTTGAAATCAGTCATTCAGCCGCTCTCCAAAGACTCAGCATGAGACAAACAGGCCGTGCTGCCAAGACACTGATGTTGAAGACGGGAAGCTTTTAAACTGCAACCAAACCACTTTCATAGCGTGTTCAAGGGAGGAAGGGGAATTCTCCGAAAGACTAAGTTGTCCACAGTGACATACCATTAAAGGTTTTCCATCATCTTATTTTCTGTTTATTCCATCAAAATGTACGTGGACTGTGTTTAATGGACTGTTAAATTACCAAAATAACTAATTGGATGAATCAAGAGACGTTATAATAAATAGATATTCCTTGTGCTAATCAATAATTAGACTTGAAAAAATGCAAATAAAAATTCCTAGAACAATCTTGCAGTATATATTTTTAGAACAACTTTAGCTGCAAGTATATGCCCACACACGACACTCTGACAAGGATGAAAGACACAGTTTGTTCTCTTAATAACTTTGTCCAACAACTGACAAGGTGATTAGTGCCAAAATCTGTCTGCTGTCTCTGGCAGCCGGCTTTGTCTGGTGTGAGTACTAGAGTACAAAATGTTAAGTAAACATCAGCGGTTAGCAAGATCCTAAAAGTGAGACCAGGTCTACATTCAGGCATATAGAGGTTACTGTACATATAGAAAAAGCAAACACAACACTAAGCCATCAGTATCACACAGCGATGAACAATAAAAGGTACAGTTTTAAATGGTTTATATAGATACTATTTTCACATCACGAAGCTCGAATAAGTCAAGGCACTGCAGTAAACTCATGATAATACACATACGTGTATTTGTAGACATGCGTGTATTTAGATAATTGTGGATCTAATTGCTTAGTTTTGTCTGTATTTGCTGAACATTAAGGTTTTGAACGATTCAGCGTAATGGGATGTGTGTTTGATTTATGTTGATTCCCCAGTTGTTATGCAGAGGTTATTTCCTAATTTTTAGGTGTAGTTCAGACACACACATAGGAGGAATTTAAGCTTAAGTCAATCATGGAGGACAGGAAGGATTTTTAATATTGAAGTGCAACCACAGGTCTGGATGAGGTATACTATAAAAACAGCGTGACATCCAAAGCTGTAAGGTGGAGTCGTGAGAAATGGTAGAGTGGTTTTCTCAACACCCATCTGACTCATATTATTTGCCAGCTACTTGCACACGACAATTTGCGGCTTACAGCTCCCTATCTAATGCAACATTTCACTGAGAGTGTGATAAAGGCGTTTGCGCAATCCATCTTCACCGAAAATAGTGCCCTAAATCCTGAGAGGTTACATTACGAGGGGTTTGTAAATCTCAGAGAGCTCAGAATTTGATTAAAAGATTTCTAAATTTCTTATAAGGATAAATGTAGTTATGTCTGTGTGAGTTGATAGTATTAGACAGTATTGCAACACTGTTGTTGTTTGCTGTTGTCAAGGAGGAGAAAATGATCTGATGCGTTTAATTTGTTACTGGAATAGGGTCTTATGTTGGCAGTGCCTCCACTGTGTCTTCAAAATTAATTCTCCTCAAAATAATTATGGAATAATTTGTATTGCACAGCTATTTTGAGTTCTTGAAGTAGACTAGCTGGCTTTTCTGATCAAAAACACAGGACTCCAAAGATGTTAAATCACAGTAATTATTCAAATAATCACAGTTTTAAGTTGTACTAAGGCCGGTGAAAACAAAGCCAGTGACTTCAGTTCCAGGTCTTATAGCACAAAGATAATAATGATGGTGGTTTAGTTTATCACTCTGTACTGCACGTGTGAGACAGTAAGTGTGTTTATCTCCTCCTATGATTGTCTGTCTCCAATATATTTACCTGTCTGTCTACCTGAATGTCTGCGTCTGGTCTGCCAGGTCTGTCTGTCTACAACGAATGTGCATTATCGGTCTCACATTAATCTCCGTTTTACCAATAAACACCAAACGACACATAGAGTGGTGTCCGCCAACTCCCTTCTAAAAATGAATGTTGCAAGAAATTGACATTAATAGGGTTCAGGGAAGCTAATCAAACTTCCCCCGGGGACTTTCTCCGGGAAACTGCGGCTCAAACAATGCAAATGACAGCAAATCAGCCCTCTCATCAGTACAGCATGCTACAATGATTTTAACAACAAATTACTCACACGTTTGCACGCAAAGATGCAGCAGCACATTTATCTAGTGACAAAATTCCTGACGGCATCTGGAATTAATATACTATGAAAGTGTTTGTCAAAGAGATAAGTAACATATATGAGATATACACACGTATGAATAAACATAGCAATAAAACAAGACTATGTTCTCTAAATATTACAAGGCACTAGTATAGTACTAATACTGCTGCTGCTGTTTATAGTTTTCCGTGAGTGTAAATGTTTTGTACAGAGGGTAAAAATGCAGTCCAGAAACTTGGTTTGATCAAGTGCCATGGAGTGAAATACTGAAGAGAAATGCAGATATTAAGATGGATATAAAGATTTGTTAAGCAAACATAGCTTTTTTAGCAGAATCTGCAGATTTGCTTTTAAACAACTTGACCAAAAAAGTATGTTTTTATTTATTTATTTAGAATTCGATATATAAACAGCTTTTTTTTTCTTTCCTTCATTTGAATGCTGGTTAACATTTTACTACTCCGACAACAAAGCTGACATTTGATATACTGAAGCGGGTCTGTTCAACATGGTGCCATCAGATATCATGGCATGAGCACAAAATGGAAAATGTTTATTATTGAGCTGTGGCTTTGATGTAACTATATTTGAATATGTCACTGGAATTTTACCTGTGTGCCATGTACTGTAGATGACAAACAGGTGTAAGGATGGTTACCAGTTAAAACAACTTTGGTTGAGGTTAGGATTAGTTTAAACCAATCAAATTTGAGTTGAGGTTTAGCAACAAAACTGTTTATTTTAGGTTGTGGAAAGTCATTGGCCATGGTTAAATAAGACAAACTTCTTCCTAAAAATGAAAAATTCCTGCAGTAAAATACTTCCTGGAAGAGCTGGGTATTGAACCAAAGTCGTCAGACTTCAGGCAGATGTAAACACTCATTCATCACTCCAACCACAACACCATTACTTTCCATCATACTGTTTCCATGTCAAACAAATGGCTGATTTTGTTGAAGAATAAAATGATATTTTCATGAGGGGAGAAATGTGACTGTCGGCTTTCAGGTACCACATGTTTGTTTTTTCAAAGATATAATTTCTGAAAATTTTAGATGACCTGGCTTGTCTATATCAATGCTGAAGAGACAAGAGCCTGGACCAACATACTGTAGGTCAAAACCTGTGTCAACACGGTGTCAGAGTGAAATTTGCGGTAATTTTATTATTGTTATTACCTGTTTTATCTTGGCAGAATCAAAACTTAAATTTGTTTCGGGATTTCATTTCATTTTTTCTGAAATTACTGAATTTGGCCAACTGCCTGTGCGATCATTTTTCTATGTGTAACCAGTCTCAATTAATCTGACATTTTCTTGGGTTTACAACTTAATCAAACAAGGCCTGGCTTAAGAACTCATTCTACAGGTCAGATGAAATTGGCAAATAACAATCATCATAAATCCTTACACCATATTTCCTAAATGGATAGCATCCCGGTAAATTCTAACTGCTTTATTTCAGGTCAACTATGCAGAGACAAGCGTGCCCGATAATTCACCTGAGACTGGATGAAATAAACTGACTTTACTACACCTCAATGGATCTGCAATCATCCGACAGTCGATTAGAGAGATGAGTTCCTCTGCCTCCTCTTCCAGTTCTGCTACAGGTTTTCATAGTCTTTGATGGTCCTCACTAAAGGATGCAGTTTTATGCCAGAAAAAAACCACATCACAAATCAAATACTTTATAGTTGTTCCAAATGGCAACACTCAAAGGCGGAGTGAAAACCTGGAAGTCATAGAGTGGGTGGAGACATAATATTGTTTACATGTGGAGATAGTGGCACACATTTCTAGAGAATCTCTGGAAGGTGTTCATAGCATTGCCACTAGTTGTTTATGTGAAAAGTGATGGATTAGTTGTGTAATGAATGAAAAAAAAGAGCTAGAGAGAGTAGAGAAGTTCAAACCCTGGCTCTTTTTTCACCTCGCTGTGGCCTGAAGTGGGTGTGAATGTCAGACTGACAGTTTTGGAAGTTACAGAAATTGCCACACAGTGCACTTATGTATCCAATTATTTTCCAGCACCCATAGATCTTTCATACAACAAAATGTGGCATCTTGTTTTCTTGTTTTCCTAAAGAGCACTTGTTATAATGTAATTTAGCCTCTCTGCAGCGTTGCGTTGTGGGTGGTGTGCAGTTGTCAGCGAATGAGTTGTTGTAGAGACTACTGTCAAATACCGACCCTGATCATGGGTTGAAGCGTCTTCCCAGATTTATTAGTCGGGTAAAATTACACAAAACGTGTAGTGATCCACCACTAGCACATCCTCATGACCTTTTGCTTTGCTCCATGTGCAGCTGATCAGCTGATACAAGTTTAAAAGGTGGACTGGTCCTCATGCTACACACTGTTTTTTTTCTGGGGGACATGTAGATGTTTCTGCTTAAACCAAGCACATTCTTTTTACGACATGTGCTTTCAGTTTGTCCCCAGAATACCAAAGAACTTATTCTTCTTTCTGGGTCTGTCTATCTATCTATCTATCTATCTATCTATCTATCTATCTATCTATCTATCTATCTATCTATCTATCTATCTATCTATCTATCTATCTATCTATCTATCTATCTATCTATCTATCTATCTATCTATCTATCTATCTATCTATCTATCTATCTATCTATCGTTGGCCATCATGGGCAAACTTCAACCAATCGGATCAACAAACTATATAATGCAGTCATTGTATAGTCATTATTATCATTATATAACTTCTACTGAAGCCAGTTGGAAAAGGGGTGGAAACATCAGGGAAATCCTTCTTTTTCTTTCTTTCAATGTAGAAGTACCATCAGTTCTGATGACGATCGCAGGATCTATGCTAACCTCTTGAACAGCCACTATTGTTGTTTCACGTACATGACACACAGTTAGCATTAAACCATACCTGAAGCTCATGATGCAGATTGGTCCGCAACCGCTGTGTTCCGACACAATCACGTAGCTCAAAGCCTGGCAAAATGGATTCTGGTGATCTTGTGATGCCTCACAAGGTTAGCAGTTCACGGCAACACTGAGCAGACATGAACTGTAGACAACAGCAATTATTGTTTGCTGATTTAACAATCTTTCGTGTTGGAGTATGGTTTTCTTTTATTTGTTTTTTAATGAAATCACAATGAGTAAAAAAGGGGAAGTCATCATGTGGGAGGAGTGTTTCATGGGAAAAGACAAAGAGACGAGTGGGAAGTGAATGTGTTGTTCTGCTGACCACACTAAGAGGGTCTTTCCACAGCTGGTTAGTGCAATAGAGAGTTTGGTGCGTCAGGCTGGTCTAAGGCATACATATGAATCAATACGTTTGAGTTTATTTACTGTTTTGGCTTAAATTATGATTCGTTCTCTAAGGTTAAAAAGAAAAAAAGCAAAAAAAAAAAAAAGCTATTTTAGATACAATTTTTTAAATGTAGTATTAGCTTCCTTTTCAGTTTTCCAGCTAAGCTAAATTTGGCCCTTGCAGGTGTCTGGATGTACTTCATAGAATACTTTATTGATTCCTCATGGGAAAATCCTTTTTTGGGTTTTTACATATATTGGCCCGAGAGTACCTTGCTCAAGGGCACATCACAATTCCCAGGATGTGAACTGGCACCTCTCCAGCAGTCCGCCCCTCCACACTTTGGTCCATGCTGGACTTGAACCTGCCGCCCTCTGGTTCCCTAAGCCAAGTCCCTACGGACACACCACCATGCTGCAGGCCATCGGCTTGTTAGGAAAGAAATTAGCCGTTGCAAGAAAAAACCCTGTGGTAAATGCATTACTATAAATACTAACTGTAGTTACCCTCAATTCAATTTTCAGTATTACGCCAGTATATTGCTGTCAACAGCAACTACTACATGTCAGTGTTTTAAATGTGGAATATCAGTTTTTGTATCAAACCAGAGAGCACTACTGATTACCAAAACCACCAGTGTTCATGGTTCACTGCTCAGGATGTTGCCACGGCACGCAGAAGATGAAGCACTGGAGAAAACTGAAACATGACTTTAATTGATTCCTGGTGACAATCATGGAATGCTCGTAAAAATCATCTGACTCACTTCCTCAGAAAAGTGAAATCATAAAAATAAAGAAACACATATCGTGTGTGACTTTGACTGTCATCACTGTTTGTTGCCTGCCTTGATGCTTTTCCAATAAAGGCTTTGTGTGCTCAGAGCCCTGGTAAATACCAAGAAACACAGACAGAGGGCCAATTATGACATTCACGGTTCTACAGTATATTAATGTGGTTCAGAGCAGAGGTTAGGTAAACATTTTATATGCTGAAGTTGTTGTTGACGGATTTGTCACTGTGGGCAGTTTATGCTGCTTCTGCTGTTTTAAAATACAGATGGTGCTCTGAGTGTTGTAAATGGGGTTTTCAAGCAACAGAGAAAAACGGGGTTGTTTTGTGGTGCGGTTACCACAATGGAGTCAACCCTCAATCCAGGAGTGTGAATCACTTTCTTAATTAGAGAATGCAATCTAAACCACATGTAAACAATTAGCCTTTAGGATAGCAGGGTTACTCCTATGTGTGTGTGTGTGTGTGTGTGTGTGTGTGTGGATACAGAGTAAAAATCCTGCAGTAATGCTGCACTATTTCCAGACCTCAACTGAAACAGTGTAACATGATGATTAATAACTTATGGTACAAACACACTATCTTGCTCTTTTTATGAACTTTATGAACATTAGTAGTTATTTAACCATTATCTACAGTGTAGGCTGACTGACATGCTCTTTTTCAGCAATGTCCTTTTAACATCTATCCATGTTCTGCTGCTTTTCCAGTATCGGATCGCAGTGGCAGCAGGCTAAGCCAGGGGCGCCCAGTCCTCTCCTCATCGACATTTTCCAGCTTCTACACAGGCGCTCCAAAACCAAATAAGCTATATAATTTCTCCAGCATGTTCTGGGTCTACCCCCGGGGTCTCCTACCAGTTGGATGCGGCAGAAAATCTGCAAAGGAATGCCCATGAGGTATCCTGATCAGACGCCTGAACCTCCTCAACTGGCTCCTTTTCGTACATGAACACGCAGCAGTTCTACTCCTTTTTTTTTTTTTTTTACAATGTTGGCCACATAAAATGCATGCTGTTGGTACTGGTTACTTTTTTTTTCAACTGTAATTGAACAAGCCACACCAGCTAGCCAGTTATTGTCAGCAAAACCAAAGGCCAGAACCATAAAAGAGCTCCAGTACCAAAATACACTGCTCTCAAAAGCAACAAATTCCTCAGCAGGGATGATATAAACTCTGACACTTGGAACAGAGTGTGAAATATTTTTAAGCATATGTGTGAGGTTTAAAAATTTTTTCAAAGATAACCCAACAGAAACAAACAACAATCAGCAACAAGAATCGATTATTGAGTTGATGTGTAACAGGCCTACTGCGTATATTATTACCTTTGAAAAACGCAGTGCTTGCTGCGGTTGAAATAAGTTGTAACTCGACTTAAGCAGAAAAAATGTGTTGTACTTTCTCGACTAATTCTGGGCGTACTTCGAAGATTTTTGCCTGTAAATACAAACAACATTAAGACGGGCCAACCACAATAAAAGTAACAAACCATTTAACTCATCTCCTCAAAATGGCTGCTGTTCAAAGTGACAACTAATCCAGCCCCTCAAGGAATAATAGCTGATGTCTATTTAACATGAAGTTTTTTTTTTTTTTTTTCGAATAATAAACTTTTGATAACATCAGCCCCTCCCTGTACTCCAAACAGAAGAGTCCCCAATGACATGGCTTACTGATGGAGAGCTTAAGACATCCCAGAAAGCATAACTCTTGAATAAGGAAATCCCTATTTGTGCCAAGGCATTGTGGCTCCAACCACACTCTCTTCTTTACTTGCTATCCCTCTTTGTTCCTTGCTCTGTCTGCTGTCTTCTTCTGTAATTATCCTTAATTTCTTCTCACTCTCTCACCCTGTTTGTGACTCTCTTTCTGTCTCTTTTCTAATTTGCTGCCACCCACCCTACTTTGCTTTCTCTCTGTCCCCCCCGAGGCCTCGAAACCCTCTAATCCCTGCATGTTTTCACCACATAGTGACAAACCAGAGGATGCAATTATGCAAGAATCTGTGTGTGTTCATGCATTTTTGTTTTTATGCATGGACATTTTTTGCGCCTTGCGTATTTATGGGCATGTCTTTGTGTGCATGTACATGATATACAGCACATCTTTGGGTTTGTTCCTGTGTATGTGTGAGTGTGCATGTCTAAGCGCACACCTCTCCCAAAACGGTTTGTGGTCTGAAGGGTGGGAGGAAGAGTAAAAGACAGGCAGAGGAGGAGGAGAGAAGAAAAAATGTGTGGGCCAAGAGGTGTTACTCCCTTGCTGTTGATAAGAAAACATCCCAGTTGCTTTGATTTCAAACATCTATCATGTATTAACATTTATCAGATGCAGTTTTACATCATAAACATGTTATGTGTAATGCTTTTTATGCTCTTGTTTACTGGAAACATTTGAGGGCACTTCATGTGTTTTAATAAAACACAGGAATACAAGTCAAAATACTGTTTTACAGTACATGAAAATTATTAAACATAATAAATAAAAATACATTGCACTATATTTGTATCATACTGCTTTTCTTTGTATCTATCTGACTTATGGTATGAACTCTTGCCAGACATAGGAATGCAGTACCCTGTTAAATGTTGCTTGACATTATGACAAATAACTGATAAGACACTATAAACAAGTGTGTGTGAGTATGAGAGAGTGATTGCATAAAGAAGTGTGCCTGTGTGTTCTATAAACAACAGCACAGCTCTGTTTCGACCCTCTCTGCAGTGTGTTTGCTCATTAATGCTGCACTGATCCTCTGGTCTTACAGTTAAAACTGTCAGTAGGTGCAAACTGGTACATGCGATACTTTATACAGTCAGTTCCTTTGGAGCAAGTGACGATCTGCAAATCTAAAGCTCAGGATCTTCTTTGGTGGTCAGGGATGACTGGCAGATGATGGGACTGTTGGTGCTGTGTGTTTTTGCAGCTGTGTTAAACTACATTTCTGCCTCTACAGAAGTCTGCAGCAATACCCTCCTACCTGGAGCTAAAGGTAACGCATGCCCCGGTATGAGTCTGCCTGTGTGTCTCTGTGCGTTTTGTTTGGTTTCTGCACTTAAACATTTTGTTGACAATCCTATAATTCTTAAAGCAAAAAATATAAAATGTTAAAAAATAATTATAATCAGATTTGTAAAGATTTTCTCCTACAAAGCAAAGCTCTCTGACATGAACAGATTTAAAGATTGTACTTGTTTGGAAGGACCAATAAATATGTAAATATACTATGCTCTATACATACTTATCTCCTGTTTAGGCTCTTGTGTGCTCACAATCTCCACTCTTATTTGTTTATCGTGTTGGAGATAAGTTTATGACCTTGTAGTAAATGTATTCTATGTTCTTACAGTGGAAAATGCCAATACATGTATGAGTCAAATTAAAAAAAAGTCTTAGTGGAAAAGTCAAGAAAACACCCAAAATATGCTTCAGGTTTTACAGAGCTGATGATAAAGGTACCAAGCATGTAATGTCCTGTAGTTTATTAGCTAGCAGTCTGCTACCCCATAGTCTTTGGGAGGGAAAGCCTCTCCGTGTGTGTTTTCCATTTTACGACATCCAGTAGCTTGTTCCCCTGCTGATTCAGACAGACAGACCTAATAAAATACAGTTAAGCTACCCACTTTTTCAGCTCCATTCACGCTATTGAAAAACATGTCTTTTAGCTCTGGTGTAAAAAAATAAATAAATAAATAAATAAATAAAAGATAGAGCTGTTACTTCAGCTGTCGACAGAAAAAGATATGTTAGCCTGAGTCTCTGTTTTTAACTAGCGAGTCAAGTGAATAGGCCACATCACACATACACACAATAGTAAGTGAGGACACATTTTGTCAGCTTTCCACAGAATTTTCTGTACAAGTAAGAAAGTCCCATTGTGACATTGCATATTTAGACAGCTGCCGCTAAACTGAAGTGATTATTTGAACAAGACGCATCCCAGATACGACTTGACCAGAGTCAGTCAGAGGGTGTAAGCTCGCGTCTGCGTTTTCGAGTGGGTGTCGGACGTGCATTTTTCTGTGTGTTTCATAGGCTGAAAAATGTGCACGAAACTCTTCTTATTTATTTTAACTTTTCAACACACACACACTTTTATTGCATTTACTGGTACTTTGACTTCAGCATTTTTTAAAATAGATTTACTGGCATTTTTTCTTTTATTATAGAGGCGTAAGAAAAACACTCATCACATGCCACGCCATGAATTCACTTATACTCTCTTGTGTCACAAGGTATGATCCTGTTGCTTACCAACGTGTTAAATTACTGCCAGACTATACCGTATTTGGCATTGGAAATCTCTCTGTAATTTGACACCTTAATCACACAAGTGAGGCATGTTAGTAATTTCACGGTGCATGGTTTCATTTCAGTAGTCCAGAAAAGGAAATAATGTTATGCAGGCAGAAATACTTGAAATTGCAGTGATTTAGGTTACTTACAATGGCCTACACTGTTTGCAGAACTGAATAATCAGTTTTCCTAAGTACCCCTCCAGGCTAATAGAGGGGTTTGTTACAATCCCTCATTTCAAAGTCCAGTCCTTGAAAAGATATAAAGTGCTGTTGGCATCAACAAATAGGGCAGATTTGTAGTAAACTCTGAAAGCCTTTCACGATCTCTTGCCTGGAGCTTTCTGAGCAGTGGAATCACCAGAGATATTTCTCCTACACTTTATTTGTGCTTTTAGGGATGTTAGGCTCAAAGTGCATGCCCATCTCGACTCCATTTCTCTTAAGTAAGAAAGTCAAAAATCTAGTCTCAGTTTTAACAGCCGTAACAAGGCCTTAACCTAGTATCATAAATAGCATAAAATACAGCAAGACTTCAATGATACATGTCTAAACAGGATTTAGAAATCCATGCTTTCTCATGTAGGTTAGACTACTATAATGATCTTATTTTCATGTCTCTCCAAGAAAGCTCTATGGCAGTTTCAGCTCATTTAACTCTGCTACAGTTCTCACAGAGACTATGGAAGCTAAATGCCAACTCTCTGATCTCTGTACTGGCTGCCAGACACAGAATTGACTTTAAGTTACTCCTAGTTGTCTATAAATCACCAAATGGTTTAGTGCCAAAATACATTTCTCAATTCCCTCTGCCCTCTAGGCCACTTAGGTCATCTGGAAAAGGACATAGTGAAATAATTTTTAATTGAAACCTATACCGTGTGAGACTTGCAGCTTTACAAACAGCCTTTTATCTGTCTTTCTATACTTAAACTTCCTCGAATTCCCTTTGTGTTATATGCTATAAAAATAAAGTTGCCTTTCCTTGCGGCACTAAGACTTAAAAGTGTGTAGGACTAAGGGTAATAAGAGTCATGTTTTTGTTACCTTAAAATGATTCTTTTATATCTACAGACTCTGCGGGTCCACTTCCAGCATGCTGAAACTCTAGCCGGCTGGCCCTATGTACGGCCTTTTCACCTTTCTCATGTGTTTTGTGGTCAGTGTATTTTCTACTTCAAACTAGGAATAAGAGGTTGAGGCAACACGTTTGCAATCCACTATATTAAAATGAAAATTCCTTTAATAAACATCCATATTTGACTTCACATTTGATTCAAACGTGACTTTACAGTAGGGCTAGTACCCAATCCCACAAAAGGACCTGCACTGAATCTGGTACACAAACATTCATTCACCCAAGCACTGGGCTGTTGTACTTCTTGGCCGGCTGTTAGTTTTGATAATTTATCATCATCCTGTGATGGTTTTCATCCATGCCAGCAGTGAGTGGGAATGCAGATTTAACCCAGGGCACATTGGGAAATCTAGCCAGTTGTTATACTGCAGCTTTCTGAATAGACCTGGGAAACATGCTTTGCTTATGCAAATAAAAGCACTCTTCATTCTGTCTTTTTTTTTAAATCTAGGTGACCAAGGTGAGATTGGAGAGGAGGGGGCTCAGGGAAAACTCGGGAAGGATGGACCACCAGGACTTTCAGGTATCCAGCATTTATCTATCTATTATATACACTGTATATGGTGGGGGGTAAGGGGGTAGTCATAGGAATGTGGACAGAAACATATAAGACATTTTAACATTGTTAAAAAGAGTGATGATTTAACATTACAGTCCTATAATGTGTTTTTATTATTCCTTGTCAAAGTCTGGTGCCTACATTGATGCAACTTGACTTGTAGTTATTAGGTTTTATGCAACTTTTCTCACAACTTTATTATTCTCCAAGACCTTGATATACAAAGATGATCGTGTTCTCCTTTAAGGCCAGCATTATAGTCCAGAAAAAATAAAGTTTACTTTGTTATCAGACTGTGGTTGAAGATGATTCATTGAACAAATATTAGTGGCATCACAGTAACTCCAGTTTGTTTTACTTAGTGTGGCAACTAGTTGGATGACTTTGTGAGTCACAGTAAAATCGGATAACTTCAAATCCAATGAATGGAACTGCAAATATGCGATCAACAACAGTTGTAGGTGACTGTGCATTGCTTGATGTTTACTTAGGTTGTACTAAACTTTGCAAAGTTCACCTGATGAATATGCACTGTACCGACTGTAGCCAAACATAATGCTCGTTTTTTTGTATTCTGTCACTCAAGTCATTCAGTCTCATTATTCAAAAAATAATTTTTAAAAATAAATCTGCCAGTCAAAGGAGATAATTCCACTTTGTTCTGGTACATTTTCCCCTGGTTCAAGAATTTTAAAGAAATAATTTTGAATTTCAGAACAACACTGGTTGTTGCACAGCATTATCCTATTGGTACAAAGTCTACTTTGTCTTAATACAAAACAGAACAAAAAGTGGCCTACCTCCACTTACGTGTTTATTAGCATGCTTGCAACATGTGAAACAAGGGAAAAAGGACAACTAAATGTGGAAATAAAACCCAGCTAAAGTGATGGGTGGGAAGGCCTCGTGTCTATTTTGCACAGAAGCATAAAGTCTGACTTCACCCGTCTGTAATTCAAAAATATAATTTAACATGCTGCTGTAACCTGGACAAACAACCACATCTTACTCTGAGCTGCCAGACAGCCTGCATGCCTTTGCCCTGGCAGTAGTTTTTGCTCTTTCCTGCTCCAGACAGCTTGCTTTCCTTTGCTGTGGGTAGATACAGAGGCTTGCTTTGCTTTGTGACAGACAGACAGACAGACAGACAGACAGACAGACAGACAGACAGACAGACAGACAGACAGACAGACAGACAGACAGACAGACAGACAGACAGAGCTGGGACTGCTGTGTTTCTGTGGAGGAAGCAGACGTGTTAATTGCTGCTGAGGAAAGGAGTGGCGTCCCACTCCGTTATACGGTATTTGTTCCAACTGGGCTGGTAGACTAGCTGGCCAACCAAACAGTCATATCATATACACAGATGTGTGCACACGCACGCACGCACGCACACACACACACACACACACACACACACATTGAGACATACATACACACAAAACACAAGGAGGCAGATATACATGCACAGCAACATAAAAACACAGTACTGTACATAATTGTACATACACGCACACACACTGGTTCCTGGCCGCTCTCTTGCTCTCTGCAGATGTTTGTTTTATTATATAACTTCACACAGAGGTCATACACACACACACACACACACACACACATACATGCACACACTTTACAAAAACAAACACACACTTCTCTCATCAGACTGTCTGAGAGACAAATGCCAGGAATGATTGAGTGTTTTTCCAAAAGTGTAAAGAAGAAAGAAAGTATACGTATGAACCTTTTTTCAACTTTTCGACTGCGGATATTTTTCAGCAGTATAGCGAACCCAATCATTATGGTTTTTCTGTGTGTATGCGTACTGTAGGAATGAACGCATGTTCCTATGATGACTTTGTAAGTCAGTCAACAGCTCAACAGATGACGCATGTATTCCCTGTCTTAATTTAAGCCCGTTTACAGGAAACGGTTGCTTAATTTTGGAATGTTAAAAGGAAATACATGACTGAGAATGCTCTGGTGGGCTACAAAAACAATTTGTTGCTTCATTGAGGTCAACAAACACATTTTTTAATTGAGCTTTACTTGAGAATATCAGTGTTACATAAAGTAGACTTAATTGTTATGTAATGGTAATCTTATGAAGAACCTATTTACAACAGATGGAAAATGTGACTTCATTTCACATGATCCAGCTCTCTTCCTCTGTTAACTAAGCTCTAAAAAGTAGAAATACCAGTATTCATATTTGTCCATTATGTTTGAGCAAACAGTGTGTAATTAAGGATCTGATCCACTCTCTGCTTGCATTAAACCTTAAAAACATCCGGTCTGTGGAAAGCTGCATGGCTGTTTTTGAAATAGCTTAAGGTTGTTTGAAATGTGTCTTTGGCTGTGCAATTAAAATGAAAAATGTCGCCTCCGCCTCATTATCCTCCAGCAGCTGGAGAGTTCAGACGTTAAACCAGTTGGAGGGGTTTGCCATTATAAAGAGTGACTGCAGTGATAGGAAGGACTGTTATCTGGACGTTTAGATAGACGGTTAAACTGGTAAGCATAAGCACTGGGAAAACAACATTAATCAGCTTTTATAGACACTGAAAGAATAACAAGAGACCGACAGATTAAATTTCTTCATATAGCAAAAAGTAAACATCCATAATGACTGTTCACACTCGGTTCTCAGGTCAGCATTGTCAAAATATTTACTTAGTGATGCTGCTTCTCAGGCATTCATGATAAAAATTACGCAAAAAAATTGCCCATAGATTATAATGAAGTAGTGACATTTCCCATAGGCCAGAGCTTTACAGAATCTACCAGACCTCACACAATCCATAAGACCTCACACCTTTCGCCAACACTTCTCACAAATCATCAAGTAGAAAATCAACATGAGAAAGTGGGAAACAGGAAATAGTGAATAGCTGGCTGCGCGCATGTGTGTGTGTGTGTGGCAAATCCCTTTAATACCAATAGGCCTCTCCAATGCGTCACTTAGTATTTCAAATGCCATCAATTTCCAGTTGAATAGTTTCCTGAGGAAATACTCATTCAAGTGTTGGCAGAAGGCCTCAGTCTGTTCTGTAGTTTTCCCATATTCACACACACCCACACACACACACATACTCAATATCTCTCTCTGCCACATTCTGATATTTTCTGTCCTCCTATACTTTCATTGAAACATCCAAAATCCTGCGTGTTCGCTCATACCGTGCCAGGATTGTGGAGTATGCAGATTACAGTGAAGGTCTGTAACATGACTGTAAGTGTTACAGTCATTGCAATGACAACAAATCAGAACAAATATGATAATAAGTCATCACTACAGATGCTTATAAAATAACAAGTCAACTTAAATCATGAACTTTATTGATTACATAGAACACGCACATAAAATCACATAAAAAATAGAAACTCTGTTGATCACATTCCATCTTCCAGTTTGACTAAATACAAGACTGCACACTTTCTCTGGGACTATATTCTTTTCTCAAAAAGCCTCTCAAAACAAAGTACTTTAGTTAGTCCCCAAAATAAATCAGCATTTTTTCCTATATTTTTTTACTGGCATACTAATAATGAGAACAACAACATCAATTTAAAAGCCAAACTATGCAGTGATTGTTGGAAAAATACCTCAGGGCTCACAGAGATAATCTCTAAAGGATGAGATGGGACAATGCAATTATATTGATCAGGCTTGAAAACAAACTAAATAACCAGAAAAACAAAAGAAAAAAGATGAAAGCTATGAAAATCAGTCACAATTATAAGAATATGACTGACTTGAATGGATCTTCAAAAACAATATCATATTTACTTTCTGGAAAATGTTGTGCACTATCTCTGTATATTATGTTGGACTGGAAAGTCAGAATTACAAACTGAGATGATTTCTTAATTTCAAATATGTCTTCTTGCCCAGGAGTGCTAGGAGATACAGGACTTAAAGGCGAGGTGGGCCACACAGGAAAGATGGGACCAAGTGGACACAAAGGTATAACAAAGGAAATCACTCATTTAAATCCAAAGTTCATGTTTCGGTATAGTTTTAATGCAAATACTGCCTCTGTCTCTGTAATCTTCTCTCTTTCTCAATGTCTCTGTCTGATCCAGTTAATCCTGTACTGCAGTGTAAACAGAAGCCTAATCAGTTTTTCAAGCATTGTTAATTTGAATATATATCGTATGCAGAACAGTACAAAGCAATCAAATGAGAGAGTGCACTGGAGGGAAAGCTACCAGTTGTCTTTTAAAACAAGGCATCTCCAAAATGGGAGAAAGTAAGTTGAACTTGCTGCTGTGAGGTTCTGCTGGACCTTAATGATTTTTTTATTGCTTAAAAGGAGAAATATAGTTTCCTGAGATCCTCCTAACCTCCTAAGTATGGACAGCTGCCCAATAACCACATACTAAAAACATCAAAAGAAGTAGAATGGATATGTCTACACAAATCACCAAGCCTAATTAGTCCCAAGACTAATAAACACAAGGGGGATTTACTTTACGTCAATGGCAATTTTCCTTGAAAACTACGTATTTGTCCCCATTTCTTTTATGTTTTAAATTATCACATCCAAAGATAGAAGAAAACATAATCCTACAGTATGATCTAATGCAGTTGCTTTACCCAGGGTAGCTATAATAATTTCTATTTTTGTTTTGATTTTTATGAGCAACCATGTTCCCCTGCCTCTCCTGACATTGAGACTTTTCTCAGTATTCATTAGGTTTAATACACTTACAGGAAAGTGGCTGTGCATCAGCCATCTCGGGCAAGGGAGTGAGGTCACACGTTTGGATTTTCTGTGGCTCATAAAACACCTGGGGGGAAAAACACATTTTCAGAGCAAATGTCAGCATTAGTAGAATTTGAAAACTAAAACTCAGTTATGCTTTACAGCATTTTTAACATAATGCAAAAAATAGTGTTAATGTCCATGTCTACACTGGTAAAATTGGTGCTCATTCAAGATTTGTATGATACACGAGGCAGTATGCTGTGCATCTATTATATTTATATGCTTATGTCTTTTTATTAGTAGTAGTATGTACAGTAGTTTATATGGTATAGCATTAATAGAGTATGACTAGACCTTGGGCTACAGACCAACTGTCCTGACTATAAAACTGTGTGTGGAAAACCATCCAACTAACTACAGCAGAACTGTTTGGGGGGGGGGTTATACCCCAGATTCAACACTGCACTGCATAGCTGGTAGCATTTTCATAATAATCCATTGAGTTTTCAGATTTCTTGTGCTCAAAATGTCTTGCAAAAAAAAAAAAAAAAAGACACTGGTCAGATTGTACAGTTACAATGTGTACCTGTATTGAATTCTGTTGTGGTTCCTCCTCATACAAAACCAGCCTATTGTTATGTTTGTACTGTAGCCCACTTCCCCAAAATTTTCAACTGTCAGTTTATTTTCTCAGCTTAAATGTAAGTGAGAATGTTCTGGATTCATTTACACACAAAAGTTATGCATTTATCCACTTATCTTTATTTAAAAACATCATGTGTTGTCATGTTCCGGCCTATTTGGAACAATTAAATTAAGTTACAATAGGTTGAAATATGAGTAAATCTATAGGTGTGTGAAGGCTTTTATTATATGTTCTATGTGTGATGCAGCCATCTGGTGGAAATGTTTTGTAACTACATCATAATGCCATATTTAAGCGATTTGAAAACAAGAAAAAGTGACTGTCCAGGATTACAGATAGATCAGAAGTCAGAAAAATTGTCTCACCCGTGACTTCTATTTCTCTGTAGGCGACAAAGGTGACACAGGTTTGGATGGACCATCTGGTTTAAAAGGAAAACCAGGTGAGTAAGTAAGTCTACAACATGCAGACATACTTTTCTCATGTCTATTTTGTGACGATACCTCCTCTCAGAGCAACATGATGATGTTGCAGCAATTGGAAACTTATAATGTGACAGTATTTCCCTGCAATTTCAACACGGTCTCTTAAACGGGTTTGAACTGGTAAATTTCTAAAAATTATAACTACTCTAACTATATTTGTTTCGAAGTAATAAAGAAAACAAACATTAGTTTGTGACGAGTTCCTATGAAATGACTGAGAAGGTGGCTGCAGTACAGGCCTGGCAGAGCACTAACACGAACAATACTAACTAACTTCTGATTACTCTGTGTAAATATCATAAAAATCTGCAGCAAATAAGCAAATAATCACTCAATTGTATTAATTCAAATAACCCAAGGCAAGGGTGGAGAAGGCTTTTTTCCACGCAAAGAAAACACAGTGGTGCTCTACTATAATGTCTTGATATTAATACGGATATACTGTGGTATAGTTCTATCGCAGCCAAAGTCCAGATCATCAGTCCTTAATGTCTTTTCTGTTCAAATAAAGGTGAAATAAAAAACAAAAAAAAGGTTACATCCTGTTCACACTCAAATCATAAGCAGGCTTTCGTTCAATCCTTCAGGCACAACATGTGACTGTGGCAGGTACAGGAAGGTGGTTGGACAGCTGGATGTCAATGTAAGCAAGCTGAGGAATGCTGTCAAGTTTGTGAAGAATGGTGAGCGTTGAATGCGACTTTATATATGATTTAAAACACACAACAGAAAGTTAAGGAAGCTAAAACACCTAATGACCTTTAACTTGATCCGTGCAGTGATTTTGGGTCTGAAGGAAACAGAAGAGAGGTACTACCTGCTGGTGAAGGACCCCAAGAGGTTCAGAGAGGCTTCAATGAACTGTAAGCTAAGAGGAGGCAGCCTGGCCATGCCAAAAACCAGCAACACCAATCGTCTCATGGCAGACTATGTCAGTCAAGCAGGACTGACACGAGTTTACATAGGAGTACAGGCTCAAAGCAAGGACGCAGTAAGTGGTCAAATTCTCCTAAAACTTTGTTATACTATGAAGAATTGGTCTTTAGAATTAATTTAGAAATAATGGTTTCTCTTTTTTTGTCAGGGTGGAACAAGTGTTTATGTATATGCAGACTCCAGCCCTCTGCAGGGGTTTGCATCTTGGAGCCCAGACGACGATCTACACATACACACCAACTCAACCTGTGTGGAGCTACTCAGCACTGGAACGTGGGGTCATGTGGAGTGTGAAGCCACCATGTTTTTCATCTGTGAGTTTCCAAAGAGCAGGAGAAGAGGAGGAGGAAGAGGGACACCTGGCTTGGCGGCATCATGAGTCAATGAGACATTAGACTTGCATGCAAAAGAGATACAAGTATACATATGTATTTTGTTGTATAGAATTGGTATTTTATGTAATCCATTCATGTAATAAAACATAAATGAAATAAAAAATAAATGTTTCTGCATACTCAAATAATGCTGCTTTCCTTAAAGACTTGAAGAATGGCATTATACCATCACAGAAAGACAGACTGATGGTAAATGTCTGCTGCATCTAATCAACAACAGAATGTTGTTTTAATTGATTAAATGAGTTGCATATTTGTGTTGGTCCACAGGTTGGTGTTACTGGGCATGTCACCTGTTATTATATTACATTACATTACATTACATTACATTACATTACATTGCATTGCATTTAGCAGACGCTTTTATCCAAAGCGACTTACAGAAAAGGACATAAGCTGAAAAGGTGTAAAGGAGCACAGAGTAGTTTGTTAGTTTTGTTAGTTTTAGGCAAGGAAGCATTCTCGAAAGTTTTTTAAAGGTAGAAAGAGATGTTGCAGTTCTTGCAGCCGTTGGTAGGTCATTCCACCATTTGGGGACGACCACAGAGAAGAGTTTAGAGTGACCTCGCTTTGTCAGAGGCGATGGTACTACTAAACGGTTTGAATTAGGACAACTATCAGAACTTTGAGCAGTTCATAAAAAAATGTAGTAGGTCTACATCTAGTGGTGTAGTGTCAGATTGCAATCTAGTTACCTCTGCTACCGCTTCCAGGAAGAGCATGAAGGAGAAATGACGTTTGTTGAAACACAAGGAAAATGTGAAAGGCTGTGAAATTTTTACAGATTACAATAATACTGCTATTATGAGTTCCATTGGCCATGTGTAGTGGAAATATGAAATTGTGACAGTTATGTCTTTTCTGCCTGAATATTCTTCTGCTTCCAGATATGAGGTAGAGAAAAATATTTGTCTATCCCCTGTTAGGTTTCCACTGGGAAACTTACGTGACTCAGTCAAAGAATGTAAGAGGTGTCAAGGTCACATATGGGGCTAGTGACATCTTGGGAAAAATGACACTGTGGAACTGTTGACATAATGATGAGATGTGAGGAATGGCCTGGGTAGAATAAGTACTAATCCGGTAAAATAAATTGTAATTACAAAAGAATCTGCAAAGAAATGTTGGCAACAGTTTGCTTGGAGAAACAGGGTTACATGGGTTACAAAAATAGTGCTGAATGCTTCATATTTCCACAACAACTCGCAACTAATGTTGAAATATCTCTGACTTCTGCTTTGAATAAGACTCCACCCATGGGTTTGTCTTTCCCAAACCAAACATGTTCACATCCCAATAGGTTTGTATTTGCAGTGTCAGCAAATGATGAACCAAATATAAACTGTTTATTGAGTTAAAAGTGCTAAAGTGAAGACCAAGAGGGTGAAAGACACTTACCACCAATCTGACAGATGTCAGTAACGTTTGACGGCAAATCTGGGGAAGTTGATGGAGATGGTTGGAATTTAATGGATACTGACAACAGATCAAAATATAGATGTCGACCTCAAGGTTCAGGTAAGAATACACACCTATATACAGTACACCATTAACTGTAACAGGAATACAGATGGAATGCAGGTAGGAGTAGACATTAAGGACTAAGTTGCTAATTAAACTATTTAGAAAAACTTCACATCTGCGTTGCTTGTCTGTGTGTTTTTGTTTCCTCACGGTGATGATTGTGCCTCAGTGTGTTGGATTGGAGCTGCTGTTGTGTGCCTGGTGCTTCTTCTGACTATGATCATGGTGGCCCAAAGTAAGTGCAACGTTGCTTCAGCAATGAGCATAAGTGCACAGCAAAATCTACTGTCATTAAACATTAAAACAAAGCAATCACTCAAACTTAATCTAGTCACAATAAATCACTAAAAATGCGGTAAGTTTAATTGTGTTTTATTGTGGTGACCTAAACATTTTTTATGGCTTTTCATTGATTCTAAATGAACAGATACCAGTGCTATCAGTCATTGGGACACCAAGTTTGAAAAGCTGATTTATGAGATCAGTAAAAGCAGAGACGATCTGAGAGATGAGCGAGACCAGCTGAAGATTCAATGCAGCAACCTGACAAAAGAGATGGAGAGTCTGCAGAGCCAATACAACACTTTGGCTGCAAGCCGAGATAAATTACAAGAGGAGATCGATACGTTAACTCACAACAGAACAGGTAAGAAATGTACTAGAAGAAAGAAGCAAGAAATGAAAACCTGAATAGAATCTTCTTTGATTTGGATTTACTGCTCTAAAAAGGAAATAATTATAAAACAAAAAAATGTATCAAATAAAACTGAGACGTGGGTAGATCATAAAAGGCACAGCACAAACAAAGTCAGGATGATAAGATTATTAATTCTAAGTAAATTAACATTGATTTCAAGTTAGTCTTTAAGTAAGCCTTGGTTATTGATTAATCCAACTGCTCTAAATCATCCGGCTGTCTGTTTAATGCTAAACAGAAGTATTGAATATCACAATATATTTTCAAACAGACAAAACAAAAACCTTAGCACCTAATATTTTGTAAACAGAAGACTTTTTGCACCAAAATTAGGTTTAATCTGTATGTAACAGTTGAATTTTAACAATTTACAATATTCTGCACAGTTGTGGAGTGCTTTGTAATTTAACTGAGCAGACTAACAGCATGATACAAACATTAAAACATTTTCTAAGACAAAAGCATGCGGAAAAAATTGTAGGTAAAAGATTAAAAAGTGTGTTTATCACTCTGAGATGAAATGCAATTGTCTGGCTAACTCGCCCACTACCTACAGTAGTAACCTAACTCAGCTTATATAAATTTTCAACTGCTGTATAGGAGCTCAGTCTGGTATATTATTATAGAAGCCATGTGCTTGAGGAGTGGCCAAGCCAGGTACAAGCACCTATTTTGAACTGTTGTAAATAACTTGAAAACCTAAACTTAAGCTCCAACATGTTCAAAATAAATGGTTTCAGGATCATAATAACTATATATACACTTGTACTTTTTTCCAGACAAACCCTGCAACCATGGATGGATAAAATTCAACAACAAGTGCTACTATGTCTCTCCCAATGGTGTGACAAAAACTTGGGAAAACAGCAGAAAGGACTGTAGAGAGAAAGGAGCAGACCTGGTGATCATAACCACAAAAGAAGAGCAGGATTTTGTCAGCCAAGAGAAATGGCGTATCTTGGATTGGTCTGCATCGCGGGGAGAGCGAAGATGAATGGAAGTGGGTGGATGGAAGTGACCTGGTCGATCATGGATTCTGGCAAAAAGACGAGCCCAATAACAGTGATGGGCAAGAGGATTGCGTGGAAGTCTCTAGTGCTGCAATGGCATGGAATGACGTGCCTTGTAAAAGAAAATTTTCATGGGTGTGTGAAGATTAAGGTCCTGTGGGCAGCCATTCAACATTCTTGTCATTCAGGCTCTCCTCCTGGATATATAAGATAAGATAAGATCATAGACAGCCTGATAACAGCTGTTCTTTTCTGTTCTCCTTTTCTTTTATGAAATAAAAAGCACCAAGATAAATGTAAAGTAGACGTATTCATTAAAAATATCAATGAACGAGTTCCCTTCACAGTACTGCCTATTTATATTTCCTCCTTTTATTAATAATTAGCAATTAATTTTTTTCCTGGATGTTTCCTTCCTCCTCTTCTAAAATAAACAATAAAACATGGACAAAAGAATAATGGATCGACTAATTGTACGTTTCGCCATTTCTTTTAGACATTTGATGCATTCAATAAAGCTTAATGGTCAACAAACTTAAACTAGTTTATTTTATAATGTAACATCATAACTGGTGTATGTAAAAGTAACTAGAAACTTAAGATCTCAGATAAATGTAAAGATTAAAAGTGTACAATACTTCTCACTAATGGAGTACAAAAGAAAAGACCCAAGAAAAGTATTCAGTATTCTTCAGTACATGATTTAATAAATGTACTGGTGACAGTCCACCATTGTATACAAGTAATATTGATTCTAACAAACAGCCACACTAAACTGAACTAAGGCCAGTACTCTTCAAGAGGTTATGTCAACACAGATTCACATAAACCAAGTCCTGGCTAAACATTAACTGTGGCTTCACTGGAAAAACTGCTTTTCACCTGCTATTTATGTAAAAGTACAGTAATTAGAAAAGAAAGAAAAAAAAAGTCCACTCTAATACTTGATGTTTCAGTTTCATGTTTCGGTGTAGACATGGTAAATGTTGCTGAGTATATTTATAAATCAGTTCTCACCTCAGCTTTTACTCTTATACTAATATTTGCTTGTCAAACGTCTTTACCCGGTGCACTGAGAAGGTCAACCAGAATGCACAGCAATGCTTCTCAGCCCTAGTTTCGTTTCTAACAGTGATATAAAGGAGTCAGTGGGGGTCTTAGTCAAGGGTCCAACCATTTGCTGCCTTCAGTTGGGGTTGGAATTCCGAGAAGTACAGAATGAGCAAGTACATTTACAACATTAATGATTGTAGTTATCAAGAACTGACCTCCAAACACACCCTGAAGCATACCTGATATACAACCTCACTAACTTCTGACGCAATCAGATTATCTATTCTGCCAAACAAAATGAATCAGCACGTTAAAACAATAATAATCCAATAGATCAGTTCATGGGTTATCTTGACTGTCATGAAGAAAATACATGCTGCCATTCATTGTGCATATTATATTAACGCCATGATGACTCATACATTTTATTATCATCTTTTACTGGCACATGTTGCACAATCTGATACGCTTGACCTCTACAGGTGTTTATTATTAAAACAGCAACCAAAGTATCATTATTTCTCACACCGACACATGAGCTTTGCAGATTTTGATATCTGGATGTCCAAGCTTCCGTGCGGTCTTTGAATGCAGCACAGGTTTCCAGGGAGTGGCCCCTGCACCTGTCCGACCTGTTTTGGGGACACATGACTCCGGAGGAATTTTCCCTGCTGCTCCCGTCCTTTGTTTAACGGAGTCTTTTTTGAGTGGGAGACAGAGTGTGTGTGAGAGGAGGGTGATAGAGAGAAGAGAGAGGGAGATATAGAGATGTCGGAACCAGCCGCTAACCCCGCTGCCACCTCGTTCCCAGCGCCAACTATTTCTCTTCCTTTGGGACTGGAAGTATTGAGAACTTACTCTGGAGCCCTGGTCTGTTTAGAAATAGTAAGTCTGATTTATTTTAATTTTTTTTATAGAATGTTATTGATGATTATATTCTGATATTTATCATTGACCTCTGCGGTGTTGCAGAAACCCTCTGCAGTGCTTTATTAATAATTGATGGCATTTCAGTCCAGTTAGACTTTAGGCTGTGCGCTATAACACGCAGTTGACCCTTTGGTGCGGGGATTGCGGTGTTTGAGCGTTGCTAACGCACCGGGCATGATTGCCTGAGGCTGAGTTTATTGCTTAGTTAGAAAGCCAAAAGCAAGGGCAAATGTCGCCTCGAGCGATGCCGTCAAGATTGGATCGAAACATGTTTCTTAGAAAGTAGGCCTGTAAAATAAACAAAAAAATAAAAAATAATAAACATCACCTCCTATCATTATTTTAAAAAAGGCTCAGCTTTACATTCTCTTAGTGCCTTTTTATGCTACCTGTTGAATATTTGACTACTTATCTATAGGCCCATTTGCAGTTGAAGGCCTTTATCAGCATGTACCCAGTGTTATTCATTTCCCTACGTGTTATATCTGTCATTAACTGCAGTATATAAGGGCTATAAATAGTTCTGTAAGCTCCATGCAATCATATTCTTTAGCAGCAAGATGCTTTGAGACCAAACTAAGGTTAAAAGCAGAGTGAATTATAAGCAACATTTTGAGGTAATAACAACCAATCACATGTGACTGATCCACATTTAATACAGGTTGTCATTCTGAAATCCATTCAGTCACAGATAGTGGTTTCCTTGCATTCAAAATATTATAAAATATGAGTTTTATTCAGTGAGGTGTACAGATTATAGATTGGGCAAATCAAAAGCAGTGCTATAGAATCTGGAGGGATCAGAAAAGAAGTACAAAACACCATACTGGTATACATATGTAGAATTGTGTCGTTAAACTGCCGGCAACTTCACAGATGGAAGTAATTAAATGGATCCAAGCAGTCTTGAGGATGAAGTACCCGAGCTAAATTTAAGCACATGGAATAAAATGAACTGCATCAGTTATCAACATGACATCAACGTGTTTGCTTATATCCCCAGTTATTTGGTGCGCTAGTATGGATCCTGGTGGCCTCCTCCAATGTGCCAGTGCCTCTGCTGCAGGGCTGGGTGATGTTTGTCTCCGTCACTGCCTTCATCCTCTCCTCCACCTACCTCATGCTTTTCCTTACCGGCCTGGCTGATCGCATCAACACTGACTGGAATTTCTTGGTGAGCTGTCGATAAATGAGCTGATCAGTCTGTCAGTTAGTCAGAGTACTCAACCTCTGTCTGTCTGTCTGTCTGTCTGTCTGTCACTCTGTCTGTCAGTCTGTCCATTTATTCATCATTTTATCTATCTAGCTAACTATACTTCGCTGTGTAGCTGTCTATTTCTTTAGCATGCTACCTATCTTCCTACCCTGGATATGAAAGGCATCATAACATGAATATTAAGGATTTCTATTCATTTTTATTTCATATAAATAAGATCTGTCCTTGATTTGAAAAATACTGAAATTACACAATTACAGTGGGATTAGGGGAAGACACGTAATTTGCCTTTGCATGTGCATCGTAGCATACTGTGAAATAGTGTAAAATCACTGGTAGGAATTTGTAACCTGTAACCCACATAGACACATGCATGAGCTGAACTTCAGGAACCTTTAGGCTGGCTGTCAGTGTTTGACAATGTTGCCATGACTTCAACTATTGTTTGGTATATAGTCAGATAAAAAGTCAGAGATCTGGTTCAGTGGTAAATCTGCAAGTCAGTGCTATGGCAGTCAGAGTATTTCCTGTCAGCTTGTGCCATGAACTGTCAACATATCAAACAAAGACTGCTCTATGAAAGTTGAAAGTCAGCCTGTTCATTTGTACCAAAGCACATTGCTATAATACAGTCTAATATACAGTATGATGGCTTTCTGTTTAGGTGTTGAACTATTGACAGTATTCCTTTTAGTGTATGAAAATAAAATAAATATGTCTGTATGATTGCTGAGAAATTACAAGAAGTCTTATTTTGATGGGGCTATTATGTAACCTCCACAATGAGGAACAAAAAGAAAGTGACTTGTGATTCAGCCACCACAGTTTAGTGGTATTTGTCCAAGTGTGAACACACAGCCAATAAATCAAAGAAAAATTGGTTGGTTACTCACAATATCATGTGTAATAGTTTAGAGGGGATGTTTTTATACACTGGGCACTTTGTATTTAGTGGAAGTCAACAAATGTAGTCTATAAATCTGATAAAGTAATGAGTCTAGGCTATAGGCCTTCCTTCAGAAATTTTCAATAATACAGGCTAGCACATACATGTAGTACTTATCTTATAACAAATACAGTAAATATTATGAAAGTACTATTACAAGACAGCGTGTTGACGTTAGGGGGTATAGTCTGGGTACCAAGACACAGCGAGCCTTGCCTCAGGCTTCAGGCCCTGCTCCTCCTCGGAGTAGCCAGTCGTGTGAGGTTGTTTGTTTTCAGCCCGAACAATGAGTGACATGGTTGATGAGCTCACACGAAAATGGTACAAAGGCCCGCCTGTAGTCCCGCCAGGCTCACAGAGTCGGCAACACAAACTCTCATTAACCTTCTTTAGTCTCTGACACACCCTCTCTCTCTTTTCTGTCTGTGCCTCTGTATATTTAATCTCTCTGTGATCTCTATGTTCTTTCTCCTGTGTTTTCTTCTCTTGCTCCTCTCTTCTTTTACAGTATTTGCTATGTTGGTTGTATCTACCATGTTTTGCTTTGCTGTTTGATAAATAGCCTGATTTGTTCAGTGAGCAGTGCTGCTATCGTCTGATAATTATCTGATGGGGATTAAACTTTTGGTGTAGTCTTTGTATTACGTAATGGAACAGTTAGAGTTGTCTGTAGACTTGTCTGTAACTTTTTTTTGCGATTATTTCTAATAAGTTCTGTCTTCCTTTTTTCAGGATGTGTTTTACCACTTCTTGGCTTTGCTTTTCTACTTCGCTGCCTTCGTGCTGGAGGCAGCAACTACAGCAGCTAACGGAGGGGCCCACATCAAGCCAATGACAAACAGCACTGATACAGTCATGTGTATAACTTACCCTCGCGGCAATATATTCACAGTCCTGCATGGCAACCAATACAGTATTAATGTCGCAGCCACGGTGAGTGCCTATAATGTTTTCAAATGAATTCTGTAATAATGTGTACAGTGCATGCATAACTTTGATTTATATTATCATTATTCAGTCACAGTGATATCTGAATGAATATAGCTCAGTGTCAAACACGCCTAGGTAGGAGAGTTGCTGATCGATTAATGAAGTAATTACTATCATTAAAGCAAAACTAAATCTCACACCAGCCCTTTTCCAGACTCTCAGTTAGAAGTCTTGTCAGAAAAACACCTTCAGTTGACACATTGGCATGTACAAAATGACTTTCCTGCTGACTTTGGTTTAGGTTTTGTTTTGGTTAAAATATTTTACACATTTCTTGATATTGCAGAAAGAGTGTCCATGTTGCCATAAATAAAAAAGTACTATTGTGCATACCTGTGGTGTCCTGTTATCAGCTACAACTGTCGGGTCATAAAACACTCAAAAAGTGATTCAGACCACAATGCAGGACTTATGCATTTGACATAGTTTTAATATAAATGAACTAATAAACTTAATGTGAAGCAAGTAATATGATTCATGTAATAGTACTAGTAAACTTAATGTGCTTCCACTACACAGTAGTGTAGTAGTAGCCAGGTTTATGCATTCAATATACCCAAACCCAACAGCGAAAATACATGCAGTCATTTTGTGTTTATTAGTACTATCACATAGATCGCTCCCTATCTGTATCTGGATGTCCAAAGTACTAATAGTAATAATAACGGCCCGTGGTCAGATTTCATGCGGCCCAAAGCTTCTCTGGTTATTGACATAATGAAGCATTTGAATGAGCTAACTGTTTTTTTTAGATTTGTTCATGCCTGATTGACTTAGGTTTTGGTTACATTGTCATTAAAAAAAAAGATAAGATAAGATTGTGACAATGAAAACAAAATAGTTACAGAACAGTGCATTTGTATGTAACTTTTATTGGTAATTTTTTCATTTTCAGAATGTTAGTATTGGCCCCCAGGCATCTTCACATGGTCACATCTGTCTTTCTTTAAAAAAAATGTTTGGACACCCCTGCTCTATAGGCAAGTTTTTGTGGGCCCTTTTGAAAATGTCCACTTTCCAGTGGTCCAAAACACCTGTGGTACCAACACTAACATTCCTACAGGCAGCACCGCTAACAAACTGAGCTAACATAAGCTAAATGCAGCTATAGTTTGCAGCAGTTTACTTTACTATTCGTTAAAAAACTGCAAATTACAGAGAGATAATGTTTAGCAGAGGGGAAAAAAGTTTACATTTTCTCCCTAAAATATGATCCAGTTTCACAAAATTAGTTAAATAGTTGATGGCAAGCATCTTGCAGATGATCATACCCAGAGCACAAAGTTACATAGTCCAAGAACAGACGTACGAGGTGTAGAGTGGCAGTGACAGATTACACAATACACCTGATTACACGTCAATGTAGTATCGAATTGATTTTGAAACTGTGATTTTGTGGTAGAATAGTGACACATTGTTGCTTTAAAGCAGGTACAGATTCTTTTTCTGATCAACTGTCGCTGTCTATCTTTTTCTTTTTGTCCTAGATATTTGCATTTGTGGTGACCCTGTGCTACGGCTGCAGTATGGTGATGGGCTTCAAGAGGTGGAGGATGTAATCCGGGAAAACCAGCACACACATAACTGCATTGTAACTAGAGCATGTATTTAAAAACAAAAAAACACCAAGAGCTCCATGGAGAGCACTGATATTCATTTCAGTAGCAAACTTTGTAATCATCAAGGAAAAACATAGATGACAAAATTTCAGTCAAAACGCCTGTCAAGATGTCTGGACAACAAGATTCCTACAGGAATACTTCTTCTGAGATATTAAAAGGCATTGATTTCAGTTAGGTTCAGTCTCAGAATAGCAGTTTAAGCTGTAGTCCAGTTAGCATCATATGAATCTGATTTATTTGCTGCTTACAAATAATTGTATTGTTTTGCAGCTTTCCTCAAAACCTCTAGCAAAAACCTATGTTTGGGAAGGTTGTGAGCAGACCCAGTATATGATGCATTTAAAGCTGTAAGTGATGCTTGTGAAATGAAACCAAACTGTTATGGTCTTTATTTTTCACTCAGTTTGGTAATCATGCAAATATTGCCTCCATTTCCTGAATCACATCCTCATTAGAGGGCTTATTTCCCTTTTTCCAATACCACAAAATTGTGCCTACGTATGCTGTTGATTTACTTTTTACATAACAGCCCATTAATGTGTTGCAATTGATTTGAAAGACACTAAAACACAAAGTGATCCCTTTTACAGTTACTTTGGTGCTAAGGAGCAATAAACTCGCTCTTGATTTAACTGTTAATACATTTCTATGTGGCCACTATTTAAATGTGAGTTGATCTGATATTTGATTTTCAAAGTTTTCGTTTCTTGCTGTGAGCACTTTTTGTCAAATTTTCTCTGTATATCTGGAATAACTTTTTCACAATATTGTAGCTTTTGTACAGTCAGCCAACATTTGTCACGTTTGATATGTGTTACTGTTTAAACTTACTGCGTGATGTCCTATGTGATTAACACCTGTGATTTATTGATAAATATCATTCGACCAAAGTCTGGTTGCATAAATCTGTCATCCTAATGAGTTCTACTACAAACTAATCATCTAATTGGACTATCAATAAAAAATGCTTTTGTCAGCTACTGTATTGCAAACGGTGATCTTTATGTACTAATGAATCTTTTAAATATTCATAGTAGTATGTTTTTTTTTTGTTTGAGCTTCACCCTAACTGTATTTATGCATCATGAAATTGCCCAAATCAATAACTATTGTATTCCAAATGATTTATTAGTTGTATTTACTGTATACATTTGTTTGTATTAGGCCATTAAATGTTATTAATTTAAAATCATTTTAAATAAATTAATATTTTTTGACATTTTAAATGCGTTTTAGAACTATAGCAATAAAGGTTTTGAAGAAATAAGAAGCTCTCATTTCTGCATCAGTGAACTGTTGTCTGCCACAGTGTTATTTTTAATGCTACCACTATGAGTCGCCAGAGTAAGATAATGTGAGTTCTACACAGAGGGGCTTTATGAAAACAAGCTCAGGAGATGTACAGACATACAGCATACTGGCTTACAGTGGAGACCAAGGCAGTATCATTTTTTTCACGATTTTCTGTGCTAGGTTTTTGTATTTTGTATATATTGTATATTAGTGAATAGGTCATTTTAAACAAATTTACCCAATTATTAAACAAAAGTAAACATTTAGTTGTTATAAAAATACGTCACTCGGCTTGCTTTTCTCGTTTCATAAGTGTTGTTTTTTAAAGCTAATTTACATATTTCTTGTTTTTTTGTGGCCACACCACCCAGAACTCCATAGAGAGCGCTGCTATTCAGTTCAGTGCAAACTTTGTTATTATCAAGACAAAATATAGATGACAAAATGAATCAACACAATTTCTAGATAATATTCCTACAGGAATTCTCCTAGGATATTGGAAAGATTGGCTTCAGATTGGTACAGTCTGGGCTATTATAAGTATTTTGGGAACAGGGTTAAATAATAGCAGCATCTGCTGCTTACACTCACTTTGATAATCATACAAATGTTGCGCCATTTCCTGCTTCACATCCTCATTGGAAAGCATATTTCCCATTAATTCAACAAAAAATGTGCTTACATATGCTTACATAAAAGGCAAGGCAATCATTTTCACAGTCCAAGTTGCCTTGGTGCTAAGGAGCAATAAACAAGTTTCTTACTGTGTGTGCTTTTTGTAAAATTTTCACTATATATCTGAAATAACAATATTGTTGCTCTTGTATAGTCAGTCAACATTTGTCACATAATGATATGTGTTACTTTTTGAGTCCTGTGACTTACTGATAAATAGCATTTGACTAAAGTCTAGGTTACATAAAGTAATTCTGATAAGTTATACTATTACATGCAACTAATCAGTCATGATTGGTTTGTTGTATTTACTGTACAATTTGTATGTATGTTAGAACTACAGAAATAACGATTTGGAAGAAAAAAGAATCATGCATGATTTTGGGGTGCATCGGTGTCTTTTTAATGCTACAACTAAGAGTCACCAAAGTCAGAAAATTGGAGCTTTGTGGGGGGTGAGCACTCTAGTCTAGCAAGGTCTAAAAGCTTATGCTGGCTTGCAACTGTGTCCCAGCAGGCAGTATCATTTCCAAAAAAAGATTGCACAATTTTAAGGTTTGACCACGTAAACTTCCCTCTGATCATCTGTGAGAGGGTAAAATGTGTCAACCCCTTGTGTCTTGTTGCTGAAACTTTACTCCTAAAACCTCCAAGTCTTGCACTTTTAGCTTTGCTGACAATATCCCCAGCCAAGAATATTTTTGGTGCACCTGCTGGGAACAAGCTGAGTGAGGTTCTGTTTTCCCCCTTTATATCCAAATCATTTTCGTTTCCTCTGACAAGGACTGAACTTCAGCAGTTTCCAACTTGCATTTCAATATGGTAATATTCACTGCATTTGTACAGTATCAAATCAGTTCAGTAACATAAATAGAGGTAATCAGCATATTCTTGTGCAAAATGTGAATTTGTGTTTATTTAGATAATTTGCATAGACCTGAACTGTACTGTACATCTCTTTGAGATACATTATTTATTTATTGTGTCGCCTCACAGCAAGTAGGTTCCTGGTTCAAACCTAGGCTGGGGCCTTTCTGTGTCAGGTTTGCATGTTCTCCCTGTGTCTGCGTGGGTTCTGATTAGCTGATGACTGGGATAGGCTCCAGCCCCACCGTGACCCTGATGAGGAAAAGTGGCTACATGCTTATTTCATGCTTGGAACAGGAGGAGGAGGTGAGTGGTCTTCAGTTGTGATAAGTTGCTTAATATGCACTTTTACCACTAGATGCCACTAAATCCTATACAGTGCATATTTAAACTCGCTGCAGTGATTCAATGTTGGAATTTGTATTTCAGCCACTAGATGTCTCTATCTACACCTGATCAACTCTTCCATATTTACCCAATATTTATACATAAACAGCAAAACTTTGACATCAACATAAACGTGTTGGTGGCGTCTTACAATATTAGGCTTGCGTCATGCACCATTTGCACCATAACACAAAAAATGTTCTATACTCACAAAACTAACTCCTCGTTAATTTAAACCAGTCCTTGCTTTCACGCTTTTTATGCGGTAAAACGGTGCCAAATGTGAAACACCCAGCAACTCAAGGACGAACTTTACCTCCCCTATGCTCCACTGCTCACCTCTGCATCTCCCATTATCATGGAGTCAAGCAAAATAGAATAATACCAGAAGTATCTCGGGTCTCCCTTCACAATAAAACAAAACATGAAACGTTTAAGTTTTAAGTTTTGTCATTTAGGTATTTTGATACCATTGCAATGTTTTGTTTGAATATAGGAATAAAATAAAGCATACAATCTGATCTCGACAGGACGACTTTAAAGTTTTTCGTTAATCAGGTATTTTATTTTGGTGGGAAATGCTGAACCGGAAATACGTTTTTCTTTTTTCAGGCGGGCTTGACGCTTGTTTCTCGTCTCGTTTTTTTTCTCCCACCCTGCCAGTGTTGAGAAAGCAGTACGGACACCCGTAACCGTCGGTATTTACCTGTCAAGATACGGAATAACGTTACCCGCCGAATATCGTGGATTATTTCTAGTTTCGACAAGCAAAGTGCTAAAGATTATCTTCACGGTCCAGCCATGGGTATGAGCGGGGCAGCGTGGAGGGGAGAGGGGGATTTAAATTTCTCTTTCGCCCCAACAGCTTCTTTTGATTTGAAGTAAACGGTGCACCGGAGCTGAACCCAGCTGTGTTTCTTTGCACGTCTGACTGAGATTTAAAAAAGAAAAGTTAAATTTTTAATTATTTTTCAAACAGCAGAAATTCATATACAGGAGTTTGTTTGTTTTTGTGCATATATTTGTGAGTTTTTTTGGTTTTCTTGGGAGAGCCGAGGTAGCAAACTGAAAGCGACTCACGGAGTCGGGACTGACCACTGGAGTTGGTCCTGAAAAATGGAGGCTGTTATTGAGAAGGAATGCAGCGCGCTTGGAGGACTCTTCCAAACTGTTATCGGAGACATGAAAGTAAGCCAAATGAACTTTCTAACACGAATTATATTATCCAACAGCCTTTAGGCAAACCCCCCAGAAAAAAAAAAAAACTATTTAAGCCAGGTAACTTCTCAAGCATCTGTTTATAGCCAAATGTTCTTGCGGCTTTCCTTCGACAGATAAACAGTTTACGTTCGGTTAACCAACGGTAATTTAACGTTCGCTAACTTAGCTTTTGAACTCAACTGAAACCATGACAACCGTCATTTTAGAGGTGGATAAACAAAATGGACTAACGTTAGACTACATTTATATTATTTCCAACGTTTATTTCTGATAGCTAGTATAGTGTTTGCGGTCTTACTATATATCAGAACACGTTAGTTTTGGTTTTGTGGTAAATCTATCTATCTATCTATCTATCTATCTATCTATCTATCTATCTATCTATCTATCTATCTATCTATAGTTATATTTGACTGCACTCTTTCTGCTCTCCTGGAAAAAAATGTTTTATGTTCATTTGTTCCAGTTTCAAGTGGAGCAGCAGTCAACAATGGATAAAGGCTAAATAGGGCAATCATCAGTCTCAAAACTAGGGCATCTTATTTTATATATTTATTTCTATAGCTTAGACAATGGGACAATTAGCAGATTCCCCAGCTGTTGTACTTGCCTTAAAGGAATGCCGGGAATGTAGCTGTCAGGGTAGAAAAATACCCGCAGGCTCTGAAAGGCTTTGACATGTGTAGGTCAAATGGACAACCATCAGGTCATCTGCAGTCAGAAGGTTTGTTATGAAAACTGCTCAGACATTCAGCACTTCTCTGCGTAGTTCATGTTGGGGCCCCTGTAAGGTAACCATGCTACCAGACAATACCAGTAAAAATATGCAAAGGCGTATTATGTTTGTTTTGTCTGCATGTAAGGTATTGAAATATCCAGTGACAAATTTTACAGAGCAGACATGAAGAAGAGTAACTAATGCAGAGAAAGCCCATTTATTTGCCATGGTGCCAGTGTGTTTGATACCTGTGCTGATGGTGGTGGTGTCTTCAGAGAACGTAGATAAGAGACATGCAAAGAGATGGCAGCTATCGAAAAGCGAACAAAAGTGATGTAATGGAGATCGGGAGTGAGAAAGAAGGAGGTACTGTGGGTCGAGAGGGCTGAGCTGGTTGTTGGGTGTAATGTTTGACAGTAAAACATAACATTCCTCAGGCCCCTGACAGTCGTAGCACATCAGTGACAAACATGTGCTCATGCTGTATCCATCACTTTATCATGTGCTGTCTTAATACCACGTTAGTTTCCTCTGTTTGAATGCATTAGGTCACTTGTTCTAGCTGTGACAGTTTTTAATAAAAGGCTCTTCAACTATTTTCAGCCCAGGACCTGAATAAGGTAAATTTAGAGTCCCATTGGGAACTAGACTCATTATACTGTAGTATTGGTCCTCTTGTTGTGTGGGGATCTTTCCAAAGGAGGCCTGTGACCCACTTTGCAACCTAACACATGCAGGCCATGACAGTATTCTCCAAGATAATGTAGACTAAAAAAAAATGTAGAAAATAGGAGCAAAATGAAAGTCAACTGCAAAATTAGAAGGAATTTGTTATTACAACATATTCTGTGTTCAAACCAACCAACATGTTTTTCCATTGCATATACCCCCTGCTAAACACACTTTATTGTCCTATAGCTTAAGTTCCCTGATTCCCTCTGGTCTACTGGCAACAAAGTGGAGATCTGTATTTTTCAGAGTCACATAACTGGATGTGTTTCAGGTGTATGGGAAAGCCTTAGCCTTCTGTTTAGCCCTACAGGTGAGGCGAGGCATTATTGTGACCTCAGGACAGTTGAACAGTTATGTAACAGTGGGAAAAGTGAAATATGTTCTAATGATGTTGTCATTTATGCGTGTGTCTCTTTTCACCCCCCCACAGAGCAGCTACCCTATTTGGGAGGATTTTATCACCAAGGCCGGCAAACTGCAGTCGCAGCTCAGGTGAGGGCTTGTTTGTGTGCTCATATTTCTGTGTTTTTACTGAGAAAGGAAACATTTTCACAGTCATTTCACTTAGTGCCTCCAGTAATACTACATGTTTGTCTTGACTTGCCCATTGCACATTAATTTGCATTTTGTTTTAGCGGCTTTATAGAAATCTGAAGGTAGAAATCTCTCTACCTCAGATGCTAGTGTCAATTCCCTTCTGAAGAAGTTGCCACGTGTTCGTGGACGAACAAGCAATGAACTATGACGGTCTACGTAAAGGCCTAATCTCTTAAAAGTACCGTCCATGGAATATTCTATGTCCTTCGTCCTTACTTTAGTCTTCTTTAAGCCTGACTTAATTTGTATTTCTAATGCTGTAAATTTACACAGCTCCTGCCAGAATTATTTCAATAATTTTTTAAGTCTCATGCTAACAATGGATGCCAATCCCAGCCACCTCTCCTAGTTGGTTTTAAGTGGCCACGTGTCAGGAGACAAACAACTTATGACAGCTGAAATAAAAGCTCATTGTCCAGCAAGTACTGTAAATATGGACGTCCTGTGGGCTAAATTATTCTTTGATTAACAGTGCATGGCAGTTCTCTAGCCATTTAAGTGTCCACGTGTCCTGAGACAGACTAATACTGACAGTTGTATAAAGGTCCAGGAACTTAACAATACTTTCGAGGGGCCACTCAGTGTCCCATTCTTCCATTTTCTGAGTATTAAGACTGATTAATGGTGATATGTTATTCAAGTGTCTCCATCATTCCAGGGTTAAATATGTGACCCTGCCATGCTAACACCCAGGGGAGTATTTGTGGTCTTGTTGCTAATGACTAGTTGTTTGGTAGTAGAGTGTGTGTGTGTGTGCGCGCGCGTGTGTGTGCGCGCGTGTGTGTGCGTGCGTGCGTGCGTGTGTGTGTGGACACTGGGGCAATGATGGCAAATCTAGTTGTTATTGTGAGGTGAACCTACAGTATGTCAGTGAGATATTTTTATCAAGCCATTGTAGGTTAGTGGCAGCTTGATGATGGAGTTACTGTTAAATAGTTTGCCTTCTCTCCAATATAAATAATATGTTATCATCTATGATCATTGACCTTTTAGTTTCCTTCAGTACTTTCTAGTTCTATCAGGACTAGTCAATTGATTCTCCCAGAAATGATCAATTCCTCCTTTACTGGGTGAGTTGAGTGTCAATTATAGAAAGATATCCATGTTTTAGTATTTCAGACTAGCTGTTGCCTGAATGAGCACGCCCTACGCCCTACTCCAGGCTGCAGTGGTTGTGGCATACAGCTGGCTGCAACGATGCCCTTGTTGCTGGAGCGCTAATAAGAGTGTGCTATCTGGGTTTGCTCGTGGTGACCTACAAATAAAGCTTTTTTTGTCTGCTTTAAAGTCTGTCTCCAGCCACTACAAATTTGGCCTAACAAGCCCCTTTGACTACAGCAGAACCCCCCAACCCAAGGACCTCTGTAATCTGGTTGGGGGCTGGGCTATAAAGACACACATACTCATAGTAAAACACAAACACACCCACCTTCTCTCCTTGGCCTGGATAAGTGACTAGCCAGCAGTGGTAGCAGGCATATGTCTGTGTGTATAATGACGTCCTAAAACAGACTGCTCTGTAATTTAGACCCTCTGCTCCCCTCTCACAAAGCAACTAGGAAATCAACCAATTACAGTGTTGGCTGTTCTGTCATTTTTTTTTTTTTGGTCCAAATATGGTGTTTTTTCCTGCCCTTTCTGGTTTTAAGCAGTGCACATACATGCACATGCACAGAACAGAGCTTTGAAGAAAGAGGACAGGGCGGAATATGGGCTAGCTGATTTCTAATCACAGTCCTCTTTTAACTTGTCGCTGTTTGGTCTGTTTGGTGGGCTATGGTTGGTGCAGCTGTGTCACAGCTAAGTTTCCCTGCTTCTGGTTTAAAGTTAATTTTGTGAAGAAACAGACCACCTCAGAACAGCTTATGGACTGCATGGTTCTAAAACTTATTTGCATGAGAAGGAGCCCACAAATATTTTAACGGTAGATGGGAAAATAGATAGATGGGTACATCAACAGAGGAGTGCATACAGCATACGCCTATAAAAATTGTTAAAAGCGCACAAGTACTATCTCTGTCCCAGTTCTTGGTATGATGTGTCAGAAACAAGTGCAGTTAAACACAACCCATTTCTATGATTCAAATTTACTACACTCTCATTCCAGTTTCTGTTGAACTAAGAATAGATGGGGGCAGCAGTGCTGAATGTATCATTGTCAGAAAGAGTACTCTGCTGTACTACGCCAGGGTCTATGGGGAGTTTAGATTGGCTTGGCCAAGGCCTTGTGGAATAGATATGTTAAAGTCGTTTGTCTTGACTCCAAGACAGGGGCGTTTGCAGATTTTAAGGCAGCACTCAGGTCATTGTTTGAGCACTGGGTAGAGCTGGAGGCTTGTAGCAGCAATGTTATTTCATTTTTACTCCCAGAAGTCGTTTTGGCTCACTAGCAGAACTGAAATTAAAATCAGTTTATTTTGTCTTTGCAGCTTATCATTGACTTTGTTGAGATGTTACCTAATTTCACTGTTGATTGAGCCAGAGAATATTAAAGATTTCAAGTGAATGTTTTTTTCTGTGCTGCCTATTTAGAGTTAGGGTTGACTGGTTAAGGTGTTTGTACTGATGTTGAAAGCGTAGTGAATGGATAGACCAGTTTAATAGTGTTGTCAAAAGCATGAAACAGATGTCTAGTAGTTGTCAACTACTGCACATTGTATTTCAGCGGACTGGAAACACTGATACTAAGAGCCAGCTTCAGTTAAAACCACTTCCCACACAAACCTGTTTTGGATTAATAAGTCAAACTTGACTGAACAAGACCTCGGTGCATTCACATGTAAAATATGATCCATAGTCCAGTGTGTACATGGTATAAATTATTAGAGGCAGATATCAGTTGGAGGTTGCTCTGGTGCCTGCACTGGGCTTTAAATAGAAAGGAATCTGTGTGTGCCTGCACGTATGTTACTTTTTCCACTAGCAGGACACACCCTTGGATCTTCTAGTGAGCTCTGCAACAACACAGCACTTATTAGCCAATATTATAGTTTTTGAGCGATAAAGGGAATGATTGTTCCATAATTGACTTGTTGCTGAAGTTTGGCTGTCTTTTGTTTTGTCAGTTGATCACTTGTGTTCTGTTTATCCTTTCTGTCAAGCTTGTAGGAGGCCTTCCTGAGACATTAACAGTAACTTGATCGAACGAATGTAACAGTCTGGAGAGAGTAGACATAACACAACACAGCATACTCTTAAGTACAGTCTATTTTAAATCTTTTCCTCACATTAGATACACACATGTGACTCCACCAACTACTCCTGCCATTGCCTTACAGTGTTTTTGAATACACAGAGTAGACACTTTACAGAAAACTAAATATGTAACGGTTATGTTGGAAAATTTTAAAACTCCTTTGTTCTATTTGCCAGTAAAACTGAAGACTTTCCACTAACCAGCTATTGTTTTGCCAGTTGTGAAAGCTACCTGTCTGTATGTTTTGTGGAAATTCCCAGGTTGTGTTATGATGTTTTTTGGTTGGCCAGTGGAAGTTAACAAGTGTTTACAATTCATGGTACTAAGTGTTCGAACAAACATGCTTTTGTTTCAGAACCTGCCTTGGTAATTTTCCTGTTTTTCTTTTAGCATGCATGACTGATACATAGTCTTGCCTCTGTTAAGGAGATCATATGTCACATATGCACGTGCACTAAGAGCCTTTCATCTTCATACCTGTGACCTTAATCATTGAACGTTTGCTTTTTTCTGAAGTAGGCGAGGCAGCATTTGCCAGCGAACCAGTCAGCTGGCCTGCCAATGAGGCAGCCTGTTGCCAGCGAGCAAAGTAAATGGTCAGTCAGGCCGCCAGACAGGCAATAAATAGGAATACCAGCAAGATGGTGTCTGTAATGAGTAAAACAGAGAGTAATCTTACACCAAGCTTCCACTACTTTTTTTACAGATAGGATTTTGCCCTTTCTTCAGTCTGTTAAATGTAGGCAGTATTTTATATCGCAATTTGTAAATACTTGGTAAACCGTACAAGATGACAGAGAAGCAGGTATAAGTTCCCCTTTTCCATTTTAGGGTTGACGAGGGTGGATCCCACATTGATCCTTTCATTGACCTGTAAGCTTGGCAAATTCAGCTCAAGAGCTTCTCTGCTGAGCCGGACAGATTCCAGTGGTCTCTAAGTAATCACATAGACATTCCTTACACAGCAGGGCACTTTTTAGTTTTAACTTACACACATGCTTATGGTACACAAAGACACCATCCTACATGCTTTAATTTTCAAATGATCACCGTTCACGATCTAAAACATGGCACACACATACAGATATGCAGTCAGCTGGCGTGCCATTGAGGCAGCCTTGAATGTGCATAGAGATAAGAGAGAGAGATTTTTTTCCCTCTACCTTTCAGAACCAAGGAAGATCTGATATGTTCTTTTTCTTCATCTGTTTAGTTTATGTCTCTGCCTGCCCACACTTGTAAATACTGCAGTTAATCAACCACTTGTGTTTATGTAACCTTTGAATGATCTGAAGTTCTCTTTCTGCTATCATTATCATGCCAAGATTTTCCTCCTTTGTGTACGCTTACTTTTAAAGTATGATGTTTGTATTCATTTTTTGACTAAACTCTGTCTTGCTCTTTTTCTCTTAGGGCGACGGTAGTTGCTGTGGCCGCGTTCCTGGATGCCTTTCAGAAAGTGGCCGACCTGGCCACCAACTCAAAAGGTAGGACTATGCACAGACTGAGGCTTTAGTTTAAGAGCAGTGGTCTTCTACAGCCAACAGATACCTCATCTCTGAAGGGGGATCAGTGTAATTTCAGTATTGTTGGACACCTGGAGTACTGTGCTGAAAGGGTTAAAGTGGTTAACTGTTGAACAATATGTGTGTCTAGGCACCTATGTGTCAGTGTGTTTGTCTGTGTAGCTCCACTGTGCAAGTCCAGTCTTTCACCCCACTGTGCTGAGAAGTTCTGTGGGTTGTTTGCTTTATCGTATAGGTAGTAAATCCGTCAGTATGCTGTTTGAAGCTCTGCTGCTTGCTTTGTCGAAACCTCTACCCCCTTTCCTCTGCTTCCTGTCCCCCCCATCCCCACCAATACTCCACCTCAGCTACATCTGGACTCTCTGGTACAGTCTGCTTCAACTCTGTATGTGTATGGATAGAGAGAGATCTCATCCCTCCTTAGCTTTGACACCTCCAGCCCTGCTCTATACTATTAATAGGAACTGAGACAGACACACACATTCATCAGCTCACTCACTGCAGAGAGAAAGGGAGATGGGGAGCACAGGGAGTCGTCATACTCTCTCTCTCCGACTCTTTCTCTGTCTAACACACACAGTGTAAATGTTTGCCATGAGGGAGTTACATTGAGTCAGCTGACGAGTGCTGCGTCACCTTTCATCTGCTCTTTAGTCACTTTCTCTCTCTACGTATTGTATCTTAGCTTGGCAGTATCACGTAACAGCCGTATCACTTTTGTGCTCTGTTGCTCCACCTTCACTGTGTGCCTGAGCTCTCCAGTGTAGGCAAGCATGGATAATGAGTTATAATGCACAGTCGCCTGAGACGCTCCTGTCTGTATCACAGGCAGATAACCTGTCCACCAGATAATCCTGCCAGGGTATTATAATGAGTCATCCCTAAAAGGTTTATATCAGACTGTATACCTCTGACTGCTGAAGCACACTATAAGGGCACTACATATTTTTTCCACCCTTATGCCACAAAGCTTTTTGCTTATCATACTTTGTAAGGGCTTACTAATACTAATAGTAAAATGCTATTAATACGCATATCTTTATCTTCTTATCTGTATTATTATTTTCTAATGGAATTTAAAATGCTCTTTAGACTAGTTTGGTGCTCATAACAGCCCTCAGGTTGATTTATTTATGGCAGTGAATCAAATATCTGGAGAAAACACTAATTTGAGCTACTCATCATAGATCTAAACACACACAGGCACGCACACATACACTGTGTCTACCTAGTGCATTAAATAGGCAGGAGAGTAAGTCTCATTACCTCTAACTTATTTCGAAGATACTCTCAATATGTTTTTGTGGATTGCCATGGTTTCTGGTTACTCAGAGGCATAAAGAATTAAGATAGATAGTTTAGGCCCCACAACATACCATCTGTCTGATCTGTCTGTTAAATCTTTTTAAAAACTGAGGAGTCATTTGTCACCAACAAACTCCTCTGTTGGAATCTACTGTACAAACAGTTGTAATGTACATGTAATGATCTTTAGAAGTGCCTGGGGTAGTCGTCTTTCTGCCTGGTGAAGATATCAGCTTACTGTATTGTTCACCTACAGAAGAGAAGAGCAGAGTATGTTTTCTAAAGACATTGCAGCATGTGCGTGCATGCGTGCGTGTGTGCTACAATAGCTTTGACGTTAAAGATCATCTGTATGGTTTTGTGTCCAGATCAGATGAAGCCCAGTGACAGACATCATTTTCTGGTGGCTCGTCATAATTAGCCAGAGGCTGCTGCTTGCCATAACATACATACAGTATATGATGATTTTTTTTTTCAGTTTTTCTATCTCTTTCATCTTCCTGTCCTCATGTGGGTCTCCAGGTCCTAACCTGCTTCCTATAGCCATCGCCATGGTAACAGCATAGAAATCAGGAAATCAAGTGTTTAAGGATCAGAGGTGTTTGTCTGTGTTTGTGTATATATACATAAAGTCAAAACGTCATCTGCCCTCCCTACCACCACACAATAGAGTAATGCAACTGTTAATGTTTTTCTTCTTCTTAGAACAATAACAATGATTAAAATAATAATGATAATGAAAGCAATAAAATGGTACAAACATAACTGTGACCACAGATTTGACAGCGCAATGAAGGGCACGAGTGTCTTAAACAGGAGAACAAGGCTTTCGGCCGCCTTTGTAAATGGTTGTACTGTTGTATAGCCTTGCAGATATTGGCAGTGATGGGAGCTCATAAAAGTTTAGGAGTTGATCACTAGACCCTGTTTATAGGTGTTTAGATGACAGTTACTCTAAGACTCTATCAGTGTTATCACTGAAGCAGCATGATCAAAAGAAGAAGAAGAAATTAGTGTTTTCAGAACCTTGGACTGCAATTTTGTGTTCCATATGCATCTTTGTTAAAAGATGTGAAATGTGCACTCCAAGGCTTTTTTTTCCAAACACTTCCATTTAAAGACCATTCCCAGTTTAAATAAAACCTTGACAGGACTAACCCCTGACTGAACATTCTTCTGCAATTATGACACAAGTAACCCCAAAGCAAGACATGAATTTGACACACCAGACTTCATAACAACAGTACATAACATGTTTTGTCCTTGAACAATTTTTCGTCCCCGAAAACAAGACTTTGCACATACTCTGCCTCACTTGTATAAAATAGCTCTGTTACAATATCAAAATCGTGAGGCTTTTGTTCAAGAACAAAGTCAACAGAAGAAGGTTATTTTCCTCACTGGTTCCAAAACCACCCCCAGATGAATTTCTGCTTCCCAGCATGTCAAAAGAGCAGTAATGATCTGTTTACTTGCTAATTGTAATACTTAAATTGTTATAATAGGTCAAATAAGTTTGGGTTCATATTCTAACAAACTCGATCTAATCCCCTTTCCAAACCTCTGTATTTTAATTACGTTCAGACCATTAAGAGACACTAAACTAACACTTTATGCTCAGATGATGTGCACAGTGCTATAGTCTGTGTGCTGTCTGTTTTCACTCTGCTTCTTGTGTAATCACCAAGCAGACTTGTTTTTGGGAAGCAATTTTGATTAAAATATGATTTATAGTGAAAATCCTGTGTCAGCAATGTAGCTTTGTGTGTCATGCAAAACACACTGGGGTTTTGAAATAGTCTTCAAGTGTCAACATCACTGTAGTGTAGTATAAAACTTCGACTAAGTTTTGGAATTGGTCCAAGAAAAGAAAGAAATTGTCAGCTGTTGCATACTGTTTGGGTTTGAGTTATTTATGTAAAGTAGATTCTGAGAATATGAACAGACAAACTTGTGATGCTGAACCAGTTTTTGCACTTCGTGGACCAGGTTGAAGACGCCCAATTACAGCATAGTTTGGGTTAGGAAAAAAAAGAAGATTAAGATTCGAGAATTAATGCGTATTACCAAAATAAAGAGAGAAGTACATACTTATTTTTATTGTCAAGAGTAAGAACGTCCAGCTTACTAGTTTACAGTTGAGTGAAATAAAATAACTGGAATGCCAAGTAGAGAAAGTTTGAATAAGAGAAAGAAAGGGCGACTTAAGTCTCCAGACAAAGCCGTTCTTTTCCTCTGTTGTGCTCTATTATTCAGACTCTATTTGAGCTGACACTGGACAGAAAGATTGGATCTGCTTGCTTAGCAGAACACACACATGCATATAAATATGTACAGTATGTAACATGCAAGTGTAAATTAACAAAAGAGCCACACACTTATAGCCATGTACACCTCTAGACATTCACATGTGTTCATTTGAAGATGTATACATTCACAGCCACACACACAGACAGAGGATTAGCTGAAACCACCTGTTTCGCTGTGCTTTGTTGGGTTCTGTAGGATTTGGACTTCTTCTCTGCACAAAGGGCTCACTTTGCTTTGTTGTCCCAGTCTGGTACATTGAAGTGTACTTTTGCATCTCCCTTTTGCTTCTTGTTTCCCAGCTGCTTTTTGCAGGTCTTTATAGTTTTTCTTTATATGTGCTGTACTTTTATTTTAATTAATGTTCAGTTTTCCTCAAAATTGAACTGCTCTTTTCCTAATCGTCTTAGCATTATCCCTGCATCATTTCTTATGCTTTTGCCAGTCTGTCTGTCTTTCTGAGTGGCTTTCTGTGTCAGTGACAGTGAGTTTCTCAAGAACTGACCGGGGCACTCGTTAATAATTAAAGAAAAAAGGACAAAATCGGCTCCAAGCCAGTGGACAAGCTCCGTGCTGGCAGGTTAAGAAACCATTAGCTTTGGTGTGGGACAAACCAAAACATTACCTTAAACTTGATGTAAAACATTCTTAAGAGACTAAAAAAGGATAGATTTTGTTAGAGAGACTTGCGTGTCAGTGTGTCATATAGAAAATGTTTAAACTGTCATTTTTATTTGTTCTCCCATGCCAGAAGCTTGTTGAATTTGTATCATAATAACATGTTCAAAGTTGTCTTGCCTGTAGCAATTCTGGTGAAAAAGGAGTAGCTCACATACTTAAGTGTGTTTAAATCCTATTTGTTTACTGTCTTTACACTAATCCAGTCACTTATAAACAGAGAAGAAAAAATATGTTTTTAAATTCTGAATTTGTTTCTCCTCTCTGTCACACTTTGTACGCCCTGTTCCTCCAGTTTTCTCATTCTGTCTTCTTTGCCACCTTTGGAAGCCCATCCCTTTCTTTTATGTATGTCTTGTTTTTTAACCTTCTTTGCTCTCTGCACCTGCACCGTACCTGTCACAATTTGCTCTTCTCTTTTATATCCCTCATCTTTTATATCTGTGAACCTTGAACTTTTCTCACACTGCATTACATGCAGACATGTGCATGTATCCTTGTATTTTTGGCACAAACACACACCAGGACAACCCTGTCACGTACCTACAGTGTTGCTCTTGCTTTGGAGCAGTGTGACAGTGTTTGCTCTAATCGCTCTAATGGGTTCTATTTGATTTAAACTCATGTGATTAAACGTAAATGATTAAACATGTTTTGGGTCAGAAGTACTCAGACATCAAGCTGAATGAACAGTGTTGAGGAGACTGACAAACAAGCTCTTACCAAGAGGTGTATGTGAATTAGCTGAAAGGAAAAATGTGATTCCAGGCAGTCGGGCAGGGAATCTTTAATTATCTCACAATTCAATTAGCTTTTAATTGAAGATTCTATTGTTCCTCTAGACGTGCACGACCACTCTGGTTAGGCTCATGGTGCATGGATGAAAGCTTGTATCAGCAGGGACAATAAAGATGTGTTTAAGTAGAGTGCACTTGTTTGTTAATTAACCATGATTAAACCAAACAAGTTAAAGGAGCAGAATAGCTCACATTGATTCACATGACATTCTGTCAATAATCTCTTTACCTCATTATCACCTCCCCCAAAATGTGGCTCAACTGCAGTATATATAAATGTGCATACAAGGCCCTTTTTTAGAGTCAGTGTCTTGTTTGTCCATTCTGGGCCACTGTAGAAACATGGAAATTTAACATGGTGGATTCTGTGGAAGAAGATCCATGGTGTCTGTTGATATAAAAAATTCATTTAAAGTTTAAAAAAAAGAATTCTTATTGCAGTTCAGATAATTAAAAAAAACTGACTATTCTGTCATGTTTTATGATGGACGCTGCTGAGTCGCAAGTACAGGTTAAAAAAAAAACAAGTATGTGAGATTTTTTTAAAATTTAAGTTCTTGTCTGAGCCGGCAAGCTGACATTCTCATTCTGGCTAAAAACTTAAACTCTATTGGTCATTGGAGAAAATTAGACAGAGCCCAATTGAATCCATGAGAGAGAGAGAGAGAGAGAGAGATAAGAGAGCAGAGGCAGAAGACAGAGAGAATAATTCTTTGTTTAATCGAGCCCCACATCATTTTCCATGTAAACCCCCTCTTTTTCTCTGTTTTGTATCAAATTATAGTTGTCATAGTTTCCTTCTTCATATAATGGGCTTCTGTATGTGTCTGTTTGTGTGTGCCCTCTTTTTTTAGCTTGTTTGTGTGCGTGTCTGTATATGTTTCTGTGCTCATAATACACTAGTGCTACCTCTTTGTGGTATTCCATTCACCAAGTGAGTGTGAGAGTGACCAGTAGGGAGATTTCTTCGAAGTCAGCCACGGTGAAACAGCTGATGGCAACTAGGCTACACAGGGAGTTGAGGTCATTCCATATGACAGACCAGACAAGGAGAGCAGATGTTAAAAATAACAGAGCAATGTGACTTTGACCCTTTTCAAAAATTGCATTTTGTTGGAAATGGATTATGTAAAATGATTTTTCACAGTTAACTTTGATAAACGTAAAGGCCATCATGACTTAGCTTTTAGGCACTTGACTGTGTCTGCATACCAGTTGTAAGACGAGCATCCTAGCATTCTAATTAGGTTGACATACAGCAAGTTAAACTAGTTTTGGCTTGTTTGAGTCTTCCATTGACCCGTCTGTAAATCTTCAGAGTTTGACCCTGGAAAGAAACGACTTGAGGTTAAGTTGAGAGCTTGTACTTTAAATTGTCATTGTAACACGAGTGACCTTTGGAATATGTAACATGTATGTGAAACATTATAAGGGGTGGTAGATTATATATCTGTCACTTTCCTCGTGTTCTAAAACAACATTTACACACATGCAATTTTTTCAGACAACATATAACGTAATTGTTTGTTCATGGTTATAAAAATAACCAAACCTGCATCACATGATGGTTGGCAGCTGTCAGGACACTGTCTCTACATGTACTGTGTGTGTGTGTGTGTGTGTGTGTGTGTGTGTGGTGTGTGTGTGTATATATTAAGCCCAGTGGGTCTGTCAGCTTCTGTTGTGTTGGGTCTGTTTGGACATGTTTGACTCTGCAGAGATGAAATAGACACCTGCCGCAGAGCTAGCATGTAGAAGCTTGTTAGATCCATTTGGAAAATAAAATGATTATTAAGTTGTACCATCATGTTTTTAGAGTTGATAATTGCTTGAATCCTCCAGTTACCTATCACCAGTTGTTGAGTGAGTTTAATTAATCATTCAACATATCACTAGAATTACATATACACAAGGTCAGGTATAGTTAACTGTATGATCAACATTAATATTCCTTGGACATAAATGTTCACATAAATGTGTGTTTCCTTAAGTTTACAAGTCAGGCGTCCTTTTAGATCATAGATGCCTACTGAAGTATTGTTAAGCCTCTATAAATATGACAAACCAGTTCTTTCGCACTGACGTCTGTTTGGAACAATGCTGGCTATTGTCATTACTGCAGCCCTATTGTCATGAAATAATTGCTATGCTATGCTACTGGATACCTGACTGAACCTGACTGCTTTGAATTTGTACTAATGACAGAAAGACACTAACAGCAACCAGTGGTGAAAAGGAAAACATCAATCAAACATAAACTTCATTTATATGTTGACTGGAAACAGACCAGTGCGTCTGAGTTCAGCTGCAGCCTTTATGAAACTTTAATGATTTCCGGCCTCCTGGTAGACATCGAAGGCAGGAGAACGGGGTTATAAAATAGAGATTCTAAGATGTGATGAACTGCTGGGTGCAATGTTTAATCCCAGATCAAAATCTACTGTATGAAGTGAGCTATATTTTCTCATAATCAAAGTGAAATGGCGTGCCTTAGAAATGTTGTAATCAATACTAAATTAGCAATGTTTTATTGAAAATAACTGATCCAGTGAAATAAATAAACAAGTGGTGAAGAAGCCCTTGCTATCTTCTCTCATTGCTCCATTTTTTCCTGCTTGCTTCTAGGTGTGACACAGTGGCTGTGCTACATCTTTATGACCTCTATACACAGCCTAGCTTCAACCCATTGTATAACCTCCTGTTAACATCAATGGCGCCCCTCCTTATGGAATAACTTAGTTCCACTGAGGCCCTTGTGTGCCTACAATGGGTTCAGCCCCTTAAAATAACTAACCAGTTTTGAGGTGTGTAAGTTCTTCCTTGTGTCTGTCACATTTCTTATATATTTAAAAAAAAATGTCTTTGACACACTGAAACAACATAAAAATGACAAATGCAAAAGAGCAGGTTTCATGAATATTGTATAGATATGTTGTCCATACTGTGTTTCTGTGACTGGCAGATATTCAGGTTAAGTGGGGCTGTAAATCCCAGATGTCTCTAAAAATTTACCTTCTATTATTTCCAGTCATCTGTTAATGCACTTGGTGCCTCTGCTAATGCAGGACAGAAGCTGTCACGACTGTTATCTGTTATCCATGCCTGTCATTATGAGTGACATAGATAACGCATTCATGTTCACTCTTTAACTTTTCAGGCTTGGTAGGTTTATGCTTCAAGAACGGATAAAAAATGACCAGTTAACTGTCATATTTGAGGTCCATAAAGTTTGAATGTGAAATAAAGGATTAGTAATGAGTATACATGAACTAGATAGTGTCGTATGAGTCCAGATTAGTTCAAGGGACCCAAATGCAACACAGTAATAAGTGCGTGTGCGTGTGCGTGTGTGCGTGTGTACATACAGGCAAGCTCATGCTACACATATTCATTCTTGTGTGAGTATGCGTATGGATTCTTCTCAATGAGGCCTCTGTTCCCTCAGTCTCATCCCCTTTTACCGAGTGACGCTGGGCCATATAATTACTGTGAACTAGCACACATCCAGCTTATTTTGATTAAAGTCAAGATTCAGAGTTGAAATAAATAAATCCTCAGACTTTACCGTGCCCTTTTCCATTTCAGTTGCTCACAGTGACACTAGGTAATCCAGCAGGTTTTACCTGAATGCAGATTTACTTTTACTTGACAGGCTCTAAGACAAAAGTGACATTTTTTGTTAAACGATCATGGACACATTGGCTTTCTAAACCCAACTTGGAATGCACTGAACCCAAGACTTTTGCAGAAAGACATCAGTCTGATTCTTTCTAAGCACCCTCTGTGTGCTCTGCCATGGACAGACCCCCATACAACTTGATGAAAAAAAAAAAAGAAATCTGGCCCTTTCCTCTTTGCCCCTCTCAGTTCATGGCTTGGCCTTTGTTACAGAGCACCCATAGATCCCGAACTAACCCGCTGTCTCAATGCCCTCTCTGAAAGTGCTCTGTCCTCTTTTTCCAGTTTCAGTCCAAGACCAGCCTGGCAGTATACATTTCCTGTCTTCTGCCCAGCCCAGACCTAGATCCCATCCACTGTGCCTCTCAATCCACCCTCTGTTCTCTTCTGTTCACCCTGACCCCATCCTGGGAATCTTGCAGATCACTGGAACCAGCAATTAAATCAGTTAATTGGTCAAATACACAGACTCACGCATAGACTCACAGACTAATTCAAGATTCCACACCCTCGTGTGCACATGCACATATGCATGCACAGCACATGCAAGGATTCAGTCGTATAAGCTAAAATGCTGGAATGCTCTGCATCTCTCAGACAACAGATCCCTTATGCCGATTTAGTGCTGGTCTTTTTCTCTGCTGTTTGAGAATGTAGACCTTTGTCATGTCTCATGGTAGACTTTCTTGCTTTGCCATTTAGCTTGCACTATAAAACACTTTAACATAGTAAGGAAGTGTTTTAGCTCCATTGCTCAGAGTTGGGTTTCAAAATGCCCTTGTCATGAAGTTAAGGGACACATCTGTTTGAGCGTATGTTTGTTGTGTATGTGTGGAAGAAGAGGGATAAGACGCAGGACACTTCTTCTCCAGGAGAGAGGAAGAATGTGTATGTTTTTTAGACACTGAGGAAAGTAGGCCAAACACCTTTGAGTGTGTTTGAGCCAAAAAAGGAAGCGGAGAATCTTCTCTGTGCTTGACTATGCAGGCAAGCAATGTGTGTCCACACAAGTGTTTGTGGGTGTTTGCTCTCTGTTTTTATTTAAACATAAACACGGTTAGACCAGTGAGTCTTAGATTTGAAACATCTGACATACACGCAAAGCCAAATTGAGAACACATTTCTTTTTGGAAAATTAACTTCATATCTTTCTGAGGTGTTTTGATAAGCTTGTATAAGCAGGTTGCTAAATTGATGCTCCTTTCTGATCGAAAAAGGTAATTTGATAGACTTTACGTTGGTGACATTTTCTTAATGTTTACAACTTAATATAAAATGAAGAAAACACTGGGCTGATAACATCTCTTCTGTCTGCAGACGTGCGTATGTCTATGTTTGTGTTCCTGGGAAACTGAGGGCAACCAAGCTAGTCGGCCCCATGTTTGGGCACGAGTTTCCTTGTTGTTGGTTTCTCTCTCTTTAAAAGTTAACATTGAACACATTAACAGAAGACCACATCCCAGCAGCCACACTGTAACCCAACATAGTCTGCTTTTGTTCTGTTTTGCCATGCACTCCGATGCACTGGATACTGGATTTCATAGAGGTGGTTAAGCCTACACTCAGAGCTCTGCCTTCCCCAGTTAGAGCCCAAATACTGTATGACTCAGATGAAGATTAAACTCACATAACGACAACTTATTGGCTGAAAACACTGGCTCTAAACTCACCAAATGGTATTTTGATAAGAATTCTGGCAGTTCTTTGAGTATTGACTGTTGATTTTGCAGCTAGAAAACAATATCACATAACTATAACACCTGCCAAGACAAGTAAGTGTGTTTATTACATTGTTCCCCATTTTCCATTAGATTTGATTTGAAGTATTTGATTACGTTCCCTAGTTTGCCTGTCTGCTTTCCTTTGTTCCTTACTTCACATTCTTTCTCACCTTCATTTTTTTTCTTATTTCATTTCCTCTCTTTCTCCATGTCCTCCTCTCCTCTGCACCTACACCTTCACCTCCTGTGTGTTTCCAGGCTGCCAAGGCCAGGTGTATACACAGCCGGGGTGTGACAGCAACACTAAACCAAACACAAATGTTCTGTTTATCACCATTAGGAACTTTCTGCTCAGATGAAACAGAGAGAAGCATTAAGAGGGCAAATACAAAGGAGAGTAATAGCTAGACTGCAATGTAACTGAAATAAAAGGCACATTTGTTAGCTCAGATTGTCTAGTATTTGATGCGTCATCCTTGAGAATAGAGTGCAACAGCTACACATTAGCATAAACACTCAAAGATATAAATACACAAGCACAGTGGGATACCATCATCAGATTGTTGCAGTGTAACTGGGCAGGTGAGCCATCTGCTTCAGCATGACCACTGAAGGTGAACTCCCTCACAGTCACTGCAAAAAAACTTCATTCTTTTCGAATAAGGCAAGGTGCCCTTGTACTGTGCATTAAATGTGTCCAATGTGTAATTAAAGTACTAACTAAAATAATCAAGGTTTTTTTTAATTCATAGAAATAATGATTTCTGTGTTGTAAAATGTGATGAACAAGCATGTCGCCTGCAGTTTAAATAGACTTAATAGGTGAGTTTATCCTTGAGTGTGTGAGATAATGCAGCCATTGTATTGGTTGATAGATGGATAAATAATGGTTAAGTTTGGTCCATTCAAGTTACTCAGTCAGCGCGTTGACTCAGTGAGCTTTTAGTATCTGGATTGCTCCCTGTCGTCCCATAGACACCTCATAAAACACTCTGAATGAATGATGTGTTTGTGTGAAGAGTGTGAGTGTCTGTGCGTGGGCGGGCGGTTGGATGGATGTAGGGTGACACTTGGCTGGAGATTGTCCCCCAACTAACTCTTTGACAGCATAAGGGGTTCTTACACATACACGAGCACACATGTACACACACACACAGACACCCACACATCTATATGCATGCAAAAGCTCAGACACACACATGGTAGATGTAATCTGGTGGTCATTATTGCAAACAAGGCAGCGTTGTGTTGCACTGACAAACAGTTCAGTCTCTCTCTCAAGTGTGTGTCTGGTTTAAATTATCACCAGTATCTCTGAGACTAGAGGCCTCCCAGTCTCTCTGCCTACAGGGAAGGTCATAGGCACATTTACATACTAAGCACAGAACGTGAAGAGCCAAACCTTGTACCTGATCTTCATTGATTTGACGTCTGTTAATTTTACATTATTTCTAACATTGTTAGGGCAAAAACGGTTACCTTTTAAGAAATAACAAGGTCATTTAACATTTAAGGTCTAGTTTTATGTATTTAAATGAATTTGTTGATAAGATTATTGTATTGTGTGTTACCTGTCAACACTTTTATCTGTCTTTACTTTCTAACTTGGACCATTTCCTCTTGTTTGCAAACAGCAGCTAATAACTGATGATCGACAGAAGGCACTGTCATAGCAGAGATGTACGATTGCCATTTGATTTTTCCTTGGCAGACAGGATCCTATGTAATATTGATAACTGAATCAGGCAGTTTGTTTTTTGGAAATAGTATAGAAGACCTTGCATTGCAGTGTATAATTAGTATACACTGCATATAGAGACACGTTGTCTATGTACATGTACATCCCAGTTTTATTACCAGATCGTGTTTCCTAAGTTATCAACAGTCATTTCAGTAGTATAAAGTTGGGTTTATACACAAGTAAGAATAATATAGGGCCACTCCTTGTGCACACGGAAACTGCATTGTGGGTTCTCTTTAAATATCTTTAAAATGTCACAGGGACACCTATTGCATAAGACTGTACACAGGGTATTAGTAATGAGGACTGAAACTCTTCTCCAGACTTTCTAAGAGAATCTGTCAACAAGATCTAAGTATACCTTCTACACCGTAAGTACTTGAATGACCTGTTTTATGTATGATTGATTTGCACATGCATGTTGTAACAATTTGAAGAGAGTTTTCTATTGTTCTATTGTTCTTTTTCACCTCAAATCTGACTGTAATATTTCTGCCATGTTCATATTGTAAAGAATAAAGCTATTTTAACTGAATGGCAGAGCAGCTTCAGTTTTGCATACAAGGCGAACATGAACCTGTGACTCATACCTGTGTTTATTTAGTTGTTCCGTACAGCTGTTGTAGAAGTATGAACCTGTGTCCCCTTTACTGTAAATGATTAACTGTGACACCAGACTTTTTGCACGTTCTGACCACATGCTGACATGTTGTTGTTGTTGTGCACTATGCACTAACCAGTGTCTTATTTTCCTAATAAATTTGGAAAAAATATCTTAACATCGCTTTTTATAGTTATTGGGTTTCTCAGGTATATTGTTTCAAGCTGCAGTTATCGTTATCACTGTGTCTCAGTTCTGCATTCTACAAATAAGGATGGCAATATTCAACCAAAAAAGCAATGGATTTAGTTCACTGGTAGAGGTTCTACTAAATCCTTTCAGTCTATCTGTCTATGGAATGTGTGTCAGACCAGAAAGGAAGATTAAAGAAAAAGTGGGGCACCAGAGCCCAGAAAAGAGCAAGAGTGGGCTCTAGGGTAATATATTCTCTCATTCTCTCGCTCTCTTGTTCTCTCTCACTCTCTCTCGCTCTCTCTCTGGTCAGCTTATGACATATTTGAGAGGCCTAAACCCTCATTGGTGGCTTTAATTGGTTAGATTGGGCAGATTTATAGCTGCTACCCATCAGTGACATGTTTTGTAGTACAATATGCAGACACTATTTATCATGTCGATCCATTACTGATACTGGTTTTGTATTCAAGCTTTTAAAAGGTCATTTGTTGGCACATTTGGTGATATAGACTATAATCATACCATCCAATCATCTAAATCTATAATCGTTGCATCCCCAGTGGTGATTTATATTGTCCATTGGGTGCAGATTTTGTGTCTCTCGACAGCTGGTGTATTTGTACACAGACCTCCACACATACCAGAGATTAGGCATTTTGCTTAAATACACACTCTCTATCATTCCACCCAAGATTCAATAGCATGCAGCTCTTGAGACATTGATGATGAGATGTACCTACTATGTAAGGAGATCACTGGGACTGCAGGACCATGTGGCTTTTGTTATTGGGATGAATTATGTTTGTTTTTCTCATTTAATGTGTTGTTATTCCTCAATGTTCTTGCAAGTATTTTCTTTTGGTAGAAACATTTCTCACTTCAAGTCAGTAGAGATCTCCCAAAATGCTGTATTTCTATTATGTACTTTCCCATAAAACCTTCTCCGCTTGTCTTTGAGCATTTATTTTTGGCTTGACTCTGACCGCTCTTTGAACTGGCCAACTGCTTACTGACTGGATTAACTCAGGCACCATGTTAACACTATGGTACTACATTCACAGAGACATCAGAGACGAGATGGTGGGAATAGAAGAGTAAGTCAGTACAGAAAGAAACCAGAAAGAGAGATAACTAAACTAACACCAAAAGACTGGAGTGAACGATGGAGAACTAGATCAGAGAGAGACCAGCTTAAAAGAAGAAATCAAAGGAATACAGTAGTATGAAGGGGATAGAGGGAGGGGGATGAAATTCCTCCATGACCTACATTTGCATTGCAACTGAAGCCAACATGTGCAGTTTATGGCACAGCACTGTAAGAGAACAGTAAGCCAGTTAGCATAAATTATGATATCAAGTCTGCCTGGAGACTCTTTGCTAACTCAGGATTTCTGTCTAGAGACCATCCTCGTACTTTTCTCTTGTACTCTTGTGCAGCACATGAATTATTGAGATCACACCACCATGCTCTACTGCCGTGCTCAAGTTTGTCTCCAGGCAGACATGTCATGCTGCTCAAGTTCTCTGATTAGAATTTGTCTGTGATTTGTATTGTAGACATCAGCAGGCATCTGACATCCTCTGTGCTAATTCTCTGCAAGGCATTCACTGAGGCCACTTTCATTCAGTTCTTGTTTCGATGGCTTTTCTGCCATTAGTGTGGTCTTTAGCAAATGAAACACCTGCTAAGTTGGACTCCAGTCAGGTTAGTGACAAGCCATTCCACCATTTGGCCATTAAAAACATTTCTTGTTCGCATTAGCGCCATGTTCAAGATGACTGCTGTATTGCTCTAAAACTTGGGAATAAAAACGTGATATGAACATCCTCAGAAACCCATAATACTGAAATACATAAGTACCACAATACATGCTATCATTGTTCGACACATTGTGGTAAATATTGGTTACAGAATAGATATAGTTTTAGTGATGATTTATTGGGCAAATGGAAACCTTCTCCCCGTATATAAGGAAGGGATGTGCAGCGACGTCTGCATGCCCTAGATGGAAAATAACTCACACAGAACACCAGAGTGGGACAGGATGGTGGCATTTTGTAGACGAGCAATGCATTCTTGTTATCTTAATTGGTTCCCATCCATTGCTTTAGCATCCATTCATACCACACAGTGGTGAGACAGAAACAATGAAAGATGGGAAGAATAACACAGGAGGGAGGTAGAGATACAGTAGCTCAGTAAACATCCAAATGGAGAAGGAGACCTAAAGAGCAAATGGCGCATTTGTCAGCTATCTTTTCTTGTTTATCTGCAGCTTCAAGACCTCGTTAGCATTCACACTGCAGAACCACACAAAGGTGACATACTGTCATTCTTAAATGACTCCTCTTTGTCATCTGACCCTCTCCTCACCTCTTCACATCCAGATCCTAATCAACAAAACATCAACATATATCCGCTGTCCTGACTTCTTCTTTTTCTACAGACCTCTTCTTCAACTCTGTATAATGTCTATTTTTTTCCAGTTAGCATTAAAATTTTGATGGCTGGATGACTGTATTCAGGCTGCAGCTCTACACTGGCAGACTGACACACTTAGTGTTAACCAGCCTCTGTTTAGTGTACATCAGTCCAAAATTCATAGATCTACGTATTTAAACCAGCTCTGCATACATTACTTGTGCACCTGTAATCAACCTTCTTAGCTACAAGGCTCAGTTATTTGGAATCTCAATCTGTGGGAATGTAGCAGAATGGGTGAAAGAGGACATATGAGTTAGAAGACGGAGAAAAGAAGGGATGCGATCAGCGTAGTAGAGGAAAGCAGAGAGAAAAAATACCAAGACCGAAAAAGAGGGAAAACTAGAAGTACAAAAGGAGGAGAGAGGGGAGGAGATTGAGGGAGACGCTGCTTTCAAAAGAAGGGAGCAATGTAAAGGAGCAGAGGGCAATGGGAGTTTCAAGCATTACTATTCAGGATGCATTTCACTGCATTGCAGTGGCACACTGACACACATTCACATCTATATGTTACAATGGTTTGGTCTCTCACAGACAATATCTGTGTGGAATTGCATTTGGTATAACAATCCATTGGCCCATTGCCCATGCTAATAAATACTGTCACTAAGCTAAGCATCCAGATGTCATTTACCATTATATTCTTAAAGACACTCAGACATCAGCCTAAGCCATCAGCCATCAGCCATGTTTTGGTTCTTCATTTGACTGATGCAAACCATTGACTGCATCATGGGTTTAAACCTGACTAATGATCCACCCTCGCCTCTGTCAGTATTCGGGGAATAAGGTGCTATGTAGTCAGAGCATGGGCTGTTAAAATTTATAATGGTCAGTAGTTTGCAGTCCTTGTTACTGTATATGTCCTTTTTACAATCTAACTGCAGGTTCAGGGCTGATGGTGGAAATCCTGTCCTGTGTTTTGATGGTGTTCCGTGGTTAATGTCAGCACTTTGTAACCATTGTGAATGTTTGAGTTCCTACTTAAAGGTCCAATATGTACATATGCAGTATATATATCCTCTGAGAATAAGAACCGTTATGTCTTTGTTTTGTTAGAATAAGCCTTTTATATCTACAGTCATCACAAGTCCACACTGTTGATCCACAATTCTACAGTAGCACAGAGCGGACAAACTAAACATCGGCTTCAGATAGGAGCTTTCATGCCGTCTAAACGCTGGTTCTTTAACCAGATAAATAGAGGCCTCTAAACCCTTGATACTGGCATTTAGACCGTGACATTTTTTTCTGCTCATCTTCTTCTCCTCTTCCCACTGTCTCCTTTTCCCTTCTCCTGTCTTTGGTTGACAGCTGTTGGGAACTGTAGTCAGACAGTCCAGAGCTTTTGTGTGTCAGCACTAGTCACACTGCAGCAGGTGCGTGCGTGTTTGCTCGCCCACACGTTTGCATGTGTTGGTGCCCGTTGAGCTAGACTTGCTGACTCTCGTGTGTGTGTGTGTGTGTGTGTGTGTGTGTGTGTGTGTGTGTGTGCGTGCGTGTATGTTTGTGTATGTGGGTAGACAGGGTAAGATAGACAAGCTGCCTTTCTGTCAGCAGATATTGATGAATGAAGAGGTAGGCTTGGTTCCCAAGGAGGCCAGGCCAACTATTAGTACAGGCTATTATAAGCCCTTGACATGGGGACCATGCAGATTACTATCCACCCACATCTCCTTACTTAACCCCTTTAATGTAGTGTACTTTAGAATATCTACTTGTTGAATATCAATCATTTTGACTTATTCATTCATACATTTATTCATCTTTTTCCAACTCCCTCAGGTCCCAAATTAATTAAAAGGCTGCACAATCATACATGCAGTTTACTGTTTATTGAAAAATGTAATTGTAGACTTACAGGAGACTACCAGACTGACACAGTAGAAATATGAATCAGTGAATGAAATGCTACCCTGTTTTCTTGCTGTGTGGGTGGCTCCATCTGGGTATGCCAACTGCTCAAGAGTGTGTGTATTTGGCGTGTGAGAAATGTTTTCAAAGACATTAGTAGTCAGTAAAATGATTCATGATCCAGGCCTTTCACTGAAAACTGTAACAAATTATAAATTATTTAGTATTATTATTATTTTTATAGAAATAGAAGAGTATACATTTCTGATTCCGTTTTCAGACACTCAAACAAGTATAAAAATAAAAGTGATTTGACTTAGCGTCACCGAAGCCAACTGCAATTCTTGTGTCTTTGCAGTAAAACTGTCAATGACCAAATGCTTACAAAGTAAGACAACAAGATAAACAAATATATGTTACTGATAACAAGCAGTTACAGTCGGAGGACAAAACAATGGCTTGGTAACAAGACTGCTACACAGAAGGCATTTCAGCAAATATACACCACTATTTTAAAGGTCGCTGTTCATGTTTCGGTGTGAGGGGAAAAAAAAAAAGATTTGTTCAATAAGACCAACATGTGGGGGAAAGGACGTGTTTAAATTTAGCCAGATTAGTGTGGATGTAGTCTCAGAGTTTTCTCCAGCTCTCTAATTAGCTAGTGAACAGATCGCCTTACCTCTGTCCAGCTGGGTGAGTGTATGTGTGTGTATCCAGCTGCATGGTCTCCAGTCTCTTATCAGTGTAACCACTGGCCCGTACTTAACAGCGACCATCTGGTGCCCATACAGAGCTGGTTTTAGCTAGCAACCCTGTCTGATCTTTGTGTCAAAACTACCCAGGCCAAATCACTCTCCCTCTTTCTAAAGTTTTCCTTCTCCTCCTTTGCTCCTAAGTGCTTATCTTCGTCTCTCACTTTTTCTTTTGTCTTTCAACTGACATCACTCTTCTCTTGTGTAAGTTTTACTTCAAGCCTCCAGTAATTTCTGTAAAGATTTACACTGGCTTAGTGTGTACTACACTTTCCTTAGTGGGCTAACCAGGATCTGATTTTCAAAAAGGGTGAACCAAGAGTACTTTGGTACTTTGCTCATAGTAGAGGCAAAGACACACCACGTAATATCATTAACTATCAAGTCTTCCAGGCCTGCTTGTAACATAAAAAAGGTTGTAAGTCAAGTATATTGCTTTAAAAGGCTGAAAATAAGTTGTTGGAAAAAAAAGAGCTTCCTCTTGCATGGATACCATTGTCATTGACGGTTTCAAATTGCATCAGATTGTGTCAATTTCCGGTTGCTGTGAGAAACAAGTTTGTCCGTCCACCTTTATCCAATCCTGTGGAGAGGATGAGATCTTTACCCCGCTGCCTTTTGCAAAATTCTCTAGCAATTTTATTATTAGTCCTTTATTAGTCCTTTCTGCCTAATGCCGTCTTCTAAAGTCCGTAAACAGACAGACAGACAGAGAGACAGACAGACATTCTGTGTCAGCACCGTGTGACATTCCAAGGAACAGTCTGGAAGGGGCTTGAGGACAGAGACAGACTTGGCATCTTGACATCAAATTGCAATACAATCTCTCTTGCTCTCATACACACACAGACACACACCCACACGGACAAAAAAAAACTATCACCTCTGTCTCAAATGTCCCAATAGATCTCTGAGACACGAGTTCCCACAAACAGCTGAAATATCAGAAACCAAGACACAAAGCTTTGTTAAGAATATATGAAAACTAGTGCTTTGCCTGACACACATTTTTTAACCTTAATCGATACATTTATATCATTTTTTCAAAGTAGTGTGAGCAGCATAGCACTGTGAGACATTACCAAAATACTGCAAAACATTCTGTAGCCAAAGCATTGTCTGTACACAGATGAACCAAAGAGTGGAGCTTGTAGTGCCTCTATCATGTGTTTGTGTTTTGGACTGGTTAACTATTGGTGGTGCAGGGACAATTACAAGCCTCTGAAACAACCATGTCACACGGCAGCTATTTCTACTGACAGCCAGCTATGCCACTACACACACACACACACACACACACACACACACACACACACACACACACAAAGCAGCAGTCTGGCCTGGCAGTGAAGATTGTGTGTGTATGTGGGAGACAACTGGGGCTGCCGATGGGCAGCTATTTCTATCCAGGGGTCACTCGGTGCTAGACGGAGCAGACGATGTGTGTTAGCAGCCACTTTATCCTGAGAGCAACAAAACAAATTCCTACAAACAGGAACATTGACCTGATATCCACTAACATCCTCATCCTGAACACTCGTTATTCATAATGGCTGGTATGGATGAAATCAGTATCATGGTTAGTATGAATATTTCTCTGTTTGACACAAGAGTCAGACTCAGTCACTTGGCAGAAAGCACAGGAGCCCTAACCCTATAACACTATCGGACCACAAGTCGGATGGGAGCATACACAGACATGCATACAGTTTCCACGGCAACTGGGAGTCATGGCAAAGCCCACAATTGCTAGCTACCTGCTGTGAGAAAGAAAAAACACAACTCTCCTTCACACATGCGATATGGGATACACCCTAACTGGTTTCTTTTAATTTTTTATCATGATTATCATATTATAGTTTGCTTAGCTACAAGGCTGAGTTATTTGGAATTTTTGCCCGGCTATGCCGATTGCATGGGAGGTGTTGTTTCGCCATACACGTGTCTTGCTGATATCTGCAGGCAAATTCCTCTTGTATGTTAGCAGAACCTTCTTATTAAACATGACCCCCTCGATAGGAAATGTGTCATTCAGTGGAATGCTTTTTAAATGGAAATATTAAATGGTAATAATCTCACAAAACCTGACTTGAGCGTGAACTACAGTTTAGTCTGTCTTCGACACCCATAATGACACATCTGTGTATATAGCCAAGAGCAGATTTTGGTTTTCTTATACGCATCATATCACATCCAGTGTGGTGTGTCTGGGTGGGGTAGAGTCAAATGAATAAGCGGCTGAAACCAAACTCTTCCCTTGACAGCCCGAGCTGGAACTCTGCAATATTTTTTTTTAATGAAAAAAAGTTGTTTGCCAGCCGCGTGGCCTCCCCGTGGTACTGTGGCATCAATCAGCCACACCCTCTAAAATAACAAGCAATCATAGTAAAGTAGAGGTGGGCAGATGGATGGACGGATAGGATGACTAAACAAGTCAACACAGGAATGAATGAGCATTATGGTGTTGTATAACAGAAAAGTCTTTTATGGCATGTAGTAGCCACACCCTCTGCAATAACAAGCACACACAGTAAAAGAGGAATGAATGAATGAATGGATAGAGGGGAAATTTTGAGGTCATAATGGGCTCAGTGGAACTGACACTAAATTATAGATTGTTGAAAGGCGCAGGAAAGTTGTAATTTGGCATCTAGAATAGTTTAATTCACTGTCACCCTGTATCTCTGTGTTACAGTGTGTCTGTGCTTCCCCCCGCCTTTCACAGAGCAGTCAAAAACACTGTGCTTACTCAGGTCATGTAGAAGGGCAGGACAGATGCAGATTTTCTGGAAACCAGGTTTTAGACAAACTGTTTATGAATACACAGCGACTGAGACCAAAAGATGTTTGGTTTATAGCTTTGGAATAGAGACAAGAGGGGACATGTTCTCTCACTGCTCAGTGTAAGAGACAACACAAACATTTTGCCTGATCACTTTGAAATAATTATTTGAGTTTATGATTTGAAAATCAAACCATTTGTTCTAACACAGTGTAAGAGGTGTGTGTCTGTGTGTGTGTCTGTGTGTGTGTCTGTGTTGTCAATCTGGGTGTAAATGATTGACAGCTCTGTGTGTGTCTCTCTGCATGCAGCATGGACTATGCGGACAGCAGAATGGCTTGCTCTGTTGGAGAGGATTCACACTTCACATCAGATCATCACAACCAAACTGTCTCTTAACACAGACACACACACACACACACACACACACACACACACACACACACACACACACACACACACACACACACACACACAAAGTGAGAACATATAACTACTCTGGTTCTGATACACTGAACAGACTGTCACAAGAACTCCACACAGTTTCATACAAGATCTCTATGCCCCCGCCTACTCTGTCTCATGCACACACACACACACACACACACACACACACACACACACACACACACACACACACACACACACACAGAAAGAGACTGTAGTGCTTCAGTCCCACAGAGAACCAGCACCACACTGAGAGGCCAGACAATACTTGTGTCAATCAATATGTCAGGTTTCTACTTAGCTGTCTAGCCTGAGGCCTTCCAGTGGACGGCTTGTTAGCCTGTGTGATGGAAACCGACACAAGCCTCAAGCACATTTACTAGGCTTCAGCTCAGACTTCCCATCAATTCTCTTGACCTGAATATGCATGCAATTGGTAACTCAGTGTATCCCGCTGATTCTCACAGCTTTCAGCCACAGTGGAGGGCTATGTGAGTGCTAGTTACAGATGTTCAATTTAGAAAGTCCAGCCACGTTTTTCTTCCAGCAGAGAAGACACACAACATTAGTTGACTGTTGTATATTGTACTAAATTATAATTGCCAAACTGTTCCAGCCAGTATTTAGATGTACAGCAACCTACAAGAGCTACAATAAATTAATTAATTAATAAAAGAAATTAATAAAAAGGGGAATTTGAATTTACGTATCAATTTTAAAGGATTTTCTTAACCTAACTGGATACAAGAGGTTCCTGCTAAATGACAATGTCCTGAAATAACGGTCATTTAACTGCAACAAACCTGTTTCAGATGTCAAATATTTTCATGGTGTTTTAATTGACAGTTGATCCAATAAACAGAGAGTATATATGAGTGTCACATCACACATCTCATGTAGTATTTTTCTTAAACAAACATGTTCTTTTTTTAATATCTTTCAGGCGGGACCAGGGACATTGGATCAGCGCTGACCAGGATGTGTATGAGGCATCGCAGCATAGAGGCTAAACTCAAACACTTCTCCATGTAAGCAATATTACATATCATTGCCGTGTTTTACCCTTTCTAACTGTGAGTTCATATGCTCACTCACACTGATTTCAAATGATGCAACATTTGCTTATAATTTAATTCTTGAGCTATCGCTAAATCATTAAAAGAAAGTTTTCAAGCTTTCAAAGAAAAACATCAGATTGGGTTAAAGTTTATTCTCCTTTGTAGCATTTCTTTTATTAGTATTGTACAGTTGGTGTACTTTGAACCAAGCTGTTTCCCTGACAATATAACTCCAGTAGTGTGGCCTGTTTCTGAATTGTTATCTCACCATGTTCTCCATGTCTTGACATTTTGTAGCGTGGGCGAGAATGCCCCTTTGTTGTGAAATTCTGGGAAAGAGACGATTTGTCTGACAACCCAAGCATCTATACTGTTTCCATTTAGTCACATACACACACATACCATCTCTCTCTCTCTCGCTCTCTCTCTCTCTCTCTCTCTCTCTCTCTCTCTCTCTCTCTCTCTCTCTCTCTCTCTCTCTCTCTCTCTCTCTCTCTCTCTCTCTCTCTCTCTCTCTCTCACAGCGCGCGCACACACACATTACACAGACAAGGGGCTCTATAATTTCGGGTGGCATTTCAGTAGAGATTCTTCTTGACTCTCCATAGCAGGGGCAGTACACAGGGGGTCTGTGGTCACCACACACACACACACACACACACACACACACACACACACACACACACACACACACTTGAGAGAAATGTCTGCAAGAGGGAGAAGTCTATTTTTAGTTACATGCACTACGTCTGCAGCTGCCTTCCTCTCACACTCAGAGCCTCTTAAACGCACTCACAAATACATCACAAATACAAGACGGGCACAGTTGGATAATGATTGACAGACAAGACTGCACAAGCTTCTTACTTCCTCCTGTGACACACAGTCAGACATAAGCAGACTCTTTCTTTCCTCAGTCTCAGTCTTTCTCCCTTTCTTTCTATCTGTTAATGATTGACCATACAGTGGGTGGACAGAAAGGCAAACCAGACCCAATGATTTTTATGCCCGACAGGCTGTCTGCTACCTTTTTATAATCAGGTGATATACTGACCAAAGAGTAGGTCAGGTGTCGGGTAGAATTTTATGTTTTCTCTATTTGTATTATATTTTTAAATAAGTTCTTGAGCTATTTGATTTGTCAACAAAATGTATTTTGAATGCACATGCACAGGTATTGTTTTTAAATAAATAGTGCCAAATTTATATTGTATGACGTCAGTCTTGAATATCTACATAGTAAACTGATTAAGTTGACCTCAGAGTAGAAATAAGTATCCCCCTGTTTTCACAGGGCCTTTCTGGAGGGTCTAATTAACCCTCTACAAGAACAGATGGAAGAGTGGAAAAGAGGAGTCAACACTTTGGACAAGGACCATGCTAAAGGTAGGTCAAACAAATGCAATCACTCCCAAGAATCCCCAGAAACTACTTGACATCTGGATACATCTTTAACATTTTAAAGCAGTGCCATTTTTTAAAATAATTTGTTGTTATTTTATTAGCTACTCACATTGTATTAGAGTATTACCCAATGTATGAAAAACTGTTGTTACTTTGTCCATCCAGAGTATAAAAGAGCCCGGCAGGAAATAAAGAAGAAATCCTCAGACACACTGAAACTTCAGAAGAAAGCAAAGAAAGGTAAAAAAAAACAAAATAAAAACAAAAACATATTTCATTTTTTATTTTAAACCAAAGACTATGTAAGTGAACAAAAATAACACCACTAAGTGCAGTTAATTTAATAATAATGGAGACAAATCTTAAACCTACACACTAAAAGTTTGATCACAGAGTATGAAAAAATAACACAGTATACACTAGCTTATTATCTTGTGCAGACATGACTAGCAAAGTATAGTGATCACACATGTATTAACTTATAATGCTCCAGGTCTGCTAAACCAGTCAAAGATATCCATCTCAATCTCAGAGAATTCATTCAGATTCAGTTCTTGGAAAGCAAACAAGGACACGCTTTTGTTTTTCTCTACCAGTTAGCAGCTTACTGTGGGAGCATGAAACGTGAGTCTGTTACAGCCCCACGTTGAAAGATTAGCTAAATACATGTCTCTTAAGCAAAGTAAAGAAGGCTCGGTTTCTTGAAATTCAGTCAGTGCTTTTCCCATAGATTCTGTGTTTGCACCAGCACCAGCCAGACCTAAGAAAGATGTGGTTTTCATTGACCTCTATGAGAATCTTGCAATCATCTGTCTTCTGGACGCCAGTGCAGCTAAAATTAGAAATCTTTGTTCTGCCTGCCCTGTCAAGTAGTTTATATCAGGAGAATAAAAACAGCATCTGCTGGTAAATTACTCCATGTGCTATAATGTGTGTTACTTGAACAATATGCACCTGGGCTTTAGTAGTATTTCAGTTTAGTTTGATTTATGCTGTACTAGATTAAAGGCCTTTATCTACAAGAAGTAAACATTCTAGACTAAAAGAAAAATCTGATTATTGAAACCATGAAAGTGTTCAGTCGTAGAAACAACCTGTAAAGGAGAATGCCATCTCTTGTTTCTAATAGGAAAATGTCCAAATTGTGTATATGACGTTTTCATTACACAGCAGTGGCGTGTACAGAAGAAGTTTGTCCTGTCTGATTAGATGTGGGCAGATCTAGTAAGGCTAAACATTACCTTACTTGGTAAACACTCTCTGAGACAGCAGGGGCTTTTTCCATCTGCACTTCTCTTGGTTCAGGCTCATGCGCATTCACCTATCGAAAAAAAAAAATACCATACGCAAACAAAGAATTAGATGAATACGCTTCCAGTATGTTTTATTATGTTGAGAGTTTGGAGGTTTGGATCAGTGGATGCCTCACATTCCTAAAGTCTACAGATGTTCTTCTTACTGTGCAATACATTTTACTTATACTCCACATAGTGATCATTATTAATACTGATACATTAGATTTATGTCATTCCCAGTTGCCTGGATGACAGATTAAGAATAAATACTGTTGGTACAGGGTCAAGATTATTGTCATGTTGCATGTTTTAATTTATGAATCATGTCCAGCAAAATGGTATTTTAAGCGTTTGTCTTAATAAATTTGAATTAATTGATCAGTGGACCAGTATGAAAGCAAACCTTAATATCAGTTTTCATATGCTTCATCTGTTTGTTAGTGTAGATATGGCAACATATGAGCATGCTGTTGGTATCAGATGATGTCAGCTTTAAAAAACAAAAGCTGCTCATATTTGCCATTTCTTTTTAAATTGGAAATGTGACTATTAATGTTACTGTCTATTAATGGAACTGCAAAAGTATCAACAGAATTTAAGTAGCATGGTCAAGGACTCATCGATCCTAAAGATTTCTGTAAAGCTTTGCTTTTTTTTCACTTGTCACTGTACTAAGATTTAGTAAGACATACTAAAATAAATATCTGTATGAGTATCATCTGATATCTGGTGGGAAATACACCTCGTAATTTTATTACTTTAAAAAAACATCCAAATACACAAGACTGCACCTTTTAAGGTGATGAATTAGTGTTAAGTGCTGGCACTCTTTCAGTTGACTTGGATCTTTTTCCTCTCCTTGTCCCCATGTGGTTCCGATATCCATTCTTCTCCTTATGCTGCACTGCAGCTGATAATCTAGGTAAGTCAGCTTGTGGAACAGACTTACTGTCAAGGTTGTTGTTTACACTGTAATGTTTAACCAGCATCTTGGTTGCATTTTGAAGAAGACACCATATATATTGAGTTTTATGTAAAGTGCAGATGCTGTGAATTATTTGCATGCTCAATTTTCCTCCACAGATTTGGCAACCATTATGTACATTATATGGTTGCCACTACATATTGGCAATTGAAATATAGTCTTTGAATCAGTCGCTTCAGTAAACTTGGGATACACTCTCGTCCTAAGTTACATTCATTGTCCATTGTTCATTTGTACAAACTGTATATCTCTTTTTTTTAATCAACTGTCCACAAGTGTGCTCCATCCTGACAAGTTTCTGTTCCATTGTTCTGCCCAGAGTGTGTTTTTGCCCTCAGTGAGCCGCCCAGTAATCAAGCCTTTACTTGAGTGAAACTTTGATTCTAATATTTTATTTTTAATTGTGAATAGAATCAAATAAAAAACATTAAACAGAAATTATTCAGAAACTTTCACGTTTACACTTAATTAATTTAATTTTAACATTGTGGGTACTTACAGCAAACCAGAATAATATCATGTTTTGGTAAATTGCAGGATATGCTTTTTGTTAGAGACAAGCACTTTACACGCTTGCTGAGAAAATAAACATTTTAATCTTAATTACTTGTTTCTTATGACTTTTAATTAACATTTAACATTTAATTTTGTTCGGCAAAGTACCTTACCTGCAGTCTATAACAGGGTCTCCGCGGATCCTTAAAAAGTCTTAAAAAGTCTTATTTTAAAAATGTGTCTTAAAAAGTCTTAAGAAGCATTATATTTCACCATTTTCTGAAGTATGGCATTAAATTTTACAAGGTAGGTATTATTTTTCATCCCGGTAGCCTATGGTTAATAAAAAAACATTTCGCTGATTTTTTTTTTGCGCTAACGTGATTTACTTAGCCAGCGATGTTTGTTATCAAGATGCTGAAAACTCATAGAGCCGTTGTTTGCAGTGTGTCGCTTTAGCCATGAAATGGAACAGACGAAGAAGTGGTTGGAATAAGCAGCATACTTTCAACCTCTCTGGCATACATGAACATGAACCGAGATGGGGAAATGCAAGTTCAGCGACAAGTGGCTCGAGGAGCCGAAATACAATAGTTGGCTAACAAAAACAGTGTCGGAATATGATGCGCGATGTAAATTATGTCGGATTCATCAAGTTGGGAACAATGGGCTGTAGTGCCCTTGACGCTCACATGAAAGGGGAAAAGCACATACGCTATGCTGCTAGTCAGGAATCAACAGTCCCCCTGCGAATGTTCGCCACTACAGGCACTAACGCAAGTGCAAGGCCAGCTGTGCCTTTCATATCTCCGGGCCCCAGCACAAATGCTTTCGCTGCATTCGCTCCAACCGCTACGTTAAAGGCAGAAATACTTTGGGTTCTGCAGGAGTGCAGGAGAAATCCGATGCACTGAGGCAGTTAGATAAGTAGTAAAACTGTATTTATTTCCTGACTGTTTATGTGTACATCAGTGCCCTACTATTAAAATATTGAGAAGGCAAAAACTAAACTAAAACTATAAACTGAAGATGCACTGATTTATAAAAAAATAAATATGCTTTGAGTTTGAACTTATCTTTGACTGCGCCTTTTTACTGTATGAATATTTGTTTCGCGGTAATGGTCTTATTTTTTATTCTCAAAGGTCTTAAAAGGGTCTTAAAAAGCATTATATTTGCTTGTCAGAAATGTGCAGAGACCCTGTATAAACTGATCTCACATTTAAGAAGGGATACTAGTTTAGTCAAACTACTCACAAGAAGGGCACCCAGTTTACACACAGAAACAACAAATTGTCTGCTTGTGTTGGTGAGCCAGTATTTGATGTTTGATGTGTGTCTTGTGAGGGTGTTTTTCTGACCTGAGAACCCAGCCTTGCTGAGAAACAGCCTGTGACTGCAACCTAATGCAATCATTGGTCATGTGAAAGCGAGAGCAGTTAATCTCATTTCTCTGAGTGTGCACATGTTTCTACATGTGTGCAGACTGTGCAGACCCTCCGTATTCATCTTGGCTCAGCTGAGTTTGGTGAAAACAAGTGTTGAACATCAGCAGAATTTCTGAAACATCAGCGTCTATTTTATGTTTTTAATGCAAAACTTGATTAAACTGATAAATTATAATTGTACGACACAGAAAAGGCTAACACAAGGGGAAAGAAACTACTCCTCTACTGCTGTACAGTATTTTACAGTCACATCACTCATGCCACTTCAAAGGAGTCTTCTCTTCTCTCAAACTTATCAGAACTCCTCCTTCCTAAGCTGTTCGAGTTTGTGTTTAAATTTTGGATGAGCGAATTAGCCCCACTAGACACACATCCAATTAAATGTTGTGTATCTGAATAGACTGGTAAAGAACATCAGTGTGTGTGTTTTGGTGTTGCCATATTTTGGATACTAGTGTGTCTCACAGATAATTAACAGACATACAAACACAGGACATCTATAGTATATCATCATTTAGTCATTCTGAGGGTATGAACCAGCTAGACAGTAAGATAGTTTATGTGTCACAAGCAGTAATTGTTCTGTAATTGAACACTGAAAGGGCTTGTGAAATACGTTTCAGGATGGATTTGTTTACAATGCCGTCAGTGCCCACTGACCTTCAGTGAACCTCACTGTTTGTCTGTGGTTGAAAAGAAAAAGGAAGTAGTAATCAGGACCTTGTCATTCACGTAGTTGCACAATCACAGATGCACAAGTTAAGACACAGACACCGTGACTGTGGACAAACTAAGAAACAGCCCATAGCAGAGACAAAGTTGTAACATAACAGATGCTTAAGTTCAGCACTAACAACCCCTCTGCTCACCACAAGTTAACATCTCATGCCAGGATGTGCCTGCATTGTCTCAGCACATATGTGTCCCTGTGAGTGAGTGAGCGAGTGGGTTTGTGTGTGTGTATGCAACCCGCTCCATCCCTGCAATTACATCTTTTACATCAACACAAGTTGATTGAGTAATGATAATGGCTTTTGGTTGAATGCTAGAAATGTTTCTTTAGTCTATAGGTGGTCATTTAAAAGTAGGTTTACAATATTTACCCTTTATGGTCAGTTTCCACATGAGCGTCATGGGTATCATGAGGGTATGCATTTTTGGAATTGGTGACCTCATGATTTGCTTCTAAAGGGCTAAACTCCTTCTGTGAGCCTTAATGGAAATCACTTTACTTGCATCTGTAGAAACGATTCAGACTTTTTTTCATGTAATTGAATAAGTGTGGGGACAAGGTGCTTCTTGATGGTTCAACCTTTAACAGAAGTACATGTAGATAATGTGACGTCTAATTTGGTAATGTTAAGATACTCATGGGCACTACCAAAACAGCAACAAAGAAAATATTTGGCTTTCCATCTGTCTCAGACAGAGTTCCTCAACTTACAATAGCCTCTTTCCAAAACCACTGTGGTTATGTTAAGAATCCAGTATGCCAAGACTTGAACTATTGGGAGACTACCAGAATGCAGTGTGCTGGTTTTCCTGCACGCCAAGGAGACACCACAGCATCGCTGGCTCTGGAACTTGAAAAGCTACTTTTCTACACTAAGGCCAGTTGAGTCTTAAAGTTTAAAATGCTTTTATTCAACTTAAAACAGAGTCAAAGAAAACACAGCCATGGTGTGATAAGAATATTGCAATGAGCATTACAACAGAGCCTTCATTCATTTCTCTTTTGTTGTCTTGGCATGTGTTGTGTTTGTCATAAAGACTTGAAATGCTCTAGTCTCAACTACAAGTTTATAGATGCACTTGATACATGATTTTTTGCATTGCCTTTTAGTAATGATTGACCAGCTGTTTATAACCAGTGATTAAAACATTATTTAAAATGACAGCCCAGCTTAAAAACAATTTCCTTGGCAACAAGATGGAAAAAGACTAATTTCTCCCAGAGGAAAATGAATAATACTGAGTTTAGTCCAGCAGTGGAAACCAGACTAATGACTGAGGCCTGTCTAGCCCTTTCAGGCTCAGCCATACAGCCTCCACAAAACCTTGTAGAATGTAATTGTATACTTCTGTGCTCACAAGGTGGCCTTTGCATCTATATGAGACTGAAAATATATACTGCAATTTGGACTTTCCAGTCTACAGTCCATCTACTCCATCATGGTCTCCATAGTGTAACACGCATAACTCGCATTCCTCTCAGTGTTACAGACACCAAACCAAGCTTAGCAAATATATTCCCTATATATGGAAACCCAGTTTGTCTTATTTTGTCAACAACCTTTGAGTTCGTAGGACTGTCTACACCAGACTCATCATTTCATTTTGTGGTGTTGGTATACTTTAAAACCTGCAGAAATACTGCAAATTTTATTCCTTTGCACATGGACCATGTCATCCGTATATTTACCAAACATTATGAAGATAACCTATTTTGATTAAAACACTTAGGCAGCTATAGTACAGTAAACCTTGCCTAGACTGAAACATTCGTCTTGCTTTGGACTAAAACATTGTCTTAAAAGAACTTCATCCACCTAAAATACATAACTAAGAGTTACATATGACAACTTTAGCACTGCACTTCAGTCAGTTCTCATTAATGCCAACTCTTTTGATGCAAGTAATGACAATGTCTCTATTTGGTGCTTTCCCTGGTCAATTCATGGAGAGACATAGCAACAGAGCTTCCCATGCACTGTATCATGTATAGTGTAATATATAGATTGAACTGACATATCAGAGAGGAAAGAGTTAATCGCTTGTCATCAACATAACACACTTATCCTTATGTTTTACATTTGAGGTAAGAGTGCCTGTGTAACTCTATCTGTGTTTCTTTACTGCTGATTTGCATGATATTGGGCCTCACGTCAAAATTCAAAGAAAGACGCCAGTTTGTTATCCTTGCCCCAGACACAGGCAGTGCAGGCAGACCACAGAATTGTTCACTGCGGGTTTAACCTTGATGTATCAAAGTCAAGACTGTGTGGGTGTGTGTCTGTGTGTGTGTTTGTGTGCAAGTGTAGTTTGAGTGGTTAGATAATGCCTTTGAGGCCCCTCTGTATGTCATCTTGGGCAGTCGCCAGCCTCCATACAGAACTCAAGAGGGCTTGATTTGGTTTTAGGGTATCCTCTCTTAAAAGTTCTCACAAACACGCACAGAAATAAATGCAATCACACACACAGTGTTGAATAACAGCATAACCTTGGGATTGTCATTGATCTAAGACATTACTGGATTTACATAATCATATTCAAACGCAGATATAGACAGCACAAGGACCAGATGGGCTTGGAGACACCTTGCAAACTTGTCATTCGTGAAAACACACACACAGTGTTTTAAGTGTTTGACAAAGAGTAATGGAGTGATCGTCAAAACTCACTTTCGGCTATCTCAACAGAAATGGATTGTAGTTTTTCAAGACAAGCACCAGTAGATAACCTTATCACCACCTCTGAACAAGAGGCACGATACACTTACATGACAAGAGTGGCCCTTCATGTGGAGACAGTCAAATGCTGGCACTGAAGATAGCAATGTCCACAATGAAAAGATAACATGTAGAGCAGTAGTAGAGTCCAAGCCAACACCAGAGAGAAGTGGTGAAAACCTAAAACTGCAAATGTTCTTTCATCATGCATGTTACAGTAGCATAACTGTTCTATTTAGTATATGTGTTGTGAAGGAAGGCGTGGTGGTCAAATGTTTCTCAATACCATGATTTGAAGTAGTAAATAGATCAGTCATGTGTTTTCTTGTGTGTCTCTTACGATGTATATATTCTTTTTTGTGTGTGTTTCTGTATCCGTTTTGTTTCCAAGGTCGTGGTGATATCCAACCCCAGTTAGACAGTGCCATGCAGGATGTCAGTGATAAATACATTCTGCTGGAGGAGACAGAGAAGCAGGCCTTGAGGAAGGCTCTCATAGAGGACAGACAGAGATTCTGCTGTTTTGTAGCAATGCTGCGGCCTGTAGTGGTGAGTACAGCAGAGTAGAAATAGAGAAATAAGCTTTCAGTAAACACTCGGAGAACAACAGAAAATCTGCACTGCACATTGTCTGTACTTTCTGTTTCAATCCCACATACTGGAAAGACATGCTTTCTACTTAATAACATTTCTATTGCATGTATATTTTTTCTCCAAACCAGCATTAAGTAGCTTTTTTTTATAACTGCTGCTCTCGAGAGGCCTTTTTCACTGTTGTTGTTCTTCTTTCAGGATGAGGAGATTTCTATGTTGGGAGAGGTCACCCATCTCCAGGCTATCTCTGATGACCTCAAAGCCCTGACCTCTGACCCACACAAGCTTCCCCCTGCTAGTGAACAGGTGAAGACAAATATCCGAGATAAAACAGTTTAAACAATGAACTAACCTTAATATAAAGCGTTATTACAGTTACATTACATACCCCTCGGTCCTGTGTGACCTAATTTTATTTTGTCTTTTTAAAAGGGTTATGTAATTGTAATAAATATAGTTCTGTTTATTACCTTTCCTCTTCACAAGTACAACCAATACATATAAGTAACATTTTCATCCCCCAGGTAATCCTGGACCTGAAGGGCTCAGACTATGGTTGGTCTTACCAAACCCCGCCCTCATCCCCCAGCACCACAATGTCCAGGAAGTCTAGTATGTGCAGGTAGGTCCTGTAGCCAAACACAGAACTCATTGCCACAGATGATTAAAAGGGAGGCTTTGTCTTTCAAATATACATTTACCTGCTGTACCTGTAAAACCTTTTTGTTATCCAGTGTGAAATTACAGCCATTTAGATGATGCATTATATTAAACAGCGTCTATATGTAGCATGATTTGTATACACACAGGCTCTACTGAAATCACAATCAATAGTTATGAATGTTGTCGACTGATTACATCAGTGTACTGCAGAGGGGAACAAGGACATAAAGAAAAACTTTGGTGTTGCCCAATCTATGTCCGCCACCTAGTGGTCAATATGAGCTGCAGTGTTTTGCAAATTCTCTGCTTCATTTTGACTTTGTTACCGATAGCTGTCAAATAATTCTCCAACATAGTGAAGTGGACCTACATTGTCTACAAGAAAAGGAACATGGATATTTTGGATATCACATGTTGAACGTGGAGTGGAATAATAAGAATAAGAAAAAAAACAGATTTGGGCACTTGCTGTTCAGACCATGCCTTCAACCTTCTGTCCTCCCTGCTTTTTGTCTGTGTCTCTCAATGATTTTTTCCTGAACTGTTCTGGTTTAAAGAAAAAGACATTTTATGCCTGGGGTTATGTATTGCTTTGCGTTTATCCTGTTAAAATCTTGTGACATTAATTTTGGGGCTGTGGGTTTTCTATGATAAAATCAAACCTCCAGTGTATCTGTTGTATTATGACGAGAGGCCTTTCAGGCTGTGAAAACATTAGAAACCTGCTGTAGAGGAGAAATCTCATTGTGAGACAGCTGCTTTTATGATTTTGATGCTTTGCAATTAAGATTATCACACACTTTTAGTGCTAGACGCTTAAACTGGGTCTAGTTTTGCCTTGTACTTGTTATTTTTATTGTAATGTATGTGTATGATTTTCATAATACTGAGTTTGCAACATACCATTTTAATATCTGCTTCAGATATTTTAATTGTGGCTTTCAGTTCACACAGTATTAGACCTTGTGTTTATGTTGTTTTTGCCTTTTATGAGTGTTCTGTGTGAAGATTTTCAAAACGCTGTCTCCATGGCATGAAATCTTGTGATTTCCTGCCTGTAATTATTGTCATTATGATATTGCGCCTCTTATGTTGGTTTGTTTTGTTGTTTTGACTGGATTGGCCTCAGTCACTGCCTGTTGCATCTTGGTGTGCTGTGTTAATTGTTTCCCACCCTGTCTCCTCCACATTCTCCCCCAATCCTCTGCCTTCATTCCCTTCCTTTTATTTCTTTCTTATCCAACTTTCTTCTATCCATGTCTTTGGGTGCACTTGATTCTCTCTACCCCGCCCGTCACTGCCAAACTTCTCCTTCCTCTGGTCCTCCCCTCATCCCTCACCCCTTCCCCTTTCGCAGTAGTCTGAACAGCGTTAACAGTAGTGACTCCAGGGGATCCAGTGGCTCTCACTCTCATTCTCCTTCCTCCTCTTCTTCCTCCTCTTCCTCACACCACCTCTTCCACCACCATCACCCCCGCCATCGGTACCGCAGCTCCACGCTACCCCAGCAGGCCCCAGCTCGGCTCTCTAGCATCTCCTCCCACGACTCGGGCTTCATTTCTTCATCACATGACCAATACACATCGTCCAAATCATCCTCGCCCATGCCAGCTGAAACAAAGGTAAGAAAAAGCTATCCACACTTAACCATAGTTTAGGCTCTGAGTATGTACACATGGTTGAGACCAGACTATAAACCCACACATGCTCTATGATTTACAAGTCATTGTTGTCAGACTGTAGTCAGTCAGCGCTTCACACAACTATTTTCTCACACATCTCCCCAGCCACTAAAAGAGGCAGTTCATTGGCAGCAGTAAGTGTATGTGATCATGGTGAAGTCATTTCACTGCTATTATTATAGCATAAATGCACAGGAAATTAGTCTGCCTCCATTCTAGCTCAGGGCAAAACAGGTCAGCCCCATCCTGCTATTAAAGAGTCGACTGCTGTGACAGACTGCGGTTTGGTTAAACTTGCAGAGGCTCGAGAATACAGCACGTTGTATTTTCATTAAATGCATCACAGTAAAATGACATGTTCCAGTCAACAGTATGTCAACAGTATATTTTATAGGCACTAAGAGCGTGTCTCTATCAGCAGGTCTCATTCTGTTAGTGTAATCTAGCCATCTGACATAGGGTTTCAGATAATTATCCGTGGGATCGTCCAGGGGATTGTCCATGTGGGGTTTGTGGTTTTGAGATCAACCATGAGAGCGGCTGCACTAGTTGACGTTTTGTTAGCACGCCAGCAACCACAGTTCCCCTGTCCAGAACACATTGGTATAGTTAGACTCCAAGTTTTTATGATGCAGTGAAGGTGGTTTGGCAAGTTCGTACCCGACCCATTTACAGTACAGACCCAGGAATCAGCCCACTGATTGCCTCATTCTTGCTGTAGTTACTGTAGCTGGTGTTTAAAAGAGAACAGTCTCATGGCTAAACAGAGTTTTACTGCTCAACCCAGGGCCAACAAGTCTGGGCCATGGCTTATAGTTATCTCTCTGTGTCTTTTATGTCCATCCATTTTCAATACCTATGCAGGGTGATTTTAAGTATTTGACCCCAATTCAGAATCTCCTACTGGAGGCCAGCATGCAAAAAGAATGATTGCCATATAGGCATGGATTAAGTATTGTATTATTCATCCAAATAGAAGATGTTTGCATATGTTTTCCTTCGAACAACACTGCTGATGTCTGTGCAGTTAACGCTGGTATGACTCCCAGTGCACCGGCTCCAAAGCCTCTATAGTTACTTGGCTGTACTCACTCACTAACTGCTGATAACGCTGGAAAAGTTGCCTTTGCTCTCTAACAAACTGCTTCTCCCTGCTTCTTCTCTTGGTCTACCTGCTGACACGTCTGCCTTTGTAATTCTTCCCCTTCCCCTGCTGCTGCCCTCGCTGTCCCAGCCTTGTCCCAGTTCCAGGTCCTCTGAGGTGTCAGAGACTGGGCAGCTTCACAGTGACTGCAGCTCCCCCCCTTCTCTAGCTGCTGCTACTGCACCTCAGCACAATACTGACAAGGTGAAACACACTCGTCCATGATGAACCCAACCCTTCTTTCTCTTAAACGTGTGTGTCGTACAAGTATTACACGCACCACGGCTTCCTCATACTCCTCAAACGTCAGTGTACTTGGCTGTACATTGCATCCACTTGAGTTTATCACAGAAATGTTAAGGGAACCTCTGGCATGTGTATCATTTTCTCCAGTTTTCATTCAGTTCAGCATTTGTGACCATTTTCTTTGTTATATGTTGATTCCTATTTTTTTGTGTGTGTGTTCATTTGATTTTACCTCAGTGATGGTCTGTTTCATTTCAATAATTTATCCCATGGCGTGTTTGTTTTATTTTATCTGTTTCTCTGTTTCTGTTACCATCCCTCCTCCTATCAACGCACGCACACGCAGTTGTCCAATGGTTTTGACCACTACAGTCCGGCCAATTCCCCATACCTGCATAGCAACGGGGGAAGCTTGGGGTTAGGGTCAGGCACTGCCTTCCCCTTCTTCCCTACTTCCTCCTCCTCATCCTCCACCTCTTCCTCCTGCCCCACCCGTTCATGGTCACGTCCCGCCTCAGCCTTGCTTCCAGACTACCCTCACTACTGCACGTTGGGGCAAATGGTGCCTTCATCACGAGTCCCCAGCTGGAAGGTTTGTTCATCACCTCGATCTTGATGACCCATCCTCCTTGTGAACAGTTTGTTTAACATGCAAGCCTCATTCATTTTTTTTATTGCCATTATTTTGCATTTTGGCTAAATCTGCAAGCTTTAAAACTGAGAACCGAAGCTAAGGAGTTCATCAGAGAAATGTAAAGTACAGACAATGACACAACTTTCTTTACAGGACTGGGCAAAGCCAGGCCCTTATGACCAGCCCATGGTCAACACACTGAGGAGGAAGAAAGACAAGGAGACTGCAGCTGTGGTGGACACTAATGGTAGTGCGAATAATGACAGAGTCCCGGCCTCCTTAGCACCGGCTCCCGCTGCACTACAGACGTCGGCATCAGTGGAGGAGAAGAACAGGACTGTGGCTGCACCTCTCAAGGTCAGATTTAGTCTCCTACTGTTTGTGTTTTCTGCAGCAGCTCTTAATTAAAACACTTGCATTCGTTTAGCCAATGCAGGTGTATATATAGGTAAATATACTCATTTATATATTCATTTTTTTATATATTCAATTTATTTTATGTATAGTACATTTTCACAATAGTGTAATTAGTCACATTAATAAAAGCAAGTTTGCTTTTAGTCTTAGCACTATTATGTTGTGAAATGCGAAGGAACTCTATGATTTCTTCCGTTTCAGCTTTGTGCTTGAAAACATCTGAACTTTGCTGTGGCCGATTGCAGATTATCCCCAAAAATGTCATAATTGTTCAGTGATTTGTTACCTTGTAATTCTGACAATACTGGATGAAGCACAGTGATGAATGCTAGTCTACATTAAAGTTTGTTTTTTAAAATGTTTAAGTTTCAGGTGACCTCACTTTCAACTTCCAGCATTTAGACCAATGTTCTTATTTAATGACTTTAAATATACTTAATGCTTTTAATGACTTTAATGAATTGTAGCTGGCTGTATCCAGACAGTCGCTCAGATCAGATTACTGAATGTTTTTATCACTGGGTGATTGCTCCAGGCTAGTGATATTGAGGCCCATGAGGAACTGGCTCTGGCCTTATCCAGAGGTCTGGAGCTGGACACCCAGAGGTCCAGCAGAGACTCCATCCAGTGTTCTAGTGGTTACAGCACACAGACCAACACACCCTGCTGCTCTGAAGATACAATACCGTCACAAGGTAACACACTCTCTCTAAGAACACTGCCAACCTCTTGCTCTGTTTTCCTCCACTATCATAATATGCAGTATCTCATTGTGAAGGTACATTATTAACCTCTCCACTCATTCCTTCTAGTATCAGACTACGATTATTTTTCAATGGCTGGAGATCAGGAGCCTGAGCAGCAGCAGATGGACTTCGACAAGTCCTCCACCATCCCCAGGAACAGTGACATCAGTCAGTCCTACCGACTCATGTTCCAGAGCAAGCGGCCAGCCTCCACAGCCGGTGTGCCCAGCACGCAGGCTCCTTACCCTGGACAGGGGGCCTACCCTGCAGGGCCCTATCCCTCCACACCTATCCATACTGGAGCTTATCCTCCTACCCCTACAGGTACAGGATCACTGTCACGATTAAATAGGGTTCATTTTCACTATTTTGTAGTAGTAGTAGTTATTTTTATATATAAGTGAAATGTATGTTGTTAATGGCATTTCATTTCTGTTCTGTCACTGCAGGCTCAGGTCAAGGCTTTTATTCTGGATCCAGCTCCCATAATGCCTCTGGCTCCTATTCTTCAGGCCACGGTCCAGTTATCGTCACCCCCGGGGTGGCCACAATCCGCCGCACCCCTTCTTCAAAACCTTCCGCCCGCCGCTCAGGCTCTATTGGAGGCACGGGTCCCATCCCTATTCGTACACCTGTCGTCCCAGTGAAAATCCCTACAGTGCCAGATATGTCAGGAGCAGTTAATGGGAACAGGAGTGCAGAAGAAATTGGAGGAGGAGGTGGAGGAGAAGAAAGCCCAGATTCTCCAACATTTGCGGGAGGAGGGGATGCCGGCACGCTGCCTATGGTGTCCTGGAGTGGTCAGGCCACAACCAATCCTCCCAGTGTACCCCTGCCCAACCAGCAGCACTTTCAAAGTGAGATAGGCCAGGAAGGAGGAGAGGATGACGGAGATGGCAACATGCTAGTGGCCATCCGTAAGGGGGTCAAGCTCAAGAGAACCCTGACCAACGACCGCTCTGCACCACGCATTGCATGATGACTTGACACAAGAAACGTGAGCTCATAAAAGCTCACCTGTCAGTTTATTTGTAAATGAGGTAAAAGGCTTTGCTGATAGAAACACAATGTACAGAATCAAAAGGCTTCTTACGCTAGTATGAGAAATCAATTAGACCTGTTCTACATGTAGCGTTTTCATTCTGTAAATCTCCACCTGTGAGAGTCCCTCACAGCAGAAGCTGTCTACGATGATTCAGAGAAGAGAAAATATAGAAAATATCTAAAGCCAGGTTTGTTAACATATTGGTTTGGAGCTGAAGTGGATGATAGGCCCACTTGTGGTAGCTGAATTGAGTAGTAGAGTAATTGTATTAGCCTGTGTGAGTACAAGGATATGACCTCATTCGTCAGATAGGTCCTTGAATAAAGGTTTGTGGCCTGAGCACTAAAATGTTTTTGCAAATCCGAGCCCACAGCTATGTGATGAAGGACAATAAAGATGTTTTACATCTAGTATTGGGACAGATATTTGGACAAAGACGTATATGCCTCTTCTCGGTGTAAAAAAAAACAAAACAGTGTGTGTTGTGTGTAAACACTCATTGTTTCGGGAGTGCATTGTACCATTGTGGGATGACTAAGCATGTCAACTGCCAAGCAACTTGGCAGAAGGAGCACAACAACAAACGCAAACACTACACAGCATCAAGAGAGCAATATTCAGGTGCACTGGAGAGCGGCGACTCCAGTTGGAATCTCCTGAACTGCATCGACTGCTTCACTTGGAGGGACGCCCTGATGGCTGAAGGAAGGTGCTGCGCTGTCAAAGCTGTCTTCCACTCACAGTTCAAACACTTGAATACGTGAGACGTCCACAGAGCCAATATGGGCAGGGGGTGTGACCAATAGAAAGCAAATGACCTGACTTTGTGTTAAAGTCAAAGTTTTGGGAGACTACAGTGTCACACGAGTGACACAGTGAAACACTACAAGTTACGTCCTGTTTTAGTTGTTTTAGTATTTACATGATGTGTAAATAACGTTTCTGCGTCTCTGTTGCTGAGGAGTCTGTTGGTCCGTCTCACTCTCTGTATTATTTTCTCCTTGGTGCCATAATCATCAGTTGATCATCAGTTTCACATCCTTGAACCGGATTTCATATAATGCAGATCAAACCCACATTGCCTTTGGATGTGAATTTTTTTTTCCCCAGTATGGATATCATTTAATCTTCAATATCTACATGCTGGGCTTTGTAGAACTCCTCAGTGGTTTGTGTTTATACAGTATATTAGCCCTTATATATTAGCCCCTTCTTTTATGTAGCATTTATTAGCCATACTGCAACCTGCTGCGCAATGATTGCTCATAACATTACTAATTAATGTCAGCGTACAGACGTGCCATGTCAGAACTCAACCTTAATTCAAATTTATATATATTAATAAACATTTTAAAGAAGTTAATGAGGAAAAATATTTTTGGATGTTTTGAAAGTTCGCTGAGTCTAAAGGTGTTCATCAGTAATGCCATACTGTTTTTATTATTCTGTCCAGTTGCTGTTATATTGAACTCTTTGTTGGCTTTCAAATGCATGTAGCGTGCATGCTCCCGTCCTTCTGATTAATTAGGTTTTTACATATGACATCCCCACGTTTTATGTTTTTTTTTTTTTTTTTTTTTTTTGTAATGGCATCAAATGTGACAAAGCTGGTACATACAGATTGTGTTGCCTGATATCAAAATCTATTTATAATTTAAGAGATACAGCATGTCACCATAGGTTCTGTTTTTATCTGGACAATAAGATGTTTTGAAGATGTGAGGCATTTCCCTCAGACTGCAGCATCGTAGGACTATAGGCTAACAGCAGTTAATATCCCTGAGTTGTCATCTGTACTTTATTTTTTAATTTCAGTTCAAGCACTGTGAGACCACAGCTACTACAAGATGTATGAAACTGTAAATGTTATTTAGCGTACAAGTTAGTCCAGAAACTCACACATTTTTAATTTATTCTTCTTTTTTTGTCTTTAAATGTCTTTTTCTTTCTCAACCTATCTCTATTTTTATACTTATATATAAAGTATCAGAGTAATAGAGTTGCTTCCTCTATCCGTGCATGTACTATCTGATGAGGTGTTGTTTCATCAGTGAAATGTCCATGAATGTCCTGCTACAATTCATCGTGTCCCTTATTTCATACACATATTCGTAAACTGCATTGTAATAATAATTGTGTTCTTCTGACTTCCATCTGCCAACAAAGGTAGTCACAGGAATTCAAACAGGTTTTAGTTTAATAACACAGTATTGTGGGTTCGGATGTGGGGACAAATTGTTAATTGCATGATGCAGAGCTGAGCACATGCAAACGTTAAAATGTTCCCTAAAGATGATTTAATTGAAGTGTTTGAACTTTAATTCTTAACTGATTTTAGGTAAAATGTTTATAAACAGTTTATCTAATATGCATCTTATTAGAATTGAACAACTGGCACGCTGCCCACAATGTCTGGCATAATCTGAGTTTCCTAAAGACATCCTAACATGAAAACACAGTTTGTGTCTTATGAGTTTCATGCGACGGAAAGGTACAAACAGGAGGGATGACAGGGAAAGAAAGGATGACAAAAATAACATCATCATCATTATTGTTTCTGTGCCTGAATTAAAACCACAGTGTGAACAAGAGGATGCACCACGAGTAAAGATAACATCACTGCTTAGATGCTTTGGGAAACCCAGCATTCAGTTCTTGATATTGTTGATGTTAATATTTGTTTTTGTTTGTTTTTTGGCCGTCCACCTGTCTAAAAAGTGTATTATAAATCTGTAATTTCCGTATTTAAATTGCTAGCATAAATATATATTATATCAGAGTTGCCAAACGTCCGTATATCCTATAGATAAGAAGTTTATAGTTTGTTTGAAAGTACAATTAAACCTGGTCTCTAGTTCTGGTTTTTAGCTTATTATCCCCCCCGAGGAGAGTTGACCTCTCTGTCTGTCCTTGTACAGTTCAACAGGCTATGGTGCAGTTCGTTTCAGGAAGTAAAAGATTGTTATTTTTTGTGTAATAACAGCTTTAGCAATATAATAAAAAAATATAAATTTTGTTTTGGCTCATTGACTTTTTGTTTTTGCAAGTGTTCAACCCATGTGTGTGTGTATCAACTGAACTTTTAGATAAATAGCTCACTTAGACATCCTTTCAGCCTTTGGAGCCATCAGCTTAGATTCATTGGAAATATGTGCTTAAACTTTCAGAGCACCTCCTGGACGTCTTAGTCATTTTGTCATTCACCTTTGAAAACAAAACTGAAACTCGCTTGGTAAAAGAAGAGAGGCAGCAGAGCTGTATGTTCATTTTATTGTATGTGACAAATCTTTTACACCCAGTTTGAAAGCTAATAAAACAATAAACTAATGAAGGATAGTGACTGGGATACGTTGACATTTACAGCTTCAAGCGTTCACTGGCTTTGATCAGCCAGGGTGTAAACAGGTGTTGTTCCTTGTTTTGGCCACATGGGGTCGCTGTTGTCTGGCCTTCTCTTAACACCCAAACCTTTACACATCCTCTACTCTACTAATGCATCACTCCTCCTTTTCCTTAAAGGCCTGAAAACACTCGTTAAATCAATAAAAGTACAGTTTAAACAATGAATCTGCAAGCCCTTCAAATAAATCAGGAAATGCGCGAACAAAGCATTAGACTATAAAAAAAAATCATTTTTTTTGCCTTAGCTTCTGAGACAAATAACTTCCACATGGTGTCATATTTTCACGGGGTGTGAACTGTAGTCTGTTTGAATAGTTCAAATGCCCCACGTTCATGATAGCACAGGGAGGGATGGGCACACATTCAGCAGCAGCAAAAAACACTAAAGGCCAGAGATAATCCATTATGGTCCTTATCTCACTAAATGGCACAGGTATCATCTTCGGCATTAGTGAAATATTCATGTATTTAATAAAAGATGAAACAACACAATGAACAAGATAGACTTCCCATATTGATTGGCATGAATACATAAAGAAGAATCACATATTATTACAGTTTCATTTCTCACACTTGACTGAATGAAACGTGCAGGAAATGGTATTTAAGACGTGGACGTAACACGAATACAACTGGCTGTCCATTGTGTGGCTGTGTGCTGACTGAGCGTGCGTACGCGCGGCGGTGCCGTCAGAGTTACGCACGGAGGAAAGCAGCGCTCCTATTGGAAAATATTTTCGGGGTTGCTGGTGCCCTCCCATCCGCCTCACACCATCCTGTCAGCCAGAGGTTACAGCAGCAGGGTCCGACGCTCGCAAAAATGTGATTTTTGCACAAACACTGCAATCAGTCAGCTGTGTCCGGGTATCTACAACATCTCGCGGCTGGTTTGAAGGAGAAACGCGTCCGCAGGAGGAGCTTCTGCACCGCGAAGGATTCCTGTGGAGGTTGTTGGACGGGACAGCGGAGCATCGACTGAGGTGCGTCCGATAAAACAAGTTGCAGTTTTTGGATCGCTGTCACGCCTTTCTCTTACTTTGTGTTCCACTAAAGCAGCGTACAGTAAGGTATGAATCAATATAATGTGCTATAGTTCTAGTCAGGCCCGTGTTCTGCCCTTAAATAACCCAGGCTGCCTCCAGATGGAGGATGTCATCGCTGTTTTCACTCGATCTTCGAGCGATCGGCTACAAATGACAGCAGGTTTCCTTTAAAAAGCGGCGTGTCATGTGTTTTGGATGAGTGTAGGCTCAAAGTGCTAACGCGGCCTGGTGTCATTTCCTCTTTTCTCCAATCAGGTTCCCGGCCGCATTGCTCTACTCCCATCCCAGAGATGCTGCCCTGCCTGCGGAGAGTCCTGCGGCCCGTGCTCTCTCTGAGAGCCGGGACTGGCTTTACAACAGCCGGACTCAGCAACCACCAAACCTCCGCCATAGCATCCCGTTTCGCCTCACAGCCTCCACTCTCCATGCTGGTGCAGAGGTGTAACCTCGGTACGCACCCGGAGCCCGTGGAGCCACTCAACTCGCCCAGGGGAGCCAAGGAGTTTATTTATAGCCTCCATCCGTCTGAGCGCACCTGTCTCCTGCGGGAACTGCACAGGTTCGAGTCCATAGCCATAGCTCAAGGTAGGTACTGCAGCATGCAGCACTAAATATATTTATATTTTGTGTGGCATATCAGCCGCCCTCTTTGAGCCAAACAAGTAATGAATAGTCAGTAATATACAACATATGAATTTACTAAAAGTTCATAATCAAAAAAATGAAACTTAATCAATTTTTCTTTGCATCAATCTTAATCTACTAGCCAGCTTATTCCCGGTGTGCTGTTCTGCAGCTGACCCTCATCTTTGACCTCTGACCTCTGACCTACATCTGTGTGTAGTGATCAATCATAGTATGTTGCCATGACTGTAACACTGGTGCACACCCATCCATCATCGCAGTGTTTCATTAGAGAGTACGCCGTCAGACACTCATATGTTTCAATACAGCAGCAGATTAATACCAAAAGTATAAATATATGTTGGAGCAGGGGGCTGGATTATTATCCTCCCATCAAGGGATGCAGGTTTTGCTGCTACATATTGTTTTTCACCTGTTCCTAGAAAAACCATATAAATCAGGCGAACTGGAAACCCCAATGCACTTGCTGAGCAGTGGCATCCCTGACATATCTAGTTCTTACCAAATGCTTTTATCTCACCAGCCCGTTTACCGCTACAGTTTATGATTCCTCTTGGTACAGCATGTGAGGGTGAAAAGTGCTAGCAGTAGGTGTTTGTTGTTTTTCGGTCCCTGAGTGCAGGGTTGAGACATTGAATGGGTTTCATCAAACATAACAATGAGAATATGGGCTAGGAAGTGGGCCAATCAATACGGAGGTAGAGGTGAATAGAGGAAAGGAAGCGACATAATGATGAAGACGCTCAACAGTACATGAGGTTCCCTCTGGGAGTGTGCCGGTCTGATCTGTTGTCACCCTCTATATTTCTCTACTGCAATAAAGTGCAGAGACTGTACTTAAAAATAGGTTCTCATAATTTAGTTTCACCCTCGCCACATTGCTGTATATTAGATTTAAGAAAGCAATAATATGCGGTGGAAGCTTAATCAACGTTCCTTTTGCTTTGTCAATGTATCGATGAAGATATTTTCCATTGCGCTGAGCCTTATTGGATGGAAGATAAGGCACGGTTGCTTTATTCCTGCGGGGGTTGCAGTAAAAGTATGTTGAGTTTTCAGTGGTGCCTTCTTTACTGTGGTGTCTCATGATGGACAAGTGATTCACATCTTGTGGGACATCCTACAATGCAGCTTCAAATATCTTGATGTCAAAAAATAATAATAAATTAAAGCTCTCAGTTCCTCCACACCAACATTCTGCAGCTCGTGCCTTTATTTTTATATGTACAGTACTTCTTCCTGTTAGTTCACCAAACTTACAAACTGATGAACTTACAGCGTGCTGCACACCGTGTTCCTTCAAACCATATCGCAGCACACTGCTGAATGTTGAACATGCCCACATTAGTTGCTATGAATAGTGTCATGTCTGTACTGTTTCTTCTCAGTGTACAGCATGTGGGGCTAACAAGTAGCAATGACGTGCAGATCACAGCCCAGACTGTCATTGTTATTATAATCACACCTCTGACATTGATCTTACAATGTAAGATTGCATTTGCTTCTTCTGAGACATTTTTCCACTAAAACTCTTTTCACCATTTACAACGAGCGTTTTTTAGGGGGGAGGAGAGTAAAAACACAAATCAACATAGCAGAATTTCTGTTTGCAGGTATCATAATTCGCTCTCTATATAATACTGCATCAAAAATATAAATAGAACTGCAGGAGGGAAGGCTGTAGTATGTGAGATGGTATTGATTTATATTACTGATCAGGACATAGCAGTCAGTTACTTCCCTCCATGTATGATATAACAGGCCAGCAATGCCTCTCCCAACTGATAGCGGTTCAGTGGTTATAAGTATAATTTCTGCAGTGATAATAATGATAAAACTAGTCAACATAGACACACATTGCAATGGCAGTGAAGATATAGATAAGCTTAATGGTTGCTGGGGTTTTTTATTTTTATTGACAAGACCATCACATTGTTTCGTGTTCACACCTTTCGTGATAGCAAGAGGTCAATAAAATGAGACCCTGTTCGATTCCTGCATGGTCATTTCAGGACTAAATTGTTCCCCACGGTGCGCAGAGGAAATTAACGGGTTTTCAGCCGACAAAAAAACGGATGGGAATTACCTCTCCCTTCCTCGTTCCCACTCTGTATCCAGCCTCTTGGGGATTGTCGGCCCGACCCGTCATTACAAAGCCCCTTCAATAGGATCCTCCATGCTCACCGAGCATTCAACGGTTCATCATTATTTCCCCGTCGGATGTGGTGGATTGCATCCTGACCACATGCTGCGAGCCTGTGCATGAATACCCTGCAATATCAGCATTGAACAAACAGTGCCAAATCCCTCACGAGGCTCATGGTGGAGGGTTTTGTGTCACACACTGAGGCTACAAAAAGTATCACACTCTTTTTGGACCACTAAAACAGCTAAACTTTAAAACCATTACTGTTAATACTGTTGCAGAATATTAGAGAATGTTAAGCGTTCTTAAAAAGTGGATAGTGTGGCATGGAAACGGAGAGATGTTATGACATTTTGAGCCAGATTCAGAACTTGTCTCCCCTCCTGAATTGTCAGCCCCAATCAAATTTAAAAGCACCACAAGTTCTTAATTAAAGATAAGAGAATAATGTAAGCTTTTGTACTGAGATGACTATATGCAGAGGACAGCTTCTTTCCTCTGTTATCACCTATGAGGCCCGCGAGGCTGGAACTCGCTGACGTCCTCACCTTCATGCTATAAAAACCCTCAGGGATTGTCTTACCTACTGTATATGCAGGCTGAAGACCAGCTGAATCAGTGATTGCTGGACTGCCAAACTCCCCCTCTCACTGTCTTAGTAGCTGAGAGATTGATTTTCTTTGACAGGTTTATCAGCATCCATCATTATTCTGCCCGGAGGCTGCAGGACACCTGAAGCAAGCCTCTTATTTTCCCTGACATTTCTGTGCGGGTTCACTGAGTAGAGAGGAAGCTCGATGTCTGCCGGTGGTCCAAACTCACTGACATATCTCAGTACTTAGCAGTCTTCGGGGTCTACTGCAGTATACCCATACTACTTGTAGCTATTTTTACTGAATGCATTCTGGATTCTGCACATAGATTTAAGTTATATATATATATTTATATGACATTTTGGTTGCAGTATAGTGCAAGGCCGCAGGATAAAAAACAAAAATCACTCCAAGTTGTATTTCTGCTGACTTGTTGATGTAAAGTCCAGTATTCATTTTTTTAGCTCTAATTTTGGTCTCCACCATCTCCTTAGAGAAATATTTGGCTCTTTAGCTGCTGAATGGTCCGCTATGATCAACAGATAGTTGCTGCCAGGGACGTCACTAGGTTTAAGAAACTGGGGTGGCTTAGCCCATAGAAGAGAAAAGTTATTGCGCGCGCCGAAAATTTTTTAGAGCACCAATTAAAGCTTTGTCAATCAATTGATTAATCTAAGACGATGACGCCTCCATACACCTTCAGCTGCTTTACCAGCTAAACAACACCAGTTGAATTGTGCTAAAATACAAATAAAAACATTTGCAGGTGCCATACATACCTGCACAAAATGAAGAGGGCAAGTGTTTCATAACTCATCATCATGGAAACATTATACAGGAGAACACTGTTCTCTAACCACCACCCTAGACTTACCAATATCTTCATAAACCAGGCCATCACGATGGTTAACTCCCCTGCCCCTCTTTCACCCATCCTATTTTCCCCTCCACCTGCCAGAAAACTAGAAATCTGCACCAATGTGGAGCCATTAAACCAGGAATGAAAACTTGGTCTCAACCCCCATATGTCTTGCCCATTATTTGCAATATACCTTTTCACTTTACATTACTTACCCATTACCCATGCGTTCGCGCTCTGCTCTTGCCGCTGTGAGGTTCGGCTCTGTGTACTTCAGAGGTAAACACGCAAGCGGCAGTGAGCAGGGTCGCATGGAAAACATGGACTGGAATTTTAGTGACGTGGGCGTTCTCTATATGAAAAAGTGGAATGGATTGTATAATGACGCACTGAAGGGGCTCTCTCTACCGTACCCGATGAAATGAGATTTATGATCATATTTAAGTGAATAATGACAGTTTATATGATTATTGGTTTAAACTCATATTCTGGCCACTTTGTATTGCATAATTAGGCATTTTTTGTGAAAAAAATGTAATAAATAAAAATAATAATAAAACACCACCAAATTATTTAGGGGGGCTTGAGAATATTTTAGGGGGGCTGAAGCCCCCCTAAAATAGGCCTAGTGACGCCACTGGTTGCTGCCTTTGTTTGTCTGCTCTTGGATGCTGGACAGGTAGCACACTGTCTGTTTGTCAGCTGAAAACAACTGTCCGTTGTGGTCCAAAACAAATTAGTAAAGCAGATGAATTGAACACTGTTAAAACATAGAGCTGTGAACATCGGGGTCATTTGTAAAAACATCCCGATCCATTGCACTGCACCGCAGCATTTTTCAGGGGCGAAGGGTAATAGCCATGATACTCGCAAGGATAGTGTTTGAGCAGAGACGAGCGGAATATTTAGTGGAAGAAGCGTGGTGTGGTGAAGGTCATACACAAGCACGTTTACCTGACTGAGGAAGATTTATAGAGCTTTGAAGACCTCTTGTACTCGTAGTAATAGAGAGTGGAGTAGTAAGAGGAGAGTCGAGGAGGAAGAGTTTGAGGGAAGCAGACAAGTTGGAAGATTGAGGTGAGGTGGGCACGCTGGCGGTTAGAGTGGATGAAGGAGAGAAGTGAACACAACGAGGGAGCTAACTCTAATATTATATGGTGACTCACCCATATTTAATAAGAAGATCAATACAAATTTTATTATTCTGGTACAATTGGGTCAGTATTATCCCGCTTGACTCAAGCCAGAAATGGAGAACAAATCATGATAGCAACAAAAAAGATCATATCAAATGTTATTTTTTATGACAGTCATAGATGAATAAAACTCATCCTAGAACAAAAGCACAGCTTCAAAACCTCTTTCACATACAGTACCTACAGCACAGTTAACGTTTGGATCTTGATGACTTCCCATTTTCACGTTTGAGATCTCGGTAATTACACTGTCAGAGACTAGATAATAGATAGAGGCTTCAGTTTAGTGATTTTTACACAGCCCCTCATCAGGAAGAGAAGCTGCTCCATTGGGAAAATTCACATCAAACTAAAAAAATGATGAGTTATTTAGCATGAATGTAGAATGTTGTAATGTAATGTTTATTTATATCTGACTGCGATAGTTTAATATGAGTAGAGGTTAGAAATGGGGGAGGGGAGTCATGATAATGACAATATTATTAATATATATTATGTTTATTATTTATATCTTATCAGAATTATTCTTCAAACCCTGTGTTCCCCATATAGCATTTACAGTTTTTACTGGACCAAGCAGTAAATACTACTGTGCTGATCTTCTTATTGAATATATCTGAATCATCTTATCATCATATTAAAGTTCCCCCTCCTCCTTAGGTTACTAAAAGGCAAAGAGAAATAATATAACTTATTTAAACTAACTGGCAATGTGACGACCACTTACTACAAACTAAAACAAACAGCAGTGTTTTATGTCATTGTAAACGACTGTACATGTGGTAATAATGTTGGTGAGTGTTAATTGTGTGGCTGTGGCCAACACATTACTTAGCATATTAACTTCCCTTTTTTTTAACCCAAAGTATGTTTGCATATGCATGAAGTTCGGCATGGTGACTGTGATAGTACTTTTAGCAGTATGCAAAATGGCTGATAAACCCACCACTGAAATTATCTTTCAAAAACTAATGAGCTGTATCGAGTTACTGAAGGACAGAGAAGTGCTGTGTTTAGGTTTTAAATTATTATGAATATGATAATTAACTCTCTATAGTGTAGAAAGAGTACAGACAACAAATACCCAACATTCTTTTGGTAAAGTAACTTTCTTTACATGAGTTTTAATTTGAATCTGTATTGCTGAGAGTAAATGCTGACCCATGCACATTTTTGCGTAAATAGAAAACCTATTTCTCACACCTGTCAGACAGGGAACATATTTTTATACTTGCATATAAAGGCGTCTTTTCACTTTACAAAAAAAGTCATCCTCGGGTTCTCATAAAAGCAGAGTGAAAGGAAGCAAAGATTTGAAGTAAAGCGAAGGAAGACATGCAGCAGATAAAAATAATAATACATTTTTATCTGCTGCATGTCTTCCTTTCCTTTAATAAGCGACATCCTGTCCCATCCAGACTTCCGTGTTCAGTTACTGAGCCATTCAGTGACATCCACTGTAACTAACGTTGTTTTTCCCACAGGCCTGATGGTGAAGTGGAAAACGTGAGAGGAGATGAGATAGAGGTTTCCCTTCATGGCTCGGGATGGAGAAGTACTGTGGAGAAAAGTTAATGAGAGATGCAAAAGATGAGACAGAGCAGGGAGAGGAAGGGATTCATCTTTTCTGTTTTTTTTACCTCATCACAAAATCTTACAAAAGAATTCATACTCCCTCGCCTTTTCATCAAATTCCATTTATATATAATTTTAAAGTTCCTCTGTTTCTTTTTCATCTTCATCCACTCTTGAACCATGACCTGATTCAGCAGGTATCAAAGCTTTCATCCTCTTTCCTCAGGTTTGTCTATGTCGAAGGGAGGACTAATATTAACTACGCTCAGTATAGCCTACTGCTTTTATATGTGCCTATTTGTGTCATTTATACCTTTTATTTTGAAAGGGGGAAGCCATCTCCTCTCACTTTATGGCCTCCCTGTCTGAATTACGTACGTAATTACGTTTTATTGTGATGCTCACTCACACACCCTGCTGCATTATGGTGACATTTAACCTGCTGTGACCCATACACAACCACAAGTGACTCCAAAAACCAGAGGCATCAGCACTGTTGAACATTTTCATGTTGCTGTTATGATGCCATTATGCTGATATTTGGAAAAGCAACAATGATCTCGCCAAATTGCTTAATGAGTTAATACCGTGCCAGTGCTATCTGCTAATTTGTACAGAGAACGCACCATTTATCAGACAGACTGTAATAGCACGCTGTGTGTATTTGTTGAGTGCAGTATGCTGCCAGCAACGGAGCCGTAGCCAATAATAACTAATCAGCGGCATTGTGCCAAGAAGATTTTAGACGCAGTGATTCTCCTTTGGAAACATTTCTAAACCGCAGTGGGTCCTAAACTTATTTGACCTTTGACCTCCCCAAAAGAAATAAATGGTACTGCTTTTTTCCTTTTAAATTGTACCTTTTTTTTATCAGTTATATGTTATCTTATCATTTTTTAAACAATTTGTCAAAATAGCTAGATAGCAGCCTGAGCTAACATGTTTTCAGCTGACGTTTTAAAAAGAGGAATTGAAAGCAAACATGACATCATGTAAATGATTGAGGCTAAATCTAAGAGGCTCCAGACATAAAGTTATCAGTCAGTCAGTAGAGGTAGTTAAACAAATATATCTATCTTTTAACACTAACGTTATGTATTTAGTAAACATAAACCTATCTTGAATAAACTTCTCAAATCCAGAGTTACAGAGTTGCAAACATCAGTCTACACTCTTGACATGCTTGCTTCTAGGACTGGCACCAGGCAGTGACAAAATACAGTCGTCCCTCGCTATAACACGGTTCACTTTTCGCGAACTCGCTGTTTTGCAGATTTTTTTAGTGTAATTTTGCATGCTTTTTTTTTACAGCGTACTGTACAGTATGAACGCGCATTGTGTTCTGCGTCCTAAATTGGCTAAGGGAGTACTGTACAAAATGCATGTAAAAAGGTGTATAAAAGTGTGTGGTTTGGGGTTTTACGGCCTTAAAACATGTATAATAATTGTAAAACTTACTTTGCGGATTTTGTTTATTTCGGGTTATTTTTAGAATGTATCCCCTGCGATAAACGAGGGACCACTGTACTACAAAACAATAATGACACATTGTTTTTCTAACAAAACTCAATTCTTATACTCTTGGATGTATAAAGTGTATACATATAAATGATATGCATAAAGCCAAAAAAAAAATATCCAGCCACAAAATTACCCAGATATTTAACATATGACTAACCTGAGAGGGAATTATATGATTTAATGTCTAAGTTCTGACTAAACAATCGCATCAAATGTTGCCCTGAAAATTTTTCTTTACATAAGAGCCACTGTAAAATGTTTTAGCATACTGCTTATAATAAAGTTACTTTTTCTTGTTTTAAGTCTACGAAGGGGCCAAGTTTGATGGGAGGGAAAATACATTATATAGAGGGCAGTATGAGACTGTCTTCCAATTGGCAATCTGGCACCAATTAAAATTTTATGATTCAGAAGGTATGAAAGTCAGGAGAGAAATCTCTGCATATGCCTCTTCTTTCTTGTGAAACGTAGACAGATGGATCAAGGCATGAATCAAATTACACAGGCACCACAGAAGCCCATTTAATAATATTATGCACAGCAGGATGTGTTTGATATTCAAGGTTGTGTTTGTTTTTATGAGCCTGTCCATTTGATCATGAGGTCATGAGCTTCAGAGCGTGAGTGGATCATCTTCTGTTTTTTGTTTTTTCACCGTGTCCCATGAAAAATATGACCTCCAAAGACAACTCCCAGTCACCCGTTGTCACCTCCAAACTGTTACCTCCTCTTCCTTTCATCTCATCCACTCTCATTCTGTCCCTCCCGTTCACACTTATATGAGATGTACCACAGCACACTCCATGTTTTCTCATTGGTCTGTGCCCGGGGCCCTCAGAGGCTTCTGTAACTGAGCTTGCTACACAATCATGGCTGCTGGTTTCACTGCAGCCCCACAAGACAGAGGTTAGTAGATATTAAGGCTAGTGTATCTTCCTGGACCTGCACCTGCTTTGTAGTTTGACTTGGGAAAATTCTTGTTTAACTTCACAAGTTTCCTCGTTGACTGAGCTGCCTGAAAAACATATTGAGATTACATGGGAAAAGAGTTTCCTGTACATCAGTAGATATTTGTCTTGTTGGTGTCATTTGGAGTCTGGAAGTCAAATATTCACTCTGCCTTAAGCTGCTTTGCTCTCCACAAACTCCTGAAATGAACTGCTTCATTACATCCACAAGCTAGCTATTAATGTTGACTGTGTGCTGTTTGATCCATGTAGTGTGCAGGTTTTAGCTGCCTGCTGTGTCTTGAAACAATGCCGATAAGAGAGCAGCGACAATGAACCAAACAGTAAAGTCGTGTGCTGTAAAAACAAAGTAATAAACGGAACAAAGCTAAAATGCTCCATAGATCACCCTGAATGACTGCTTTCACACCTAGTCATTTAAACCCAATATAAAAATATTGATTATGAAAGCTTTAAAGTACATAATATAGGTAAAATGCAGATCTGATGTTGAAAATGATCCTTTCAAACAAGGCCACTGGTCCACGGGACTTACAGCCTTCTGGCTTAAAGGGTCTTTCTTCCGTTATTCTTAATGAATGGACCCTTTTCATGTCACAAGGGTCGAGGTTGAGTTAGACTCCATATAGGAGTAGGTGTGCTTCGACTTTTGAAGTCCTGGTTTATACTGCACCGTGGTTTCCAGCAGTATGGTACACAGTGGATACATCTCTCACATTACAGAAAGCACCATACTTTGTTTACTTTTTGAACAGTTTCAAATGTGATGCAGAATATAAATCTTGTGCAGCTCAATCTTAATCTGCAGCTTTCACGCGGCTCTTGCCACTCTTGTCAGCCGAGACGGATTCAATATATTTTGAGCCACTGTTGGGACTATTTAAGTAATTTTCCCTGCCCTTGCACGATAAATTCAGCATGCCAGCACGGCCAAATAGAGGCCCACACTGAACAGGAGCAATAAACGATGATCGATACACACAGACACAGAGCCAGAATACGTGAAAACATCTGTGCATGGCTTTCTGTCACCTGATTAACGACTAATTGATATCTAGGAGACCAGGCGCACGTAATTAGCTGCAATAAACTTGGAAAGAAACCCAGCTTCACTTGGAGTGAGAATCGTCACTGTGAACTAGAGAGGAGCCGCAGGATTTGGATCCCCTGGCAGCAAAAAATGTGGTGAGCATTTACTATAATATAGGTGTGAGTCTGTACTCTAATTTGCCACCATAATGTGAGGACACACATAAAAAAAATGTATGTTGTTATTTAGCCTTCATATAAATTGTGTGGTCCCCCAGGGGCTTTATTTCTGTATCGTGTTACCAATATGCAAATCACTGTATCCCACTACTCAATTAAAAATATTTCATTTCTCGTCTTTGCTTTGATCCTTTGTTCCTGCTGGCTGTGAGACGGATTGGAAACAAAGCCACTTTTGTCTTTTTCTCCTTCCTCTTGTGGTTTCCCATTAGTCGGAGAAAACATTTTGAAGATTTGTGGTTGTTTTTTGTCACTTTCTGTGTTTTGCTTCGGGCCATTTAAAGCTGATTTAATTGGCACACGGGGAATAGACTGGTTTAGTCGTCCACCTGTCATATAGAGTTCATTGAACTTACAGAAGGGGGAAAAGATACTTTGCTGAAATGTGCTACATTGTTAGGCTTGAGTTTCTGTAGTGTCATGCTTCAGTGCATTGTAATTTCTTCCCACAGGTGCAATACTGACTGTTCTATTCTTGTTTGCTTACTGGGAGCTACTCATTATTTTCTTTTGTTTTCTGTTTTAGGTTGAAATGTGACATTCAAAAGTCCTCCAGTAGACATGTGAAGAGAAGCAGAAATAAATAGACTTTCCTTTAAATGAGCTTTTATTTGCAAATCACAAGATTCAGGTGGACTCATTTTTTTCGGGACTTCATTAAAACACTTAATTAAGGCTTGCTTTCTGTTATGTCTATATCTAATCATTCATGCAAGGACAAATTGATAATCAATCTCATATTTTTTAAACTTTCTGCAACAAAGTTGTTTTTTTCCCTTAGTGTTTGGTAATGAGTGCTCTGTCTATTGTGGCCCACATTCTGTGTTCTGTATAATTTCCTCTTTTCTGTCTCCATAAATCATACGAGAATAGCAAGGTGCCGTCCACATGATGATGAATGGTTCCAGCCTCCTATTGTTCCTGTTCTATTGATCTCATACACAAACACTTGGTTACACATACCGGCACGCAGACACAAAATGCAGATGATATAGATTTATATAAACGCATGTTTATACACTCTAACACTATGTCCCCTCATACAGCCGGTTGTTCTATCAAACCGCACACTGATAATGAGAAACCCCTCTCCGTATGAGGAGGTGTGCAACTCAAAAATCAATAAAAATCCCGAGGGGAAAACAAGGATGTTTCTTCGTTTACAATGTCAACATAAAGTCCAGGACACATGCACACTAAAGGAGACAGTCACACAGACAAACTGCATCGCACTGCTGCACGGTCCTGTAATGGAAAATGCCCCCGCGTTTTTGCTTAACTGAAAGAGCAGCACCTGAAGTTGCAGAAAATCTTATTGCCTCTATTTGTGATTTTCCTTGAGGCAGCTGAATGGACAGATAGCCATTTGTACATCATAACAGAGTTTTGCTGAGAGAGAAAGTTTGGGCTCTTTCATAGACTTATCTCCAGTTTCCAAAACTCACACTTCAGTTTCCTGTTGTACCAGCATCAAGAGACAAAAGTGTGGAATAAGCCATTTGTCTCAACAAAGACAAAGACAAGAAAGCGTGACTTCTGTCTCGCCTTTAAACATTCACCCCTGAAGGAGAACTTGTGTCAGTGGTTGCCTCCTCAACCATAGACAATTTCAGAGCAGCAAGCAGCTGAGGAGGGAATAAAATAAAGTGAAAGTGAAAATCTCAGAGTAAAACCCAACCAACCGGCACACAGTGTTTGTAGATGGATGTTCAGATTGAGAGCCTCCATGTGAGCCTTTTAAAGTTAGTGCTATCTCAGTAAGAAAATATAGAGTTTCACCAATAAGCATGTAACAGACTCTTAGATAAGACACATTAATGGTCAGATGCAGGAGTTATATATTAGATGGCATGTCTAGACCTTAGTAATTACATTAACTACATTAATTTTATTAGTTAGTAATGGCATAGTCAGACCATCTTAGTAGGATGTAGGCCATGTGGGATGTGTTTAGGAAATCCTTTGCTGTAGGTGACTTGTCATCATCTGTGCCTAAAACGGTGATGCAGCACATTTTTTGTTTATCTGTAAACACAGTTCAGATGCCACATGCATGCTCGATGGGTGATTCTGCAGCTGGAGGACTCAAGCAAATGGCAGGCTTGAGGAAAATGGAACATAGCTGGTTCTGTTTGAAGTCGTGCTCGTGCTTAGCCACTTTCACAGCCCATTACATTTTTTTAACACTCCTTTCTGTTGGAATTGAATTCTCTCAAGATAGCAGCTCTGGGGGATTTAGGATATCATGCAATCAATACTTTCTTTATTCCAGAGGAGTTCTGAAGCCATGTCAGCTATCGCAGTCCTAATAAATGTCTGCGTGAAGCCCGGTGTATTGGAAGAGAAAAATTTTGAAGTTCTGTTCCTCGTTAATGGGGTTTTTTGGCGTTTTTTTCATGCGACGGTGATGAGACGGTGACTCAGCTGCATTGTCATTTGGCCTCATTTACCTAAGTGATGAGGAGATTTAGCAGGAACAGGCTTCTGATTTGGGGACATAGTGATGTATTGCAACAAAATGGGACAGATTAGAACACTATTAGATTAATCACAGGGCGTCACAGGTACTGTGGAATAATTTAACAGCGTACGATCAGTGAGTCTGCTGTCTGGGAAAGTTTCTTCTGAACAGACAAATTATAAGCATTTTAATTAAATGAATAAAGAAATTAAATTAACCAGTCTGTATCTTCTGAGTACATTTGCGTTTATATACATTATTTGAGCAGTTTATATACAATTTAACTCAACTCTCACTCATTTTGTAACAGCACTAAATCATAGAAGATCCACCCAGGACAGAATAATCTGCTTTACTCTGTCAGGCCAGATTATATAATTTACTAGTCCAACAGCAAGACGTCCAGCTCAGCATCAGTCTTTCAGTCTTTTGTTTATTATAAGTTCTCGCCAATGACTAAAAGCCTGTCTGAGGATATAGTTGTCGGGTAGTTTCTTGTTTGGTCACTCTCTCCTTCAGTGTCATCCTCAGCTTTCTCGCCTGTCATTATGTCCATGAATGCTGCTGAGTCTGCTTACATTGCTCACTTTCCCAGCTCCTGTTCTGGCACGAAACTGGCTCTGCTTCCCTTATGCATTCCCCTGTACCTGGACCTGAAAACCTCCTCTTCCTGGTGGTCCAAAACACCTGTGGTACAGACTCTATCACTCCCCTGGTCTTCTGAAATCACATCCAAGCAACCCGGCTAACAAACTGAGCTAACGTTAGCTAACAGCAGCTATTGTTCACAGCAGTTTACTTTACTGTTCAGCAGGGAACTCTGTAAATGACAGAAAGTTGAACCAGACAACATTTTTTTTTTCCCCATAAAATATTATCCAGTTTCACCAAAATCAGTCAAATGGTTAATGGTGTGTGACTTAAAGCGTTACAAACTTCTCATTACAGTTACACAATAAGTTGTCTGTTTATTAACAAAACAAAACAAAAACGTTGAACGGTGCCACTTGTTAGTCACTGATTTACAAGTTATCTCATTTCCAGAGCCTTAGTGTGACAGCTGAGAATAATTCAGCATCAGGTGTTTAGAGTGAGAAAAGTAATGTGGTCGAGTTAGCGCACTGACACACAGGAGGATCTTTGAAAGCTGTTAATTAAATCCTAAAACAACCCCTGAATGTGTGATACATGGAAATAAATGTGTTGTAGTACTTAATTGCCGAAGCTATCCATCATCTGTGGATAGGATCTCCATCTTTTCATAATTTAAATGCTTTCGTAGCTCGGAGGAATGTCCAAAACTTGTGAAACGAAATAAAACTTTTAACAATGCTAATGAGGGAGTTAGACAGACAGAACACCTCATTAAGTATGCACATGGTGCTGCAGAGGCTGGAGGAAATGACAGGTGTGTGTGTGTCTGTGCAGTGTTATTACCCTGATGAAATGGCTGCCATTAAGGTGAACAGTTGTGCGTTGTTGTGTCAGCAACCTGAGACAGAGGGGTAAACTGCACAGTGTACTATGAAGCTTGTAATGTGACACCAAGTCCTGAAAGGAAAGCAGGAAGTAAGAGGGAGATGGAAATGGGTGAGGACAGCAAACAGGATGAAACAAGTCAGGATGTTTTTGTTTTGTTATTTGCACTTTGTGATGTTACAGCCTGAATTTTAATGTCATAAAGGGAATCATTTTTTTCCAACAAGGAATCATCAACAGCATTTATTCAAGACGGAACAAAAAGCTGAATTGTAAATGGTAATTTTCCCAGAGATGCTTCTTTTAGCATTTGCTTTCATTCGTACTCACAGAAAGCTCAGTGGCAATTGTGCATGAATGCTTCTTTGTATATGTAGTGGAGACTCTGGGTCTCTGTTTGGTCACCTCGACACCAGTATGCCAAATCTGCTCCAGCCTGCTTTACCCTGCAGTGGTGCAATAACACCTGAGCGTGATGGACTGGACTTCATTATGTGCGCCAGCGTTTCCAAAATGAATCCAATTTCGCTGAACCTGCAAAGAAAATCATCTTGTTCCATCTTTGTTTCATTTGTTCCTTGTTATACAGCAGGGGGTTTTATTAATGTGGCACATCCAGTCTAAAACTTATTTTATTCCGCGGCTTCTCGGCGCAGGTAGACATTACACCTCTTTAACTTCACGGTTTCCTTTTAACTATAGTGTCAGGATGTGGAAAAATTGTGATTAGATCTCAGTAAAGACATTTCGTTTCATCTACCTCGAGTCAGATGATTGTATTTCCTCCATTTCTCTGCCTGTCTGTCACTACACGCACGCACTTATACATCTTCGCTCTCCAATTATAAGTGTGCTGGCAGACCTCCTCTGTGGCCTTACTGGCAGCAGTATGATAATTTTCTGACGTCACTTTTGTCCTGATCTGTGTCTCACTCAGGGGATGTGGTAAAGAGGGAGACGCTCTTCGCTCCTCTTCCTCTGACTCCCTTTCATCACCCCTGACACACTGCAAATGATTTTCTCTCTCTCTCTCTCCAGTCCGTGCCATTTAAGAGGCGTGACATTTATGCTGACTGCTCCTCTCTATAGAAAAATCAGGCAATAGGAGATGCAGTTGCTTTATAACACATGTTCTCTTCTTTTTCAGGGCAGCTGGAGGTTGCACCACCCACTGCAGCACAGTTAAGATATGGTAAGATGTGGATTTTGGTCATCATGGTGGATGTTTCAGATTCTTTTTGTTCGTTTAGATGGATGATTTAACATAGTTCGTTTATTTGAAAAAAACGATTAGTAATCTTGTAGCATGACAGCCTGGATTGAGATGCATCATTGCCCATCAATTAACCAAGAAGGTTAATGAAGATCAGTCTTAATTAACATTTAGAGGAGGAAAGTGTGCTGTCTGTGGACCTGGCTAATGCCGTTAAGTTTTCCATGTGCAAATTAGCTGTCGCCCCTGATGCCTCAAACGTATTTGTAGCCAAGAATAGCCTCAGTAACAGAAGTCGCTGCAAAACAAAGTTTGGTGATAACTCAGGAAGACGTGAGAAGAGGACGAGCTGTGAAATTAAAAAATATAGTCCTGTCACTTTATGACACAAAACACACAACTTTGCTATTCCATTATGCCAGGCCATATGGTTCAGAGTCTGTTTGCACCACAGTGAGTGGAAGACAAGGCACATCCACACTGACAAGAGCTTAAGACACTCTAATCTCTTGTTTAACAGACCTCTTGTACGCCACCTGGTGGACAGTAACATGCACTGTCTGCTCTCGGTTTATTGATTATCGTTTAGGATTTTTGTTAACGCCACTGGTTTCCAGTTCATACAGTATCTAACGGACAATTCCTGACTACAAATGGAAGGTCATACACTCACACATACTGTATGTCATCCACCTCAATCCATCAACACACCCAACTAAAAGCTTGTGTAGGTTACTACTACTACAGTTACTGACATGACCTCAGATTTCTCTCTAAATCTCTAAACGGCTGCTGGTCAGCCCAGCAGAGTTTTGAATCAACTTGTATTTTTTAGTCTTTCTTTCATTCCCACAGTACTCACATAACAGAGAGCGCTTTGTGACTATGAGCAAAAACAGAGACATCATCTGAGAAATCTTCTCTCCAGAGCTCGGTTGTTATCTCAAGTGCAGAGTCAAAGTGGGAACTGCCATTCAGCACAAGAACAGAAACGCTGGACGAAACCCCAAACAGAAACATCGACTCAGCCGGCTGTCACTGGAGCAACGACAACAGCGTGCACATGATTTTCCTCAAGACAACAAAGTCTTTGTGTTGGGTCTATGGTTGCCTTGCTTTTCTCCTACTGGGAGTTAAAAATGCCATGCCAATTAACAATTGAAGATGAAGTAAATCTTGCTTCCTTTCCATGTATTAATATATAAAATCCCTGTCTAATAGTGACTCTGAAATGGTTTTCAGGCTATAAACACACAGTGTATCTATTAAGGAAGATCAGTTAGATTAGATTACGTAAGATTTGATCAAAATACTGAATTAACAATAGAGCACAGAGAGCAGAGCCCTGCATAGACCTCTGTACAGAATAGGACAGTATAACTGCATTATACATAAAACAAGGCATGTGTGGCCTGATGGTGGCACAAGCGGAAACAACGAGGAAGCCTATTTTTACTCCATATACAATCAATAAGATCTGTTCTAATTTCCCAAAGCATAATTACAATCTTTTTTTTTTATAATTAAAATGTACCCTCTAACACTGAATAATGTTCCCCAAACAGCTTTACATTTAGTTTATTCAAAAAGTTCAGTAATTGGAACGGATTTTGCCAGAGGAGCCCGTTTTTTAATTTCCTCCTCTGACCTGTAGCATATATTATCAAAACAGAGACATTATATCCTGAGTCCAGGGGAGATGAGGGGTATACACCGGGAAATAAAAGTGTGAGCACCTTGCAGATCCCTGTCATAAAAGCTTTATGTTGAAGTGCAGTATGTACCTGTGATCACTAAATTGCACCGGTCAGCGATGCTTTAAATGAAGAGAGAGAGGAGAAGAAATCTCCTATAGAAGTCAATCATCCTTTGCACACAGCTCACTGACTGCTGTTAGATTTCACTCTTAAGTTCTCGTTTGTTTTTCCGCAGTGAAGTGTCCTAACCATCTCTCAGTACCGAGAGGCGGAGTGCTCTTCACAATCCGGTCAAAGTTGTCCCCGGTGTAGCATTATAGTAAAGTCTTTGTTTTAAGACCTGAGTGGGTAGGTGTTTTCTGTCCTGAGGCTCAAAGATTGAAAAAACTTCATTTGTAGTGAAGGAGAGCTGAATAATGATTTATCTTTCAAGCAAACTCTCCACTGAAGGTCGGTGATTTGAACTAGACTGAACATCAAATAGTTTTTTTGTGCCGCAGGGTGACATTTTAAAATCCACTTTCAGCATATAAGGCTTTATATCATATCTACACTCACAACATGCACCAGGATTCTCTTTATGCATGTAAAACAATACTCTATGGTGTAATATTTACAATATTTTTCTGTGCTACAGAAATAAGACATGATAACTTATTCACTGAATTATAGTACTTTAAGCATGTACTTATTACATTTTACTGTGGTTTAATATTCCTTATTTTAACAGCACTTCTCTTACTTCTGTAACACTTAAATATTCCTCGAGTGAGATGAGTTTTAGTTTCTTATATTATCTCATAGTTTAATGTCTTGTTTTATTGAGCCCACAAAGTTAAGATATTGAAAAAAAATATATATATTCATCTTGTTAGCAAAGCCTGTAAATTAAAACGTTAGTGCAATTTAAGTCAAATGAGGCATTAAAAGCATCAGAAAATATGAACTGAACTAGAAATGTATGATTCCCATCAATTTCATTTTCATTTTTATCTCATAAAGACTAATATTTTTTTTCCAGGAGTTAATATTGGATTTTCTGTGACTGGATAAGAACGTGAATTAAACTAAAGTCTGTAACACCATCTTCAGTTTGTTTCAACAGCAGCTCCGCACTGTTAATCTTCTCTTCAGCGTAGTGTTTTATGTTCTCTATCTTCTCCGTTTAACTGTGTTACAGCTCTTCTCTATGAGGCTCAGTCATGTCTGTTGTGTTGTTATTTATTAATGCACCCTCATATGATCTGCATAATTTCTGTTTGTTTTGCCTGTTGATGATGATGTATTGTTTGTCATTTTACAGTTCTGCTGCACAATGCTCTCCCGTTTGTTGGATTTGGATTCCTGGACAACTGCATCATGATCGTCGCTGTAAGTGCATCACCTTCACGCAGTGCTGAGCTTCTCTGCTGCTCAGCAGGTATAGAGGTTTGCTCAGCGTTTGATTTCCACAGGGGGAACCTGTGCATAAAAGATATGTCATGTACTGTAGGAAGCTGCAGATGATAATGAGCACTGAATATATATTTTTTTGTTTGTTGCTGTTTTAATGTTGCAGTATATTTCCCGTCCTTGTTTGGCAGTCTGCCTCATGTTTCTCTCCTTTCTCTCCTCACATTCACAAGCTCTCCGCTCTTTATTAAGTCTTTGTGAAATTATTCGAAAAATGAAATCTACACCCAGTGGAACAGAATGAATTTATCAACTTGACTCGCAGTGAGCTTGCATGGCCAGGTTTTTAACTCAACAAAGAGAAAATGAATTCTTCGTCTGCATTTAACTTGTTTGCAAAAAGACTTTGGTAAAACAGTGTTTTTTAAAGACTGTGAGAAGCTAATGCACCCTGCCTGAACAACTCCAGCTGCACTCATTTTGTAAAGGGCAAGAGGTCTGCATACAGCCAGGAAACTTTAAAGTGAATCACTAAAGGCTTCTAGAAAAGCTTAAAAAAGCTTTTGCCATTTTGACCATTAAGTTGGTTGAAGTTTTTGACGCTTGCTGTAGCATTTTAGAAAAGACGTTTAAAAGCAAATGCAGAGAAACCTATGGTGAGTTAGCCCCTTAGAATAAAGGATGTAATGTCACTTTCTTAATATCATTGAGAAGGAACATGAACAGATCTGTTTCATATGTGATGGTCCATACATTATGCATACATACACACTGAGCTCACTCCTTTCTAATAAAACTAACCTCCGCCGTGTGTGCTTCGCAGGGCACGCAGATTGAGTTATCCATCGGCGTGATCCTCGGCATTTCAACTATGGCGGGTAAGAGAATCTCATGATATGATAATGTAACTTGATACGTGATAAACATTTATCTTTTTAATGCTGTCAAAAGCATGTGCCTGAGGCAGAGAGATGAGACAGTGTCGAACGCTTTGGTTTTTTATCCGGTTTGATGTTCTTTGATGTGATGAATGACAGTTTTCATTTGATAAATTCTCTGTAGATTTACAGGGCTTTTTTTTTTAGCATTTATTAGATAGTGGCACTCTGAGACAGATAGGAAACAGGGCAGAGAGAGACAGAGGTGCGTAAATGGGGCACACTCTCTACCAGGTGAGCTGCCATGCTGCCGTACATTGTCCCTTAACTGTTCACTTCTCAACTAAACAATATTTCTGAAACAAGCTCTGACAACCTGGTGTTTGTGTGTGTGTGTGTGTGTGTGTGTGTGTGTGTGTGTGTGTGTGTGTGTGTGTGTGTGTGTGTGTGTGTGTGTGTGTGTGTGTGTGTGTGTGTGTGTGTGTGTGTGTGTGTGTGTGTGTGTGTGTGTCTGAAGTCATGCAGCTTCTGCATTTGAAGGGAGAGTGTAATTAGTCATTGAGCGCCAGCTGTGACTATCAACTCGCCCGGCACTGCTCTCAGAAGTCATCTCACTCCTGCAGCGTAATGCCAAGCAGGCCCACCTCCACACATGTCTATTAATGTCTGTTTTGACAGGTTGCCATGATTTCTCTGGCTTTGTTTCAGTCTGGATTTCCATTTAAGTAAAAGTTTGCTTGTCATGTGCCAGCACGCTCCCTGCCCACTTCCTTATTAGAGTGATGGCATGCCAAACCACAGTGGACTCCCAACTCTTGAAAGAGACGATGGAATGAGACATTTTCAATTGCAGCGTCGACAGAAGTCACTGTCTCATAATGAAGCTTTAATGATCCACTCCTCTGACACTAATCTAAAGAAAGCAAGCGAGATAACATTAGAGAAAGGAAGTGTGTGACACTGGCTGGTCTATAGAATGATCATTTCATAAATATGATCATGCTGCTCACAAGCCGATTGAATGAGTGTAATAATATCCACTTAACTCAGAGAGGCACATTTGCATTTTAATGTCATCACTTGAGCTTATTCAGTGTATCTGTAGGGATGCTGAGGTTATTATGTTTCATTGATTACACTGAATGTTCATGCAAAGCCGAGCTTTGAGAAGAGGAGCACGCTGATGACGATCTCAGTCGATATGTGCTATATGAATAATGCTAATGTAACCAGACTTAGCTCTAAGTCTTGCGTCCTGTTTTCATCTCAGCCCAGTAGTTTTGTTGTTAGCAATGTCAGAAAGATGAGTTTAAGAGCAACTGGCATCCCCATGTCTACATTGCCAACTCTGCAAGTCTCACCTTCCCTCTTCTGATTCTTTTGTGGCTGCTAGTGGTGATAGCAGTGTATTTCATGTTTGTTTGAGCAGTCAGAGCAGATGCTGTAACAGAGCTTTTTATTCTACTTCACGGGGAAACTGCAGAGATGTAGAAAACCTGAGCAGGGAGAGCTGGATGTGTCTTCATCAAAAGCTTTTGACTTGATCCTGCTCGTGTGGTTTTACAATTCAATTTAGAACTTTTCCAATGAATGGATGATTGGGATTTTGATTAAGCCAGAGGAACCATTTCTGCTTTAGTGATTTATAGACAAGTGGATTGTCAGATTGCAAACTCAGACAGAAAATGCAGAATTCACTTTTCCAAAAGTTGCCAGTTTGACAGGCAGAGCCTGTTATCTCTGGCCTGAATTCAATCCCAGGTTTGAAAGTGAGCCCTAGCTGCAGAAATCTCCCATTAATTAAAAAAAAAAAGTACAAAAGTACGGCACAGCTATAGACCAAAAAAAAAAATGAGTTTCTGTTCAGTCCTCAAGCACAGCCTCAACCCAGTTTCTATCACTTGAACTCCATTTTCACAGCAGTGCTACTGTTTCTCATCCCTGCTACATAGGGGACATTTTAAGGTCTGCAAATCAAGCGGCTGCAGTTATCTGGTCCGGTCCAGAATGATTAATACTGCGTGTCAGGTCTGTAGTCAAGCCCACCAATCACACATTTTCTAGGAGGCAAATATGGCCCTGCTGGCTCGATGAAATTGGAAGCTGGGACGTTAGAAAATGGTGTACCGCTGAGCTTGGCCAATTACATGATTTAAACAGAGTTATGATGTGTAAAGAACTCCAAATAAGACTTGCCTTCAAACACCCATGCAAAGGGCATGTGTGTCCCCACAATTCTCATAATTATATTGCACTAATATGTTTGTAATACAGCTCTCCTATTTTTTTAAGAACTTAATAAGATCCTGAATTCACACACAAGGCTGAATAAATGCTTCCAGGTTGGTTTCACATCTTTTCCTCCATTCTCTAGTTTAATGGTTGATCGACGACCAGTTTCCACACTCGCCTGTCACACCTTGAGCCGTTGTACAGATGTATTTCTGTGATTGTTATTGTCTCTGTAGAATGCGTTCAGGTATAGATAGATGTTGCTAATACATAACCTGACATTTCTCAGTCTGTGAACATTACGACCAACAGCTGGTAAGTGAGGCTTGCAGACAAAAACAAGAGAATAAAAAGTTCCCCCCCATTTGTTATTTAACATCGTTTCACAGCCCATTTATCCACCAACAGACATGAAGACAGAATTTGCTGCAGGTTTGCAAAGTTTTAGATAGTTCCTGTGAACGATGGACATATCCATCATTACGTACGCAAAAACAAAAGAAAAGAAGAACAGAAAATTAAATCTGAATATTTTTGTCTTTATTTTTGGCCTGATGATCATTTATTTTTTTACCCAGAAAAACTACTTTGTACTCACCTTCATCTTCATCTTTCTTTCATGTAATTAGTGAGAGTGATGGATGAAGTACAGGCCCTTACTTCTCGATGTTACATTGTACATTGTACTAAAATATCTTTAGAGCTGCTTCAGAACCACTTGACTGTGAAAACCTGTGGAGGTGAGTGGCTGTGAGTTAAAGACAGACAGCTGACCTTGGCTTGTAATTACATTCGAGCAGCTTGACCACACGATGAAGTCTCCATTACATCTGCCTCCTCAGGGGCTTGTATGATGTATAATGACATCACATTATTTTATCAAAACATATAATCTTTAATCCTGTAACCTCCATCCTATTTCTAAACTCTATCACTGCCATCATCATTTATCAGAAAGTCATCACAATGACTAGACTAAAAAAGCTCCTAAATCATAATATGGGAAACAATAAAATATGAAAAAGCCTTCATCTTTAATCTGAATCTGAATCTGTTTTTTTTTATAATTGTCCATTTTGAATATGAGTACAGCCAGACTTGGATCCTACTTTCTTACATACAAACAATAATTTCTGTTTTAAATACCAGAAGAATCTCCCCATTTTCTACTTGATTGTGTTATTGCAAGAATTATAAACAAATTCGAGCCAAATACAGACAAACAAGCAGCTTATTAACATTAATGCTCTGTTCCAGCAGGCAGGCGAGTCTCTCTTCATTGGGGTCAGGGTCATAGGCCTGCAGAGACACACAGTAAACAACACCTACCCACATCTCGGCACGCACAGGCTCCCCTTAATTATACTGTGACTACGAAAGGTCCTATCTGAATTCCTCTGTGCTCATTAACGTGGGTGTTGGTCCTGTGGTTGTTTTTGTTCTGATCTGTGGCTACAGTTTGTCAGCAGACAGAACACAGTTTGAGCACATTGCATGCTGTTGTCTACAGTGTTGCTACAGTAGCAGAAAGTCATTTGGATTGAAGCACTCAAGCACTCAAAACTTGCCAGAGTTGGATGCGCAGAGATGGCTCACACACACACACACACACACACACATGCACGCACGCACGCACGCACGCACACACACACACACACACACACACACGCACACACACATACACCCAGGGGTATCTGTGCCACTGCGGCAGCTGCAGCAATACTCTGGACTTAGGGTCATGAACAACAGTAAGAACACGAGCAAAGCACAGACTTTATTCTTTTTTTTAGTATCCAATACTTGACTAACACAGAAGCGACAGAACAAGCCCCAGATATATTCAGGGATCATGACACACAGTTCTGCTCCTTGCTTTCGTTTCATTAATTTGAACATACCCTCATCCTCTTCTCCTTGGGTACTCTACTTTATTCATGTGAAGTTATTAGGCTCTGGGTGGGAGTGTTGTGTGCTTCAGCAGTGCTTCTGTCTCCTTAATGAGGCCAGAATGCATTGTGGCTGTGCTCTGCAATGCAAGTGACCACCAGTGGTTACATATAGTGTAATATCATCAAATACCAAAGGGAAGTAGATGAAGGCATGAGAAGCTCTCCAACGCCTCAGCCTTGGTTACAAGCTTTGATCACGTCGTGCCACTCTCGTCACAGGAGATTTCCACAAGACATCATCACCACCAGTATTTCTCACGAACATCCTTCAACTACCCACATTCTGTCCGTCGGTATTTTCTGAACATAGCTCAGCACATGTCATGCATTCCATAAATTGATAATGAGGGAAATCAGTTTAGCAGCCTGCTAATAAGGAGGACACCACATTGTCTGCTGGCAGATGAGTCCAATTACATGCCTCTGAGTGGTACATAAAGTGAGTCTGACGAAGAGTGCAATATTTTGTGTTTCACATGATGGAAAGACTCCAGAGAAACTCATTCTGGGTCTTGTGCCTTTTGGCTGACTCGATACAATCCTCATTTTGCAATCATGTTTCTCTTCTCGTATTTTCCACAGCTGCTGCCCTTGGCAACCTGGTGTCTGATCTGGCAGGACTAGGGTAAGTGTTCGCGCACACACACACACACACACACACACACACACACACACACACACACACACACACAAGGTTTCTGCACATCACGGCAGGTTGTAGGAGGATGGAAATTCAAGTGGTTCACTGTATTCATTCAAATTAGAAAATGATAGTGATGATTAAATATTATGGTAATGTTATAGTGTATATCCCATTACACAGATTATAACAGTAAGGCAGTGCAAGACAATCCACCCAAGTATATACACAATTATAATATAAAATGTCCTTTTTCTTATAGATAGATATAGGAAGAGGTTAACCATCCCACCCCACTCCTCTTAGTAAAGACTAAGTCATTAAATGCCTAGTATTAGAGGCAATTACTGAATTCAGCCCAGAGGAAGATAAGCATGAGCAGCAGGGAGAGAGGGAAGTGCGGCCACCAGAGGTTTATGTCACAGAGGATAGAAGGGAGTAGTTTGATGATTAAGAAAAGGTGAATAATTAAAACTAATCAATGTGGTTTGACAGTCTGAATGAGGTGTGTCAAAACGAGGAGAGGCCCTGCTGTAGTTATTAACGAAAAAGGAATGCAATGTGTCATCAGGTTCAGTCAGCTGCTTCATGACTATCATCCACCTCAGACTACAGGGACCACAATCAGCTTCCTAACATGCTTTATGGATTTAACCAACCATGAGGCCAAACTATGTGGCACATGAACACAGCCTGTTGGATATGTTTCAGCGATTTGTTTGTAATTTAACAGATTATTACTCTTTTTATTTACATATACAGAAGAGACAAGGTAACACACAGACAGGTAGAAAGACTATGGTGCTGGTGCCTTTGCACTGTTTTTGTGTGTGATGGATTAGCTAAGCTGTTGGACTTTTGTAAGCTCTCTCAGTAGACACACAGTGTGTCCGTGTTTGCCCCTCAATCATAATTGGAGAGTGGAGCCCTTGTGGCCAGTTTGTCACGGCGAGACTCGATCAGACCAGACAGGAGAGGCAGTTTTTTCCTCATTTTGATAGATTTGCAGCAGCGAGTGTGAAGGCTGTTCTTCTGCTACACAGAGTCTCTGTGGAGATTCCTTCACTGCAACATTTGCATTCCTGCTTACGTTCACGTCAAATAGGAACGGCTTACACATATATAAAAAAACTGTGCTTTTGATTACTCTGGGAGTCAGCGGCACTTTAGTAGCTGCTGAGAGCTGAGGAGGAGGAGCAGGAGACTTTCTTCTGAGACTGCGAGTAAACTTTGATCAGTACCCGACAGACAAGGAGACCCCAGATGCATCTTTATTGTCAACTTGTTGAAGTTTTGATACTTGATACACATTCACACTGCCCAAGCTGCAAGTGAACCACTTGAATGGTGAACAACCTTTTGGAATTTTACTCCACCAGCAATTGGACAGTTGGTGACATGTCAAAACTTGATGAACAGAGGCTGCAGCTATTAGTGTCCGAGTAACTACATCTGAAGATATTCAGGTCCCTATTATAATTAGGAAGACCAGAAAATATTACATTTTGATAAGGTGATAGCAGTTAACTTTTCAGTTAATGAACTGTTCGTTGCAGTTCTGAACCCTTCAACCTATTTCGTATCTTTGCTCACAGCGTGTAAGTGTAAAAATACATGAGTTGAGAGTGTGTCCTATCATCCATGAATTTGCATATTTTGTAGGTTGTATCGTGTGTGTAGTCACCCTGGGTTACATTCTCACTCCAGACACGAAGAAGAAAAAGATCAAGATCCTCATTTTCAAAAAAAAAGTTCTCAATTAAAAACTGTTTGGTTGACATCTGCTGGAAAGACTCAAAGTTTTTCATCAGTGAAATTTCATTTTGGTTTCATCCAGTCAAAAAGTAACTCTTTGGCACTTGAAGATCATACTAGGTGAAGCCAACTTTACATAAATATCTATAAATATCTATCTATAAATATAACTATATTTGTAATCTAAGTTTGTTTGGTGGGTGTACAGATATATCTTTTCAAAATCTTCATCAGAGTCTTAAGTGACGAATAAATTACTAGTATTTTCTATTTCTGTAGATGTAAACCAATATTTTTACACACACACAAAGATTGTCATTTTTTAAATTGGTATGGAAAATTTCATGTAATTTCCCCCTGCCTAATAACAGTTGATATAGACAGACAGGAAACACAGTGGTGAGAACAGGGGTGATTAGTAGGAGAGCTTGATGCACACATTAGCCCACTGATCCACAAGAACTCCCTGTGGAAGTCGAAGGCACCGGCATCTCTCTGAAAGCGTGATTTTTGCAGTCATGTAATCGAACAGCGCAAATGGATGTAGCTGTCACTACGCGACGTTCCTCTGGGGTCTCCTTGGTCAATACTGTTGTGATTATGTTGCGGCGATTCCCCACTCAACGTCTGTTTTCCTCAACCCAAGTGACAGTGACTGAGCTCTGCTGCTGCCACTCCCTGCGCGTATATATAATATTTCCCATATGTGTGTTTTGACAGATGTAGCAAACCAGCGTAACCGTAAAGTCCATAATTTAGTTCATGAGTCATTGTGATCGTTCAGGCAGTTGTTACTGATGCTTCCACGCAGCTAAGTCTCCGATACCGTTTGTGTTTCTTATGGCCACAATGCACGAGTGGTTTTCTGGGGCAGACAGGACACCAAGTAAAACATTATTGGATTCAGCCAAGTTAGAAAAGCAGGACAAGAACTTAGAGAATCACATTAGTGGACTCCAGCGAATAAAAACTGGGGTCCCAAATTTGATTCTCAACCTCCTTCTTGGCTTTGACACATAACCCTGTGATGTCTGTATATCTTCCTTATAATATGAGTATTAAAAAAAAAAAGTGCATTGATCCCCTCAGGGAAAATCTAGTTTTACTTGCCTTCCTTTCCAGTATCTGCAACAAGACGGGATGTTTTGCTAAAGGATACCTCAGTAGGGCAGATTCTTGCTTAATTTTTTGCTTAAACTACCCATTTTAAAACACATAAAGCATATTTACCATCGACTGTAGCTCATTTATCACTGATCCATTTTAGTTCTTCATAGTATCTATGTTTCTTACTAAGTTTGATTCACACCCTGCCTCAGTGTCCCAACACACACAGCAAAACACAATTTCCCATTACGTTCTGTTGTTGTTCCAGGAAAGGCAACACAAAATTTCGAAACCTTATGAATGTGCATGGTCTTAGTTTCAGCAAATGTAATTTTCTAGCCGGTAAAATTTGTGGATGGAGTTTTTATTGCTTCCGGTGCAGCCAGCTTGAGTTTCAACCCTCTGATGCTGCTTTCAGTAAATTTCATCATTCCAGTGTTTTGAACACGGACATTTTATTTTCTGCTGCAGACCCCATTACTTTTGGCCTTTGCTGTTGCAAGTATGTGAAATACTTGGACTGGATTTATGTCAAAGGCAAGATAATCTGTATTATTGCGCTGTTGCAGGTATGTAGCAAAAAAATATAAAACGTTTTGTTTAAATGTGAGTAACAGCAGAATAGATATCACATCATGAAAATGGAAACTAAACTTTGCCCCCTGTTGTTGTGATTTGTGTAATTATTGTCCTCGTGATCAAGATCAAGATCAAAATCTTTCCTAAAAAAAAAACTGTTTACTTACTATAGCTATTTTGACACACACACACACACACACACACACACACACACACACACACACACACACACACACACACACACACACACACACACACACACACACACACACACAAACACTTTCTCATATGCTACTTGCTGCTTATCACTACCTTGACCTGACAGCTCCAGCTGCAGTTTATTTGGGTGTGCAGTGAACTGAGGATCCATTAGTGCCACTGACTGAACCAGGCCCTGGTCAAAATATTGACTTGAATTCATTTTCTCACACTGGAGCTGCTTGACTTGCACTGTGGTATGTTCTTGCTCCAGCAGCCTCAGACTGGACACATATAACGACACGTGACAGTAATGTACGGCAGCTCTCCCAACACTTTGAGTTTCCCTTCTTACTTTGGTCATTACAAATTGACTGAGTTCGCAATTTGTGCAATATAAGGTTAGTTTGGCCACGTTGTCATTCATATTGACATAAAACTTGTGACCTTTATCCTCACTGAGGGCGATATTGGCTATTCCCTCTTTGTTTGTGCTCTATAGGTAATCTATAAACCTTTGGGAGTTCATTCAGTCACTCACCCAGCGCCGGTCCTGGCCACATTTGCGCCCTGGGCTGTGACTTTTATTCACTTACTCACAACTCATGTGATTTAGTGATCCACATCAGACAAAATGTACAACTTCAGAGCTGAAATGAAAGTTTTGAAGGATGAATTTCTAATGTTACAACATTACTCATCATCTGTGTGAATCACAGAAACGCTTGACATTGTTTCATTCACACACACCAGAGGCTCTATCTCTCTCTCTCTCTGCGCGTTATTAGCGCGGATATGTAACATCCTGCTGGGTTTATGAAAGACAGCGGCAACACAGCGCAGAATGGAAATGTCATTGGTTTTTTTTTCATTATTGTTGATTACTTAGGTTGTTTATTTTGCCATGCTGAGTTGTCCTATGGTTGGTTTAATGGATCATGACATGTAATTTACAAAAACATTGAAAGGAGACTGTTAATGTGAAAGTGGAACAAAACAAATATGAATAAATGCTTCTAAATTTATTATGTGCGAATTACAACCTGGAGCCTTAACAGACTGTGAGTCTGTGTACCATATTTGTTTAGAGGATGTATATAATTATATATGTACAATTTATGTTCCTGTTACTGACGTTTACATCTACCATGTCACTCTGCTCTGTTCAAAGAAGCTTTCCATCTTGTGAAAGGATCATTTCTGTTTCTCAAAGCAGCTTAATGAGTGACCAGGTCATAAGTAGTTCATTATAGCAGCTCACCTTTACAGCATGTTCTTAAGTTTTTTCTTTCTCTACTTGTTTTTTCCATGTCTGTCTGTCTGTCTGTCTGTCTGTCTGTCTGTCTGTCTCTCTTCAGGCTGGCAGGTTATGTGGAGGCTCTGGCGTCTCGGCTGGGAATGCAGATTCCTGACTTGAGCCCAAAACAGGCTGACATGTGGCAGACCAGAGTCAGCTCTCACTCGGTTGGTATCATACCGCAATAAAACCACTCTGCTCTCTAGCCATGTCTCTTCTGGTTTAAATGCATATTTCTCATTTCAGTTGTGTCTGACAGATAAAAGACAGATAAAAGCCTCATAAACACTCAGCATAAACGCAGACTGGATATAAATGAACCAGGTGCAAGAGCATCTGAGTGATTCCATTTGTCGCGTAATGCACCGCAGACACAAACATCTGTGATGTGCCCTTTTCATGACTCATTCATTGCATGAGAAAATTAGACCTGAATGTTTTTTTAATATGCCTTGACTGCTCAAGTGTGTAATATAATTAACTTTAATTAGGTGGAGTGATTGGTCGAGCACTAAGAGGCTGATTGTAAAAGGTCAATTTGGTCTGGTAGGTTGGAGAATACCAATTTAATTTTCTTGCAAACATATAGAATACATGTCAAAGGTGTAATTGGACCTCAGTGTTTCATGTCATTTCACCTGCAGCTAAATATAATGAAATGATAATGAAGCAAGAAAGGACAAAGTAGGACAGTTTGATTAAAAACGTTGCTTGTAACTGAAATGTAAAAGGCTTGTTTTCTGGAAACGACAAAGCTGTAGAGATTTGTTTTTGTGCGGATGATCTGAAACCCATTTCTCTGCCAGTATTGTCCGCTGACTTCCGTTTCTCCATGTGCAGGGTAAAGCCATCGGCGTTGGCATCGGCTGTATTCTCGGCATGTTCCCTCTACTGTTCTTCACAGATGACGATGAGAAGAAAAAGGGCCAGAAGGAGGCACAGGAGAAAACACAACCACCACCTTCTCCAACGGAGAGCAGCAAAAACTGAAACTGTCAACTCATCGGAGACAAATATTATTTGGAATCCATTAGAATACTTTAAAACTGGAGCTGAATGGCTGTGTCTGGTGGACTGGAGTGTATGGAAATGTCTTTGAACCCCCATACAGTCTATTCTCCGGGTACTTTGCTTTGCAAGGCCCAGTCAAACTATCAAAGGTATTCTGAAGAGGATTTTAGATATTATTTGATTCTAGACTTTGAACTTAAGCACAGGGACCTGAACTGTCTCTTGACAAGAGACGGGTGATTTATTGGACTGCTGCTCCTCCAACTGTTGCACCGTAACCTCACCATGTTTTGACTGACCGACACGGGCTGAAACTCATTTATCTTAAACGCACTGCAGTGACCTCTTTCTCCCCTCTGCTCCCAGTCTTTTGAATATATATATATACCTATGTCTCTAGATGGGTAAGGGTAGTTGACCGGTTGGGGACTCATTCAATTTATTCATTCAATATCACAACAAACTTTGAAAGCAGTGAAACCCATTCACAGCTCTTTAAGAAAAGAAATCGTAAAAGTATCTTACATGGCATTTTGACAGTGAAGCTTTCTTAAAAATTGAGGCAGGACTAAGGCTCGATTCTGCAGTGTTAGGAGCCGTGCGTTAAAGAATGTATGATGAATGAGTTTCTGACGGTTATGACTCATGGAAAGAAGGTCACTTTTGCATATCCCCTCTCCACAGCAAGTACATTATACTTCAGTACAGTACTTCAAGCATGTTTGGCTACTTGATGATGTCAAAGTCTCAAAGTCCTGCCAGTGTTAAATATGTAACATGCTAGCTGCTCCATTGGATCCATTATGTTTTTTTGTCGCTGATTAACTTTATATGCTTTGTGAGAATCACCCAAAGCAACTATACGCACAAAATGTTTCCCTTGTATACTGTGTGTAGCCAGGTAGGTGCAATTCAAGAGTATCTAACCAAACAAAGTTTGCTACTTAACTAAGTATCAGGAAGGGGAGAAATACAAAGAGGCAGAGATTTAAAACACCACCTGAAACCTTAAGTCTCGATTGCACTGACCCTCTGGTTCCAATACCATATGCTTAATCTCCTCCAGCTCTGCATCAAACAAGCTGTGGCTGAACTTCAGACGCACAGTGAGACAGCACCAGGCCCTGAGTCCAATTTCTATTATGGAGCCATTACGATCAGTAGATAATTTGAATTGATGCCACACTAAAAGATTGAGATGAACCCGTTTCTATTCTGTGAAAAAAGCGAACGCACAACTCCATTTTTTCCCCATTCCTCTAGATCCATTATCCCTGCTCTACTGCCCTCCTCTGGCTGAACTTCAGAGGTGTCCGTTTTAGTCGTGTTTGTTGTCAGTTCAGTTCAGTTTACACCTTGTATTGTCACACACTTGTGGTTGTAAAATATCACCGATTTGCTTTTTCCTGCTTAGTATTCAAACCCCTCAGTGTCTCGCCGCTAAGCTTCTCTCGCTATGATTTTTCACTTTATGAATTTGTTCTTAATCAGTGTTCTTATTTTTAAACCAAAACTAGGTCATTTGCCAACCAAGGCAGAGAGAGCATATTTCCAAGTCTTAAGTAAGCCGTCACTTTAGCTTGTCACCCGCTTGGCACATTACACGTTACTCAGAACTGAAGACTGATTATTTATGGTGTCAAGTCTGTTTCGAGGTTGACGTTGAAGGAAGCAGCCATGTGTCACCAAATGAAATTTCCTCGCAGGAATAGTATTTATTTTTGTTTTAATACTCAGTCTTGTATTCATGATTTTCTCATTGGATATTCTGTTTATCTCAAAGGACAATGTTAAGAATAGAAGATATTTGTCAGCACAAAAAAAACACTCTTGTGAGTATATTTTCAAAAAAACATTTGTCAACAGAGAAAGGACTTTGCAACCAATCACTGTATGTTCCAGTCCATAATTAAACTTACTAAAGATGCTCTGAAGACTTACACGGTATAAGATTGTTCCAGTTATTTATTATGTGGGTAACAGTGATCCTAAACAGTGGTAGAATGAAGAAAATGTACAAAGAATAGAAAAATATTTATGTAGTTGGGATTTTTGATCTGATTGCTTGATTTCCACCTTGCATGAACTGCTAATAAAAAAACCCTATTGTACATGTTTACTTTGTAAGAATAATTTTAAAAAAGTATGTTCTAAAATGATGCACTGCAGCAGGATACAAATCACTGGAGTTGGTAAAGCACGAGTAACTCAGATCAGGATTGGATTTTTGACTATTGTGATAAAAAATCTATATTTTACGGCTGTTTCAACTATAATATGTAAAATACTGTATATACAGGTGTTTCCGTTTTTAGACAGCCAGGATTGTGTGTTTGTGCAGTCTTGCGGTGGTTTTGCAGATTGGGAACAGAGCCCTCTGCTGGGACGTGAACTGGTAAATGCAGTGTAGAGGTTTGGACAGCGTGTAGGGTGGATCCTCCAAGGAGCAGAATGTTATGAGAAAACCAGGTGAAAAGTGATGATGGTAATAATTTCCAATAATAGTAGCAATTTGCCTCCTTGGATTAAATCATTAAATTGCCTGTTTCAGTGTTTTAAGACTTCCTTTAGTGCACAGTCAGCCATCGTAAAAAATATAATCCATGTCAAAATACTGTAATTTGGAGGCTATTTTTTTTTCTTGACTCATTTTGCGCTGCGTCACTGAACCTATTTGTGTCACTTGGAGGAAAACCAAGATGTAATTTTATCCTGAAAACAGGCGGATTGTTATTCAATGATGAAAAAAAGCACATTAAAATATTCTTTATGGACTTTATTTTATTTCATATCTGCTGGTATTTTGTATGCTGTAAACTGGCTGCCTATATAAGTGTTAAATTGATAAAACTGATTTTAAAAAAGCAGGTGATGAAGTTCAAAGTTATTTTAAAGTGCTTTTTCATTGCTTTGAGTGTTTATATGAACCTGTTTTGGTCTCAGGAGATTTGGAAATCTATCTATCAACAAAATCAGGTCTGGATATGCAAAATAGTAGTAATTTTTATCATCATGCTAGTGACTCTGCTCCGGTGTTGAACATGTTAGTCTATCAGCCAGTGATCCACCACTTCGGTCCAAACTGAAATATCTCAACAACTTTTCCATGGATTGTCATGAAATTATGTGCAGACATCAGTGGCACCCAGAGAATGAAGTCTGCCGACTATGCCGATTTCTTCTAGTGTGGTGTGAGCTGCACCTGTCTCCTTTAAAATTACTCAAATAAATTAAAAAATAAATAAAATAATAAATAAATAAATAATTTTTAAAAACTTCACACCGAATCCACACAGATCCACAGTATTCTCTGCTTCACAGCACGATCATTTTCTCTTAAGAAATGAGGGTAAATCAGTTTAAAAGCAAAATAAAAAATAAAATCACTGATACTATATTTTCTTTTACTTTCAAACTGATTTCTTACTTTTTTGGTGTTTTTGTGGCATTTTTATCTACAATATGTGGCAGTATAGATGGCTTAATATTTCACCATGCAAAAAAAAAAAAATCAGTGTCAGTGCTATGCTTAGACATTTTCTTTATCTTTGGCCCAAAGTAAAGATTTAGTCTGTGCTGTGTACATTTGTAAAAAGAAAAATAAGAGAGAAATTAAAATGATTAATGATGATTACTGAATATGCTATAGAGCAAAGAATAGAGTGGAGGTTAAGCGTCTGCTTCTGTGTGATTTTATCTGCTTTGATTAAAATGCAAACATCTGGCCTGGTGTGGATTCTGCATGATCACATATTTCGGTTTATAAATATATAAATATATAGAAATGTAATCTATCTTTTTGAAGTTGTAAGCATGATTTAAATTCATAACAGTTCTTCTTTTAATTCAAATAAATAGTTGAAGAATAAATTATCATACAGTCTGAGGCAGCAATTCAACAATGTGTGTGTCCTACTTTAACATGTAAAACACACACACACACAGTCCTGAGAGGAGGATAAAGTGAAAACACCTGTGGGGATGTACTTCCGATATCATGAATTAGGTTTTGATTTATTTCACACGGAGTTCAAGAGGGAACACATTTGTATTAGCTGCTGGCTTCACTGAAAGCAGATAAAGCTTTTAGTGAAGCTCCCTGTATCTTAAATTTTGCACTGGGCTCATCAACGTCAGGTTCAGGTGGATGTGACTTTCACAACAATCATTTATCATCCTTTATCATTCCTGCAGTTCAGAATAATTTGCAGAAAACTGCAGTGATATGATATGCTAAAAGTACAGCATATGCAGCAAATAACAATAGTGCACGTACTGCTGCTGGCACTTCATATGAAATGTGTTGTAAGATACTGGAATGAGTGTGAGCTATTTCGATAATGACCCTATGTGCTATCATGACATTTATTTCTATTATTGGTCCTCACTGCAGCTCAAATACCAGTAAAAAAACAAAACACCTTTTGCAGAGATGATGAGTAGTAAATACAAACTGAATGCCTGCAGCATATTCTTGGGAGGAAACATAAGCACAAGCAGTGGACAAATTGCTTCATGATGCCCACCTGTGTATTGAATAGATGTAACAGATTGTAATAGTACAATTGTAATTTTTTTTCCCCCCTCGGTATGAGGTTAACTGTACAGGTTTATAAGTGTTATAGAAGGTTGTAGAACAGTAGAACATTAACTCTGCAGTGTCTTAAGCATATTTTGTTGTTGTTTGTTGTCATCTTTGTCACATTTACTTCTTTCCCCCTGGCTGTCATTAGTGTGTGCACAGGAATATATGTGTCAGAGGGGAGCAGAGTATCAGCAGAGATTAAATAGCTTGGGACAGGCGTTGCATAGAGAGGGATGGCTTGATGGTGTAACTTGAGGTGGAGTGCAGCAGGAAGAAAATACAATCTCAGTGGCACCTGGAATTTACATTAACATCACTAGAATCCGAATACAGAAACTGTCTTCATGAAGATTTTCACATCACAAAATTCAAACTTGGACAAAAGAAAATGTTTCACTGAAGCTTTATTTGTTATCTATACAAACAATACTAAAATGGAGAAATAAGAAAACATCAAACACACAAAAATCTGCAAAAACACATACAAAAATATCTTCATAATCAGTATTAAGTCATTCACATAGCTGCTCATTCTAACAACGCATTCACACTTTATATGTGCCACTCGTCGCTCATTTCCCTGCACTAAAACATTAGCAACATGCAGAAATACAGTGCCATGAACGTGTTATTGACAAAACAACAGATTTCAGTTAATAAAGGGCTTTGTCCCACAAAAACAATTCTATGTTATAACAAAGCCATACTTGGGAAGAGTGTTTTCACTTTTCAGCACCTCTTGAAGAGTGCAGTCAGCCTCGGACAGAAACCATTGTGGTGACAAACGACATTTCCATGTGCATTTAGCGCCAGTATTTTTATCAGGTATAAATGTTTATAATTTCAGGCCTCAAAGAAAAAAGCGACAGTCTACAGGTCCCCATTGCAGTTACTACTGATGCTTTATTAACTCCAAGAGAGGTACTACTGTGCAGTTAAAAATTCAAATAATCAACAAACATTAAAAAAGCCATCTTCACTCCAAAATAAAGTTTAAATATTTAGTCAAAAAGAGATTTGTTCTTAACCAAGAGAAAACATTTTAATGTGCATGTCCCTCTCTTCTTAAAAGTCTTGAATAATCCCCCTGCAGTATTAATAACTAGTGTTAATTGGATGCATGCCCCGCTCTCCTCTTATCAACACTTGCATGTGAACTAGGTCCCTGCCAGCAAAGTTAAGAAGTGACACAAAAACTTAAAAACAAGTGTACATGCTCTTTGATTTTTTCTTCTTGTCATAACAGCATTTACTCTGAGGCCTACAGGGATCACTCGATATGTAAACTGAGTCTAGAAAACAAATTTTACTCAGTTGAGATTAAATTCTAAAGCAGGTAAAAATAAAAATATGATTGTGTCTCCAATATGATTAAACCAATAAACATGCCATACCCAAAGACTTTGCATTTTAATTTGGTAATGCACTTAAAGGAACAACCTGATATTTTTAGAGTCATTATTGTTATTGTTACACTACCAAAAAAAATATTCTTGCATTGCACCTTGTTAGCCATGTTAGCAAACCTTATTATAACCAACCTATAAATGCTAACCTGCAGCAAGCTACTGTGCCACTTTTAAAACTCCCAATGCTCCCAAACTGCTCATGAGTGATAGTGTCTCGATAACCAGAAATAGCAGAACAATAATCAATCATTTTAAAATGCGAATGTATCTTTTCGTTCACACCATGCTTAGCTCACCTCTAACGGCATGCATCACCATGTGATTCAACAACTCTGATTGTGCAAAAGTAAAAAGCTAATGATGAGAAGAAACCGTGAAGAAACTGTGAAGAGACTTCTTTTTGTGAGAAATTGTAAAGATGTGAAAAATATGCTTCCGGCTCGTGGCGTGCATGAAGTTGCATTGGGAGATGCTGCAGCGTGACAGTTTCAGTCAGTCCCAGCTGGATCACCTTCATTACTTCATTCAGCAGAGTTCAGATGGTACAAACAACCAGCAGATGTCTCTGTTAAAACAACTTTTCACTGCTGAGAAGTTCTGGTGAATCCACCATTTTTAAATGTGTTCTATCAGGACGAACACAGCACCCTGTGCTACTACTAAGAAGGAATACATTTGATTCATACATTTCTGTTTTTGGTCATATTTTCCATTCTTTGACTGTGCAATGGTTTCCTTCCAAAAATAGAAACCTAAAATGTATTTCCTCTCAGTTTCACCACAGCTTTTTGTTCACTTACTCTACCATGATGAACAGGTATCCAGCACCGTTCACTTGGTAAATACTAATACATAAAAACTACTACTGCTTCAGCACAAAAAGAGATTTCTTGGGGAAAGTCTGACTAAATTTACATTAAATTATTAATTATTTTTGCTTTCACCTTTTAGCATCAGTGTGCTCATATTGCACCATTTTAACAATTGTTACAATCATGCAGTGCAAAACAACATAAGCAGAAGCTTGTTGTTGTAATTGAATCAATATATCAATCAACATATTCTACTATTTGTTAGATTTTTCTTTATGTTTACAGGGGTATAGATAAAGCCCATGGTTATCCATAGAAACTATAATAAAGTGTTTACTTGTTCCTCAGGATGGTGAAGTCTCCTCACCAGGAGGAGCTGCCGTCCCGCCTTAAAAGACTTCATTAGTAATGGTTTCACTGGACAGTTTGTGAGCTGCATAGTCTAATTTGTATTTCAACTGTCCTTCCACCAAACCAGCACAAACTGACAGTGGGAGGAAGACACAATCCACAGTTCTTCATGACATAATCCACACACACACGCACAGGGTCATACAGAGGGTGAACGATCACAGTGTGCACACACACACACGCACACACACTCACACACAAACCAAGGCTCTCTCTCCTCTTGGTATGCTCTTTGTTGTGGCCGCACAAGGGCAGCCTTTGTATGCCATAAGTATCAGCATGTCGAAGAGAGAATATGTGCATATTTGTTTCCTAGTGTCTTGTCTAGTTATGCATGAGTTTGTATATATGTGTGTGTGTGTGTGTGTGTGTGTGGTCCTGGTATTTGCCCTCTTTAGGAGCTACTCTCCCACCGTGCTGGCTTCCATCCCACCGCTTGGCAGGACAGCACAGATAGAGGACAAGACAGAAAGTGAGCCTCTTTTCTCTCTTCACACTGTTGCATTGTTGGTTTGAGCAGGCAGGCTGGTGTTGAGATGGGTATTAAAGGGGGAAACGTGGAGGAGACTGGAGACAGATGGGGGAGAAAGTGGAGGGAAACCAGCGTCCTGGGGGAGGTGGTGGTACCATAGACATTCCCTCAACTAATGTTTGTCTTTCAAGTCTGCCTGCTGAGCTTATGTTTGATATATTGTCTTAATCTTACAACATGGCAGAAGAGTTCCCCGTGTATATCCAGGGCCATAGGTTGTAATCCTGCATAGTACTGTACCATCAAGGTTTTTTTTTTAATTCTGTCCCAAAAAATAAATAGAATGTTTTCCCATTTGAAGTTGTTTGAGAGCTTTCGGAATATTCACCTTGGACTGAGAGCCTGCTAAGAGAGCACGAAGAGGGGGTTTTCAGTCTACTTTGTCATTGTTGTTGGAGTGAACAGGCTGGCACTGGGCTGAGCACGGAGACGAGAAGGAGGAGGTGGTGGTGGAGTTCAGTGTTTTAGAGGTGGCAGAGGGTTCCCTGGGTTTGTGTTTCTGATGCAGGATGATTGCAGCAAGAATGCTAATGATGTGTACGTGGAAGTACATAGATCTAGGAGAGAAAGGAGGAAAAACAAAGCATAACTTGCCGAACTTTGTTATTAATGTACTCTGAGGGGGAATATATAGAGAGATATACATAATATCATGTTAAAAACTAAAATGTGGAATATTTTGAGTATTCTGGGGCTCAACATTTCCACAATAACACATGTAATCAGCCAGTAGAGAATGCTTGATGGCAGAATGGCTCTTTATCACCTATTCTCCACTAAAAACCTGCAAATATCTGTATTTATCATTTATGTTCAAGATGAAACAATAAACAAAAAGTCATTTATTCTAGTCTGAGTCTTCTGTAGTAGTAAAATAAATATCTTTGGATTTTAGGCTGTTGGTTGTGTAAAAGACATCGCCTTTGCCTTTAGGCATTTACACCATTTGCTGACATTTTTTAGGCAAACCACTTATTAATTAATTGAGAAAATAATCAAAATATTAATTTATAATAAAAATAATTGTCAGTTGCAAATGCATAATTTAGATTTGAACCCCATAGCAAAACAAGTATGGCAATTTCACAATTACTTCCTTGTACTGAATACTACAAAATAATATGTGGCAATACACCATGTACACTCTTCAAGGAGAGGCATCACCAGCACTTACAGTAGTGCATGCATAGCCGGCACGCTGGCATGTTGACCCATATACAAAGCCACATGAATGCAGCAGGCATGACTTGGGCTGAAGATGATAAGAGGACTAAAGATGATCACATACCTGTAATAAACCAATGTGGGCTCTACTGCAAGAAGTAGAAAAGGCATGACAGTGTAGCAGATGGCCAGCTGGGTGGCTGCCCAAGTTATGATGTCGTAACATATCTTCAAGCCTGTGTGGCCCAAGAAGTAGTGACGAATACACTTCCGTACCTGGTGGGTAGACACAATAACTGTTTTCATACCAGTGAAAGGATTGGTATAGATATGGTATTGATGTAATTCCACCTAACCCAACCTCAGATTGTATGAACTTAGACTACTAAAACTACAATGTTCTATATGTTGCTGTGGTATAATAACTTCATCAACAGGTTAGCCAGGTCTATCTATCGGTTGCTCACATACATAAGAGAAAAACACGCAGACAGATTTGTAGACTTCCTTCCAGGTGTACTGATATGAATATTTAATGGATGTAGAATACTCACAGTTCGTGCTGCCATGGTGATGGGGATGGCAGTGATGAAAGTGAAGTAGTACCCTGGGTAAACACCGTGCCACAAGGCAGACAGGATGAAGGTCAACGCCAACCTGTGCTTGGGCGCTCGGTCATAGCACACCCTGACGAGGTGAGAGGAATCGGACAAATTCAAAAGAGCTGAGTAAATGTTTTCTGACTTTATGCATGAGTACTGAAGTTGCAGCACTTACGCTTTGAGCCAAATTCCTGTTCGAATATTCCAGTTGTCTATAAACGTCTTGAAGCTAGTTGCAGTCTGAAAAAGAGTAAAAAATAAAAATAATTAACAACAGTCATTGTGAAAGTCACTGTAAGACTTTGGATAAAACTGTGTCCATTAAATTTAACACACACTGCATTTTTTGAATCATGTGAAATACTGAAGGTACCTCAATGCCCAAGATGTTGAGGTTACAGATGAGGTCCCATGATGGCTTTCCATTTTCATCCATCCCCAAGAAACCGTAACCGGCAGCGTTGTTGACTGCATCAGCTGACGGGACAGAGGAGCAAAAAAAATAATTCAATCACATGATGTCCATGGCAATTACAATGCAGCTCATGTTCCCCAGAGCTCACCTAGTGTCCAGGCAAAGTAGAATTTGGGCCTTGCAGCTTGTATGGAGAAGAAAGCGTAGGTGAGCCTTGTGAGGAAAGGCGCTTGGCTGACAAAGTGGGGGTCCACGTTGTACGTTATCGGCAACGACCGAGTCACAGTGAGGAAGAACAGCATACAGCCGGAGCAGACCAGCAATTTTCGACAGACGGCGTTCTGTAGAGAAAACAGAGAACTGCTGATCAGTGATGGAAACACACATAACGGCTGGACATGAAAACCACTGGAACTCTAAAATCAAGTCAAGCTGAAACCACAGGGAATGACTCAATTAGTCATTTAGTCATCATAAGGACGTGCAGAAACCAAACATCGGATAGTCGCTCCACTCTACTGAACCAAATTGCGATGTCTATTTACTCAGGCTACACTTTTTATTTGACTGGAAACTAATTGGCTAAAACAGATTATGTACAAACGTGATAGAGAGTGTACTCCAGCTGATTAAGAGACTTTATTTATGGCTAATCCACACCAGCCAAGAAGTGGAAGATTTATTACTGCCTGTTACTTCTTTATGATAACTGTTGATTTCAGCTTTCAGGCAGCAAACACAATTTAATATTAGGCTGATGACATTTTCCATAAAACATAAGAGCAATGCAGAGAGAGCGTGCTCTGTCTTATGATACATCTCCTGATATAACTGGAAAAGTGCCATTGAATAAAATATTAAACTAGCAGAAAGCTGCAAGGAAAATGGTGCAGAACACACTAAAGACGAAAAACCTACTACAGTCACAGCTTATGCTATGTCATTTATCAATTTACCATAGGTGATGGGTCCGGTGTCTTATCATAACCATTCTGTCCGTTACATGTCCCAGAGTGCTGCCTGAGCCTCTTGCTGATGTGTCGGCCCTCTATAAAGTCTATGTAGTCCGTATAGTTACTGCACGGTCCCACCAAGATACTCAGGAAGTTTAGATTGTAACTCAGGTACTCGATGAGAGAAGGCCTCACACTGCAGAAAGAACAATATAAAAAAACTAATCACTGAAAACAAAACAGAGAACCCATAAACACTACTCACAAAAAGTTAGGGATGTTCGGCTTTCGGATTTCAGAATGCACCTAAAATGCACTCTAACCTTGAACCCGTGAACTTAATTTGACCTTCTCTAAACTTTTGAATACACATATCCAACTGTTCAATGTTTCTGTACTTATTGCATAACATGCTGTTCTCTAACAAGGTGATTAACCGCAAGTGTCTGATCCATGAATCGACCATTCAATGTTCTGGTTCAATGACAATTAGTATTTTAACAGTCCTTTTTCATCACGCTGTTTACATTTTGACATCATGAAACTAAGGCGACTTGAGAACAGCATGAGACATCGTTGTCAAGCTATAACTGATGCTCAAGGACACATAACAAGCACTGTCATTTTTTTATTGTGTTATACCCGCCACTGTTGTTAGCTTTTGTTTCAATAACTTGAGATGAAGATATTACCATTGCATGCTTCTACTTAAATGCCCTACTTTCATGATATAATATCACTGTAGCATGAATTTTTACACATTCCAAAAATTTCACCCGAAAGTCGAATATCCATAACTTTTTGTTAGTAGTGTATGTTCAGTATGATCAATGAACACTTCAGGTAGAATTAATCAGTGTTACTGTATGTTTACATCTACTGTTTGTTGAGTGGTACATGAGAAAGCATGCCAGTTATTTTTTACATAAAAATGAACTGAAATGAATTACAGAAAGGAGGTCATGTAAACCTGCATCATTAAATAATTACATAAAAGAAAAAAAACATTTTGTGAATGTCATAAATTAGCTTTGACTTAACCTTTGGCCCTCTAATTACAGTTACACAGCATTTAAAAGGAAACAGGCTCAAGGACTGGTTGTTAATTATAACCAGCTCCAAATACTGAAGAACCAGAAAGTCAAAAAAGAAATCTGCTTTTCAATAAGCTTACTGATTCTTGAAACAATGGTTACAGTACAAGCAGGAAAGTAAGCTAACAGCATGAGACAGTCACCAAATTTGGACAGTTATCACAGAAGAGCAACAATATGATAATATTTGATACATTTTATAATCTATTTTGAAGTAGCATGCAGGTACACTGATGAATGTAGGTTGATCTATTCACGTGCATTAACATAATATTTCCCATGCAAAGTGAAGCCTCTTTTCTAAGTTCCCAGCATGCTTTTTACATGAACAAGCTATTCACCATGATTGCATCTCCTTGTCATTGTCCTTCGTGGCTAAAGGAAAAGAGACAGTTATTTATTCTTTAAATAAGGTCTTAATTCAGATGCAACCTACTGTGCATACTGTATATACTTTGACAGTCCAGATCCACCATGATGTCACTAATAGTTACGTGGAGTATGGAAGAACCATCATCTTGGGTTTTTTTTGGAGCCATATTTGGACGAGAGGGTGAAGCTGAGAAGGATGCGATTGCTACACCTATATTCTGATTGGACTGACAACCCATGGAGACACTTTATTAGTTATTTTTACTACCACCAAAATTGGACCATAAATTACAAAATGACTTTAAACTAGCAATTATAAACTCACAAGGAAACTCTTTACCGAGGTTTTAAATCAAGTAGGATAATTTTGCTGCTGGCTATTAGAATGAATGCAGGTTTAAGGCACTAGCTCACTGGCACTTTCAGACCCAGAAGTTCAATCCACTATTTATACAGTCTATGGTCTAGATACAGTCTAAATTGAGTAGGTAAAACAGAAGAGGAATCATATCAAACACCTCCACTTTATCATTATTCAAAGACCACAGTGCTCTGACTTTGACTCTGTCTCCAAATAATCTAGGCCCTGATGTTTCACACTGCAACCTATAATTACCACCAAGTCATTAGTACGTTTTACCACTGTTTAAACTTACTTTATAGCCAAAAGCCTCTGCTCCGGGGTCAGTTGTTCAGGTTTCTTACACATACCTGAAAAAAACAAAGCATGGAGTCATCAGTAACCTGTTGGGAACCAACGATTTTGCTGCTTTTAACCAAGTAAAAATAAAATGAAGGTATTTAGCTGCTTTCAGGATCCTGGTTCACTGTCACACTGTCAGAAAATCCCCAGTGAAAAAAGCCTTAATGTTACTTAAATGTTAAGTCTGTTAGAATATGTAGTTTGCACTATTAAAAGCTCTGTGTACATGTAAGTTTGTGTGTATGTGTGTGGGTGTGCATCTTCTCCTCTACTTTACCATCATGGAGTTGAAAGGCCATTGTGGTGATCTTCTGGGTTACTATCATCAGAGGCCTGAGCAGAAAAAAAAATAAAAATTATTAATTTACTAAAGAATAAATACAAGTTTGACATTTTAAAACTGATATACAGAAGGTAACAAAGGCCTCACAAAGCCAGCCTGATGTAGATGGGCAATGTTGATAAAGTTTTATAGTTATTAAATGTTTTAAAACTCAGAAGCAGAGGCCACTGACAGCTCAGGAAGCACCGAGTGTGTCTGATCAGCAGTAGGATGTTCTTTTCAGTCATTTACTTCACTGACAAGCACATTCAAACACCCACTGAACCTCTGTGTGAGGCTTCAGAATTGATTTCCCCCGTGTGAATCACTTCATTCTTTTCCAGTAGTGTCAAATCAGGTCACTTATTAAACCAATGCAATTCATTCAAATCACTAAATCCCCAATTTAATCATAGTCTCTCCTTAAAATCAGTACAGCTTCATAAGGGGCATCTTGTCAAACTCAGAGTACACACCAAGAGAGTGGAGAGAAGAAGAATCCATCAAATAATGTAGGTTTTTTACACTTATTTACAAGGCAAGAACATAAAATGCTGTGTCATGCTTGTACTTTTACATTTGTACCAACACTGTCATCCAGAACATACACGGAGAAGGCAGAGAACAGCGGACTAAGTGAACTTAAAAAAAAACACGTTTCCTTTACAGTTTAAATTTTGCTTAAGTTACAGAGATTGCAGTGACGTGGAGGACACTGAGGTCCTGTACAGTAAGTCAGAACAGAGTAGTTTCACACCCCCTCTCCTGATTTCATTCACAGATAGAGACCTCTCTGTCCCAAGAATGTGAGTGTGTGCACAAAGGCACACATAAACTACATCTCTCTCTCTCGCTCTCTCTCACACACACGCACACACACTCTCCCGCACACTGGTTCCTGTGTGTGAGTGGGTTGCATTGTGTGCACTGCATGGAAAACCGAGGCAGAGTCGGGCTAGCCGAGTGGCTGGCAGTGCCAGCTCAATGAGAGTTGGCAGTGGGCTTTAGAGAAACATTTTCAGGGTGTGCAGCGCAGCACCACTGTAGCCTGCAGACTCTGTTTTTCCACATAGACTCTAAAAGTTGGCAGTGTACACAAGATTTTGACCCAGTTGAGTTTCAGCTCTGCTGCTTTTTCTGCCAAATTCAGAAAAGATCAGCTTATGGGAACGCTCACTGACAAACAGGGAGAATAACACACAGACTTTAGAGACAAGCTCTGAATTAACTGTGTTTGGCATCTTCCAACAGTAGAAAACACATATGAGTTTTCAACACAAAGCGAATGGTGTTAAAAAAAAGAGGTCCACTGGGTCAAAGAATAATTTTAGGCATTTCCTCTGGCACTGGAGAACTGAGTAGTTACACATATGCACACAATGCGTGTGATTCACAATCATTCTTCAGTCCAATCTAAAAGCTAAGAGATTTCTAATTCAATATACGTATACGACCCCACCTACGGCTGACTCACAGGCCTGGCTGCTCATCACCAAAGTCATGCGGAGCACAAGTGAGGCTGCCAGTAAATTCATCCACACCGGGACTGGGAAAAAAAGTGGCTGAATACAGAGGCCACTGACGTCAGTTGTCACCTTTAGAGAACAACTGCACACAGAAAACATTACTGCCCACTTTATCCTGACAAAATACATGTATCTACCGCTCCATGTTTAGTTAAAGATTTGTCTGTTTTTCTGTGGGGGCCACATTCTTTCTGTAGGATGCTGACAAAAGTATAACCCTTTTTATCAAAGCAACTGCATGTCATCATTGCGAAAGTAACAATGGTATGAAGTGGCCGTTAAGTTTTGTTTTCAATTTTATGATGCAATCTTTGATTTGTTAAATGATGAGTAGTTATTTCCCAACTCCCACTCCACCTTCACCAAATTCTTCTTTGGGCACTGCTGTGTGATCTTCATAAAGTCACAAAAAGAGTGATGTGTGATGTTGTAATGAAAAGAAACCCTTAAAAGAATATTCCTTCAGAGGCAGCCTTGTTTTTAACACAGCAAAGTGACAGTTGCCAGGAGGCAGCAAATACTAACTCTACCTGGCTGGTAGGTATCGACTGTGAACAATCCACTGTGCTGCTCTTAAACAGCAGTTTGTATTTACACAAGGCCGTGGCACTGGGGACTGTGTGAGGAGGTACAACACAGTTTGTGAATGTTAACTGATAACATTAGACCTGCTCTAGAACTGAAATGACTAATATGCTGACAGCACAAAGGTGTGGCAAAGAGGGAAGACAAGAGCTGAGACAACTCACCCAGAGAAGTCAGTGGATAATATCCCATAGTTAAAGATGAAGACTCTGCTTACTTGGCACACTGTCAAGTAGCCCATAGCCATCATCATGGAATGCCTGTATGTGAAGGAATGAATGAATGAAAGTAAATCAGACAATTACTATTTATTGTTTATGAGATTTCGTGCTGAATATCTACAATGATTGAATATTGGATTGGATATTTTGGTTTTCTACATCCTCAGGTTGGGTAACAGGGATTGATGAAGTTTAGCTCAGTTCATTTATGTCTACTGTGTGTGATTGAATAGTAATTTCTTTCAAACCTTGGTAATGTGAACCTGTAAACTTGCGATTATACTGACATTAGGAAATAGCAGAAGGATTTTTTTGTTGTGTTGGTGCACTGGAATGTTCTGAGATTGTCTTGATTCATTCACAGTAACCTCCGCTCACCTTGTGCAACTGATAAAGAGGTGTGTAATGTGGTATGTGTGTTTAAGCTGGGACACACTTTTTTATTGTGATTTGCCTCCACATGTACAAAACAATACCGGTTTTATCTTCCAGGTAATCCCTTTACTCGTGAATGCCAGAGCAACCTAACCAAACCTCACTGATGTTGCTCCATTCACAAAGAGAAAAAAGAAACTATGACACACTTCAGGCAAGTTGTTTCAAGCCACCATGTACAGTACATGCATACATATGAAGTAACATGTTAGGACATTCACAAAGCTATGTATGGCTTCAGAAAATTGGCATTTAAAAAATGTACACAAACACAGACATACACAGCCCAACTGTGTTCGCTGAGACTTAGACTGGTCTGGCTGGCGTGTCAGGCTGCCTTTCACCTGACGTGTTTTTTTTGTTTTTTTTATAACAGAAGCATTTTAGTTCAGGCTGCATTTTGACAGAAAGATAATGCTGAAGGCTAAACACTGAAGGCTGTGTTGTGTATATGTTGGAGGGAGTAAATTAATACATTCAAAAGTGTGAGCAACAAGAAATGTTTGAGTTTCAGATTTAATTGTCAATAACAGCCAACAAGTATGTTATCAATGGGCTTGCCATTTTCTAGACCTACTAATCTGCTCACTCCACAAAACGAACACCTATGACGTAAATAGTTTTCTGGGCTGATCTTACCTGACAAGTTTTACTGGAAGACAACAGTAACTAGAAATACTATCATAAACACTGTGGAAATGAGGTGTCACTGTCAGCATGGTGTCAGACAAGTCAGCCTGGTGTGGAAACTACACTTGTAGCAACTTAAAGGAATTTTATTTGTCTTAAACCAAATCAACCAGGCTTTCTAGGTTTGATTTATTGCACACAGCATTAAGTAATGTACTTCCACCTGATACATTTAAATATATGAGATGGTCAGACACACTTCAGTGTTGTACCAATCCATTTCATAATTAATTATAACATTCTGTCTACATAACATGGCTTCATCTCAGACTTTTTCCTTTTGAGGTATGAAGACCAACACCCACCTGTGGACATTGCTGATGTCAGATTTGATGATGATCAAGTAACTTGCAACGACCACTGTCAGGATGTGAGCTGAGTACCTGCAGAAAAGGACATGTTATCAGAAAATGTGCATTGTGACCATTATTAGACCAATACAGTGTTGTTTATTAAAAATGGAAGTGGACTTTAGTGGTCTGTAATATGGTGCAGGGTGTCAGTGCAGCTTAAATATGTTCCACTGAAACCTGTTACTCATGGATCAAATGCCAGCACAACCATGTCTCCAGTCTATCTCCTTTCTCTACACTCTTATTGTCTCTAGCCGCATTGTCTTCCTATAATTATAAGCCAGTGGTGCTGCTAACATTCAGGACTGGACCCTGACCACAGGACCTCTGCCCTGTCTACTTGTTAAAAGATAGTTAACTATCACTATACTTGCACTCAGTTCAATCAAAATGTGTTGGTAATAAAGGCGTGTCCCTGACACAGTAATGTCGCAGCATCCTGTGAGATAAACCGAACAGAGTACTGTGTGAGCGTGGAATGCAGTATCGTACGGTACCATCCAAAGCAGAAGATGAGAAAGGCAATGCCAAGCAGAGTCGCCACAGCGTGCCGGACCAGGGGATTGGCATGGCTGGGACTGAGGTAGAGACGAAACCAGAAGGCAGCAAACAAGGCAAACAGCTGACACGCCAAAAAATTCACCTGTATGGGAGAAACGAGAGATTAGGATGCTCAAAAATATTCAATAAAACATTTAAAACATAAAAAATAAAATAATTAATACTATAGGGATGTATTATTCAAGATTATAAGATTTTCCCATCTTGGTATAACCATTATAAGCATGACTAGTTTTGCTGTGGTATTTGCTTTAAATGCTAAGAAGCATCAGTTTAAACAGTGGCATGCAGGTCTTCTGGTGCCATCTTCTAATTTATACCAGCACAGTTATGAATTGTAATGTGGGCGTCGCAAACTGTTAATGAATCACTGCATGTCTCTCTAACAAACGCCACAGCGTTAATTGACTGTCCCAACGCAGATCACTAATACATGCTGTTTATTAACCCATGGGCAGATATTCCTACCTGGTCAAGAGGAAAGCCCAAGTATCCACTGACAGGCAGCAACCACTTAGATCCAGTGGTGTTAAACGCAGTGTCCGCGCGCTCGCCCATCCTACGTAGTTTTAATTTTATCGACGCCTCAATGTTGCTCAGCGTAGTCTTTCCTTATGTTTTTTTTTAAAGATAACTACTCACTATCTTCTGTGACTGAAACACATTGTTTGCCGGAAAGGCCCCGTGACAAGTCAAACCAGTCCACAGTGTGACAGACTTGACACAGAAGTTCACTCCTCCTCCTCGGACTCGGTGCCAGTCAAGCCTGACACGGACAGGCGGGAATAAACAGCGTTTCCGGTCATCCAAAATAAAAGCACTGTCCACGAACAATGTCAAATAAGGTTTTTATAGCGCAGTGCTACAACCGGAAAGCAAATAAAGATATGAGCTGTTTTCAAATAGAAACCCATTCTAAGGTTTGTTTTCTCACTCGCACGCCTGCCGCTGTAAAAGCGACGTCTTGAACGAATAAAAAGCCATGCCACCTTACTTCCGGTGTTTTTTTAGACTCTCTTTCAAGCTTGGCACAACAAATATGAGTACCCCAGTCACGTTTTTGATGCTCACAGAATTGAAGAGAGAAATTGTCACTTTATAAATGAAAGTCAATGAAATATCTCCTGCTTTCTTAAAGTTTAGATGTGAGGTGGTCAATCTGCATTTAAACCTGATGCATTAGTTTGTGTGTGTGTTGCACAGGGAACAAAGCATGTTGTTTGTTGGATAGAAGAACTGAATGCTCTTTCCTCAGACACTGGTACAGATTGTGGAGAGTCATATGGGTCTGTTATTATAGTCAATGCTGTGAGTTATAATTAATGTCCAAATGCCAAGTTTTCTCAGTGGCTCCCTGGAAACATACTGAGCACTTCACATGGTTGAGGGTGACATTTAAGCTCAGCTGAGAATATGAACTAATCCTAACAGATAAACAGTTATTGTGGCATTTGATAGATGAGTATATCTTCTTTCTTCAAGAGAGGCCAGAGGTAAGGATCAGCTCTATGTTGGAGCCTAAGCATCCCAAAGCTGAAGGGTTGTCTCTTCATTCTGTATGTCATAATACCACCATGATTCACCATTCATTCATTCACACTCATCTATTTACAGTACATGTTCACCTACTTATCATGTGGATCACTATGTTAGCAGTACACAAAGTATTATGCGGCCTGTCTCAGACGCCTAACAGTGGCGGAAGAAGTATTATAATGAAACTTGATTTTTACATTTTTAGACAGTGGGTTGGCAGGAGTGCCACTGTTAGTCATGTTCTGGTGCATGTCAGTATATTTGGTAGTGGTTTTTCTTTTGTATTTTTGGGCAGCAGTGTGAACAAACCCATTGGTGTGAGTCACTTTTAGGCTGTGTGGATTTGTCTTGGCCAGTGAGTTTAGAAAATAAATCACAACCACTGGTTTTGTGCCACATCATTGGACTAATAATATTATAATACTGTAATACTTTACTCCGAAATACACAGTGTAAACACACTCCATTACAAGTAAGTGGTGATCTATAAAAGCACATTATATTTTGTATGTATCTATAGCTGTTGAATAAGAAAAAAAGTGTAGTCATAAACGATATATCCCACTGAAATGTAGTGGAGTATATAGAAATATAAAGTAGCAAAACATGGAAATACTCAAGTAAAGTACAAATACATCAGAACTGTACTTAAGTACACTAGTTAAATACATTGTGCACTGTACACCACAGGTGGGTTTTATACAATTAAATGTCAGTTGCATGCTAACTTTGGAAATCTTCCAAATCTCAGTGACATATCACTGACATATAGCTGAAATATATAACAAAATTTAGAGACAATGCCCATGAGTGTTAGGCTGTCAATCTGGAGTTTATTTGTACTAATTTTCAAGCACACAAGAAAGGTTTACAAGGTAAGACACACTGATTTTGCAGATATAAGTAAGGAAATAGGGCCCCACAGGAGCTGAGCAACAATTATGCACCAAAACAAACATATTAAATATTGATACAAACATTAAAATTTAAATATGCTTTTAGAAGATAAATAGAGGATACTGCAGTTTGTAAATTGTTAGAGTCAGTATTTATTGTCGCCACTTTTTACTCAACTGGTTTAACCAGAGGGAACAACACTTATCTGTAATCATAGCAACATATTATCTTGGAGAATGTCAGTATTGACTACCCAGAGGCGATTTTGTGATTCTGATGTATGAGGACACACATAAATCTAGTTTAAAAAAAAGGGCCAAACATTATGTTAGCAACTATCTTTGCTCAAACAACAAAAATCTTGCTATAAATATACTGTATCAATACAGAAATAATACATAGATGTATAATAAAATCAAAACACTACGCGGTATATAAATAGGATATAAAATATAATAAGATGTTATAGATTATCTAATATAGATTTGGCCCAGTTAATGAAATACATACAGTACATCATTTAGCTCAATTGGTCACTCGCGCCACCCAGCGTGCTCTCAGGGAACACGCAAGGAGTGACAGGTGACGTCGCCTGTTTACAACTGCCAATGAACACGTGGCGCACAGAATGCTGAGCTGTCATTGGTTAATACGGCAGTAATATGGGCGGGGACTGTTCGCCAAAGGACCAATAGCGTCTGGCATGTAAATTCCGTTTGAAACTTCCCCGGGAAATCTGAGTTTCGCGGGAGGGCTCTTGAGCGCGTAAACCGTATCCCTTCATTCATCAGGCCGTTTCCTGAAGCCATTTCTAGACGAGGGAAACGAGAGTTGCGCTACTTTTTAATCCGTTGCATCTGCCTAAATGCACCTTCTTAAGGAAAAATACTTTACAAAAGTCGATGCATCAGACTCTCATCTTTACTTCGGTCTGATTATTTTTGTAACTATTGCGGCGGAATAGCAGCCATACGGGCTTGAAAGTACAGAGACAAGAAAGGGGTTACCCCGAATACGCAAGATGAGAAGAGGGATCTCCTCGGCTCCGGACAAAGTGTTTTTAGCGGGGGTCGGGGGCTCTCCTCTGGACAATAATATAATTTTAACAACTCTCTCGGATCGGTTAAACCCTGGTCAATCCAACGCTACGTTTATCCAAATAATAACCACCCCACCGCCTTGCAACGTTACACAGACATCAAATGTGTGTTTATCCGAACCTCAGATAAACAACATTTACACAACTCCACAGCAAGCTGCAGCAAACGGAGCAGGACAACGACCCGCTCTGGGGAGACCGCCGGTAATCATTTACACAGCTCGTTTGAACATGTTAGGTTGCTACAACTAGCCACAAACACGACAAAATGTTAGCCTGCTATGCTAGCCGAGCTTGTTGTTCGGGCAGCTAACGTTAGCTGCTTTAGCCAGGGCGACTCAAACCTAGCGAGGTGGCTAAGTGACTACCGCTAGCTAAGTTACCCAAGTGGGTTGGTTAACAGTTTTGTTGACCGTGGGGAAGCAGACGACGAGTTTTAAGTTAGTTTTCCCGTCTTGCAGGGACGTAGACCTGTCATCTGAATAGCGTGCTATGCTAACTTCATGGTGCTTTTGAGTCCGCTTCAGCCTTTTGCAGCCAGATGGAAATATTGGTAAGAGATGAGTGAACGTTAGCGGTGGCCTAGTGGCTGCTGTTTGGTGTCTTAATTTGGGGGGGTTGGTGGAGGAGGGGGTGAGGGGGGCTGCTTGGCTCTTAGTTAGCTCTTTTCTAGCTTTCTAACAAGACACGAGGGGCTCAACTTTCAAAAGACATGAGCTCGTACGCAGCTAAAGCTCGACCTCACTTGTGAAACTACTCGATAGATATTTTTCTTTTCTCCCAGTCGCCTCTGAACATGCAAGCCAACTTGGATGAAGCTTGAAAATGTGTTAGCTTTCAAGGCTAGCAGCAGTATTGATCACTAGAGGACAACATTACTCGTTGTCGGCCATGACCTTAATTTTTTTGCACAAGTGTTTCATGTCTTTCTATTTTTTTCCCTGTGTAAATAAAGTGTAACGTTATGGTGCCTTTTCATGCCAAGTAAAAGTGAAACTCGAGTTTGTTGCTTTAAGTGCTGACTGCACGTTTCCTGTATTCTCAACCTGCACAAACCACACTAAATAGTTTCAGCAGTATTCAGGGTGTTGGTTTGTTCCTGGCTATTCATCTTTCATGAACTAAACCAGCCTCTGTATCTCGGGCTGTAGCCATGAACATGCAGGGGGTGTGGATAGAGAGAAAGAGAGAGGGGCTGCTTGCTGATATAAAATGGCTGACATTTTGACTGTCAACAGAGGGCATATTATTCTGTGTTTGACTAAAGTAAGAAAGCATCAGATGAGGTTTACCATGCTTAAAATAGTTAAGTGTTTCCCTGGGGTTAATTGGTTTATCCCCTACAAAAGGTTTATAGGGACGATACAGTAGACCAGCAGCACCTTGGCCGCTTCCTCAAAGACACCAAACCTGTTAGTGAGGAGTTATTAGGGCTGTTCACTAAGTCCCTGTGCCATGTAACCATGACGATGACTAGAAAGGTGGTGGTTAAAAACACCCTGAATGTGGTATTGCTACATAGTGATGAGGCACACGATCAAATGTCTACTATTGCCAAAACCATCGGTTACAAACATATATCACCTTTGACAGGCTACACCAGCACTAAAATGAATTGATAGACAATCGACAACCTGTTGAGATGAATGTGAGTTGTAAAATTCTGGTTTAGGTCCAAACCGAAACGGTACAGAAAATGACTTGATTTTTGGACAGTGGGTTGGCAGAAGTGCCCGTGTTAGTCATGTCCTGGTGGATGTAAGTATACTCGGTAGTGTTTTTTTCCTCTGCGTTAAGTGTGACTCACTTTTAAGCTGTGTGCATTTGGCTTGGCCAATGAGTTTCGAAAAGAAATCACAACCGCTGGGTTTGTGCCACATCATTCGACTGACAATTTTTCCATGATTTGAAAAAAATATGAAGTTCTTTATGAAAGTAAAGTTGACTGCTACTCCTCAGGTAATGTCCTCAGATTCAACGATGGAGAAACCCAACTAGAATTTGTATAGCAAGTAAACTGTGTCTACTTTTATCGTACTTCTGTTAACGTTTAAAATGGTTTGCATGCTTTAGAACACCAGAGATACATAAGATGAAAGTAATGATGCTTTTCAGGTTGCATTTCTTGTGAAGTGGTTTCAAAGATGAGATGCCTACCAAGCGACCAAAACGTCCACATCAGCTGTTAACAATATCTTTTTCCCCCTCCCAGGCAAAAAGGCGGTTGGCGCTTGATGATTCAGACCACCAGTACCAGTCAGAACCAACCAGGACCCCAAGAGGCAGAGGGGGGACTGCGGCAGCCAATGGGGCAAGACTTAAGACACCCAGAAGTAAGCAACAGAAAGTCATGAGGATTGGATCTTAAAACCGACACGATATCTGTGCATCAGTTGTTGTGTTTATGATATATGGCCTCTGCAGCAGTTTAATTTGTTTGTGATTGTGATTTCAGCCACAGGGTGTTTTGAAGGGTGAGACAGTTGACATGTTGTAGTACAGCCTCTAAAATGCTGTAACCCTCTGATGAAAGGGGTTGATGTTATCAACGCAAAGCTATTTATAAAAAAAAAAAAAACAGGTCCAGCTGGTAAATATCTAACTCAGGGCTTTACGTAAACTATTTTCCATTGATGATAATCAAAGTTCAAGCTAACTCCAGCTCGTTGTCTAGCCTGTAGTGTAGCTCGTAATTTCCTCTTCATGTAAATCACACATTCCCAGCTGATCATGACTGATTGAGGCATTTCCTGATCTTGGAGAAAACAATCCCAACACACACCTCGGCTGCAAATAGGTCGTATAGGAGTCCAGTGACTTTGGTTGGCTTTTTCACATGGATCAACCAATAATTTACTCATACACGTTTATGTTTTATATTGCTTACAAATATCAGCATCAAGTTTAATCCTGAAATACGCTCTACTTTCCTCTTTTTTCCCCCTCAACCATAGCACCCAAGTCTCCACCAGAGAAGACTCGATACGACACATCTCTAGGCCTGTTAACAAAGAAGTTCGTGGACCTTCTCGCTCAATCTTCTGATGGAGTTTTGGACCTCAACCTTGCTGCTGAAACCTTACAGGTAAATTTCTGTTGATGCTGATAAAACTTCAGTAAGTTCAAGCCAGTACGAAGATTTAATGTTCAAACTAATAAACTTATTCTCTTTAAAGGGAACCATTAATGCTGAAATGTACATACAACTTTAGGAGCAACATCTATCCAGTCGGTGTCTTTTTCAGTGGGTTTCCTCCTTATTTTAGTAAAACAAAAGACATTCTGCACGTGTTACAACACACTGGCTTTGCAGTAAAAGACTACAGGTACTAGACTGGCTTGCCTGCAGCCCAGACCTGTCACCCATTGACGTGTGTGCATCACGTCATAGAGTGGAAAATACAAGAGGTTTGAACATGTCTTTGGACTGCACTAAATTGAATATAGGTCAAAAGGGATGTGCAGATGCATTGCATGCATGCATCTATGTTTTACAAAGCTTCCCAACTTTTTGGAATGGGATTGTAAAAAGGAGAGAAAAGAAAACGTATAGGGCTCATCTTTATTTTCTCTGATTGACTATTGGTTTTTGCTCTGGTTGTTAATTTACAGTTAAGTGGACCACTATATAGATAACTGACACCTGTGTCCTCTACGTTCAGGTACAGAAAAGGCGGCTGTATGACATCACCAATGTGCTAGAAGGCATTCACCTCATCAAGAAGAAATCAAAGAACAACATTCAGTGGATGTAAGTGGCCATTCTGTCTTACTTTTACTCAAATAACACCTTTCCTTAGCTCTCTTCATCCTTATCATGGCCACGTCTGTTTGTGTTTATTTATTCCTTTTGCCCAAATGTGTGCTTTAATTTCACAGCTGGATCTCCACAACAGCTGGGTGGCATTGTGTTTATAGAAAGAACTTTTTCAAGTTTGAAGCAACATTCTGGGGTTTTACTTGGGTCTGTGTTAAATGTGGTTTCGTCATATAAACGGATCCTGAACACAGCGTACCTTGGTCCATTAGATCACAGGAAGGCAGGTGGCTGCATGCAAGCTGTTGCCACATCAGAGTAGGAGGATACCTGAATGTGCTTTGCTCTAGTCTGCAAATTTTAATTATACCTCATTTGTTCAGTAATTGCAGAGCGCACATGTAGTTTAAGAGTAGGCCTTGAGCACCTGTGCTCACTATTTTAGGCCTTTGGATGCTTTGTCACATACCTTGGAAATGATTTCTTGTGGCTAATCTTTTATAAAGTGGCAGCAAGGAAGCATAGAGCACAGAGGGTTAACTTTTAGTGGTGAGCAGACTAATTATTTTCGCAGATTAAGATCCTTCTGAGTTAATAATTGTAAAAGTAATAAACTCTTTTTTTGATACTCTCCTTCATGACACACTTTTCTAGCACATGTTCAACAGTCTGCGAGATGCAAATGCATTAACATGTATAAAAATAAAGAGAAAATCTTTATTCTAGTGTATGAATTCAGCATCCTACTAGTATGTAGGTAGACTAAGCCCAACATGATTTGCTATTCGTCCTGGGCAAATAACAGACATCCTACTACATTTCAAGTGAACAGTTCTCAGGAGTGAGTGCTGGACTCGACTTGAGTCACTCGTCAGTGTCCTCATTCGAAACAATAACTCCTGCTCATTCATTAGGTGTCCTGCTTCCCATGTTTTGAGCGACTGCACTACAGGAGCAGGCAGCATCCTAAAATAACCGCGAGTGGGCGAGGGCAGTATGAGAGGCAAAAGTCTGGGATTCATGTCTGCACTGGGTACAGGCTGTCAGTACTTTCCCCTGTCAGGTCACAATACATACCTGACAGGGAAAAGAGTTGTTTAAGATATACACAGATAAAGTTTTCAAGCACAACCCCACACTTTGTAAATCACATCCTCTGATTGAGGCTTTTTTTTGTTACCAAATATTTAAAAACCATGAGTAAGAGACTGTAATATAAGGGCAAGTAAGGAATCTGATACAGTAATAAATCTGTTTTCATCCCTGCTCCTCTCTCACTCACAGGGGCTGTAGTCTGTTGGAGGTAGAGGGGGCATTGAGCCAGAGACAAAGACTGACTGCGGAGGTTTCAGCACTGGGAGAAGAAGAGCAGAGGCTGGAGCAACTCATCCAGAGATGCAGCTTGGATATGAGACACATGAGCGAGTTGCCAAGCAACCAGAAATATCCTTTATTGTTAGCTGACATGCCATCCAAAACTTAAAATGATTCTTAGCCACCTTTCTTTAGTGTTAAAACTTCCTATAGCGATGTTCTCATAATCCTGCAGGTAGACATCATTAAATTTGTAGCAGTATAGAATAGTTTTCTGCATTGCAGTTGCAAGCTTTGGGTGATTTCTGACAGCGGTGACCTGCTGAACACAGTTTAAAATGGCAGGTGCAGTATGTTACACGTGTATCATTTAAAGCAGATCTTTGTTTTACACGATACTTAACATTTTCAACTAACCCGACACTAGCCTGTCTAGATATATAATGCTTCTGCATTTTGATCATTTCGAGGCTTGTGTATACATGTATGTTTAGTATTAACGTGTACTGACGTTGAAGTGCTATTTCTTTAACCATTTCATCTCCACATATGCGTACGTAACATACCAAGACATCAAACAGCTGGGAAACCTCAAAGACCAGACTGTTATTGTTGTGAAAGCGCCCACGGATACCAAACTAGAAGTACCAGACCCTGATGAGGTACAAGCACACACAAGCTCATCATCATCATCAGCTATCATTATTTTCCTTTATGAAAAAAGAGTGCTTCTCAGTGTTTATACTAATCTTACTTACTTGTCCTAGACCTAACTTGTTTCTTAGATGCATATATCGATATCAAATTCTCTCAGACCCTAAATGAAAAGCTGGCAACTTTACAAATAATTTGCAGTGTAAAAGCTGCATTGTGTGTACTGTATTGTGGAAACGCTGCTAATCTCTCCAGTCACCTGTTGAAAGGCCTTTCTTCCAACATTAATGCACTGGCTGTGGAGGCTGCAGTTCTGACCTCTCTAGAGTTGGTGTTGCTGTTAGCAGATAGTCTCGAGGTCTATCTAAAATGTATTTCTTCAATTTGCTTTGAGTTACAAATCTATTATGTGCAGACTCGGGTACAGTTTGGTGTGTACAGTGTAGAGCACATTACTACATCTCTGAACTCAAATCTTTCAGTAGAGTCTGCCCATCCTTCCTATAAAGTGCAGGCCAGGGAGTTTTTTTTTATGTGGACTCATTTATTTATTTCCTCTCCAGAGTTTATCCATCCATCTGACCAGCACTAAGGGTCCTATAGAAGTCTTGCTGTGTCCAGATGAGGAGAATGATCCCAGGAGTCCTGTAAAAAATGGAAACATGGACATCAATGGAAACTCGCCTTTCCTCAAAGTCCTTCAAGGTTTGTTTCATATAGATATTTGTCACCAGTTAACTACTGGACTTTCTTTACTTTCCTTCAACTTTCTCTGTGCATATAAAGAAACAACTTACTCGTGGCTTGCTTTTATATGTAACTTAGGGATGTTTTTATTCATTTTAACACAAGATAGTTGGTGACATCTTCTAAAGCATCTTTGCTCCTGTGCAGGGTTTTTCTGACTCTATTTTCCAATAGGAATGCCTTCTATATTCAGCTCATGCTTCTTTGAAGCATATAGTGCTAATGCACTTGTAGTTGACATGTTAAGGCAACATTGCATAGAAATCATTTCAACCCCCGCAGTTTGAGTGCAATAACGCTGTCGTAAATAAGGGCAGTTATACATGTGTTATGATTACATTACTAACGACAAAAAAATCCACCCCACATTTAGTTTGCATTCAGACAGGATCAGGCGTTGTGGGTTGCTGGGGGTGGGTCTATATGTCCTGAATGTAACCGCTGTGAAACAATCAGGAAATAACTTTAGGATTGCTGATTAACTGGCTTTATCAAGGCTGGCGCTCGCTCACTGTCATCGACACTCTTTAACACCCTTTAAAAGCTGGGTACATGAAATAAAAAAGAACACACACACACACACACACACACACACACACACAGGTAGAGTATCAGAGTTTAGTCAATGAATGCACCTGGATAGTCTCAGCATGCCTGAGCTGACAACCCTCAAAACGGGTGACCCCCTCTCAAATGAATGGAAAAACCTCAATTTTTGCTTTTTTGCTGGAGTGCAGTACAAATAAAGATGTCTACGGTGTTAAAACAGTTTAGGCTATCATAGCAAGGCCGAAAAGAATGTCTTATTGAGTGCTTTTTAACTTTTTTTTTGTGCCTGAAAACCATCCAACCTTTCTGAATAACAGCTCTGTACATTTTTGATTCCAATCTTGGATTCACTTTTAGAAGAACCTAATTTGAGCCTATTTCAAATCAAAGAAAACGAGTAAAAAGGAATGTGCACACTGCTCTCTTGGTCTACTTTGTGTTGCAGGGAATCAAATCCTTCAAAGACCTCTTCCAAAAATAAACCCCTCTGTAAATTGACCATCAAATATTTTAAACTTGGTCTTTGGCTATGTGCAGAGGATTTAACTAGTCAATTCTGTTTTCTTTCACAGATCCCAGCTGCACGAACACTTCTCCCAGCCCTTCCCTGGCTCCACCTTCCTCTTCTTCAGCGGTCTCTGTCACGACTCTCTCTCCCATCTCATCCCCTTATACTAGTCTGCTCCAGCAGACCGAAGACCAGATCCCCTCATCCTTGGGGCCTTTCTTGAACCTTGGGCCTCCACTTCTGGACCAAGATGACTACCTTTTAGGTTTGGCAGATGACCAGGGAATCAGCGACTTGTTTGACTCCTGTGACTTTGATAAAATGCCCACTCTAGGCCTGGATGATCTCCTGTGCAGCTAGCATTAGGTAATAGAAAGTTACGTAGTGTGCATGGGAGAGAGATGGAGAATCAGTGTGGGTTTGATGCCTGTGACTGACGAGTTTAGTAGTGTAAGTAAATTCTAAATAGACGAAAATGAAATGTTAAGGGGCTTATTCAGTCCCAATGGGACTAAATGCCATGTTCTTTCATGGTGTGAGAGATAAATGGTCTTGCATGACTTCACACGAAGGCACGACTGGTCAGTGTGACGATGTATCCATTACTCTTTGTCTCAGGCTATGTAAGGCCTCTAGTGTAGCTGGGCGTTGGGGGACATATGAAAGTCTTTGACGTCTGTTTGGTTAAGCATAAACGATGAGGGGAAGGATATCCAACTCTCTGTGTGATGAAAGTTCAAGTCCTGTACCGGGAGACAGACAAAGACAGAACAGCTCAAAGGAAAATACCCCCACACCACCTGGGATTAGCACACATCATGGGTAACTGGGTTGGGTTGAGCATAAAATCCAAGTGTAAATGCCCGAGATGCACAGATGTGATCACCCAAAGCCATCAAGTAGAATAGCCAAGAGTAGAGAAGAGAAAAACTGTTTACATGAATGAGGATTTAATGGAGTTTTAAATCTGTTTTGGCAAGGAAAGGATAAGATTGATCTGTGTATTCCCAGCCATGCATTCTCTTGTCAGGTGTCCAAATTCATCCAGGTAACCCATCCTTGGACATATCCTTGAGTTTAAGATGTGTTAATGCCAAGTGCTGTGGGGGCTGAGGGGATTCTCAATGATTGCATTCTATTACACCAATGATCTGTGATTGAAGGCTCATACTGCTGACTGTTAAGTAGGCATTCTGTGTGTTCAAATGTAGACAATTTTAGAAATTAAAATGAATATAAAAAGACAATGGGGCAATTTTGGTGCACAGCATTCACCACTTCAGTTATTTTACGGTTAGAATAGACAGGCTATGCCTGCTCAGACGCTCGTCAGGATACCTATTGTGCTATTTGGGCTTATAATCATAGAATTACTAAGGGTATGAGTATTTATGTACATTTGAGCGCTATTTAGATGTATTGAGAGCAGCATGGAAGTCCATATACTGTATTGGAGTGCACATGACATAATTATCCGGATTTAAAGGAACCTAAAAATGACAATGAAAATAGGAGTGTGTACACTTAAGTGCTCTAAAAAAAAAGAGGTGTACACAAGTGTTAAGTGTACAAAATATTTACAGTATGCCTAATGGCACATTTAGTTTCTTTCATCCTCCATTTTTAAAATGGATTTAATAGGTAAAATAATAAGGGAGCCTTACTACCTGATCTTGAGCCTGTTATCTACTAATTAAGTGGGCACACTTATATTTTGTACACTTAAATATGCAGTTTAATGAATACAAAATGTTTAATGTGGGAACACATATTGTGATGTTTAACCTTACATGACCTGTGTGCTGATAGCACATGAAAGCCATTATACTTTCTATACACACTGGTGGTGTGGGATTAAGCAAAAACAATTCATGTACCCGTATAAATCTGGCCAGATTAACACAGATGATGTGCAAACTTAAATATCAAAACGTAACTCTTACTGATACCGGACCCAAATTTCCACTTTGTTGCTGCTTTTTGCCCCTCCATCGTCATCAGCAAAAGCTGCCATAATCAAACGTCCCCTAATGCCTCTTCAGTTAAACTGTGTGCTGTGAAATTATACTGTGGTTTGAGCTGATATGAAAAAAAAAAAAAGACTTTGAACCACTTGTCAGTGCACACTGCCTATTCAGTGTATATTGAAAGCAGTGTATGAGACAGGATAGGCGTGTATTAGTCTTTTTAGGTTTAATAAGTGTTGAATTTTAATGGATTTTAATACTGTAGAAATAACTAATGATATCACGGTCACCTAAGCAACAAGGGGCCAGGTAGCCACTAATTTAGGCTTCAGCATGTAACGAAGGGCTTTTTTTTCCTCCAGGATATTTAAAAAATGAGAAAAAGAAAAAAAAAAAGATGTATAGACCTGTTTTCTAATTGGAGTTAGTTCAGTGCAACCAAGCCAAGTTTCATACTCGGTCTGGTTATACTGTTTTGCATTGTCTAGGGCCACTGAATCTTCAAACAGTGGTTAATCAAGAAAGTCCATCTCAAGAATTTGGTGAACTAAGATCTGAAGGAATGCAAACTATTTATGTTCTTTGGAACAACATTACTTGTCACTTCTAATAGCTTCCTCTGTTTGATTACATCCCGAACAATGAATTGCAAACATCTCGTCTGAACCCACGCCTTTGAAACTAGAGGAACCTGCGGCTGCGGGTAACATTGCTGCTGTTAGTGTTAACTTTTCCCCGACCTGATTGATGTGTGCTTGAGTAATTGCGTGTGCAGCATGTGTGTGAGTTATGTCAAAGATCAAGCTTGCTTAAAGAGTAAGTCTGCCATGTGTAAATTGATGTACAGTTTTCTAAATTTTTCAGTGCACAAGGTACTGTAGGCTACCTCCCACTTAATGTTGGACAATAGTGATAGGGCATAGAGGTAAATGCCATAGCGTGTCTTTGAAATTCCCTTTTGTCATAGAAATTAACCTTGTATTTCGATTTGATGTTACACATTACATATCACTTTTGTTTTTGATGAGTGTGAGTATTCACTCATGCCCAGACATAATAACAAGTATGCCGTTGCTCTTAAACCAGTCTCGTGCATCTTAAATTTGAGTATTGGGGTGCCCATTTTATGGATAGTATGCAGACAAAAAATTGCAATATTTTTTTGGTTTTGTTCTTTTGATATTTTTCATAAATTATTTTGTCAGTGTTGTCCTTCTTTTTTTTGGATAAAATGCAGAGCATCTCATAAACCCCAAAAGTAGTACACATTTATTATTGCCTGCATGCAGTCGTTCATTCACAGTTAGCCTATCTGCCCTTTACTTACTGGTCACCTGCTATGTCTACCAGGTGTTTCAGTGACTCCTGTCCTCTGCTGAAGTGTGTAGGGGCCTTTGCTTCTGTGACACTATGTGTCCATTTTATTTTTGGATTTTTGTGAGGGAATCTGTCCCACTTCTTCTTTTTTTTGCATTTTTTTATGCCAATGTCACTCTGATGGACAATATTGAAGCTTGTTAAAACACCTGTTTGACTTTACAAGTGCAAAACTCAATTGTTAACACGAACTTCACAGCATATCTTAGCTTAATTTGTGCTGCTAACATTAGTGAACTAAATTTGATTTCAACGCACACAAATACTCTGAAGACCATTTTCCCTCTAGGCATATTTATATCAGTGTATTTTATATGTATTTATGGAAAAGTCGAGCTCTATTTTCCCCATTTGGTTCACTAACCACAGTTGTGCGATTTTCTAAGACCATTTACACAGGTAGTTATATTTTCCTCCATCAATTTCAAGCGACCAGAATCTGGTCACAATATTTTATCCACTTTTACATGATAGAAACAAGAATTTTAGAAAGATTTGGATGGAGTGTGAAAGATTTTAATGCACCGCTAAAGCTAGTGTCATTTCCAGTCTGTCTGAAAATGTAATATGGGTGACTCTAAAAAATTACAGCTCCTTTTGTTTCTAATGTGTGATTCTCATGTGTGATTAGGCCTTACAGAAGATTCATTGAGCTAAAATGTGGTGTTAACTCGATCCTGCTATTTTCCTATGGTTATTCTTAAGCTGGTACCAAATACAATATACTGATCCGTAAATATTCTGTGATGGTTATGTGAAAAGTTTAACTATGTGATAGGAAAGAATTGACTGTAAAATTATAACATTGCTGCCTGTTTTCACTAATTACAGGAAAAAACGAGCTGTAATATCACATTATTTTTTTGTTTTGTTTGCAATTTGAACGCATGGGTGAAAGTATCTGTGCTGTTGAATGTTTAAGGTAAACTAATGTGATTTATGATGTGTGTTCAGTTACAAGTTTCTTTAACATCTGTTAAATGAGGAATTTGAGTTGTATTTGTTTTTTTTGGCGGGGTGGGGGGCGGGGGGGATAAATGGATTTGTTTTTGTACTCTGGGTGTTTGTAATTGAAAATTTGAATAAAGGCAATATAAATATGAAAACGTGTTTTGTTAACGATGTCCTTATAGTTAATTATGCACTGTACTGTAGTGGAAATGGGTACAAGAGTCCTAGAAGATGTGCCCACATTATATGCTGGTATTATTCACTCGCCTCGGAGCGTACACGTGTAGTTTGTCCCTCTTTCCCTACCGTAAGCTACGCACAAGTATGGCAGCCTGAGAGTTGTAACAACTGTTTTGATGCCGTAAAGCTTGATTTTTTTCCATTTCTAACAGACCCTTTCTTAGGAGCTGGTATTTATTTGAACGAAAACCATATTGCGAACCAGGTAAGAGGTTTATACACTATGTTAAGGCGCCTGTCTGTCCAAAACAAGGGGCACGTGGGTAGTAGCTAGCTGTTGATGCTAACCATGCTAACAGTTAGCCTTTCCAAATTGCCCAACAAAACGTGACTACACGGTGTCAGCTGTCTGTTCAATTAAACACTTTCACCGGTGTTTCTCACCTGTACCGGTCGACGTTAACGTTTGTCACCTAGCATGTGTATACAGTGGGGTTATAGATGGTATCAACGTGAAGTATTACATCGGCTTTTGTAGGTTAATAACTTGAAAGTAGCTAAATTAGTTTATCTTCAGAGACCGTTAACCTACGCCGTTACGCAGCTGTTACCAACCGCCAATTATATCCAACCGTTAAAACGGTTAGTTTACGTATTGTCGACAGTAGCTGGGTGAGTGAGATAACACTAGCTATAAAGCCAAATAAATTTCCGTAAAGTTCCTACGACAAACCAAGCAACGTTAATACATTACCTGTGATTTTCATTTGTCAACGCAAAGTCCAGCAAACTAACTGAATGCATTTAAACGTCTAATCGGTTTGGTTGCTTGACCCGCTCACTTGGTTTTCACTAGCCTCTGCTAAATGTGTTCTGTCTGCCACCCATGTAGCTTGATAACTCTTTTTTTGTATTATTTTCTGTGCCATAAATAATGGAATACAATTTACACTGTAGTGAAAACTAGAGGAGAGAGACACAAACAAAACTTAGTAAAAAAAATAGTAGGGTACTGAGGGGTTACGTTGAACCTTAATTAGCATCACTGTAAACACCTGTATGACAGTTAAACTTACTCTTTATATGGGGCGGTCTGATTAACTCAGGTGTGCGAGTCGTACTTTAATTAGCATTACAACGTCATATAAATGCAGGTAATGCTTTCTCTATAGGTTTTTAAAACTGTCCTATGAATTTAGCATTTTTATTAAAAAAAATGATTAAACATCAAAAATCTAAATTGAGACATCTATTCAAACACTACACTGGTGGCCTGCTGTTCAATGAGCAGATAGATGCTAGGATATTTGTGATACTATATTAAGAAACTATGAATGTTGCATCTTAAATAACCACTAGAAAAATTCTGTAGATATGTTTTTAAATATGTATTCAATGTTAATAGTTATGCATATCTGTGCATTTAAGTTCTTCTATAGTTTTTTTCATAATACTATAATATAGAGCTGTAGTGAGTAATTATGAATTTGGATCGTTTTTTTTTTTAAGCAAAAAAATGTACTGGAAAAATGATTATAAGTATTATCCCAGAGTTTTGACATAAAGGAAGTGACACTCAATAACAATGTTTTTACTACATTACTCTGCTGTATGTAATGACAGGGGAACTAATACCATACTATGGTCTACTTGACTACTCACAGGTCTCAACTATATGAGGGACTGTCTTTAGAGTAATACTGACCAAAGCTCTGTCTGATAATAGGCTCTTTTTAGATCATCATGCCGTCTTCCTGTGACTCTCTGATTGAAGACATTGAGGACATGGTGTCTTCTAATGACCCCACTCCTCATGAGAGACAGTCTGCTAGAAAGAGTATCATTCCGAGGTCTAGGAAGAAAAAAGAGCTAAGCAACGAGGAGCTCCAAGCTGACAGGTTTGTCAAATTATATTTATTCATTGTGATATTACATTTGTGTATGGTGTGTTTTAGGCTGATGATGGGCGAGTAAATTCTAAATACCTGCTAGTATAGACTTGTAGTCAGCAAATGAGATGACTGTGATGCATAATTCCAGGTAGATAAAAAAGTCAAAGAAGTATGAAAGTGAAACATTGCAGAACTGCATTTTGTATTTGTGCTATGTGCTTAAATATTATTTCATTTTCAAGAGAGTAACTTTGCTTTCACGTCTGTAGTTTGTTTCAGTTGGTCCAGAACAAAAAAACAAACATTTTTTCAGTACTGATCTGTTTGTACACACATAATTATTACAAAGGAAGATATGTAAACATGCCAACAGCCATGTGCACTGGCAGGTAATGCATTCATTGGGGTGACTGTCCTCTTGTATTATCAAAACTACATGTATCATGCTGGGGACAGTCAGTAAGTCATACAGCACGTTACTGTTTTTTTTTTATATTTAACTTCTTTGTTGACATATGTGGCACTAACTAAAATTAAGCCGTTAAATTAAATAATTGATTTTGCAAATTTGTTGATTGATGAATTGGTTAAAGGTCATAATATGATGATAACACAGCCATCATTTTTCCTCTCACACTCATTTACATTACAAAATTGCAATGTATCATTTAAGGAAAGAGGCGTCAGCAGTGGATATAACAATATAACTGAGATAGAAATTGTGTGAAATTGCATATACACATTGAAATGGAGGAGATGAAATATATGCGAATAAATGATTAAAATCATGAATTGTCCATTGATCTGTTAAACTTGATTGACATTTTATTTAAAACGGTGTTGCTCTGACAGTCATTTACAACACCCATAATATTTATTGTTTATAATAAGTATATAAAAAACAATCAAAAACCACTTAGATGAGATGAAACCATGGCCTCATAACACGTTAATTGTTGTTAATTTTTAGTTTGATCCCTGGCACCCAAAAAATCTGGATGAAAACGTGGGGTTGCAGTCATAACAACTCAGATGGAGAGTACATGGCTGGTCAGCTAGCTGCCAGCGGATACAAGATGACTGGTAAGAGATTTTTTGTTTTGTTTCTATTAGGTCTATAGAATAATACTAAGAGTAGTGAAAATAACTAATGTCATATTATTGTTAAACACAAGGGGGCAGTGTTGCCTTATAAGTAAGCTGTACCTTACTTCATGAGGCAACATGAAGAGGAGACATTGTTTTGCCATGAAATGAACTTCACAGGCTGTGTTACTGTCCTCAACTAGATCAGTCAAATATATTTGGTTGGAAACTTTTAATGTGAGGGTTTGGATCACGTTTGAGTCTGCTAGTCCTTAAGAACCAGGTGGGACTTCAGAGTACAGTTTGCAAGGGAAGCTCAATTTAGTCTACTGAGAATATGAGAGAATGCAGTGTTGCATGTCACCATGGCTGATAATATATCACATTGGCTGGACTCTTTGAAAACTTTGTTTTTGAACTAGACACTAGAATAGATATAGATGACAGTAGGATATGATGTTGAAAATCCGTATCCCTGGTTGCAGTGACAGTCCTTGGTATGGAAGTAATTTATATTTTAGCTTTCATGTTTTGAGATTAAAAATGCAATGAGTAAGCTAAACTTTTAAATTTGCTGATATCTGATGGCCAATAAATCACATGGTCATTTAGTCTGACCCATTCCCCATATTTTTATTTTATTGTAATACCAATATGCATCTACTGTAGTTTTTACCAGTGAGGTTTTCCTGGAACATGAACGGAGTGAATCTCGGTGCTCAAATAACAAAAGACCAGATATGAAAAATCTTCTTAGCAACGCTTGCTGATTTACTGGAAGAGTCTGTTGTTTATTTCAAAATCAAAAGCCTTCTTTGAGTGTTCTGAGTCAGACTTTAAGTCGTCATCAGTCAATGCATATTACGTTTATGGAATGTAACATTGTTTTATTAGAAGTTTTGATGATATAATTTAAAATTCAACAAGTTATCCAAATTAAACAGTTAAACATATTGTTAATGACTGCCCTCCAGAACAACACATTTTTTGATTAGGTTCTACTTGCGTACAGTGATAAGATCTTTGTCATGGTTAGGCTTTGTCATCAGTTTAAATGTTAAATAGATTAGAGTTGACAAGTGTCAGACTGCAGATTGTTGACTTGACAAAACTTGACTATGTCGAATGGTACCTTTCATCTTAAGCTTTGCATTTAGGGTAGGCATAGAACCAGATTACCAGAGGTCTTTCATGGGGAATTGAATGTGAATGTGTGTGTGTGTGTTTATATGTGTACAGGTGAGAGAGACTGACACAGACAAAGCAGAATGAGACAGAGATGGACGATCTGCAGCATTTAAGCATGTGAAAATGATCTTTTCAATGAGATAGTCCAATAGTCTCTGTGTGCATGGTTGAGTGTGTGATTCTTTGTTTATCATAATCAGCCAAAAGACAATGTGTGACAAGTTGCACAGTACCTACATGTATACATTAGGAGTGTTTGTATTGCACTATGTGTCTTTCTTTTCATATGCTGTGTGCCTGTATGTGCCTGCATGCACGTGTTTGAGAGAGAGACAAAGTGAATGAAAGATGGGTCGAGAGAGAGACTGAAGAAGAAGAAGAGAGTTAATATTAACCTCTCAGGCATTTCTCCCAGCATGGGGTCTCCACACCCTTAAAAGGACATTAATCACACACTTCAAAAATGCAGATGTACTCACTCACTCACAAACATACACACAGACTCATGAACACATACCAACGGTTTTCCCCCTCATCTGGGAGCACAGACTCTTGATCTCTTTATCTTTTACACCTTTCAGTGTTTTTAACAGTTTTCTCGGTTTCTTTAGCTCCTCTCAGATACAACCAGCCTCTCCCACATTCATCACTTCTCTGTGTTGCTCTTTGCTTGTCTCTCACTTTTTTTCTTGATGCAGTGGCATTTCCTGTGTTAAAACATCTTGACATTTAGTGTGTTAACTCTCGGTACAATAGATTTATTTCGACTGTAATTTAGTGGAATGGTGGCAATTGTCTCCCAGTATGTGAGTGTGGTGAAAACCTGTTGTTTGTTGTTCGAGAGTTGTTTTCTGTTTCCACTTCTTCAAATATCATCTCTCTCACAATCTGATAACAGCAGCTGCCCTGGTTGTATTAAGGACCTCACCACAGATAGACACATTTCAAGATGGTGTAATGTAATACAATCAAAGCTAATAAGGTTAAAACTTGCTATTGTGGATATTGAATTTTTCTATCTCTTTCTATTCTCTGGATTTGATTAGATTTTCCTTTAAAGTAGGACCATGCAGTGACCACACGCTGACCCCAGTTTGAGAAAGTGTTCAGCAAATAGTTTATTTCATTAGATTCCAGCTCTGTAGAAGTACTCCCAAATCGTGGTATAGATATATTCACTACTATCGAGATTGATAATTAATTACAATACAGACAATTATAGAATATATTAAGAACTTATTGCATTCTGTTTGGCCAACTTAGCAAGCTGTCATTCAAATTAGACACATTACTAAACTTAAACTATGCAGATATTTACAAGGGTCAAAAGAAAACGAGCCAGTTGATCTGGTTTAGCAGTTCTGTTGAGCTTTGCATATATTTGAATGACTACATGCATTTGCAAAAGGGTGTGATCGAGTTTCATGATTTCATAGGACATTGTCTACTTGGTGTTTGTGTGTGTGTGTGTGTCTGTGTTATTATTACCTTATTATTGTTATCCTTAGCTTATTGACAGCAGGATTGGTTGCTTCCATGACTGCCACTGCTCTGATGAGCTGTTGCTAATAACCATCAATATGTGTGTGTGTGTGTGTGTGTGTGTGTGTGTGTGTGTGTGTGTGTGTGTGTCTGTGTATCTGTGTGTGTCTTTTATCACACCTGATTGTATTGAGGTTATGAACATAGCAGAGTTATAGCTAGATATATAAATATTCATCAACACATACACATTTTATTAGAAGCCAAAGTCATGGAACCAGAATATCAAACTTTAATACAATACTAATATAAAATAAACAATAACATGGTCTCTCTTTCAATGTCAGGGGGAAAGGGGAAAAAGAGTCAGAGGCACATTTTTTTCTTCTTTTCTTTTTTCTTTTATTAACAACCTGTTAAGGACTAGTTTGCAGTGTTGCAGGGGGGTTAGGGTTATTTGCATATTTTTTTAATACATTACTGTTGTAACTGTTGTTTCATCTGGTCCATGCTGGTAAAATTAACACCGTGTCTACAAGATAATGGCCCTCTGTGTTTCTCTGCAGAGCAGTACGGGAGCCTGCAGCCTTGGGATCTGATTGTAGATTTTTTATTTTTATTTTATTTTATTTTTTATATTAAATGTATACTTAATTACTAGAAGCATGTGTGTTTTTGTGCACACGTCCTAACAGAGCATATGAGTAATCTTCTGTCCACTTGAATTGATAATTCAAGTGGACAGAACAAAGTACTTTAAAGTTTCACACTGCTAAAGCTAAGGGGTTACTTTACGATAGTTTCTATCTCCATTTTCTCTGTTTTTTTATCCATGTCTTTTCCCTTTGTTTGGTTCCCTGTCTCATCTTCTCCTCTGTCCTGCATCACTTTTTTGGTTTTCTTTCTACCTTAACCCCCTCTCGGTCTTTGGGTGTGAGTATCTTTGCTCATTGTTTTTTAGCGTGGGATTGTTGAAAGAAGAAATTGCCTGTCATGGCCAGAATCATGGGAGATTACACTCAGGACAGGCGGTGATTGTTTTGAATGGTATAGTATGGAATGCAGTGCAGTTGTCTTGAGTGGCATGAAATTGCTGGGAGTGCACTGGAGAGAGTGGGATAGTCTAGAATGACAAGGACTGAATTGGGCTCTTCAAGGATGTAGTGTCTAGTCTTTGGCCAGATTGAACACAAGGACTTTGAGTAGGAACATTATCATTTGTGAGTCAGACTGTTATGTCCTTCTCCAAAACAACAGTTGAAAATTATGACATCATGTGAATGTCAGACTGATAGCTCTGTCTAGTGTCTGTTGTTCTAATCCGCAGTGTTGATCTGCAGAGTTTAATGAGAGTTTGGACAAAGAGCTGCTACTGCTCTGAAAACATGACATCACCTTCTCTCCCTCCCTCCCTCTTACTGCTGATTTTCTCTTTTTCATGCCGTCTGCCCTCCCCTGTCCCTCTTTCATTCCTCTCTCTTAACTCTTTCTTTCTTTCTTTCTTTCTTTCTTTCTTTCTTTCTTTCTTTCTTTCTTTCTTTCTTTCTCAAACTATGACATCACCTGGTGTGAGTCGTAGTAGCAGTTCTTATGTTGGCCTCTAGGTGGAAACCTTGGCTCAAAAGAAGTGCTTTTTGTTGAAAGAAGAGATCTCTGCAATATCAGGATGAGGTCATCCTTCTGAAAAACATTCTGTATTCTCATTCATCGTTTTAAAAGTTGTAACTTTCAGTTCTTCAGGCTACATCTGCTTATAAAGTGACCATTCATGTGTTAATAAAATTAAGCTGACTATTAACAAAAGTCAACCTGAAATCATGTAGTGTAATATTGTAAGACATGATATAGACTTTTACACAACAAGAGCCTTGTTGATTAAGGTGTAATATAAAGTGGCTGTTGTTCAGAAAGATTGTTATATATTCTGATATAGTAGTGTGAGTATTTCTTTGCATCAAATGTTCAAGCAGACCAGTGAGTTGACAAATAACCAGCCTGGTAATGTATACAGTCATAATATATTTAAATGTGTTATCATCCTGAACAATCTAAAGAGAAAATGTCTCTTGATTCCTCTCCTTTCTGCGTTTTGTCTTGTTCTGTTGCACTAGTAGTCAGTAGTGGTGCAAAAGCAACCTGTGTCACTTCTCTCTGCCTTCATTGTCTCCACACTTGTTATGCTGCCCGTATTTGTTCAGCCTTGCTCGTTGTGACGCCTTTCCTCTGTACAGCCAAAGGGGGCACTGTTTACCCATCATGATGATGATGGTGATGATGATGATAATACACTGATTCAGATGAACCACATTTGAGCAGCAGAGCAATGTGCCAAATAGTGACTTCATAGAAAGGCGTGTGTGCTCACACACAGGCGACAGCGTGCGCACACACTCACAAACACACACACACACACAAACGCACACACACCCTTCATGGAAAGTCACACCAGGATATTTTGATTGTTTTTGACTGCTCTCCTCCCCTCCCAATCTCCTCTCCACCAGCCAGTCGCACACGCAGCACTTCAGTTATGATTTTACATACCGGTTAGGCAAAATTAATCCCTGGTACACAATGTCAGCCAAATTAGGCGTCCTCAGTTCCTGGTTTGGACATAGACGGTTGGAGGATATTTTCAGAGAGAGGGTGTGAACTGTTCAGATGAAATGATACCAGGACTTTATTGATCAGCAAATATTACAGGTGTTGCTGTTGGTTAGGAAATGTCAGATGTGTCACATACAATCTAATTTTACTGTGCCTTTTACACAAAGAACTGCTTTGGGATTATGACTGATATGAAATTGGCTTTGAAAGACAGCTATATGGATTAGCAGGTACCATATTATGTTTATCACTAAATGCATTTGATTTAAATTAAGCAGTTAATGCTGTATGCATGTTGTAAATTTTATGTAGATATTGTCACTTTACGTTGTCAAACTGTTGTCTTTCAGCTCGGCATTCGTGTTACAACTGCTTCTGCTGCTCTGTGTGATTGTATTACATCACTGTAGCGTATTCTCAGAGTGTGTGTGTGTACCTCGCATACATGCCGTCTCATTCATAAAATGGATTGTGTGAGGATCTTCTCATTGGCTGACTGCGTGCTACGCAACATTGCACGCCGCAATGTTATAGCCAATGAAAACTTACAACGTTCTCTCTGACTCCACCTCTCACTTATACACACACACGCGTTAGCACACACAGCCACCTCATGCACACATTTACTGTTCTCACACACAGTTGCAGTGGTGGGAATTGATATTGTAACGAGAAAGTGTGTGAAAGGCAGTTGAGTTTTTGACAGCAGTCATTCTGAAAGATTAGACATATCACCTGGTGTGCGTGTGCTTGTGAGAGAGATCTGCTCGCTCTGTCTTTATGCTGCTTCGCAACAGTGTGCATCAGACAGTACTACTTTGCTGATTGAGGAAGGAAAAGGGGTGAAAAAGACACAAGGGCGAGCAATATAAGGACAGATGAGGGGAAGAGTCAGCGGGGATGGGAGGAGGGTGCTGGGATGAAGGGTACAGCCGACAGAGACAGATGCACTTGAAGCCAAAATCAGCCAAAGCGACAGTCGGAAAAAGGGAGGAGTACAGGGAGGGCAATATGCTGCCAGGGAAAACGAACTAGACTCTGGCAAATCTGCAGAAACGGGAAATAGAGAGATGGATAGATGGAGCAATAAGAGAGTGGAGTATGGCACGACGGTAGGAGAGATGTAAGGAGAAAAGCGAATGGGGAAATGGTTGTTGGCAGCAGTGGATATGGATCTGAATCTCAGAAAAATAACAGTTAGGACATAGAAATAGTAGAAACAGAAGAATTTAGAAATAGACTTTTTCCTAACAATCTGCACTCAATTTGAATATATTAAATCTAATGTCTTTGAGTCTAGAGCAGACATTTATAAGGCAGAAAGACTGTTAATATGTAAATATGGATAAATACTATGGGACATGAGGAATTGTTTTGAATATTGGAGTTGTCATTTGGCAAAACAAGAATTGTCTTGTGTGTTTTTTTTTCACACAAAGGTATTACTTTTTGCCTCTTTTTGATTGAACAACTAAAGATATGCAGGCGGGGTGTCTAGTGACAGGTATTGGGTACCCCATGACGTTTGTGTTTTTATATTTTACTTACTTTGCTCAGAACATACTTAGAATACTTCAGTAGTTGTTTTATGACTTTATGACACTGGTAATTATTAGTTCCTCTTGTAATTGCAATCATGAGTATACTTGAGTATTATTTCTTGTATATTTGTATGTGTGGTTTTCACAGAGAAATACTGTTAAAATGAATTGGAGAACCTTCTCCCATCTCTGTAAAACATCACACACACACACACACACACACACACACCACACACACACACACACACACACACTTTTCAAGACATTGAATTTGTCTAAAGTCCTACAAATAGACCCATGAGTCTGGGCAGTCAAGTGTAACCATTTAGAGGCCAGGAGATTAGAGTGATCCAAAGCCCTGCGCGTGTGTGTAAGTGTGTGGGTGTGTGTGTGTGTATGTTTTTGTGATCCTACAAGGTGACCCACGTGTAGGCTGCACCCAGTAACCATTTAGAAACCACGGGATTAGGGACCCCGACCATTCCTGCCTTAAGATTCCCTTGAGGGAACTATGTATAGGGGAGAAGAACGAAAACGGAATAGCCTGAGGAAAGGAGGGATCACTGCTCAATCTAATCCATTGATTACTCTCATGAAAGGAATTTTGACAGCATTGCAAACTGACCTGAGGGTAACAGCCATTTCAGCCAGAAAATGTCATGATAGTCAAAAACCACAAAATCAGTCTCATGAATTATTGGTGGCATTATTTTTGTCTTTTTTTGTAGGTAAATAAGTACAGGGTGACCTGAGTCTGTTTAAATATCCAACACCTGATGTCCACTCATGATAACGTACTGCAAGAGGGAAACAATGATTATTCCTTCACTGGTACTCATTTCTCCAAGGATAGAAATATCTCCCTTATTGCTTGTAGCATTTCCCATATGTGAGGTCTTGGAACAAGGGAAGAGAATTACAGTCGACTGAAAGAGAGACCACTCCTTGTTCCTCTGAGAAAAAACAAAAAACAGAACAAATTGATTCCCCATTGGGTGGTGATATCTTACTCTTGTTTCTCAAACCAGAAGCTGAAGCAGGAAAGCTAGGTGAGGAAGAATAATGGAAGCAAGAATCACTGTTCCAGTCTTCTCTCTGTCCATTCATTTGTTCACTCGAACTTTCATTTCTCTGATGAAGAAGGCTAGAGATAAATGTAGGGAGAAGCTGGATTGGAGTTTCCTTTGCTGCTTCCCTCTAGAGGAAGGAGGCATATTCCCTATTCCCAGCAGAAGCCAGCCAGCCAGTCAACCCCCTGTTATCCCAGGAATAACGCCTGCATTCCACAGGGATTGTGAATACCCTGAAGGGATATAATGGGAATATCATGGAGGGGATGTGAGTAATGGGATAAGGCAAGAGCCAAGGGAATGGCTTGGGGGTGGATGAGATTGTGGAAGGGAGGTACTAGGAAACAAGGAAGATAGGAGGATGTTTGGAAAGGGGATGAGGTGTGAAGCCAGGTTTTTCTCACATCCAGTAAGTATTGAGCCTTAAATCAAAGCAGAGAGGTGATGCTTTTTGGCAAAAGATTGTTGCCTAATGGCAACAAATGAAAGCCAATGGCCTACAGATGACAGTTTAAATCTCAGACCAAAGCACCAACCAGGCACAGAAGAATGAAAGAGTGTGCATGCTTTTCCTTCCATTCAACAAGTTGCATCAGGTGCCATTTAACAAGGCATTTAACCCTCAGTGTCTTAACGGCTTATTGGGCAACATGACATGCCTGTGGATATGCTGGGCAGCTCCTAGTTGTGTGTATGCAACCCTCACTCCATTTTGTTATAAGGAACATGGGCACTGTCTCTTGAGTCAGTTATTTATGGTGTATCTTGTTGCTTTGAATACTCACACCACATTTGTGGCTGGAAGTAGTCCTCCAAAACTACAGTGCACACTTGTTTTACAAAATTATCAAGCATCTCTAGACACCCACAGTGCTCCAACACAGGTGTTTTTCCTCATGTTGCTTGTTTAAACCTCCTCTCGGGACTTTAAGAGCATGTATAAAACAAGCATGGTGCCTCTCAACTTCAACCTGACTAGATGTCTAATCAGAGTAAATGGAAACACCTGCGTATGTGTGATAGCGCTGTAAAGATTTGCATCTTCAGAAGGAACACATGGGCTTTGGGCCAGATAATACAAACTTGCTGGGAAAGTCAGACAGCTTATTAAGCTGACATATACCTGCATTGTATTGTAATTACTCAAAATATTAGCTAACTGAAAATGAAAACCATATTTTGAGTTTTGGCAGTTTGCCTATAGTTTCCAGCCTAACAAATACTATTTAAAAGTTAGTGTTGAGTCTCGCATGCAACATTATTGTGGAGCCTCAGTTTACAGTGAAATAATATCCTTTCTTTTTTTCAACCTATTCTTCAGCCTAGAGCTATAGTAACGTTGCCTTGAGAGTTGCCCTGACAGAGCAAACAATGTGCTAATTAGGGTCACCACAGGACAAATTGAGTCTTGATATACCGACTGTCCTAATTTTGAAATGTCAATGTTTTTATACAGTTACTTGTCTTCATTTGTTCAGTAGAGCGATGTCAGGGACTCACTTCACTTTCCTCTCTTGGAGGACACACAGTGCAATATTGTGTCAGACTCCTTGACAGAAGAGCTAAAAAGACCAAAGCAAGAGGATCTATATTCTTTGACATTTGACAACTCATTGTCGCTTTCTCTGTTTTTGAATAATTAGCTTGTCTGTTATTTTTCAAGCTGAAAGAGACTTTTTAGTTTTTCTCACTTCTAATTTGTCCTCTTCTCTTTGTTTTCCCTGTCATCTTGACTCAATGAGGAAAACAAATGTAATTTCTCCCATGAAGAGGAAATGAAAGCTTGAAAGACATTAGTAATTAACATGGCGATGCCAGGCTGTTGGTGTGGGTGGAGAAATTATGTGGGTGACATATGAATAAAAAGCAAAGAAATCAATAGTTATTCAAGGTCATGTAGTAAATGACTTTTCAAGGCCCTGTTTGAGGTTTTCTCTTCCCTTTGGCCCTTTTGGTGTTGTTCAGGAAGATAACCCATGCTTTGTGTCTGAGTGTCCAATGCTCAGCCATCAGTCCCATTACTCACTGACCACTTGCTGAAGCAGGGGTGACCTGTATCGGCGTTGTGCGTGCGTGCGTGTGTGTGTGAATCTTCACATGTGACCACCTACAGAAATACTGAAATGAAAGCACTGGCTGTGAAACTGATTGAAGAAAGGAAACGATGAACATGTGTGTTTGTGTGTTTGTATGTTCTGTGAGGACCAGTCAGAAAGAGGAACAAATGAGTAAGGGAATACTTAGGTAGCTTAAAGAATTCAAGTCCTCACAAGTATTTTAATACAAGACTGTGTGTGTGTGCATTTCTGTCCTTTGTGATTTAAATTAATTCTACATGTGTCTCTGTCTGATCTCTTCTTCATACATATAAATGAATTGGCTATGTGCTAGATTTCCATTTGAGAGCACAGATATTAGATAAAGTGGATTTAAAAGCCGGGATGATTTGAGCAGCGTGTTTAATTTGAATCATCATTGGACAAAGTAACCTTGATCATCAAGCAGAAAAGATGACTTGACTGCAAGAATCGACAGGACCTTTCTTGACCAGAGAGAAATCGTGAATGAAAATGAGTAACTGTGTGTGTGTGTGTGTGTGTGTGTGTGTGTGTAGACGGTTGGTCATCCACAGACTATAGACCTAATAGCTTGTCTGCTGCCCACTCTGCAAGGCAACTTCTATCCACTTTCCATCTATTCAACCATTTCTAATTCACTCCTACGTTCTGTCTGTCCTTTCTTTCATTGAGGGTCTTAGTCTCATTCAGCCTTGCTCTCCTCTCTCGTCCTGTGGTTATATTAGCAGTATAGATCTTTACAGGGGAAAGTTAACACAGTAAATACAGGTAATGTTTAGCCAGAAAAGAGATCAATGGCTATGTATTGATTTAGCATTAAGTGTGGCCACAAGTCATTTCCTTGCCGGCTCTGTGTCTGTCTGTGCTGGAAAATAAATGCTTTTGGAAACATTTGGTCCCTTAAATGTGTCTGTGTATGTGTTTCCTTTCTTTTGTTTTTTTTTGCAGTTGTTTGGACCAAGCTCCCAAAAATGGTGCCAAGCTGGCTAGATTTCAACCCATAATAAACTAATAAGGTCAACTAAAAGGAAAAGTGTTTATTTTGTATTGTTATTTATTCTGTGCTTCTGTTTCTGTCTCTCATTTGCATTCCATGCTCCGTGGCAAGATCAAACAAACAAGCACACAGATACATGCACATACAGAAGTGTGTGAAGTTTATTGATAATCCAAGGCTTTCCACATGGCAGACAGATGGCTCTTCTAATCTTCCAGACAGACACTGCCTTTTGATATCTGATCTGATGATTATTACACTGTGTGTGTGTCCATATCATTGTATGGTTTCCAAAGATGAACTCAATAAATATGTCCTTAGATGTCCCCTGCCTTCAGCCTTTTGTTATGTGTAACTTATTTTACAGTTGCGGTTTGAATATGTCTGTACTTTTGTCATCTTGTGACTGTGGTTGATAGTTGATCAATGGCTGACCAGGACTCTTATGACAAGCCTATATTTTTGAACTTTATTTTCCCTATTTTATTGGTCACAGATGAGTCATGGTTGAATATACTGAGTTATAAATGAAATAATATGGATTTGTTTTTTTCTTTTCTTAGACTGTATGCACTGCAAAGTAAAAAGGAAGGACATGATGGGTGGCCTGGAACATTTTTATCTTGAGCTCAAGGAGTTACACGCATGATTAGCGAGTTATCAGCCCAATGCATATCTGTTACTTTTAACTTTTAGAGCATGTGAAAAGTATTAATAGATGTTCTGTTGACTTATTGTGTACTGTATTGACTTACTGTATTGTGTATAGATAATAACATGGTAACCCCAGTGTTTGTCTTTATTGATTGGAACTTACGTTTGAGCTTTGCTAAAACCATTTTGATCTACTGAGGTTATCACTTTTATCATCCACTTTTATATCAACTTTTGGTAATATTATTATTATTTTTTTTTTTGGAAGTCGCAGTTCTCACAAGAGTCTGGAGCATAAAGTTGAGCTTAACAGCAAATGAGTTAAGCAGAACAGAAAACAACAGGGTTCCTACTGTGACAACACTGTTGAGTGACAGAATGACTGCTGGCAAACAGTGATGAACGAGTCAATGTTATGCAAAGAAAGTTTGTCTTGGCGCTAGAAATTCAGGTGTGGTGCAATTTGCAAGCCTCTTGAAGTGCTGGAAGCAACATCACCCTTGCTATGTAAACTCTCATTTCCCTCAGTCCCGCGCTGTTAAATGTATTGATACATTGCCGTCTGACTACCTGCCTCATTGTATTGTGGTACGCTAGCCCCGTGGTTGTCTCAGCTTGATTTAGCTTCTCTGTCTGATATCTGATTAAAGAGTCGGTTGTGTGTAGGAGCCTGATTAGCATATAAAAAGACAGTGACAGGACATCAGATAATTCTGATGCCATCTGTTTTCAATGGAATTTGTTAGCTCGAGAGGGAGAGTGTGTGTGCATCCCCCATTCTCTATCATTGTCCTCGCTACTTTTTTAAGCCCATTATTTGTATTTGTACTGCAGATTTTCCTGCCTTTTGTCCTATTATTTCCAGTTTTTTATTTTATTTTTGTCCCAGAGAAAAGCAGACCCATTATTAACACTGACTATGAACAAAGACATCAATTATTTATGATGGAAAACACTTTAAATTGTTCTATTTTGTAATGATTTATTAATTAGGAGGCAAATTCTCTGGGATTTAGCTTCATGTCCGCCCCACCTAGCTAATGTATTCATGTACAGATGCACACATCCAAACAAGCATATATGCATGCTCACACATGCACGCACACGCACGTGCATGCGCACACACAGACAAATGCCGTAGGCAGCTTTGTGCTATTAAAATGCTTGCAACAGTTCCATAGGATTATCCACTGAGATGTCCGTTGTAATTTCTCATAAATCAGACCTTAATAAATACTGCATTTTTTGTTTTCAAATAGAAAGCTGGCTTGGAAGCAGAAAGATTAAGAACATGCATTTTTAACAATATTAAACAGTTTGCAATAGTGTGTCACAGGAAGGAAAAGAAAAGAGTATGGATAACATTCACGTGACATAACTGGTAAATTCATTCAATCAATGAATTATTTTGTCTTGATTGATGAATTCCTTGATACAATCATAATACTAAGATGAGAATACTTTGGTACCCTTGTGTACTATAACCTATGCCTCAGTCCTTTTTGTTAACAGGGGTTGCATTCAGGGCTCTCACAAGAGAATAAGTAGTGTTATGGTAAACAAAATACACAATCTTTAAAATGCAGAAGCTCAAATGGACTACCCTAATGGATTTGTGTGTATGTAAATGTATTCAGAGGCTGTAAGCTAGACTAGTAATTTGTACTGGTGAATGTGCATGTTTGTGAGTGAAATGTTTAGGTCTACATATTTCCAGCAGAACAGCCTCTAATCACTCGTCTACCTGCCAACATTCACATTCCTTTCACTGTTCAGTGCTAAGCACATCGACAACAAGCCTGTGTGTGTGTGATGGAGGGCAGAGACTTGATTAAGAGCTTTGCAGTGTTCATTTGAATCTGGTGGCATTGCAGGTAGAGAGATCAGGTGATGTGTTCAGGATAACACTGAGTTTCAATTAAGTGCATTAGTGATTATTTAATATGGTGGAACGGCAGGTGGAGACATTTCATGGTTTGTGTGTGTGTGTGTGTGTGTGTTTGTGCGTGTTAGTGATGCATGTAATTTGAGGAGACATTGCCAATTGAACAAGGTGGTCCACTAAGCTTATCATGTGTTGTACGTGCACAATGTGTGCTCCAGATTAATTAAATACATCTAGCCTTTCCCCCTCTTTTTTTTTTTTTTAAAGAGCAAGCTCAATCAGCAAATTTGAGTGTTTGTGTGTTAGAGCTACAATTAATTATTTTTGATTATTCATTAGTTCTTGGGTACATAAAATGTTTGAAAATGCTGATCACTTTTTCACAAAACTTGATGGCATCTAATGTCTTGTTTGGTCCACAATATATTCAGCTTACTGTCATAGACAACTAAAGAAACCGCCAAATCTTCACATTTGAAAAGCTGAAAAGTTAGATTTAAAAAAAAGAAAGATGAAATGATTAATCGCGCGTGTGTGTGCGCGCGCATGTGTGTGTGCATGTTTGTGTGCATGTGTGTATGTGTGTGTATGTTTAACTTTCCCACTCATCCCAATATATTTTTTTCTCTCAACATTTTCACTTTCAAAATCTTTCTCTTGCATGTATCTCTCTCTGTCTCGTGTTTCTTTCTGTATCCGACCAACTCTATCTCTGTCTGAATCTTTCTGATGTCTTTCCAGCTTCTCTGGTTTTTACTTGTCTGTCTCAAAGTCGTCAGCTCCTTTCTTCTTTGTCTTTGGCATTTTCATCTTTCTCTTTTTGAACTCATGTCCAACCTTTCTTTCTTTTTGTTTAACTTGCTCCTTCTCACATTCAAATTGCTCACATTCTCTTACTCTTACAGTGTTCGTCTTTTTACCCTTTTCTCCGTCTCCACACTGATCCTCTAATCAGCAGCCAGCTGGGCCTGGGGTTTACTTTTGAAATGACGTGCCATGCTTTCTATTCTCCTTGTCTCCTCCTCTCGTCTGATGCCTTGAACATCTTTTGTCTTCCCTTCCTTTCGTCTACCCTCTCTGTGTGTGATAGTTGGAGAGTGAATATAAAGGTATGAGAGTCTGGGGATAGCAACATGAGCAGGCTTGAAACACACATCATAAGGACATGCTATTGCCACTGCCTACTAACCAGGAACCCCCCACCCCCCCCCCCCACCCCACCATGTTGTCTGTAACAGAAAAATAAAAGCTCTCTGCGTTTGGGATATTTGCATAACATTTGCACATGAACCCCAACTGGCTGTTTTTGGAATGCCAAGAGGCTAAATTCAGTATTTATTACCTGGGCCTATAACAAGTTTTCCCTTTTCTATGGCATTTGCATCTGATTTGCATGTCCCACAGCTTGGATTTGGGAATAAGGGGCCAGATGACCTAAATTGTTTCAATTCCACCCAGAAATAAAAAAGCAGCGGAAGGTCTTATTATTACTATTAATCGAATTAGGACGCTTTACATGTGGAGCGTAAATATGCGAAGGAGTTATTAGCTAAATTGGCAGCTGAGATACAAGCAGAGATACAAGTGCATGTGTTTCTTGAGGCTGAGCAGTTGGCTAGATTTTCCACATTGCATCATCACTTCCTTTCCCAATACTAATAGATCAATAGTAAGATCAAAAGGCTCCTTTTGTTTTTTGTGGGTTCTTTATTTTAAGGCAACTATTAGGGCAAATTGTTTTATACTGAAGTCCTCAAACAGAACCATTTAAACTTTACAGACCTAATTATCTGAGAGTAAATACTTATCTTCCTGTCAAACACAAAGTTTGGTGCTCTCTACTGCACTAAAACTGGTCTCTCTTTCCCTCAGTCAATAAACGGACTGCTCAAAGTGATAATGAACAGGACACCCACAGAAAAGGGGATTTAGGAGAAGCTTAAGCCCCCTTCAGACATGCACCCCTTTACGGTAATCTGACAGCAATTTAGCATGTTGGTTTCACGTCTGAATAATTATTACTATTCACGTGAAAGCCATGACGGCAATTTTACTAAGTCAGACTTACTAAAACGGCACAAGACTAAACTGAATGCCATCAGATTATTGTGAAGGCTGCAGCTGTCCAAGGTAAAACATGCAGAGAGAGATTAAATGCACATCTTGTACTGCTTTTTAAGACCGTTGTTATACATGTATTATCTCAATAATTGTCTGTGATGCACGAAATCATTTTAATGACCTAGGAAACATTAAGCAAGGATATTCTCATATCAAACACTATACAGTAGGGGTGTAACGGTACACACAATTCACGGTTCGGTATGTACGGGGGTCACGGTTCAGTAAAAATAAATAAATCACATATAGAAGACTAGCTTTTTTAAATGTATTTTGAACAGACTGCAAAATCAAAAACCATCTCCTGTTATAAAAGTAAAAAATCATAGAATAAAACAAATGTATTAGGACTCCTAATACATATGGGCACTTGCTTCTGTGATGTTTTTGGCCCTGTCAGTGTTAATGTCAAGAAGTGGCTTTAAAGCAGCGGGAATAAGTTGTTGCACCAAAGACGTTTTTTTTCCTCGCACCAGTGACAGATATGTCAGGGTGATGCCGTCTTATGTGGGTTAGCATGTTTGAGGTGTTGCCAGCAAATACCGCCCCTCCGTGAAACATTGCGGGCAGAGAGTTTTTGTCCAGTCCACCACTCGCTCGCGTCTTCTCCAACTCCACACTTTCCATTGCTTTTCTTCTTCGTCCTTTTTGTAACTCATTATTCTGTAATGAAAGTTTCTGGCAGCTTTTAGGCTCATTACCGCCACCTGGATTAAAGTGAGGACTCAACTTTAAAAAAACTTACTCACACGTATTCGTCATATAACTGCACGCACCGAACCGTGATGCCTATACCGTGACAGTTCGGGACGAATACAAATACCGTTACACCCCTACTATACAGATAAACTAAAGTGAAATATAGTAGTTTCGCTGTTTCAGTAGCAAAACTTTAAAGTCCAAAATGATGCAGCCTGTGAGGGAACAGAAAACATTCTTAGCATAGTCTAATTTAGTAGCCTATAGTCTCTAGCGTAGTTTCTCCTCCATGTTAGAAGAGGATCAAGTAAGGTGGTTGCAATTAGAAACTAGATACCACTAAACTACACTGGTTGTTTAAATAAAAACGGGTACTATTTCCTTAATATGCATTATTTGATTGTATAAGTTAATGTATGAGTCAGTAGAGATTTAGGTCCCTTTGCTATAGACCCAGAGAAGTGTCTGCATGCAACATGGAGACCAACTGTCTTCATTCTCCCAGATGTTTGTTATTATTCCCTTACACACATATGTTACATATCTGAACTTGAACATAAAACTGCTGCTATTTTTGTGTATGACAAGTTAGCAGATAGAACAGGGTTGGTGAAGATTGTGTCTATCCTATGTGTGTGTCGAAGATAAAAATCTTCTTCTGGAGTACTTCAGTGAGCAGCACTGATAAAAAATATCCACCTGGAGTGCTGAATTGATATTGTCTCTTTAATGACCACAGCCCACAACCTCCCACCTCCACTTTCGTTAAGTAAGGTTAAAGCTCCATCTGCCACAGTTCATTCATTTGTGTTATTCTTTCCCAGGACTGGTGAGCTTTTACATACAGGTGGCTCCTACCTTTTTCTTTACCCTTCAGTGTCTTTCTTTGTCTCTCTTCCAGGTGACAGGCGGGAGAAGTAGAATGAAAACACAAACACACATGCGCACGCACACACACACCACACACACACACACACACACACACACACACACACACACACACACACACACACACACACATAGGGGCACACACCTTGAATATAAACTGCCATCTCCTAGGGCAAACAGCAAATATAATCACATTTGTAATGTCACAGAAATAGTGCGTCAATATTTGCCTAGTCTGTTAGTGTTGTGAAATGGGGAACTGACTGTGGTTACCATGGTGTGCATGATTTTGACAGTTGGCTTTGAGACACAGAAAAATACTCTCTCTCTCTCTCTCTCCTCTCTCTCTCTCTCTCTCTCTCTCTCTCTCTCTCCTCTCTCTCCTCTCTCTCTCTCTGTCTCTCTCTCACACACACCCACACACACACACACACACACCACACACACACACACACACACACACACACACACGTATGAAAAAGAGGTTTGCAAATTACACTTTCATTTTGATATTTGAATAATAAAATAATTCAGTAAAGATGAATATGTTTGAGTCAGCCACTATCACAGTATAAATATTATGTGCTTAAATGATTGTGTGACATATCCAAAACCTAGTAAAATTAGATAAGTTGAGCCAAAAATATTGATCATCCGTTAGTAGATTTGTACTGTAGAAAGAATTTAGATTTATATTTTTCCCCCCAGCAGTGGGTTGTAAAGTTGAATCAACACCTTCTAAACACCGTTTGTGATAGGAGTGTTCCTAGTCCGAAATAAGGTTCACATGACTGTCATTATCAAAACATACACTATATATAAAAAAAGAACTGTGGGGGGCTTTTTAGAAGTTTTCTGTTTTTGTTCTGTTCAGGTGCCACAACAGTAACAGTGTTTAAGGTGCCTGATCTCTACCTACATCGATTCAGACTGATTGTTCTGCTTACCTGCTGAAAAGATAACTCAAAGATGAGCTTGAAGTGCGGGTCTATTACTGCCACTGTGCCACTTTTAGTTTGGTAGTTTTGAATCAATCCCCAACTAGACTAAAGGCCAACTTCATATGTGGACAGTCAAATCGTGTTGATAATGAGAAGGCAATTACACTGGCCTCCATCTAGACAGTGAAAGTGTCTGCCATGTTTCACTCTGAGATGTGTGGTAGAAGTGAAATCATTGGTATTTTACTCTGTCAGTCAGTAACCTTCTAGGTCCTTCTTTCTTCCAGACACACTGACTTTTGTGCCCTTGACTCTAATAATCCCTATCTCGCTGTGTGAAATATCTTTTCATGCCTGCACTGATGATCATAATGGTTTTCTGTCTGAGCTGCAGACTAGTGATTGGCCCCAATTACTGCATGAACCTGAGGCTTCAAATCATCCTATCTATGCAAGGTGAGACGTGTAATGGCAGAAATCTATTTAGGCCTGGTTTCCATCCGCTGCCTGTATGAACCTCGATAAATCACACTTAAAGCACATTTAAAATCACAGGGAATCCATTGCCAGATGTTTATCATTACTTCCCCTGTTGTGCATTTTTGCCCTCTTATCTTCTTTGGCAGCAATTGCTTTGAAACTTAATAGCTCAAAATGTATTTATTTCTCCAGTCCACACACATGAAACATATCCTACCCCTATTAATTACAGGGCAGTCCCTCTGATTTTAACAATGTATTTATTTTTAGTTCCTTTTTTAGCGGATTATAAACACTGGTCTAATGGAAAAAAAGTGCCTTAATGTTGCTCAGTGTAGACAGATATATAAATTGCTGTTTTTGTTGCTGTGAGTTTGGTTGTTGTTTCCGCTATTTTTAGTCTAAGAGAAGGGGCCCTTGTCTGGACCCAGGTGCGCCCACTGTGTCTGTGTGACTCTATTTGAGCTGACACTGGACAGAAAGATTGGATCTGCTTGCTTAGCAGAACACACACATGCATATAAATATGTACAGTATGTAACATGCAAGTGTAAATTAACAAAAGAGCCACACACTTATAGCCATGTACACCTCTAGACATTCACATGTGTTCATTTGAAGATGTATACATTCACAGCCACACACACAGACAGAGGATTAGCTGAAACCACCTGTTTCGCTGTGCTTTGTTGGGTTCTGTAGGATTTGGACTTCTTCTCTGCACAAAGGGCTCACTTTGCTTTGTTGTCCCAGTCTGGTACATTGAAGTGTACTTTTGCATCTCCCTTTTGCTTCTTGTTTCCCAGCTGCTTTTTGCAGGTCTTCATAGTTTTTCTTTATATGTGCTGTACTTTTATTTTAATTAATGTTCAGTTTTCCTCAAAATTGAACTGCTCTTTTCCTAATCGTCTTAGCATTATCCCTGCATCATTTCTTATGCTTTTGCCAGTCTGTCTGTCTTTCTGAGTGGCTTTCTGTGTCAGTGACAGTGAGTTTCTCAAGAACTGACCGGGGCACTCGTTAATAATTAAAAAAAAAGGACAAAATCGGCTCCAAGCCAGTGGACAAGCTCCGTGCTGGCAGGTTAAGAAACCATTAGCTTTGGTGTGGGACAAACCAAAACATTACCTTAAACTCGATGTAAAACATTCTTAAGAGACTAAAAAAGGATAGATTTTGTTAGAGAGACTTGCGTGTCAGTGTGTCATATAGAAAATGTTTAAACTGTCATTTTTATTTGTTCTCCCATGCCAGAAGCTTGTTGAATTTGTATCATAATAACATGTTCAAAGTTGTCTTGCCTGTAGCAATTCTGGTGAAAAAGGAGTAGCTCACATACTTAAGTGTGTTTAAATCCTATTTGTTTACTGTCTTTACACTAATCCAGTCACTTATAAACAGAGAAGAAAAAATATGTTTTTAAATTCTGAATTTGTTTCTCCTCTCTGTCACACTTTGTACGCCCTGTTCCTCCAGTTTTCTCATTCTGTCTTCTTTGCCACCTTCGGAAGCCCATCCCTTTCTTTTATGTATGTCTTGTTTTTTAACCTTCTTTGCTCTCTGCACCTGCACCGTACCTGTCACAATTTGCTTCTCTTTTATATCCCTCATCTTTTATATCTGTGAACCTTGAACTTTTCTCACACTGCATTACATGCAGACATGTGCATGTATCCTTGTATTTTTGGCACAAACACACACCAGGACAACCCTGTCACGTACCTACAGTGTTGCTCTTGCTTTGGAGCAGTGTGACAGTGTGCTCTAATCGCTCTAATGGGTTCTATTTGATTTAAACTCATGTGATTAAACGTAAATGATTAAACATGTTTTGGGTCAGAAGTACTCAGACATCAAGCTGAATGAACAGTGTTGAGGAGACTGACAAACAAGCTCTTACCAAGAGGTGTATGTGAATTAGCTGAAAGGAAAAATGTGATTCCACGCAGTCGGGCAGGGAATCTTTAATTATCTCACAATTCAATTAGCTTTTAATTGAAGATTCTATTGTTCCTCTAGACGTGCACGACCACTCTGGTTAGGCTCATGGTGCATGGATGAAAGCTTGTATCAGCAGGGACAATAAAGATGTGTTTAAGTAGAGTGCACTTGTTTGTTAATTAACCATGATTAAACCAAACAAGTTAAAGGAGCAGAATAGCTCACATTGATTCACATGACATTCTGTCAATAATCTCTTTACCTCATTATCACCTCCCCCAAAATGTGGCTCAACTGCAGTATATATAAATGTGAGAGCCTGCTGTATTCCAAAGAAGTTTTTTTTTTTTTCAATCAGTGCTCCGTCATTTCAGGACTGTGTGTAGGATTTAGTGTAGGATTTAATGCCATCTAGCAGTGTAGTTGCTGATTTCACCCCCCTCACTTTATGTGTCCTTGAACGAGAAACTACAGTGGCCACAAAGCATACAAGGCCCTTTTTTAGAGTCAGTGTCTTGTTTGTCCATTCTGGGCTACTGTAGAAACATGGCAATTTAACATGGTGGATTCTGTGGAAGAAGATCCATGGTGTCTGTTGATATAAAAAATTCATTTTAAAGTTTAAAAAAAAGAATTCTTATTGCAGTTCAGATAATTAAAAAAAACTGAACTGAGTTCTGCATGTTTTATGGATGGACCTGCTGAGTCCAAGTACAGGTTAAAAAAAAACAAGTATGTGAGATTTTTTAAAATTTAAGTTCTTGGCTGAGCCCGGCAAGCTGAACTATTCTCATTCTGTCTAAAAACTTGAAACTCTATTGGTCATTGGAGAAAATTAGACAAAGCCCAATTGAATCCATGAAGAGAGAGAGAGAGAGAGAGAGATAAAGAGAGAACAGAGGCAGAAGAACAGAGAAGCAAAAGAATAATTCTTTGTTTCATCGAGCCCCACATCATTTTCCATGTAAACCCCCTCTTTTTCTCTGTTTTGTATCAAATTATAGTTGTCATAGTTTCCTTCTTCATATAATGGGCTTCTGTATGTGTCTGTTTGTGTGTGCCCTCTTTTTTTAGCTTGTTTGTGTGCGTGTCTGTATATGTTTCTGTGCTCATAATACACTAGTGCTACCTCTTTGTGGTATTCCATTCACCAAGTGAGTGTGAGAGTGACCAGTAGGGAGATTTCTTCGAAGTCAGCCACGGTGAAACAGCTGATGGTAACTAGGCTACACGGGGAGTTGAGGTCATTCCATATGACAGACTAGACAAGGAGAGCAGATGTTAAAAATAACAGAGCAATGTGACTTTGACCCTTTTCAAAAATTGCATTTTGTTGGAAATGGATTATGTAAAATGATTTTTCACAGTTAACTTTGATAAACGTAAAGGCCATCATGACCTAGCTTTTAGGCACTTGACTGTGTCTGCATACCAGTTGTAAGACGAGCATCCTAGCATTCTAATTAGGTTGACATACAGCAAGTTAAACTAGTTTTGGCTTGTTTGAGTCTTCCATTGACCCGTCTGTAAATCTTCAGAGTTTGACCCTGGAAAGAAACGACTTGAGGTTAAGTTGAGAGCTTGTACTTTAAATTGTCATTGTAACACGATTGACCTTTGGAATATGTAACATGTATGTGAAACATTATAAGGGGTGGTAGATTATATATCTGTCACTTTCCTCGTGTTCTAAAACAACATTTACACACATGCAACACAGAATTTTTCAGACAACATATAACGTAATTGTTTGTTCATGGTTATAAAAATAACCAAACCTGCATCACATGATGGTTGGCAGCTGTCAGGACACTGTCTCTACATGTACTATGTGTGTGTGTGTGTGGTGTGTGTGTGTATATATTAAGCCCAGTGGGTCTGTCAGCTTCTGTTGTGTTGGGTCTGTTTGGACATGTTTGACTCTGCAGAGATGAAATAGACACCTGCCGCAGAGCTAGCATGTAGAAGCTTGTTAGATCCATTTGGAAAATAAAATGATTATTAAGTTGTACCATCATGTTTTTAGAGTTGATAATTGCTTGAATCCTCCAGTTACCTATCACCAGTTGTTGAGTGAGTTTAATTAATCATTCAACATATCACTAGAATTACATATACACAAGGTCAGGTATAGTTAACTGTATGATCAACATTAATATTCCTTGGACTAAATGTTCACATAAATGTGTGTTTCCTTAAGTTTACAAGTCAGGCGTCCTTTTAGATCATAGATGCCTACTGAAGTATTGTTAAGCCTCTATAAATATGACAAACCAGTTCTTACGCACTGACGTCTGTTTGAAACAATGCTGGCTATTGTCATTACTGCAGCCCTATTGTCATGAAATAATTGCTATGCTATGCTACTGGATACCTGACTGAACCTGACTGCTTTGAATTTGTACTAATGACAGAAAGACACTAACAGCAACCAGTGGTGAAAAGGAAAACATCAATCAAACATAAACTTCATTTATATGTTGACTGGAAACAGACCAGTGCGTCTGAGTTCAGCTGCAGCCTTTATGAAACTTTAATGATTTCCGGCCTCCTGGTAGACATCGAAGGCAGGAGAACGGGGTCATAAAATAGAGATTCTAAGATGTGATGAACTGCTGGGTGCAATGTTTAATCCCAGATCAAAATCTACTGTATGGAGTGAGCTATATTTTCTCATAATCAAAGTGAAATGGTGTGCCTTAGAAATGTTGTAATCAATACTAAACTAGGAATGTTTTATTGAAAATAACTGATCCAGTGAAATAAACAAGTGGTGAAGAAGCCCTTGCTATCTTCTCTCATTGCTCCATTTTTCCTGCTTGCTTCTAGGTGTGCTTCTGCTTCACAGTGGCTGTGCTACATCTTTATGACCTCTATACACAGCCTAGCTTCAACCCATTGTATAACCTCCTGTTAACATCAATGGCGCCCCTCCTTATGGAATAACTTAGTTCCACTGAGGCCCTTGTGTGCCTACAATGGGTTCAGCCCCTTAAAATAACTAACCAGTTTTGAGGTGTGTAAGTTCTTCCTTGTGTCTGTCACATTTCTTATATATTTAAAAAAAATATGTCTTTGACACACTGAAACAACATAAAATGACAAATGCAAAAGAGCAGGTTTCATGAATATTGTATAGATATGTTGTCCATACTGTGTTTCTGTGACTGGCAGATATTCAGGTTAAGTGGGGCTGTAAATCCCAGATGTCTCTAAAAATTTACCTTCTATTATTTCCAGTCATCTGTTAATGCACTTGGTGCCTCTGCTAATGCAGGACAGAAGCTGTCACGACTGTTATCTGTTATCCATGCCTGTCATTATGAGTGACATAGATAACGCATTCATGTTCACTTTAACTTTTCAGGCTTGGTAGGTTTATGCTTCAAGAACGGATAAAAATGACCAGTTAACTGTCATATTTGAGGTCCATAAGTCTGATGTGAAATAAAGGATTAGTAATGAGTATACATGAACTAGATAGTGTCGTATGAGTCCAGATTAGTTCAAGGGACCCAAATGCAACGCGTGTGTGTGTGTGTGTGTGTGTGTGTGTGTGTGTGTGTGTGTGTGTGTGTGTGTGTGTGTGTGTGTGTGTGTGTGTGTGTGTGTGTGTGTGTGTGTGTGTGTGTGTGTGTGTGTGTGTGTGTGTGTGTGTGTGTGTGTGTGTGTGTGTGTGTGTGTGTGTGTGTGTGTGTGTGTGAGCTCATGCTACACATATTCATTCTTGTGTAAGTATGCGTATGGATTCTTCTCAATGAGGCCTCTGTTCCCTCAGTCTCATCCCCTTTTACCAAGTGACGCTGGGCCATATAATTACTGTGAACTAGCACACATCCAGCTTATTTTGATTAAGATTCAGAGTTGAAATAAATAAATCCTCAGACTTTACCGTGCCCTTTTCCATTTCAGTTGCTCACAGTGACACTAGGTAATCCAGCAGGTTTTACCTGAATGCAGATGTACTTTTACTTGACAGGCTCTAAGACAAAAGTGACATTTTTTGTTAAACGATCATGGACACATTGGCTTTCTAAACCCAACTTGGAATGCACTGAACCCAAGACTTTTGCAGAAAGACATCAGTCTGATTCTTTCTAAGCACCCTCTGTGTGCTCTGCCATGGACAGACCCCCATACAACTTGATGAAAAAAAAAGAAAAGAAATCTGGCCCTTTCCTCTTTGCCCCTCTCAGTTCATGGCTTGGCCTTTGTTACAGAGCACCCATAGATCCCGAACTAACCCGCTGTCTCAATGCCCTCTCTGAAAGTGCTCTGTCCTCTTTTTCCAGTTTCAGTCCAAGACCAGCCTGGCAGTATACATTTCCTGTCTTCTGCCCAGCCCAGACCTAGATCCCATCCACTAGACGAGTTCCGTGCCTCTCAATCCAACCTCTGTTCTCTTCTGTTCACCCTGACCCCATCCTGGGAATCTTGCAGATCACTGGAACCAGCAATTAAATCAGTTAATGGGTCAAATACACAGACTCACGCATAGACTCACAGACTAATTCAAGATTCCACACCCTCGTGTGCACATGCACATATGCATGCACAGCACATGCAAGGATTCAGTCGTATAAGCTAAAATGCTGGAATGCTCTGCATCTCTCAGACAACAGATCCCTTATGCCGATTTAGTGCTGGTCTTTTTCTCTGCTGTTTGAGAATGTAGACCTTTGTCATGTCTCATGGTAGACCTTCTTGCTTTGCCATTTAGTTTGCACTATAAAACACTTTAACATAGTAAGGAAGTGTTTTAGCTCCATTGCTCAGAGTTGGGTTTCAAAATGCCCTTGTCATGGAGTTAAGGGACACATTTGTTTGAGTGTATGTTTGTTGTGTACTGTATGTGTGGAAGAAGAGGGATAAGACGCAGGACACTTCTTCTCCAGGAGAGAGGAAGAATGTGTATGTTTTTTAGACACTGAGGAAAGTAGGCCAAACACCTTTGAGTGTGTTTGAGCCAAAAAAGGAAGCGGAGAATCTTCTCTGTGCTTGACTATGCAGGCAAGCAATGTGTGTCCACACAAGTGTTTGTGGGTGTTTGCTCTCTGTTTTTATTTAAACATAAACCCGGTTAGACCAGTGAGTCTTAGATTTGAAACATCTGACATACACGCAAAGCCAAATTGAGAACACATTTCTTTTTGGAAAATTAACTTCATATCTTTCTGAGGTGTTTTGATAAGCTTGTATAAGCAGGTTGCTAAATTGATGCTCCTTTCTGATCGAAAAAGGTAATTTGATAGACTTTACGTTGGTGACATTTTCTTAATGTTTACAACTTAATATAAAATGAAGAAAACACTGGGCTGATAACATCTCTTCTGTCTGCAGACATGCGTATGTCTGTGTTTGTGTTCCTGGGAAACTGAGGGCAACCAAGCTAGTCGGCCCCATGTTTGGGCACGAGTTTCCTTGTTGTTGGTTTCTCTCTCTTTAAAAGTTAACATTGAACACATTAACAGAAGACCACATCCCAGCAGCCACACTGTAACCCAACATAGTCTGCTTTTGTTCTGTTTTGCCATGCACTCCGATGCAGACACTGGATTTCATAGAGGTGGTTAAGCCTACACTCAGAGCTCTGCCTTCCCCAGTTAGAGCCCAAATACTGTATGACTCAGATGAAGATTAAACTCGCATAACGACAACTTATTGGCTGTAAACACTGGCTCTAAACTCACCAAATGGTATTTTGATAAGAATTCTGGCAGTTCTTTGAGTATTGACTGTTGATTTTGCAGCTAGAAAACAATATCACATAACTATAACACCTGCCAAGACAAGTAAGTGTGTTTATTACATTGTTCCCCATTTTCCATTAGATTTGATTTGAAGTATTTGATTACGTTCCCTAGTTTGCCTGTCTGCTTTCCTTTGTTCCTTACTTCACATTCTTTCTCACCTTCATTTTTTTTCTTATTTCATTTCCTCTCTTTCTCCATGTCCTCCTCTCCTCTGCACCTACACCTTCACCTCCTGTGTGTTTCCAGGCTGCCAAGGCCAGGTGTATACACAGCCGGGGTGTGACAGCAACACCAAACCAAACACAAATGTTCTGTTTATCACCATTAGGAACTTTCTGCTCAGATGAAACAGAGAGAAGCATTAAGGGGGCAAATACAGAGGAGAGTAATAGCTAGACTGCAATGTAACTGAAATCAAAGGCACGTTTGTTAGCTCAGATTGTCTAGTATTTGATGCGTCATCCTTGAGAATAGAGTGCAACAGCTACACATTAGCATAAACACTCAAAGATATAAATACACAAGCACAGTGGGATACCATCATCAGATTGTTGCAGTGTAACTGGGCAGGTGAGCCATCTGCTTCAGCATGACCACTGAAGGTGAACTCCCTCACAGTCACTGCAAAAAAACTTCATTCTTTTCGAATAAGGCAAGGTGCCCTTGTACTGTGCATTAAATGTGTCCAATGTGTAATTAAAGTACTAACTAAAATAATCAAGGTTTTTTTTAATTCATAGAAATAATGATTTCTGTGTTGTAAAATGTGATGAACAAGCATGTCGCCTGCAGTTTAAATAGACTTAATAGGTGAGTTTATCCTTGAGTGTGTGAGATAATGCAGCCATTGTATTGGTTGATAGATGGATAAATAATGGTTAAGTTTGGTCCATTCAAGTTACTCAGTCAGCGCGTTGACTCAGTGAGCTTTTAGTATCTGGATTGCTCCCTGTCGTCCCATAGACACCTCATAAAACACTCTGAATGAATGATGTGTTTGTGTGAAGAGTGTGAGTGTCTGTGCGTGGGCGGGCGGTTGGATGGATGTAGGGTGACACTTGGCTGGAGATTGTCCCCCAACTAACTCTTTGACAGCATAAGGGGTTCTTACACATACACGAGCACACATGTACACACACACACAGACACCCACACATCTATATGCATGCAAAAGCTCAGACACACACATGGTAGATGTAATCTGGTGGTCATTATTGCAAACAAGGCAGCGTTGTGTTGCACTGACAAACAGTTCAGTCTCTCTCTCAAGTGTGTGTCTGGTTTAAATTATCACCAGTATCTCTGAGACTAGAGGCCTCCCAGTCTCTCTGCCTACAGGGAAGGTCATAGGCACATTTACATACTAAGCACAGAACGTGAAGAGCCAAACCTTGTACCTGATCTTCATTGATTTGACGTCTGTTAATTTTACATTATTTCTAACATTGTTAGGGCAAAAACGGTTACCTTTTAAGAAATAACAAGGTCATTTAACATTTAAGGTCTAGTTTTATGTATTTAAATGAATTTGTTGATAAGATTATTGTATTGTGTGTTACCTGTCAACACTTTTATCTGTCTTTACTTTCTAACTTGGACCATTTCCTCTTGTTTGCAAACAGCAGCTAATAACTGATGATCGACAGAAGGCACTGTCATAGCAGAGATGTACGATTGCCATTTGATTTTTCCTTGGCAGACAGGATTCTATGTAATATTGATAACTGAATCAGGCAGTTTGTTTTTTGGAAATAGTATAGAAGACCTTGCATTGCAGTGTATAATTAGTATACACTGCATATAGAGACACGTTGTCTATGTACATGTACATCCCAGTTTTATTACCAGATCGTGTTTCCTAAGTTATCAACAGTCATTTCAGTAGTATAAAGTTGGGTTTATACACAAGTAAGAATAATATAGGGCCACTCCTTGTGCACACGGAAACTGCATTGTGGGTTCTCTTTAAATATCTTTAAAATGTCACAGGGACACCTATTGCATAAGACTGTACACAGGGTATTAGTAATGAGGACTGAAACTCTTCTCCAGACTTTCTAAGAGAATCTGTCAACAAGATCTAAGTATACCTTCTACACCGTAAGTACTTGAATGACCTGTTTTATGTATGATTGATTTGCACATGCATGTTGTAACAATTTGAAGAGAGTTTTCTATTGTTCTGTTGTTCTTTTTCACCTCAAATCTGACTGTAATATTTCTGCCATGTTCATATTGTACAGAATAAAGCTATTTTAACTGAATGGCAGAGCAGCTTCAGTTTTGCATACAAGGCGAACATGAACCTGTGACTCATACCTGTGTTTATTTAGTTGTTCCGTACAGCTGTTGTAGAAGTATGAACCTGTGTCCCCTTTACTGTAAATAATTAACTGTGACACCAGACTTTTTGCACGTTCTGACCACATGCTGACATGTTGTTGTTGTTGTTGTGCACTATGCACTAACCAGTGTCTTATTTTCCTAATAAATTTGGAAAAAATATCTTAACATCGCTTTTTATAGTTATTGGGTTTCTCAGGTATATTGTTTCAAGCTGCAGTTATCGTTATCACTGTGTCTCAGTTCTGCATTCTACAAATAAGGATGGCAATATTCAACCAAAAAAGCAATGGATTTAGTTCACTGGTAGAGGTTCTACTAAATCCTTTCAGTCTATCTGTCTATGGAATGTGTGTCAGACCAGAAAGGAAGATTAAAGAAAAAGTGGGGCACCAGAGCCCAGAAAAGAGCAAGAGTGGGCTCTAGGGTAATATATTCTCTCATTCTCTCGCTCTCTTGTTCTCTCTCACTCTCTCTCGCTCTCTCTCTGGTCAGCTTATGACATATTTGAGAGGCCTAAACCCTCATTGGTGGCTTTAATTGGTTAGATTGGGCAGATTTATAGCTGCTACCCAGCAGTGACATGTTTTGTAGTACAATATGCAGACACTGATTATCATGTCGATCCATTACTGATACTGGTTTTGTATTGCGGCTTTTAGAGGTCATTTGTTGGCACATTTGGTGATATAGACTATAATCATACCATCCAATCATCTAAATCTATAATCGTTGCATCCCTAGTGGTGATTTATATTGTCCATTGGGTGCAGATTTTGTGTCTCTCGACAGCTGGTGTATTTGTACACAGACCTCCACACATACCAGAGATTAGGCATTTTGCTTAAATACACACTCTCTATCATTCCACCCAAGATTCAATAGCATGCAGCTCTTGAGACATTGATGATGAGATGTACCTACTATGTAAGGAGATCACTGGGACTGCAGGACCATGTGGCTTTTGTTATTGGGATGAATTATGTTTGTTTTTCTCATTTAATGTGTTGTTATTCCTCAATGTTCTTGCAAGTATTTTCTTTTGGTAGAAACATTTCTCACTTCAAGTCAGTAGAGATCTCCCAAAATGCTGTATTTCTATTATGTACTTTCCCATAAAACCTTCTCCGCTTGTCTTTGAGCATTTATTTTTGGCTTGACTCTGACCGCTCTTTGAACTGGCCAACTGCTTACTGACTGGATTAACTCAGGCACCATGTTAACACTATGGTACTACATTCACAGAGACATCAGAGACGAGATGGTGGGAATAGAAGAGTAAGTCAGTACAGAAAGAAACCAGAAAGAGAGATAACTAAACTAACACCAAAAGACTGGAGTGAACGATGGAGAACTAGATCAGAGAGAGACCAGCTTAAAAGAAGAAATCAAAGGAATACAGTAGTATGAAGGGGATAGAGGGAGGGGGATGAAATTCCTCCATGACCTACATTTGCATTGCAACTGAAGCCAACATGTGCAGTTTATGGCACAGCACTGTAAGAGAACAGTAAGCAGTTAGCATAAATTATGATATCAAGTCTGCCTGGAGACTCTCTGCTAACTCAGGATTTCTGTCTAGAGACCATCCTCGTACTTTTCTCTTGTGCAGCACATGAATTATTGAGATCACACCACCATGCTCTACTGCCGTGCTCAAGTTTGTCTCCAGGCAGACATGTCATGCTGCTCAAGTTCTCTGATTAGAATTTGTCTGTGATTTGTATTGTAGACATCAGCAGGCATCTGACATCCTCTGTGCTAATTCTCTGCAAGGCATTCACTGAGGCCACTTTCATTCAGTTCTTGTTTCGATGGCTTTTCTGCCATTAGTGTGGTCTTTAGCAAATGAAACACCTGCTAAGTTGGACTCCGGTCAGGTTAGTGACAAGCCATTCCACCATTTGGCCATTAAAAACATTTCTTGTTCGCATTAGCGCCATGTTCAAGATGACTGCTGTATTGCTCTAAAACTTGGGAATAAAAACGTGATATGAACATCCTCAGAAACCCATAATACTGAAATACATAAGTACCACAATACATGCTATCATTGTTCGACACATTGTGGTAAATATTGGTTACAGAATAGATATAGTTTCAGTGATGATTTATTGGGCAAATGGAAACCTTCTCCCCGTATATAAGGAAGGGATGTGCAGCGACGTCTGCATGCCCAAGATGGAAAATAACTCACACAGAACACCAGAGTGGGACAGGATGGTGGCATTTTGTAGACGAGCAATGCATTCTTGTTATCTTAATTGGTTCCCATCCATTGCTTTAGCATCCATTCATACCACACAGTGGTGAGACAGAAACAATGAAAGATGGGAAGAATAACACAGGAGGGAGGTAGAGATACAGTAGCTCAGTAAACATCCAAATGGAGAAGGAGACCTAAAGAGCAAATGGCGCATTTGTCAGCTATCTTTTCTTGTTTATCTGCAGCTTCAAGACCTCGTTAGCATTCACACTGCAGAACCACACAAAGGTGACATACTGTCATTCTTAAATGACTCCTCTTTGTCATCTGACCCTCTCCTCACCTCTTCACATCCAGATCCTAATCAACAAAACATCAACATATATCCGCTGTCCTGACTTCTTCTTTTTCTACAGACCTCTTCTTCCACTCTGTATAATGTCTATTTTTTTCCAGTAAGCATTAAAATTTTGATGGCTGGATGACTGTATTCAGGCTGCAGCTCTACACTGGCAGACTGACACACTTAGTGTTAACAAGCCTCTGTTTAGTGTACATCAGTCCAAAATTCATAGATCTACGTATTTAAACCAGCTCTGCATACATTACTTGTGCACCTGTAATCAACCTTCTTAGCTACAAGGCTCAGTTATTTGGAATCTCAATCTGTGGGAATGTAGCAGAATGGGTGAAAGAGGACATATGAGTTAGAAGACGGAGAAAAGAAGGGATGCGATCAGCGTAGTAGAGGAAAGCAGAGAGAAAAAATACCAAGACCGAAAAAGAGGGAAAACTAGAAGTACAAAAGGAGGAGAGAGGGGAGGAGATTGAGGGAGACGCTGCTTTCAAAAGAAGGGAGCAATGTAAAGGAGCAGAGGGCAATGGGAGTTTCAAGCATTACTATTCAGGATGCATTTCACTGCATTGCAGTGGCACACTGACACACATTCACATCTATATGTTACAATGGTTGTCTTTAGTTTCTCTCACAGACAATATCTGTGTGGAATTGCATTTGGTATAACAATCCATTGGCCCATTGCCCATGCTAATAAATACTGTCACTAAGCTAAGCATCCAGATGTCATTTACCATTATATTCTTAAAGACACTCAGACATCAGCCTAAGCCATCAGCCATCAGCCATGTTTTGGTTCTTCATTTGACTGATGCAAACCATTGACTGCATCATGGGTTTAAACCTGACTAATGATCCACCCTCGCCTCTGTCAGTATTCGGGGAATAAGGTGCTATGTAGTCAGAGCATGGGCTGTTAAAATTTATAATGGTCAGTAGTTTGCAGTCCTTGTTACTGTATATGTCCTTTTTACAATCTAACTGCAGGTTCAGGGCTGATGGTGGAAATCCTGTCCTGTGTTTTGATGGTGTTCCGTGGTTAATGTCAGCACTTTGTAACCATTGTGAATGTTTGAGTTCCTACTTAAAGGTCCAATATGTACATATGCAGTATATATATCCTCTGAGAATAAGAACCGTTATGTCTTTGTTTTGTTAGAATAAGCCTTTTATATCTACAGTCATCACAAGTCCACACTGTTGATCCACAATTCTACAGTAGCACAGAGCGGACAAACTAAACATCGGCTTCAGATAGGAGCTTTCATGCCGTCTAAACGCTGGTTCTTTAACCAGATAAATAGAGGCCTCTAAACCCTTGATACTGGCATTTAGACCGTGACATTTTTTTCTGCTCATCTTCTTCTCCTCTTCCCACTGTCTCCTTTTCCCTTCTCCTGTCTTTGGTTGACAGCTGTTGGGAACTGTAGTCAGACAGTCCAGAGCTTTTGTGTGTCAGCACTAGTCACACTGCAGCAGGTGCGTGCGTGTTTGCTCGCCCACACGTTTGCATGTGTTGGTGCCCGTTGAGCTAGACTTGCTGACTCTCGTGTGTGTGTGTGTGTGTGTGTGCGTGCGTGTATGTTTGTGTATGTGGGTAGACAGGGTAAGATAGACAAGCTGCCTTTCTGTCAGCAGATATTGATGAATGAAGAGGTAGGCTTGGTTCCCAAGGAGGCCAGGCCAACTATTAGTACAGGCTATTATAAGCCCTTGACCTTGGGGACCATGCAGATTACTATCCACCCACATCTCCTTACTTAACCCCTTTAATGTAGTGTACTTTAGAATATCTACTTGTTGAATATCAATCATTTTGACTTATTCATTCATACATTTATTCATCTTTTTCCAACTCCCTCAGGTCCCAAATTAATTAAAAGGCTGCACAATCATACATGCAGTTTACTGTTTATTGAAAAATGTAATTGTAGACTTACAGGAGACTACCAGACTGACACAGTAGAAATATGAATCAGTAAATGAAATGCTACCCTGTTTTCTTGCTGTGTGGGTGGCTCCATCTGGGTATGCCAACTGCTCAAGAGTGTGTGTATTTGGCGTGTGAGAAATGTTTTCAAAGACATTAGTAGTCAGTAAAATGATTCATGATCCAGGCCTTTCACTGAAAACTGTAACAAATTATAAATTATTTAGTATTATTATTATTTTTATAGAAATAGAAGAGTATACATTTCTGATTCCGTTTTCAGACACTCAAACAAGTATAAAAATAAAAGTGATTTGACTTAGCGTCACCGAAGCCAACTGCAATTCTTGTGTCTTTGCAGTAAAACTGTCAATGACTAAATGCTTACAAAGTAAGACAACAAGATAAACAAATATATGTTACTGATAACAAGCAGTTACAGTCGGAGGACAAAACAATGGCTTGGTAACAAGACTGCTACACAAAAGGCATTTCAGCAAATATACACCACTATTTTAAAGGTCGCTGTTCATGTTTCGGTGTGAGGGGAAAAAAAAAAAAGATTTGTTCAATAAGACCAACATGTGGGGGAAAGGACGTGTTTAAATTTAGCCAGATTAGTGTGGATGTAGTCTCAGAGTTTTCTCCAGCTCTCTAATTAGCTAGTGAACAGATCGCCTTACCTCTGTCCAGCTGGGTGAGTGTATGTGTGTGTATCCAGCTGCATGGTCTCCAGTCTCTTATCAGTGTAACCACTGGCCCGTACTTAACAGCGACCATCTGGTGCCCATACAGAGCTGGTTTTAGCTAGCAACCCTGTCTGATCTTTGTGTCAAAACTACCCAGGCCAAATCACTCTCCCTCTTTCTAAAGTTTTCCTTCTCCTCCTTTGCTCCTAAGTGCTTATCTTCGTCTCTCACTTTTTCTTTTGTCTTTCAACTGACATCACTCTTCTCTTGTATAAGTTTTACTTCAAGCCTCCAGTAATTTCTGTAAAGATTTACACTGGCTTAGTGTGTACTACACTTTCCTTAGTGGGCTAACCAGGATCTGATTTTCAAAAAGGGTGAACCAAGAGTACTTTGGTACTTTGCTCATAGTAGAGGCAAAGACACACCACGTAATATCATTAACTATCAAGTCTTCCAGGCCTGCTTGTAACATAAAAAAGGTTGTAAGTCAAGTATATTGCTTTAAAAGGCTGAAAATAAGTTGTTGTAAAAAAAAGAGCTTCCTCTTGCATGGATACCATTGTCATTGACGGTTTCAAATTGCATCAGATTGTGTCAATTTCCGGTTGCTGTGAGAAACAAGTTTGTCCGTCCACCTTTATCCAATCCTGTGGAGAGGATGAGATCTTTACCCCGCTGCCTTTTGCAAAATTCTCTAGCAATTTTATTATTAGTCCTTTATTAGTCCTTTCTGCCTAATGCCGTCTTCTAAAGTCCATAAACAGACAGACAGACAGAGAGACAGACAGACATTCTGTGTCAGCACCGTGTGACATTCCAAGGAACAGTCTGGAAGGGGCTTGAGGACAGAGACAGACTTGGCATCTTGACATCAAATTGCAATACAATCTCTCTTGCTCTCATACACACACAGACACACACCCACACGGACAAAAAAAAACTATCACCTCTGTCTCAAATGTCCCAATAGATCTCTGAGACACGAGTTCCCACAAACAGCTGAAATATCAGAAACCAAGACACAAAGCTTTGTTAAGAATATATGAAAACTAGTGCTTTGCCTGACACACATTTTTTAACCTTAATCGATACATTTATATCATTTTTTCAAAGTAGTGTGAGCAGCATAGCACTGTGAGACATTACCAAAATACTGCAAAACATTCTGTAGCCAAAGCATTGTCTGTACACAGATGAACCAAAGAGTGGAGCTTGTAGTGCCTCTATCATGTGTTTGTGTTTTGGACTGGTTAACTATTGGTGGTGCAGGGACAATTACAAGCCTCTGAAACAACCATGTCACACGGCAGCTATTTCTACTGACAGCCAGCTATGCCACTACACACACACACACACACACACACACACACACACACACACACACACACAAAGCAGCAGTCTGGCCTGGCAGTGAAGATTGTGTGTGTATGTGGGAGACAACTGGGGCTGCCGATGGGCAGCTATTTCTATCCAGGGGTCACTCGGTGCTAGACGGAGCAGACGATGTGTGTTAGCAGCCACTTTATCCTGAGAGCAACAAAACAAATTCCTACAAACAGGAACATTGACCTGATATCCACTAACATCCTCATCCTGAACACTCGTTATTCATAATGGCTGGTATGGATGAAATCAGTATCATGGTTAGTATGAATATTTCTCTGTTTGACACAAGAGTCAGACTCAGTCACTTGGCAGAAAGCACAGGAGCCCTAACCCTATAACACTATCGGACCACAAGTCGGATGGGAGCATACACAGACATGCATACAGTTTCCACGGCAACTGGGAGTCATGGCAAAGCCCACAATTGCTAGCTACCTGCTGTGAGAAAGAAAAAACACAACTCTCCTTCACACATGCGATATGGGATACACCCTAACTGGTTTCTTTTAATTTTTTATCATGATTATCATATTATAGTTTGCTTAGCTACAAGGCTGAGTTATTTGGAATTTTTGCCCGGCTATGCCGATTGCATGGGAGGTGTTGTTTCGCCATACACGTGTCTTGCTGATATCTGCAGGCAAATTCCTCTTGTATGTTAGCAGAACCTTCTTATTAAACATGACCCCCTCGATAGGAAATGTGTCATTCAGTGGAATGCTTTTTAAATGGAAATATTAAATGGTAATAATCTCACAAAACCTGACTTGAGCGTGAACTACAGTTTAGTCTGTCTTCGACACCCATAATGACACATCTGTGTATATAGCCAAGAGCAGATTTTGGTTTTCTTATACGCCTCATATCACATCCAGTGTGGTGTGTCTGGGTGGGGTAGAGTCAAATGAATAAGCGGCTGAAACCAAACTCTTCCCTTGACAGCCCGAGCTGGAACTCTGCAATATTTTTTTTTAATGAAAAAAAGTTGTTTGCCAGCCGCGTGGCCTCCCCGTGGTACTGTGGCATCAATCAGCCACACCCTCTAAAATAACAAGCAATCATAGTAAAGTAGAGGTGGGCAGATGGATGGACGGATAGGATGACTAAACAAGTCAACACAGGAATGAATGAGCATTATGGTGTTGTATAACAGAAAAGTCTTTTATGGCATGTAGTAGCCACACCCACTGCAATAACAAGCACTCACAGTAAAAGAGGAATGAATGAATGAATGGATAGAGGGGAAATTTTGAGGTCATAATGGGCTCAGTGGAACTGACACTAAATTATAGATTGTTGAAAGGCGCAGGAAAGTTGTAATTTGGCATCTAGAATAGTTTAATTCACTGTCACCCTGTATCTCTGTGTTACAGTGTGTCTGTGCTTCCCCCCGCCTTTCACAGAGCAGTCAAAAACACTGTGCTTACTCAGGTCATGTAGAAGGGCAGGACAGATGCAGATTTTCTGGAAACCAGGTTTTAGACAAACTGTTTATGAATACACAGCGACTGAGACTAAAAGATGTTTGGTTTATAGCTTTGGAATAGAGACAAGAGGGGACATGTTCTCTCACTGCTCAGTGTAAGAGACAACACAAACATTTTGCCTGATCTCTTTGAAATAATTATTTGAGTTTATGATTTGAAAATCAAACCATTTGTTCTAACACAGTGTAAGAGGTGTGTGTCTGTGTGTGTGTCTGTGTGTGTGTCTGTGTGTGTGTCTGTGTGTGTGTCTGTGTGTGTGTCTGTGTTGTCAATCTGGGTGTAAATGATTGACAGCTCTGTGTGTGTCTCTCTGCATGCAGCATGGACTATGCGGACAGCAGAATGGCTTGCTCTGTTGGAGAGGATTCACACTTCACATCAGATCATCACAACCAAACTGTCTCTTAACACAGACACACACATACACACACACACACACACACACACACACACACACACAAAGTGAGAACATATAACTACTCTGGTTCTGATACACTGAACAGAATGTCACAAGAACTCCACACAGTTTCATACAAGATCTCTATGCCCCCGCCTACTCTGTCTCATGCACACACACACACACACACACACACATACGCACACACATACGCACACACATACACACACACACACACACACACACACACACACACACACACACACACACACACACACACACACACACACACACACACACACAGAAAGAGACTGTAGTGCTTCAGTCCCACAGAGAACCAGCACCACACTGAGAGGCCAGACAATACTTGTGTCAATCAATATGTCAGGTTTCTACTTAGCTGTCTAGCCTGAGGCCTTCCAGTGGACGGCTTGTTAGCCTGTGTGATGGAAACCGACACAAGCCTCAAGCACATTTACTAGGCTTCAGCTCAGACTTCCCATCACTTCTCTTGACCTGAATATGCATGCAATTGGTAACTCAGTGTATCCCGCTGATTCTCACAGCTTTCAGCCACAGTGGAGGGCTCTGTGAGTGCTAGTTACAGATGTTCAATTTAGAAAGTCCAGCCACGTTTTTCTTCCAGCAGAGAAGACACACAACATTAGTTGACTGTTGTATATTGTACTAAATTATAATTGCCAAACTGTTCCAGCCAGTATTTAGATGTACAGCAACCTACAAGAGCTACAATAAATTAATTAATTAATAAAAGAAATTAATAAAAAGGGGAATTTGAATTTACGTATCAATTTTAAAGGATTTTCTTAACCTAACTGGATACAAGAGGTTCCTGCTAAATGACAATGTCCTGAAATAACGGTCATTTAACTGCAACAAACCTGTTTCAGATGTCAAATATTTTCATGGTGTTTTAATTGACAGTTGATCCAATAAACAGAGAGTATATATGAGTGTCACATCACACATCTCATGTAGTATTTTTCTTAAACAAACATGTTCTTTTTTTAATATCTTTCAGGCGGGACCAGGGACATTGGATCAGCGCTGACCAGGATGTGTATGAGGCATCGCAGCATAGAGGCTAAACTCAAACACTTCTCCATGTAAGCAATATTACATATCATTGCCGTGTTTTACCCTTTCTAACTGTGAGTTCATATGCTCACTCACACTGATTTCAAATGATGCAACATTTGCTTATAATTTAATTCTTGAGCTATCGCTAAACCATTAAAAGAAAGTTTTCAAGCTTTCAAAGAAAAACATCAGATTGGGTTAAAGTTTATTCTCCTTTGTAGCATTTCTTTTATTAGTATTGTACAGTTGGTGTACTTTGAACCAAGCTGTTTCCCTGACAATATAACTCCAGTAGTGTGGCCTGTTTCTGAATTGTTATCTCACCATGTTCTCCATGTCTTGACATTTGTAGCGTGGGCGAGAATGCCCCTTTGTTGTGAAATTCTGGGAAAGAGACGATTTGTCTGACAACCCAAGCATCTATACTGTTTCCATTTAGTCACATACACACACATACCATCTCTCTCTCTCTCTCTCTCTCTCTCTCTCTCTCTCTCTCTCTCTCTCTCTCTCTCTCTCTCTCTCCTCTCTCTCTCCTCTCTCTCTCTCTCTCTCTCTCTCTCTCTCTCTCTCACAGCGCGCGCACACACACATTACACAGACAAGGGGCTCTATAATTTCGGGTGGCATTTCAGTAGAGATTCTCTTGACTCTCCATAGCAGGGGCAGTACACAGGGGGTCTGTGGTCACCACACACACACACACACACACACACACACACACACACACACACACACACACACACACACACACACACACACACTTGAGAGAAATGTCTGCAAGAGGGAGAAGTCTATTTTTAGTTACATGCACTACGTCTGCAGCTGCCTTCCTCTCACACTCAGAGCCTCTTAAACGCACTCACAAATACATCACAAATACAAGACGGGCACAGTTGGATAATGATTGACAGACAAGACTGCACAAGCTTCTTACTTCCTCCTGTGACACACAGTCAGACATAAGCAGACTCTTTCTTTCCTCAGTCTCAGTCTTTCTCCCTTTCTTTCTATCTGTTAATGATTGACCATACAGTGGGTGGACAGAAAGGCAAACCAGACCCAATGATTTTTATGCCCGACAGGCTGTCTGCTACCTTTTTATAATCAGGTGATATACTGACCAAAGAGTAGGTCAGGTGTCGGGTAGAATTTTATGTTTTCTCTATTTGTATTATATTTTTAAATAAGTTCTTGAGCTATTTGATTTGTCAACAAAATGTATTTTGAATGCACATGCACAGGTATTGTTTTTAAATAAATAGTGCCAAATTTATATTGTATGATGTCAGTCTTGAATATCATAGTAATAGTACATAGTAAACTGATTAAGTTGACCTCAGAGTAGAAATAAGTATCCCCCTGTTTTCACAGGGCCTTTCTGGAGGGTCTAATTAACCCTCTACAAGAACAGATGGAAGAGTGGAAAAGAGGAGTCAACACTTTGGACAAGGACCATGCTAAAGGTAGGTCAAACAAATGCAATCACTCCCAAGAATCCCCAGAAACTACTTGACATCTGGATACATCTTTAACATTTTAAAGCAGTGCCATTTTTTAAAATAATTTGTTGTTATTTTATTAGCTACTCACATTGTATTAGAGTATTACCCAATGTATGAAAAACTGTTGTTACTTTGTCCATCCAGAGTATAAAAGAGCCCGGCAGGAAATAAAGAAGAAATCCTCAGACACACTGAAACTTCAGAAGAAAGCAAAGAAAGGTAAAAAAACAAAATTAAAACAAAAACATATTTCATTTTTTATTTTAAACCAAAGACTATGTGAGTAAACAAAAATAACACCACTAAGTGCAGGTAATTTGATAATAATGGAGACAAATCTTAAACCTACACACTAAAAGTTTGATCACAGAGTATGAAAAAATAACACAGTATACACTAGCTTATTATCTTGTGCAGACATGACTAGCAAAGTATAGTGATCACACATGTATTAACTTATAATGCTCCAGGTCGGCTAAACCAGTCAAAGATATCCATCTCAATCTCAGAGAATTCATTCAGATTCAGTTCTTGGAAAGCAAACAAGGACACGCTTTTGTTTTTCTCTACCAGTTAGCAGCTTACTGTGGGAGCATGAAACGTGAGTCTGTTACAGCCCCACGTTGAAAGATTAGCTAAATACATGTCTCTTAAGCAAAGTAAAGAAGGCTCGGTTTCTTGAAATTCAGTCAGTGCTTTTCCCATAGATTCTGTGTTTGCACCAGCACCAGCCAGACCTAAGAAAGATGTGGTTTTCATTGACCTCTATGAGAATCTTGCAATCATCTGTCTTCTGGACGCCAGTGCAGCTAAAATTAGAAATCTTTGTTCTGCCTGCCCTGTCAAGTAGTTTATATCAGGAGAATAAAAACAGCATCTGCTGGTAAATTACTCCATGTGCTATAATGTGTGTTACTTGAACAATATGCACCTGGGCTTTAGTAGTATTTCAGTTTAGTTTGATTTATGCTGTACTAGATTAAAGGCCTTTATCTACAAGAAGTAAACATTCTAGACTAAAAGAAAAATCTGATTATTGAAACCATGAAAGTGTTCAGTCGTAGAAACAACCTGTAAAGGAGAATGCCATCTCTTGTTTCTAATAGGAAAATGTCCAAATTGTGTATATGACGTTTTCATTACACAGCAGTGGCGTGTACAGAAGAAGTTTGTCCTGTCTGATTAGATGTGGGCAGATCTAGTAAGGCTAAACATTACCTTACTTGGTAAACACTCTCTGAGACAGCAGGGGCTTTTTCCATCTGCACTTCTCTTGGTTCAGGCTCATGCGCATTCACCTATTGAGAAAAAAAATACCATACGCAAACAAAGAATTAGATGAATACGCTTCCAGTATGTTTTATTATGTTGAGAGTTTGGAGGTTTGGATCAGTGGATGCCTCACATTCCTAAAGTCTACAGATGTTTTTCTTCTTACTGTGCAATACATTTTACTTATACTCCACATAGTGATCATTATTAATACTGATACATTAGATTTATGTCATTCCCAGTTGCCTGGATGACAGATTAACAATAAATACTGTTGGTACAGGGTCAAGATTATTGTCATGTTGCATGTTTTAATTTATGAATCATGTCCAGCAAAATGGTATTTTAAGCGTTTGTCTTAATAAATTTGAATTAATTGATCAGTGGACCAGTATGAAAGCAAACCTTAATATCAGTTTTCATATGCTTCATCTGTTTGTTAGTGTAGATATGGCAACATATGAGCATGCTGTTGGTATCAGATGATGTCAGCTTTAAAAAACAAAAGCTGCTCATATTTGCCATTTGTTTTTAAATTGGAAATGTGACTATTAATGTTACTGTCTATTAATGGAACTGCAAAAGTATCAACAGAATTTAAGTAGCATGGTCTAGGACTCATCGATCCTAAAGATTTCTGTAAAGCTTTGCTTTTTTTTCACTTGTCACTGTACTAAGATTTAGTAAGACATACTAAAATAAATATCTGTATGAGTATCATCTGATATCTGGTGGGAAATACACCTCTTTTATTACTTTAAAAAAACATCCAAATACACAAGACTGCACCTTTTAAGGTGATGAATTAGTGTTAAGTGCTGGCACTCTTTCAGTTGACTTGGATCTTTTTCCTCTCCTTGTCCCCATGTGGTTCCGATATCCATTCTTCTCCTTATGCTGCACTGCAGCTGATAATCTAGGTAAGTCAGCTTGTGGAACAGACTCACTGTCAAGGTTGTTGTTTACACTGTAATGTTTAACCAGCATCTTGGTTGCATTTTGAAGAAGACACCATATATATTGAGTTTTATGTAAAGTGCAGATGCTGTTAAATATTTGCATGCTCAATTTTCCTCCACAGATTTGGCAACCATTATGTACATTATATGGTTGCCACTACATATTGGCAATTGAAATATAGTCTTTGAATCAGTAGCTTCAGTAAACTTGGGATACACTCTCGTCCTGTTCCATTGTTCTGCCCAGAGTGTGTTTTTGCCCTCAGTGAGCCGCCCAGTGATCAAGCCTTTTACTTGAGTGAAACTTTGATTATAATATTTTATTTTTAATTGTGAATAGAATCAAATAAAAAACATTAAACAGAAATTATTCAGAAACTTTCACGTTTACACTTAATTAATTTAATTTTAACATTGTGGGTACTTACAGCAAACCAGCATAATATCATGTTTTGGTAAATTGCAGGATATGCTTTTTGTTAGAGACAAGCACTTTACACGCTTGCTGAGAAAATAAACATTTTAATCTTAATTACTTGTTTCTTATGACTTGGATCATTTAATTTTGTTCGGCAAAGTACCTTACCTGCAGTCTATAAACTGATCTCACATTTAAGAAGGGATACTAGTTTAGTCAAACTACTCACAAGAAGGGCACCCAGTTTACACACAGAAACAACAAATTGTCTGCTTGTGTTGGTGAGCCAGTATTTGATGTTTGATGTGTGTCTTGTGAGGGTGTTTTTCTGACCTGAGAACCCAGCCTTGCTGAGAAACAGCCTGTGACTGCAACCTAATGCAATCATTGGTCATGTGAAAGCGAGAGCAGTTAATCTCATTTCTCTGAGTGTGCACATGTTTCTACATGTGTGCAGACTGTGCAGACCCTCCGTATTCATCTTGGCTCAGCTGAGTTTGGTGAAAACAAGTGTTGAACATCAGCAGAATTTCTGAAACATCAGCGTCTATTTTATGTTTTTAATGCAAAACTTGATTAAACTGATAAATTATAATTGTACAACACAGAAAAGGCTAACACAAGGGGAAAGAAGTACTCATCTACTGCTGTACAGTATTTTACAGTCACATCGCTCATGCCACTTCAAAGGAGTCTTCTCTTCTCTCAAACTTATCAGAACTCCTCCTTCCTAAGCTGTTCGAGTTTGTGTTTAAACTTTGGATGAGCAAATTAGCCCCACTAGACACACATCCAATTAAATGTTGTGTATCTGAATAGACTGGTAAAGAACATCAGTGTGTGTGTTTTGGTGTTGCCATATTTTGGATACTAGTGTGTCTCACAGATAATTAACAGACATACAAACACAGGACATCTATAGTATATCATCATTTAGTCATTCTGAGGGTATGAACCAGCTAGACAGTAAGATAGTTTATGTGTCACAAGCAGTAATTGTTCTGTAATTAAACACTGAAAGGGCTTGTGAAATACGTTTCAGGATGGATTTGTTTACAATGCCGTCAGTGCCCACTGACCTTCAGTGAACCTCACTGTTTGTCTGTGGTTGAAAAGAAAAAGGAAGTAGTAATCAGGACCTTGTCATTCACGTAGTTGCACAATCACAGATGCACAAGTTAAGACACAGACACCGTGACTGTGGACAAACTAAGAAACAGCCCATAGCAGAGACAAAGTTGTAACATAACAGATGCTTAAGTTCAGCACTAACAACCCCTCTGCTCACCACAAGTTGACATCTCATGCCAGGATGTGCCTGCATTGTCTCAGCACATATGTGTCCCTGTGAGTGAGTGAGCGAGTGGGTTTGTGTGTGTGTATGCAACCCGCTCCATCCCTGCAATTACATCTTTTACATCAACACAAGTTGATTGAGTAATGATAATGGCTTTTGGTTGAATGCTAGAAATGTTTCTTTAGTCTATAGGTGGTCCTTTAAAAGTAGGTTTACAATATTTACCCTTTATGGTCAGTTTCCACATGAGCGTCATGGGTATCATGAGGGTATGCATTTTTGGAATTGGTGACCTCATGATTTGCTTCTAAAGGGCTAAACTCCTTCTGTGAGCCTTAATGGAAATCACTTTACTTGCATCTGTAGAAACGATTCAGACTTTTTTTCATGTAATTGAATAAGTGTGGGGACAAGGTGCTTCTTGATGGTTCAACCTTTAACAGAAGTACATGTAGATAATGTGACGTCTAATTTGGTAATGTTAAGATACTCATGGGCACTACCAAAACAGCAACAAAGAAAATATTTGGCTTTCCATCTGTCTCAGACAGAGTTCCTCAACTTACAATAGCCTCTTTCCAAAACCACTGTGGTTATGTTAAGAATCCAGTATGCCAAGACTTGAACTATTGGGAGACTACCAGAATGCAGTGTGCTGGTTTTCCTGCACGCCAAGGAGACACCACAGCATCGCTGGCTCTGGAACTTGAAAAGCTACTTTTCTACACTAAGGCCAGTTGAGTCTTAAAGTTTAAAATGCTTTTATTCAACTTAAAACAGAGTCAAAGAAAACACAGCCATGGTGTGATAAGAATATTGCAATGAGCATTACAACAGAGCCTTCATTCATTTCTCTTTTGTTGTCTTGGCATGTGTTGTGTTTGTCATAAAGACTTGAAATGCTCTAGTCTCAACTACAAGTTTATAGATGCACTTGATACATGATTTTTTGCATTGCCTTTTAGTAATGATTGACCAGCTGTTTATAACCAGTGATTAAAACATTATTTAAAATGACAGCCCAGCTTAAAAACAATTTCCTTGGCAACAAGATGGAAAAAGACTAATTTCTCCCAGAGGAAAATGAATAATACTGAGTTTAGTCCAGCAGTGGAAACCAGACTAATGACTGAGGCCTGTCTAGCCCTTTCAGGCTCAGCCATACAGCCTCCACAAAACCTTGTAGAATGTAATTGTATACTTCTGTGCTCACAAGGTGGCCTTTGCATCTATATGAGACTGAAAATATATACTGCAATTTGGACTTTCCAGTCTACAGTCCATCTACTCCATCATGGTCTCCATAGTGTAACACGCATAACTCGCATTCCTCTCAGTGTTACAGACACCAAACCAAGCTTAGCAAATATATTCCCTATATATGGAAACCCAGTTTGTCTTATTTTGTCAACAACCTTTGAGTTCGTAGGACTGTCTACACCAGACTTATCATTTCATTTTGTGGTGTTGGTATACTTTAAAACCTGCAGAAATACTGCAAATTTTATTCCTTTGCACATGGACCATGTCATCCGTATATTTACCAAACATTATGAAGATAACCTATTTTGATTAAAACACTTAGGCAGCTATAGTACAGTAAACCTTGCCTAGACTGAAACATTCGTCTTGCTTTGGACTAAAACATTGTCTTAAAAGAACTTCATCCACCTAAAATACATAACTAATAGTTACATATGACAACTTTAGCACTGCACTTCAGTCAGTTCTCATTAATGCCAACTCTTTTGATGCAAGTAATGACAATGTCTCTATTTGGTGCTTTCCCTGGTCAATTCATGGAGAGACATAGCAACAGAGCTTCCCATGCACTGTATCATGTATAGTGTAATACAGTATATAGATTGAACTGACATATCAGAGAGGAAAGAGTTAATCGCTTGTCATCAACATAACACACTTATCCTTATGTTTTACATTTGAGGTAAGAGTGCCTGTGTAACTCTATCTGTGTTTCTTTACTGCTGATTTGCATGATATTGGGCCTCACGTCAAAATTCAAAGAAAGACGCCAGTTTGTTATCCTTGCCCCAGACACAGGCAGTGCAGGCAGACCACAGAATTGTTCACTGCGGGTTTAACCTTGATGTATCAAAGTCAAGACTGTGTGGGTGTGTGTCTGTGTGTGTGTTTGTGTGCAAGTGTAGTTTGAGTGGTTAGATAATGCCTTTGAGGCCCCTCTGTATGTCATCTTGGGCAGTCGCCAGCCTCCATACAGAACTCAAGAGGGCTTGATTTGGTTTTAGGGTATCCTCTCTTAAAAGTTCTCACAAACACGCACAGAAATAAATGCAATCACACACACAGTGTTGAATAACAGCATAACCTTGGGATTGTCATTGATCTAAGACATTACTGGATTTACATAATCATATTCAAACGCAGATATAGACAGCACAAGGACCAGATGGGCTTGGAGACACCTTGCAAACTTGTCATTCGTGAAAACACACACACAGTGTTTTAAGTGTTTGACAAAGAGTAATGGAGTGATCGTCAAAACTCACTTTCGGCTATCTCAACAGAAATGGATTGTAGTTTTTCAAGACAAGCACCAGTAGATAACCTTATCACCACCTCTGAACAAGAGGCACGATACACTTACATGACAAGAGTGGCCCTTCATGTGGAGACAGTCAAATGCTGGCACTGAAGATAGCAATGTCCACAATGAAAAGATAACATGTAGAGCAGTAGTAGAGTCCAAGCCAACACCAGAGAGAAGTGGTGAAAACCTAAAACTGCAAATGTTCTTTCATCATGCATGTTACAGTAGCATAACTGTTCTATTTAGTATATGTGTTGTGAAGGAAGGCGTGGTGGTCAAATGTTTCTCAATACCATGATTTGAAGTAGTAAATAGATCAGTCATGTGTTTTCTTGTGTGTCTCTTACGATGTATATATTCTTTTTTGTGTGTGTTTCTGTATCCGTTTTGTTTCCAAGGTCGTGGTGATATCCAACCCCAGTTAGACAGTGCCATGCAGGATGTCAGTGATAAATACATTCTGCTGGAGGAGACAGAGAAGCAGGCCTTGAGGAAGGCTCTCATAGAGGACAGACAGAGATTCTGCTGTTTTGTAGCAATGCTGCGGCCTGTAGTGGTGAGTACAGCAGAGTAGAAATAGAGAAATAAGCTTTCAGTAAACACTCGGAGAACAACAGAAAATCTGCACTGCACATTGTCTGTACTTTCTGTTTCAATCCCACATACTGGAAAGACATGCTTTCTACTTAATAACATTTCTATTGCATGTATATTTTTTCTCCAAACCAGCATTAAGTAGCTTTTTTTTTATAACTGCTGCTCTCGAGAGGCCTTTTTCACTGTTGTTGTTCTTCTTTCAGGATGAGGAGATTTCTATGTTGGGAGAGGTCACCCATCTCCAGGCTATCTCTGATGACCTCAAAGCCCTGACCTCTGACCCACACAAGCTCCCCCCTGCTAGTGAACAGGTGAAGACAAATATCCGAGATAAAACAGTTTAAACAATGAACTAACCTTAATATAAAGCGTTATTACAGTTACATTACATACCCCTCGGTCCTGTGTGACCTAATTTTATTTTGTCTTTTTAAAAGGGTTATGTAATTGTAATAAATATAGTTCTGTTTATTACCTTTCCTCTTCACAAGTACAACCAATACATATGAGTAACATTTTCATCCCCCAGGTAATCCTGGACCTGAAGGGCTCAGACTATGGTTGGTCTTACCAAACCCCGCCCTCATCCCCCAGCACCACAATGTCCAGGAAGTCTAGTATGTGCAGGTAGGTCCTGTAGCCAAACACAGAACTCATTGCCACAGATGATTAAAAGGGAGGCTTTGTCTTTCAAATATACATTTACCTGCTGTACCTGTAAAACTTTTTTGTTATCCAGTGTGAAATTACAGCAGGTATTTTGGTCAGCCATTTAGATGATGCATTATATTAAACAGCGTCTATATGTAGCATGATTTGTATACACACAGGCTCTACTGAAATCACAATCAATAGTTATGAATGTTGTCGACTGATTACATCAGTGTACTGCAGAGGGGAACAAGGACATAAAGAAAAACTTTGGTGTTGCCCAATCTATGTCCGCCACCTAGTGGTCAATATGAGCTGCAGTGTTTTGCAAATTCTCTGCTTCATTTTGACTTTGTTACCGATAGCTGTCAAATAATTCTCCAACATAGTGAAGTGGACCTACATTGTCTACAAGAAAAGGAACATGGATATTTTGGAATATCAAATGTTGAACGTGGAGTGGAATAATAAGAATAAGAAAAAAAACAGATTTGGGCACTTGCTGTTCAGACCATGCCTTCAACCTTCTGTCCTCCCTGCTTTTTGTCTGTGTCTCTCAATGATTTTTTCCTGAACTGTTCTGGTTTAAAGAAAAAGACATTTTATGCCTGGGGTTATGTATTGCTTTGCGTTTATCCTGTTAAAATCTTGTGACATTAATTTTGGGGCTGTGGGTTTTCTATGATAAAATCAAACCTCCAGTGTATCTGTTGTATTATGACGAGAGGCCTTTCAGGCTGTGAAAACATTAGAAACCTGCTGTAGAGGAGAAATCTCATTGTGAGACAGCTGCTTTTATGATTTTGATGCTTTGCAATTAAGATTATCACACACTTTTAGTGCTAGACGCTTAAACTGGGTCTAGTTTTGCCTTGTACTTGTTATTTTTATTGTAATGTATGTGTATGATTTTCATAATACTGAGTTTGCAACATACCATTTTAATATCTGCTTCAGATATTTTAATTGTGGCTTTCAGTTCACACAGTATTAGACCTTGTGTTTATGTTGTTTTTGCCTTTTATGAGTGTTCTGTGTGAAGATTTTCAAAACACTGTCTCCATGGCATGAAATCTTGTGATTTCCTGCCTGTAATTATTGTCATTATGATATTGCGCCTCTTATGTTGGTTTGTTTTGTTGTTTTGACTGGATTGGCCTCAGTCACTGCCTGTTGCATCTTGGTGTGCTGTGTTAATTGTTTCCCACCCTGTCTCCTCCACATTCTCCCCCAATCCTCTGCCTTCATTCCCTTCCTTTTATTTCTTTCTTATCCAACTTTCTTCTATCCATGTCTTTGGGTGCACTTGATTCTCTCTACCCCGCCCGTCACTGCCAAACTTCTCCTTCCTCTGGTCCTCCCCTCATCCCTCACCCCTTCCCCTTTCGCAGTAGTCTGAACAGCGTTAACAGTAGTGACTCCAGGGGATCCAGTGGCTCTCACTCTCATTCTCCTTCCTCCTCTTCTTCCTCCTCTTCCTCACACCACCTCTTCCACCACCATCACCCCCGCCATCGGTACCGCAGCTCCACGCTACCCCAGCAGGCCCCAGCTCGGCTCTCTAGCATCTCCTCCCACGACTCGGGCTTCATTTCTTCATCACATGACCAATACACATCGTCCAAATCATCCTCGCCCATGCCAGCTGAAACAAAGGTAAGAAAAAGCTATCCACACTTAACCATAGTTTAGGCTCTGAGTATGTACACATGGTTGAGACCAGACTATAAACCCACACATGCTCTATGATTTACAAGTCATTGTTGTCAGACTGTAGTCAGTCAGCGCTTCACACAACTATTTTCTCACACATCTCCCCAGCCACTAAAAGAGGCAGTTCATTGGCAGCAGTAAGTGTATGTGATCATGGTGAAGTCATTTCACTGCTATTATTATAGCATAAATGCACAGGAAATTAGTCTGCCTCCATTCTAGCTCAGGGCAAAACAGGTCAGCCCCATCCTGCTATTAAAGAGTCGACTGCTGTGACAGACTGCGGTTTGGTTAAACTTGCAGAGGCTCGAGAATACGGCACGTTGTATTTTCATTAAATGCATCACAGTAAAATGACATGTTCCAGTCAACAGTATGTCAACAGTATATTTAATAGGCACTAAGAGCGTGTCTCTATCAGCAGGTCTCATTCTGTTAGTGTAATCTAGCCATCTGACATAGGGTTTCAGATAATTATCCGTGGGATCGTCCAGGGGATTGTCCATGTGGGGTTTGTGGTTTTGAGATCAACCATGAGAGCGGCTGCACTAGTTGACGTTTTGTTAGCACGCCAGCAACCACAGTTCCCCTGTCCAGAACACATTGGTATAGTTAGACTCCAAGTTTTTATGATGCAGTGAAGGTGGTTTGGCAAGTTCGTACCCGACCCATTTACAGTACAGACCCAGGAATCAGCCCACTGATTGCCTCATTCTTGCTGTAGTTACTGTAGCTGGTGTTTAAAAGAGAACAGTCTCATGGCTAAACAGAGTTTTACTGCTCAACCCAGGGCCAACAAGTCTGGGCCATGGCTTATAGTTATCTCTCTGTGTCTTTTATGTCCATCCATTTTCAATACCTATGCAGGGTGATTTTAAGTATTTGACCCCAATTCAGAATCTCCTACTGGAGGCCAGCATGCAAAAAGAATGATTGCCATATAGGCATGGATTAAGTATTGTATTATTCATCCAAATAGAAGATGTTTGCATATGTTTTCCTTCGAACAACACTGCTGATGTCTGTGCAGTTAACGCTGGTATGACTCCCAGTGCACCGGCTCCAAAGCCTCTATAGTTACTTGGCTGTACTCACTCACTAACTGCTGATAACGCTGGAAAAGTTGCCTTTGCTCTCTAACAAACTGCTTCTCCCTGCTTCTTCTCTTGGTCTACCTGCTGACACGTCTGCCTTTGTAATTCTTCCCCTTCCCCTGCTGCTGCCCTCGCTGTCCCAGCCTTGTCCCAGTTCCAGGTCCTCTGAGGTGTCAGAGACTGGGCAGCTTCACAGTGACTGCAGCTCCCCCCCTTCTCTAGCTGCTGCTACTGCACCTCAGCACAATACTGACAAGGTGAAACACACTCGTCCATGATGAACCCAACCCTTCTTTCTCTTAAACGTGTGTGTCGTACAAGTATTACACGCACCACGGCTTCCTCATACTCCTCAAACGTCAAACTTGGCTGTACATTGCATCCACTTGAGTTTATCACAGAAATGTTAAGGGAACCTCTGGCATGTGTATCATTTTCTCCAGTTTTCATTCAGTTCAGCATTTGTGACCATTTTCTTTGTTATATGTTGATTCCTATTTTTTTTGTGTGTGTGTTCATTTGATTTTACCTCAGTGATGGTCTGTTTCATTTCAATAATTTATCCCATGGCGTGTTTGTTTTATTTTATCTGTTTCTCTGTTTCTGTTACCATCCCTCCTCCTATCAACGCACGCACACGCAGTTGTCCAATGGTTTTGACCACTACAGTCCGGCCAATTCCCCATACCTGCATAGCAACGGGGGAAGCTTGGGGTCAGGGTCAGGCACTGCCTTCCCCTTCTTCCCTACTTCCTCCTCCTCATCCTCCACCTCTTCCTCCTGCCCCACCCGTTCATGGTCACGTCCCGCCTCAGCCTTGCTTCCAGACTACCCTCACTACTGCACGTTGGGGCAAATGGTGCCTTCATCACGAGTCCCCAGCTGGAAGGTTTGTTCATCACCTCGATCTTGATGACCCATCCTCCTTGTGAACAGTTTGTTTAACATGCAAGCCTCATTCATTTTTTTTATTGCCATTCTTTTGCATTTTGGCTAAATCTGCAAGCTTTAAAACTGAGAACCGAAGCTAAGGAGTTCATCAGAGAAATGTAAAGTACAGACAATGACACAACTTTCTTTACAGGACTGGGCAAAGCCAGGCCCTTATGACCAGCCCATGGTCAACACACTGAGGAGGAAGAAAGACAAGGAGACTGCAGCTGTGGTGGACACTAATGGTAGTGCGAATAATGACAGAGTCCCGGCCTCCTTAGCGCCGGCTCCCGCTGCACTACAGACGTCGGCATCAGTGGAGGAGAAGAACAGGACTGTGGCTGCACCTCTCAAGGTCAGATTTAGTCTCCTACTGTTTGTGTTTTCTGCAGCAGCTCTTAATTAAAACACTTGCATTCGTTTAGCCAATGCAGGTGTATATATAGGTAAATATACTCATTTATATATTCAATTTTTTATATATTCAATTTATTTTATGTATAGTACATTTTCACAATAGTGTAATTAGCCACATTAATAAAAGCAAGTTTGCTTTTAGTCTTAGCACTATTACTGTAGGTTGTGAAATGCGAAGGAACTCTATGATTTCTTCCGTTTCAGCTTTGTGCTTGAAAACATCTGAACTTTGCTGTGGCCGATTGCAGATTATCCCCAAAAATGTCATAATTGTTTAGTGATTTGTTACCATGTAATTCTGACAATACTGGATGAAGCACAGTGATGAATGCCAGTCTACATTAAAGTTTGTTTTTTAAAATGTTTAAGTTTCAGGTGACCTCGCTTTCACCTTCCAGCATTTAGACCAATGTTCTTATTTAATGACTTTAAATGTACTTAATGCTTTTAATGACTTTAATGAATTGTAGCTGGCTGTATCCAGACAGTCGCTCAGATCAGATTACTGAATGTTTTTATCACTGGGTGATTGCTCCAGGCTAGTGATATTGAGGCCCATGAGGAACTGGCTCTGGCCTTATCCAGAGGTCTGGAGCTGGACACCCAGAGGTCCAGCAGAGACTCCATCCAGTGTTCTAGTGGTTACAGCACACAGACCAACACACCCTGCTGCTCTGAAGATACAATACCGTCACAAGGTAACACACTCTCTAAGAACACTGCCAACCTCTTGCTCTGTTTTCCTCCACTATCATAATATGCAGTATCTCATTGTGAAGGTACATTATTAACCTCTCCACTCATTCCTTCTAGTATCAGACTACGATTATTTTTCAATGGCTGGAGATCAGGAGCCTGAGCAGCAGCAGATGGACTTCGACAAGTCCTCCACCATCCCCAGGAACAGTGACATCAGTCAGTCCTACCGACTCATGTTCCAGAGCAAGCGGCCAGCCTCCACAGCCGGTGTGCCCAGCACGCAGGCTCCTTACCCTGGACAGGGGGCCTACCCTGCAGGGCCCTATCCCTCCACACCTATCCATACTGGAGCTTATCCTCCTACCCCTACAGGTACAGGATCACTGTCATGATTAAATATGGTTCATTTTCACTATTTTGTAGTAGTAGTAGTTATTTTTATATATAAGTGAAATGTATGTTGTTAATGGCATTTCATTTCTGTTCTGTCACTGCAGGCTCAGGTCAAGGCTTTTATTCTGGATCCAGCTCCCATAATGCCTCTGGCTCCTATTCTTCAGGCCACGGTCCAGTTATCGTCACCCCCGGGGTGGCCACAATCCGCCGCACCCCTTCTTCAAAACCTTCCGCCCGCCGCTCAGGCTCTATTGGAGGCACGGGTCCCATCCCTATTCGTACACCTGTCGTCCCAGTGAAAATTCCTACAGTGCCAGATATGTCAGGAGCAGTTAATGGGAACAGGAGTGCAGAAGAAATTGGAGGAGGAGGTGGAGGAGAAGAAAGCCCAGATTCTCCAACATTTGCAGGAGGAGGGGATGCCGGCACGCTGCCTATGGTGTCCTGGAGTGGTCAGGCCACAACCAATCCTCCCAGTGTACCCCTGCCCAACCAGCAGCACTTTCAAAGTGAGATAGGCCAGGAAGGAGGAGAGGATGACGGAGATGGCAACATGCTAGTGGCCATCCGTAAGGGGGTCAAGCTCAAGAGAACCCTGACCAACGACCGCTCTGCACCACGCATTGCATGATGACTTGACACAAGAAACGTGAGCTCATAAAAGCTCACCTGTCAGTTTATTTGTAAATGAGGTAAAAGGCTTTGCTGATAGAAACACAATGTACAGAATCAAAAGGCTTCTTACGCTAGTATGAGAAATCAATTAGACCTGTTCTACATGTAGCGTTTTCATTCTGTAAATCTCCACCTGTGAGAGTCCCTCACAGCAGAAGCTGTCTACGATGATTCAGAGAGGAGAAAATATAGAAAATATCTAAAGCCAGGTTTGTTAACATATTGGTTTGGAGCTGAAGTGGATGATAGGCCCACTTGTGGTAGCTGAATTGAGTAGTAGAGTAATTGTATTAGCCTGTGTGAGTACAAGGATATGACCTCATTCGTCAGATAGGTCCTTGAATAAAGGTTTGTGGCCTGAGCACTAAAATGTTTTTGCAAATCCGAGCCCACAGCTATGTGATGAAAAACATCACATGATCATTTCAGGACAATAAAGATGTTTTACATCTAGTATTGGGACAGATATTTGGACAAAGACGTGACATGCCTCTTCTCGGTGTAAAAAAAAACAAAACAGTGTGTGTTGTGTGTAAACACTCATTGTTTCGGGAGTGCATTGTACCATTGTGGGATGACTAAGCATGTCAACTGCCAAGCAACTTGGCAGAAGGAGCACAACAACAAACGCAAACACTACACAGCATCAAGAGAGCAATATTCAGGTGCACTGGAGAGCGGCGACTCCAGTTGGAATCTCCTGAACTGCATCGACTGCTTCACTTGGAGGGACGCCCTGATGGCTGAAGGAAGGTGCTGCGCTGTCAAAGCTGTCTTCCACTCACAGTTCAAACACTTGAATACGTGAGACGTCCACAGAGCCAATATGGGCAGGGGGTGTGACCAATAGAAAGCAAATGACCTGACTTTGTGTTAAAGTCAAAGTTTTGGGAGACTACAGTGTCACACGAGTGACACAGTGAAACACTACAAGTTACGTCCTGTTTTAGTTGTTTTAGTATTTACATGATGTGTAAATAACGTTTCTGCGTCTCTGTTGCTGAGGAGTCTGTTGGTCTGTCTCACTCTCTGTATTATTTTCTCCTTGGTGCCATAATTATCAGTTGATCATCAGTTTCACATCCTTGAACCGGATTTCATATAATGCAGATCAAACCCACATTGCCTTTGGATGTGAATTTTTTTTTTTCCAGTATGGATATCATTTAATCTTCAATATCTACATGCTGGGCTTTGTAGAACTCCTCAGTGGTTTGTGTTTATACAGTATATTAGCCCTTATATATTAGCCCCTTCTTTTATGTAGCATTTATTAGCCATACTGCAACCTGCTGCGCAATGATTGCTCATAACATTACTAATTAATGTCAGCGTACAGACGTGCCATGTCAGAACTCAACCTTAATTCAAATTTATATATATTAATAAACATTTTAAAGAAGTTAATGAGGAAAAATATTTTTGGATGTTTTGAAAGTTCTCTGAGTCTAAAGGTGTTCATCAGTAATGCCATACTGTTTTTATTATTCTGTCCAGTTGCTGTTATATTGAACTCTTTGTTGGCTTTCAAATGCATGTAGCGTGCATGCTCCCGTCCTTCTGATTAATTAGGTTTTTACATATGACATCCCCACGTTTTATGTTTTTTTTTTTTTTTTTTTTTTTTGTAATGGCATCAAATGTGACAAAGCTGGTACATACAGATTGTGTTGCCTGATATCAAAATCTATTTATAATTTAAGAGATACAGCATGTCACCATAGGTTCTGTTTTTATCTGGACAATAAGATGTTTTGAAGATGTGAGGCATTTCCCTCAGACTGCAGCATCGTAGGACTATAGGCTAACAGCAGTTAATATCCCTGAGTTGTCATCTGTACTTTATTTTTTAATTTCAGTTCAAGCACTGTGAGACCACAGCTACTACAAGATGTATGAAACTGTAAATGTTATTTAGCGTACAAGTTAGTCCAGAAACTCACACATTTTTAATTTATTTTTCTTTTTTTGTCTTTAAATTTCTTTTTCTTTCTCAACCTATCTCTATTTTTATACTTATATATAAAGTATCAGAGTAATAGAGTTGCTTCCTCTATCCGTGCATGTACTATCTGATGAGGTGTTGTTTCATCAGTGAAATGTCCATGAATGTCCTGCTACAATTCATCGTGTCCCTTATTTCATACACATATTCATAAACTGCATTGTAATAATAATTGTGTTCTTCTGACTTCCATCTGCCAACAAAGGTAGTCACAGGAATTCAAACAGGTTTTAGTTTAATAACACAGTATTGTGGGTTCGGATGTGGGGACAAATTGTTAATTGCATGATGCAGAGCTGAGCACATGCAAACGTTAAAATGTTCCCTAAAGATGATTTAATTGAAGTGTTTGAACTTTAATTCTTAACTGATTTTAGGTAAAATGTTTATAAACAGTTTATCTAATATGCATCTTATTAGAATTGAACAACTGGCACGCTGCCCACAATGTCTGGCATAATCTGAGTTTCCTAAAGACATCCTAACATGAAAACACAGTTTGTGTCTTATGAGTTTCATGCGACGGAAAGGTACAAACAGGAGGGATGACAGGGAAAGAAAGGATGACAAAAATAACATCATCATCATTATTGTTTCTGTGCCTGAATTAAAACCACAGTGTGAACAAGAGGATGCACCACGAGTAAAGATAACATCACTGCTTAGATGCTTTGGGAAACCCAGCATTCAGTTCTTGATATTGTTGATGTTAATATTTGTTTTTGTTTGTTTTTTGGCCGTCCACCTGTCTAAAAAGTGTATTATAAATCTGTAATTTCCGTATTTAAATTGCTAGCATAAATATATATTATATCAGAGTTGCCAAATGTCCGTATATCCTATAGATAAGAAGTTTATAGTTTGTTTGAAAGTACAATTAAACCTGGTCTCTAGTTCTGGTTTTTAGCTTATTATCCCCCCCGAGGAGAGTTGACCTCTCTGTCTGTCCTTGTACAGTTCAACAGGCTATGGTGCAGTTCGTTTCAGGAAGTAAAAGATTGTTATTTTTTGTGTAATGACAGCTTTAGCAATATAATAAAAAAATATAAATTTTGTTTTGGCTCATTGACTTTTTGTTTTTGCAAGTGTTCAACCCATGTGTGTGTGTATCAACTGAACTTTTAGATAAATAGCTCACTTAGACATCCTTTCAGCCTTTGGAGCCATCAGCTTAGATTCATTGGAAATATGTGCTTAAACATTCAGAGCACCTCCTGGACGTCTTAGTCATTTTGTCATTCACCTTTGAAAACAAAACTGAAACTCGCTTGGTAAAAGAAGAGAGGCCGCAGAGCTGTATGTTCATTTTATTGTATGTGACAAATCTTTTACACCCAGTTTGAAAGCTAATAAAACAATAAACTAATGAAGGATAGTGACTGGGATACGTTGACATTTACAGCTTCAAGCGTTCACTGGCTTTGATCAGTCAGGGTGTAAACAGGTGATGTTCCTTGTTTTGGCCACATGGGGTCGCTGTTGTCTGGCCTTCTCTTAACACCCAAACCTTTACACATCCTCTACTTATATAATGCATCACTCCTCCTTTTCCTTAAAGGCCTGAAAACACTCGTTAAATCAATAAAAGTACAGTTTAAACAATGAATCTGCAAACCCTTCAAATAAATCAGGAAATGCGCGAACAAAGCATTAGACTATGAAAAAAAATATATATTTTTTTGCCTTAGCTTCTGAGACAAATAACTTCCACATGGTGTCATATTTTCACGGGGTGTGGACTGTAGTCTGTTTGAATAGTTCAAATGCCCCACGTTCATGATAGCACAGGGAGGGATGGGCACACATTCAGCAGCAGCAAAAAACACTAAAGGCCAGAGATGATCCATTATGGTCCTTATGTCACTAAATGGCACAGGTATCATCTTCGGCATTAGTGAAATATTCATGTGTTTAATAAAAGATGAAACAACACAATGAACAAGATAGACTTCCCGTATTGATTGGCATGAATACATAAAGAAGTATCACATATTATTACAGTTTCATTTCTCACACTTGACTGAATGAAACGTGCAGGAAATGTTTTTTAAGACGTGGACGTAACACGAATACAACTGGCTGTCCATTGTGTGGCTGTGTGCTGACTGAGCGTGCGTACGCGCGGCGGTGCCGTCAGAGTTACGCACGGAGGAAAGCTGCGCTCCTATTGGAAAATATTTTCGGGGTTGCTGGTGCCCTCCCATCCGCCTCACACCATCCTGTCAGCCAGAGGTTACAGCAGCAGGGTCCGACGCTCGCAAAAATGTGATTTTTGCACAAACACTACAATCAGTCAGCTGTGTCCGGGTATCCACAACATCTCGCGGCTGGTTCGAAGGAGAAACGCGTCCGCAGGAGGAGCTTCTGCACCGCGAAGGATTCCTGTGGAGGTTGTTGGACGGGACAGCGGAGCATCGACTGAGGTGCGTCCGATAAAACAAGTTGCAGTTTTTGGATCGCTGTCACGCCTTTCTCTTACTTTGTGTTCCACTAAAGCAGCGTACAGTAAGGTATGAATCAATATAATGTGCTATAGTTCTAGTCAGGCCCGTGTTCTGCCCTTAAATAACCCAGGCTGCCTCCAGATGGAGGATGTCATCGCTGCTTTCACTCGATCTTCGAGCGATCGGCTACAAATGACAGCAGGTTTCCTTTAAAAAGCGGCGTGTCATGTGTTTTGGATGAGTGTAGGCTCAAAGTGCTAACGCGGCCTGGTGTCATTTCCTCTTTTCTCCAATCAGGTTCCCGGCCGCATTGCTCTACTCCCATCCCAGAGATGCTGCCCTGCCTGCGGAGAGTCCTGCGGCCCGTGCTCTCTCTGAGAGCCGGGACTGGCTTTACCACAGCCGGACTCAGCAACCACCAAACCTCCGCCATAGCATCCCGTTTCGCCTCACAGCCTCCACTCTCCATGCTGGTGCAGAGGTGTAACCTCGGTACGCACCCGGAGCCCGTGGAGCCACTCAACTCGCCCAGGGGAGCCAAGGAGTTTATTTATAGCCTCCATCCGTCTGAGCGCACCTGTCTCCTGCGGGAACTGCACAGGTTCGAGTCCATAGCCATAGCTCAAGGTAGGTACTGCAGCATGCAGCACTAAATATATTTATATTTTGGGTGGCACAGAGCAGGAAAATCAGCTCTTCCCCTATTTGAGCCAAACAATGAATAGTCTGTAATATACAACATATGAATTGACTAAAAATTCATAATCAAAAAATGAAACTTAATCAATTTTTCTTTGCATCAATCTTAATCTACTAGCCAGCTTATTCCCAGTGTGCTGTTCTGCAGCTGATCCTCATCTTTGACCTCTGACCTCTGACCTACATCTGTGTGTAGTGATCAATCATACTATGTAGGCCATGACTGTAACACTCGTGTGCACACCCATCCATCATCACACAGTGTTTCATTAGAGCGTACGCCGTCAGACACTCATATGTTTCAATACAGCAGCAGATTAATACCAAAAGTATGAATATATGTTGGAGCAGGGGGCTGGATTATTATCCTCCCATCAAGGGATGCAGGTTTTGCTGCCACATATTGTTTTTCGCCTGTTTCTAGAAAAACCATATAAATCAGGCGAACTGGAAACCCCAATGTACTTGCTGAGCAGTGGCATCCCTGACATATCTAGTTCTTACCAAATGCTTTTATCTCACCAGCCCGTTTACCGCTACAGTTTATGGTTCCTCTTGGTACAGCATGTGAGGCTGAAAAGTGCTAGCAGTAGGTGTTTGTTGTTTTTCGGTCCCTGAGTGCAGGGTTGAGACATTGAATGGGTTTCATCAAACACAACAATGAGAATATGGGCTAGGAAGTGGGCCAATCAATACGGAGGTAGAGGTGAATAGAGGAAAGGAAGCGACATAATGATGAAGACGCTCAACAGTACATGAGGTTCCCTCTGGGAGTGTGCCGGTCTGATCTGTTGTCACCCTCTATATTTCTCTACTGCAATAAAGTGCAGAGACTGTACTTAAAAATAGGTTCTCATAATTTAGTTTCACCCTCGCCACATTGCTGTATATTAGATTTAAGAAAGCAATAATATGCGGTGGAAGCTTAATCAACGTTCCTTTTGCTTTGTCAATGTATCGATGAAGATAATTTCCATTGCGCTGAGCCTTAGGAGCTTTATTCCTGCGGGGGTTGCAGTAAAAGTATGTTGAGTTTTCAGTGGTGCCTTCTTTACTGTGGTGTCTCATGATGGACAAGTGATTCACATCTTGTGGGACATCCTACAATGCAGCTTCAAATATCTTGATGTCTGAAGCTCTCAGTTCCTCCGCACGAACATTCTGCAGCTCGTGCCTTTATTTTTATATGTACAGTACTTCTTCCTGTTGGTTCACTAAACTTACAAACTGATGAACCCACAGCGTGCTGCACACCGTGCTCCTTCAAACCATATCGCAGCACACTGCTGAATGTTGAACATGCCCACATTAGTTGCTATGAATAGTGTCATGTCTGTACTGTTTCTTCTCAGTGTACAGCATGTGGGGCTAACAAGTAGCAATGACGTGTAAATCACAGCCCAGACTGTCATTGTTATTATAATCACACCTCTGACATTGATCTTACAATGTAAGATTGCATTTGCTTTCCACCAAAACTCTTTTCACCATTTACCCCGTCAAAAGAGCGTTTTTTAGGGGGGAGGAGAGTAAAAACACAAATCAACATAGCAGAATTTCTGTTTGCAGGTATCATAATTTACTCTCTAAATGATACTGCATCAAAAATATAAATAGAACTGCAGGAGGGAAGGCTGTAGTATGTGAGATGGTATTGATTTATATTAATGATCAGGACATGGCAGTCAGTTACTTCCCTCCATGTATGATATAACAGGCCAGCAATGCCTCTCCCAACTGATAGCAGTTCAGTGGTTATAAGTATAATTTCTGCAGTGATAATAATGCTAAAACTAGTCAACATAGACACACATTGCAATGGCAGTGAAGATATAGATAAGCTTAATGGTTGCTGGGGTTTTTTATTTTTATTGACAAGACCATCACATTGTTTCGTGTTCACACCTTTCGTGATAGCAAGAGGTCAATAACACGAGACCCTGTTCGATCCCTGCATGGTCGTTTCAGGACTAAATTGTTCCCCACGGTGCGCAGAGGAAATTAACTGGTTTTCAGCCGACAAAAAAACGGATGGGAATTACCTCTCTCTTCCTCGTTCCCACTCTGTATCCGGCCTCTTGGGGATTGCCGGCCCGACCCGTCATTACAAAGGCGCTTCAATAGGATCCTCCATGCTCACCAAGCATTCAACGGTTCATCATTATTTCCCCGTCGGATGTGGTGGATTGCATCCTGACCACATGCTGCGAGCCTGTGCATGAATACCCTGCAATATCAGCATTGAACAAACAGTGCCAAATCCCTCACGAGGCTCATGGTGGAGGGTTTTGTGTCACACACTGAGGCTACAAAAAGTATCACACTCTTTTTGGACCACTAAAACAGCTAAACTTTAAAACCATTACTGTTGCAGAATATTAGAGAATGTTAAGCGTTCTTAAAAAGTGGATAGTGTGGCATGGAAACGGAGAGATGTTTTGACATTTTGAGCCAGATTCAGAACTTGTCTCCCCTCCTGAATTGTCAGCCCCAATCAAATTTAAAAGCACCACAAGTTCTTAATTAAAGATAAGAGAATAATGTAAGCTTTTGTACTGAGATGACTATATGCAGAGGACAGCTTCTTTCCTCTGTTATCACCTATGGGGCCCGCGAGGCTGGAACTCGCTGACGTCCTCACCTTCATGCTATAAAAACCCTCAGGGATTGTCTTACCTACTGTATATGCAGGCTGAAGACCAGCTGAATCAGTGATTGCTGGACTGCCAAACTCCCCCTCTCACTGTCTTAGTAGCTGAGAGATTGATTTTCTTTGACAGGTTTATCAGCATCCATCATTATTCTGCCCGGAGGCTGCAGGACACCTGAAGCAAGCCTCTTATTTTCCCTGACATTTCTGTGCGGGTTCACAGAGTGGAGAGGAAGCTCGATGTCTGCCGGTGGTCCAAACTCACTGACATATCTCAGTACTTAGCAGTCTTCGGGGTCTACTGCAGTATGCCCATACTACTTGTAGCTATTTTTACTGAATGCATTCTGGATTCTGCACATAGATTTAAGTCATATATATATATTTATATGACATTTTGGTTGCAGTATAGTGCAAGGCCGCAGGATAAAAAACAAAAATCACTCCAAGTTGTATTTCTGCTGACTTGTTGATGTAAAGTCCAGTATTCATTTTTTAGCTCTAATTTTGGTCTCCACCATCTCCTTAGAGAAATATTTGGCTCTTTAGCTGCTGAATTGTCCGCTATGATCAACAGATAGTTGCTGCCAGGGACGTCACTAGGTTTAAGAAACTGGGGTGGCTTAGCCCATAGAAGAGAAAAGTTATTGCGCGCGCCGAAAATTTTTTAGAGCACCAATTAAAGCTTTGTCAATCAATTGATTAATCTAAGACGATGACGCCTCCATACACCTTCAGCTGCTTTACCAGCTAAACAACACCAGTTGAATTGTGCTAAAATACAAATAAAAACATTTGCAGGTGCCATACATACCTGCACAAAATGAAGAGGGCAAGTGTTTCATAACTCATCATCATGGAAACATTATACAGGAGAAGACTGTTCTCTAACCACCACCCTAGACTTACCAATATCTTCATAAACCAGGCCATCACGATGGTTAACTCCCCTGCCCCTCTTTCACCCATCCTATTTTCCCCTCCACCTGCCAGAAAACTAGAAATCTGCACCAATGTGGAGCCATTAAACCAGGAATGAAAACTTGGTCTCAACAGCCATATGTCTTGCCCATTATTTGCAATATACCTTTTCACTTTACATTACTTACCCATTACCCATGTGTTCGCGCTCTGCTCTTGCCGCTGTGAGGTTCGGCTCTGTGTACTTCAGAGGTAAACACGCAAGCGGCAGTGAGCAGGGTTGCATGGAAAACATGGACTGGAATTTTAGTGACGTGGGCGTTCTCTATATGAAAAAGTGGAATGGATTGTATAATGACGCACTGAAGGGGCTCTCTCTACCGTACCCGATGAAATGAGATTTATGATCATATTTAAGTGAATAATGACAGTTTATATGATTATTGGTTTAAACTCATATTCTGGCCACTTTGTATTGCATAATTAGGCATTTTTTGTGAAAAAAAAATGTAATAAATAAAAATAATAATAAAACACCACCAAATTATTTAGGGGGGCTTGAGAATATTTTAGGGGGGCTGAAGCCCCCCTAAAATAGGCCTAGTGACGCCACTGGTTGCTGCCTTTGTTTGTCTGCTCTTGGATGCTGGACAGGTTGCACACTGTCTGTTTGTCAGCTGAAAACAACTGTCCGTTGTGGTCCAAAACAAATTAGTAAAGCAGATGAATTGAACACTGTTAAAACATAGAGCTGTGAACGGCGGGGTCAGTTGTAAAAACATCCCGATCCATTGCACTGCACCGCAGCATTTTTCAGGGGCGGAGGGTAATAGCCATGATACTCTCAAGGATAGTGTTTGAGCAGAGACGAGCGGAATATTTAGTGGAAGAAGCGTGGTGTGGTGAAGGTCATACACAAGCACGTTTACCTGACTGAGGAAGATTTATAGAGCTTTGAAGACCTCTTGTACTCGTAGTAATAGAGAGTGGAGTAGTAAGAGGAGAGTCGAGGAGGAAGAGTTTGAGGGAAGCAGACAAGTTGGAAGATTGAGGTGAGGTGGGCACGCCGGCGGTTAGAGTGGATGAAGGAGAGAAGTGAACACAACGAGGGAGCTAACTCTAATATTATATGGTGACTCACCCATATTTAATAAGAAGATCAATACAAATTTTATTATTCTGGTACAATTGGGTCAGTATTATCCCGCTTGACTCAAGCCAGAAATGGAGAACAAATCATGATAGCAACAAAAAAGATCATATCAAATGTTATTTTATGACAGTCATAGATGAATAAAACTCATCATAGAACAAAAGCACAGCTTCAAAACCTCTTTCACATACAGTACCTACAGCACAGTTAACGTTTGGATCTTGATGACTTCCCATTTTCACGTTTGAGATCTCAGTAATTACACTGTCAGAGACTAGATAATAGATAGAGGCTTCAGTTTAGTGATTTTTACACAGCCCCTCATCAGGAAGAGAAGCTGCTCCATTGGCAAAATTCACATCAAACTAAAAAAATGATGAGTTATTTAGCATGAATGTAGAATGTTGTAATGTAATGTTTATTTATATCTGACTGCGATAGTTTAATATGAGTAGAGGTTAGAAATGGGGGAGGGGGGTCATGATAATGACAATATTATTAATATATATTATGTTTATTATTTATATCTTATCAGAATTATTCTTTAAACCCTGTGTTCCCCATATAGCATTTACAGTTTTTACTGGACCAAGCAGTAAATACTACTGTGCTGATCTTCTTATTGAATTTATCTGAATCATCTTATCATCATATTAAAGTCCACCCTCCTCCTCAGGTTACTAAAAGGCAAAGAGAAATAATATAACTTATTTAAACTAACTGGCAATGTGACGACCACTTACTACAAACTAAAACAAACAGCAGTGTTTTATGTCATTGTGAACGACTGTACATGTGGTAATAATGTTGGTGAGTGTTAATTGTGTGGCTGTGGCCAACACATTACTTAGCATATTAACTTCCCTTTTTTTTAACCCAAAGTATGTTTGCATATGCATGAAGTTCGGCATGGTGACTGTGATAGTACTTTTAGCAGTATGCAAAATGGCTGATAAACCCACCACTGAAATTATCTTGCAAAAAACTAATGAGCTGTATCGAATTACTGAAGGACAGAGAAGTGCTGTGTTTATGTTTTAAAGCATTATGAATATGATAATTAACTCTCTATAGTGTAGAAACAGTACAGACAACAAATACCCAACATTCTTTAGGTAAAGTAACTTTCTTTACATGAGTTTTAATTTGAATCTGTATTGCTGAGAGTAAATGCTGACCCTCGTAAATAGAAAACCTATTTCTCACACCTGTCAGACAGGCAACGTATTTTTATACTTGCATATAAAGGCATCTTTTCACTTTACAAAAAAAGTCATCCTCGGGTTCTCATAAAAGCAGAGTGAAAGGAAGCAAAGATTTGAAGTAAAGCGAAGGAAGACATGCAGCAGATAAAAATAATAATACATTTTTATCTGCTGCATGTCTTCCTTTCCTTTAATAAGCGACATCCTGTTCCATCCAGACTTCTGTGTTCAGTTACTGAGCCATTCAGTGACATCCACTGTAACTAACGTTGTTTTTCCCACAGGCCTGATGGTGAAGTGGAAAACGTGAGAGGAGATGAGATAGAGGTTTCCCTTCATGGCTCGGGATGGAGAAGTACTGTGGAGAAAAGTTAATGAGAGATGCAAAAGATGAGACAGAGCAGGGAGAGGAAGGGATTCATCTTTTCTGTTTTTTTTACCTCATCACAAAATCTTACAAAAGAATTCATACTCCCTCGCCTTTTCATCAAATTCCATTTATATATAATTTTAAAGTTCCTCTGTTTCTTTTTCATCTTCATCCACTCTTGAACCATGACCTGATTCAGCAGGTATCAAAGCTTTCATCCTCTTTCCTCAGGTTTGTCTATGTCGAAGGGAGGACTAATATTAACTACGCTCAGTACAGCCTACTGCTTTTATATGTGCCTATTTGTGTCATTTATACCTTTTATTTTGAAAGGGGGAAGCCATCTCCTCTCACTTTATGGCCTCCCTGTCTGAATTACGTACGTAATTACGTTTTATTGTGATGCTCACTCACACACCCTGCTGCATTATGGTGACATTTAACCTGCTGTGACCCATACGCAAGCACTGTGACTCCTTTCAGCCTCATTAAAAAAAAACAGAGGCATCAGCACTGTTGAACATTTTCATGTTGCTGTTATGATGCCATTATGCTGATATTTGGAAAAGCAACAATGATCTCGCCAAATTGCTTAATGAGTTAATACCGTGCCAGTGCTATCTGCTAATTTGTACAGAGAACGCAGCATTTATCAGACAGACTGTAATAGCACGCTGTGTGTATTTGTTTGAGTGCAGTATGCTGCCAGCAACAGAGCCGTAGCCATTAATAACTAATCAGCGCCATTGTGCCAAGAAGATTTTAGACGCAGTGATTCTTCTTTGGAAACATTTCTAAACCGCAGTGGGTCCTAAACTTATTTGACCTTTGACCTCCCCAAAAGAAATAAATGGTACCGCTTTTTTCCTTTTAAATTGTACCTTTTTTTATTAGTTATATGTTATCTTATCATTTTTTAAACAATTTGTCAAAATAGCTAGATAGCAGCCTGAGCTAACATGTTTTCAGCTGACGTTTTAAAAAGAGGAATTGAAAGCAAACATGACATCATGTAAATGATTGAGGCTAAATCTAAGAGGCTCCAGACATACAGTCAGTCAGTCAGTCAGTAGAGGTAGTTAAACAAATATATCTATCTTTTAACACTAACGTTATGTATTTAGTAAACATAAACCTATCTTGAATAAACTTCTCAAATCCAGAGTTACAGAGTTGCAAACATCAGTCTACACTCTTGACATGCTTGCTTCTAGGACTGGCACCAGGCAGTGACAAAATACAGTCGCCCCTCGCTATAACACGGTTCAATTATCAGACTCGCTGTTTTTTCACTGTAATTTTGCATGTTTTTTTGTTTTTTTTACAGCGTACTGTACAGTATGAACGCGCATTGTGTTCTGCGTCCTGATTAACTAAGGGAGTTCTGTACAAAATGCGTGTAAAAAGGTGTATAAAAGTGTGTGGTTAGGGGTTTTACGGCCTTAAAACATGTAGAATAATTGTAAAACTTACTTCGCGGATTTAGTTTATTCCGGGTAATTTTTAGAACGTATCCCCTGCAATCAAAGAGGGACCACTGTACTACAAAACAATAATAACACATTGTTTTTCTAACAAAACTCAATTCTTATACTCTTGGATGTATAAAGTGTATACATATAAATGATATGCATAAAGCCAAAAAAAAAATATCCAGCCATAAATTACCCAGATATTTAACATATGACTAACCTGAGAGGGAATTATATGATTTAATGTCTAAGTTCTAACTAAACAATCGCATCAAATGTTGCCCTGAAAATTTTTCTTTACATAAGAACCACTGTAAAATGTTTTAGCATACTGCTTATAATAAAGTTACTTTTTCTTGTTTTAAGTCTACGAAGGGGCCAAGTTTGATGGGAGGGAAAATACATTATATAGAGGGCAGTATGAGACTGTCTTCCAATTGGCAATCTGGCACCAATTAAAATTTTATGATTCAGAAGGTATGAAAGTCAGGAGAGAAATCACTGCATATGCCTCTTCTTTCTTGTGAAACGTAGACAGATGGATCAAGGCATGAATCAAATTACACAGGCACCACAGAAGCCCATTTAATAATATTATGCACAGCAGGATGTGTTTGATATTCAAGGTTGTGTTTGTTTTTATGAGCCTGTCCATTTGATCATGAGGTCATGAGCTTCAGAGCGTGAGTGGATCATCTTCTGTTTTTTGTTTTTTCACCGTGTCCCATGAAAAATATGACCTCCAAAAACAACTCCCAGTCACCCGTTGTCACCTCCAAACTGTTACCTTCTCTTCCTTTCATCTCATCCACTCTCATTCTGTCCCTCCCGTTCACACTTATATGAGATGTACCACAGCACACTCCATGTTTTCTCATTGGTCTGTGCCCGGGGCCCTCAGAGGCTTCTGTAACTGAGCTTGCTACACAATCATTGCTGCTGGTTTCACTGCAGCCCCACAAGACGAGGTTAGTAGATATTAAGGCTAGTGTATCTTCCTGGACCTGCACCTGCTTTGTAGTTTGACTTGGGAAAATTCTTGTTTAACTTGACAAGTTTCCTCGTTGAAAAACATATTGAGATTGCATGGGAAAGAGTTTCCTGTACATTAGTAGATATTTGTCTTGTTAGTGGTGTCATTTGGAGTCTGGAAGTCAAATATTCACTGTGCCTTAAGCTGCTTTGCTCTCCACAAACTCCTGAAATGAACTGCTTCATTACATCCACAAGCCAGCTATTAATGTGGACTGTCTGCTGTTTGATCCATGTAGTGTGCAGGTTTTAGCTGCCTGCTGTGTCTTGAAACAATGCCGATAAGAGAGCAGCGACAATGAACCAAACAGTAAAGTCGTGTGCTGTAAAAACAAAGTAATAAACGGAACAAAGCTAAAATGCTCCATAGATCACCCTGAATACCTGCTTTCACACCTAGTCATTTAAACCCAATGTAAAAATATTGATTATGGCAGCTTTAAAATACATAATATAGGTAAAATGCAAATCTGATATTGAAAATGATCCTTTCAAACAAGGCCACTGGTCCACGGGACTTACAGCCTCCTGGCTTAAAGGGTCTTTCTTCCGTTATTCTTAATGAATGGACCCTTTTCAAGTCACGAGGGTCCTGGTTAAGGTAGACTCCATATATAGGAGTAGGTGTGCTTCGACTTATGAAGTCCTGGTTTATACTGCACCGTGGTTTCCAGCAGTGTGGTACACAGTGGATACATCTCTCACATTACAGAAAGCACCATACTTTGTTTACTTTTTCAACAGTTTAAATGTGATGCAGAATATAAATCTTGTGCAGCTCAATCTTAATCTGCAGCTTTCACACGGCTCTTGCCACTCTTGTCAGCCGAGACGGATTCAATATATTTTGAGCCACTGTTGGGACTATTTAAGTAATTTTCCCTGCCCTTGCACGATAAATTCAGCATGCCAGCACGGCCAAATAGAGGCCCACACTGAACAGGAGCAATAAACGATGATCGATACACACAGACACAGAGCCAGAATACGGGAAAACATCTGTGCATGGCTTTCTGTCACCTGATTAACGACTAATTGATATCTAGGAGACCAGGCGCACGTAATTAGCTGCAATAAACTTGGAAAGAAACCCAGCTTCACATGGAGTGAGAATCGTTACTGTGAACTAGAGAGGAGCCGCAGGATTTGGATCCCCTGGCAACGAAAAATGTGGTGAGCATTTACTATAATATAGGTGTGAGTCTGTACTCTAATTTGCCACCATAATGTGAGGACACACATAAAAAAAATGTATGTTGTTATTTAGCCTTCATATAAATTGTGTGGTCCCCCAGGGGCTTTATTTCTGTATCGTGTTACCAATATGCAAATCACTGTATCCCACTACTCAATTAAAAATATTTCATTTCTCGTCTTTGCTTTGATCCTTTGTTCCTGCTGGCTGTGAGACGGATTGGAAACAAAGCCACTTTTGTCTTTTTCTCCTTCCTCTTGTGGTTTCCCATTAGTCGGAGAAAACATTTTGAAGATTTGTGGTTGTTTTTTGTCACTTTCTGTGTTTTGCTTCGGGCCATTTAAAGCTGATTTAATTGGCACACGGGGAATAGACTGGTTTAGTCGTCCACCTGTCATATAGAGTTCATTGAACTTACAGAAGGGGGAAAAGATACTTTGCTGAAATGTGCTACATTGTTAGGCTTGAGTTTCTGTAGTGTCATGCTTCAGTGCATTGTAATTTCTTCCCACAGGTGCATATACTGACTGTTCTATTCTTGTTTGCTTACTGGGAGCTACTCATTATTTTTTTCTTTTGTTTTCTGTTTTAGGTTGAAATATGACATTCAAAAGTCCTCCAGTAGACATGTGAAGAGAAGCAGAAATAAATAGACTTTCCTTTAAATGAGCTTTTATTTGCAAATCACAAGATTCAGCTGGACTCATTTTTTTCAGGACTTCATTAAAACACTTAATTAAGGCTTGCTTTCCGTTATGTCTATATCTAATCATTCATGCAAGGACAAATTGATAATCAATCTCATATTTTTTAAACTTTCTGCAACAAAGTTGTTTTTCCCCTTAGTGTTTGGTAATGAGTGCTCTGTCTATTGTGGCCCACATTCTGTGTTCTGTATAATTTCCTCTTTTCTGTCTCCATAAATCATACGAGAATAGCAAGGTGCCGTCCACATGATGATGAATGGTTCCAGCCTCCTATTGTTCCTGTTCTATTGATCTCATACACAAACACTTGGTTACACATACCGGCACGCAGACACAAAATGCAGATGATATAGATATATATAAACGCATGTTTATACACTCTAACACTATGTCCCCTCATACAGCCGGTTGTTCTATCAAACCGCACACTGATAATGAGAAACCCCTCTCCGTATGAGGAGGTGTGCAACTCAAAAATCAATAAAAATCCCGAGGGGAAAACAAGGATGTTTCTTCGTTTACAATGTCAACATAAAGTCCAGGACACATGCACACTAAAGGAGACAGTCACACAGACAAACTGCATCGCACTGCTGCACGGTCCTGTAATGGAAAATGCCCCCGCGTTTTTGCTTAACTGAAAGAGCAGCACCTGGAGTTGCAGAAAATCTTATTGCCTCTGTTTGTGATTTTTGCTGAGAGAGAACTTTCGAGCTCTTTCATAGACTTATCTCCAGTTTCCAAAACTCACACTTCAGTTTCCTGTTGTACCAGCATCAAGAGACAAAAGTGTGGAATAAGCCATTTGTCTCAACAAAGACAAAGACAAGAAAGCGTGACTTCTGTCTCGCCTTTAAACATTCACCCCTGAAGGAGAACTTGTGTCAGTGGTTGCCTCCTCAACCATAGACAATTTCAGAGCAGCAAGCAGCTGAGGAGGGAATAAAATAAAGTGAAAGTGAAAATCTCAGAGTAAAACCCAACCAACCGGCACACAGTGTTTGTAGATGGATGTTCAGATTGAAAGCCTCCATGTGAGCCTTTTAAAGTTAGTGCTATCTCAGTAAGAGAATATAGAGTTTCACCAGTAAGCATGTAACTGACTCTTAGATAAGACACATTAATGGTCAGATGCAGGAGTTAAATATTAGATGGCATGTCTAGACCTTAGTAATTACATTAACTACATTAATTTTATTAGTTAGTAATGGCATAGTCAGACCATCTTAGTAGGATGTAGGCCATGTGGGATGTGTTTAGGAAATGCTTTGCTGTAGGTGACTTGTCATCATTAGTTAATATCTGTGCCTAAAACACTGATGCAGCACATTTTTTGTTTATCTGTAAACACAGTTCAGATGCCACACGCGCGCTCGATGGGGGATTCTGCAGCTGGAGGACTCAAGCAAATGGCAGGCTTGAGGAAAATGGAACATACTGTAGCTGCTTTGGTTTGAAATCGTGCTTGTGCTTAGCCACTTTCACAGCCCATTACATTTTTTTAACACTCCTTTCTGTTGGAATTGAATTCTCTCAAGATAGTAGCTCTGGGGGATTTAGGATATCATGCAATCAATACTTTCTTTATTCCAGAGGAGTTCTGAAGCCATGTCAGCTATCGCAGTCCTAATAAATAAATGTCTGCGTGAAGCCCGGTGTATTGGAATAGAAAAATTTTGAAGTTCTGTTCCTCGTTAATGGGGTTTTTTTGGCGTTTTTTTCATGCACCGGTGATGAGACGGTGACTCAGCTGCATTGTCATTTGGCCTCATTTTACCTAAGTGATGAGGAGATTTAGCAGGAACAGGCTTCTGATTTGGGGACATAGTGATGTATTGCATCAAAATGGGACAGATTAGAACACTATTAGATTAATCACAGGGCGTCACAGGTACTGTGGAATAATTTAACAGCGTACGATCAGAGAGTCTGCTGTCTGGGAAAGTTTCTTCTGAACAGACAAATTATAAGCATTTTAATTAAATGAATAAAGAAATTAAATTAACCAGTCTGTATCTTCTGAGTACATTTGCGTTTATATACAATATTTTAGCAGTTTATATACAATTTAACTCAACTCTCAATCATTTTGTAACAGCACTAAATCATAGAAGATCCACCCAGGACAGAATAATCTGCTTTACTCTGTCAGGCCAGATTATATAATTTACTAGTCCAACAGCAAGACGTCCAGCTCAGCATCAGTCTTTCAGTCTTTTGTTTATTATAAGTTTTCGCCAATGACTTAAAGCCTGTCTGAGGATTTAGTTGTCGGGTAGTTTCTTGCTTGGTCACTCTCTCCTTTTCAAGTGTCATCCTCAGCTTTCTCGCCTGTCCATGAATGCTGCTGAGTCTGGTTACATTGCTCACTTTCCCAGCTCCTGTTCTGGCACGACACTGGCTCTGCTTCCCTTATGCATTCCCCTGTACCTGGACCTGAAAACCTCCTCTTCCTGGTGGTCCAAAACACCTGTGGTACAGACTCTATCACTCCCCTGGTCTTCTGAAATCACATCCAAGCAACCCGGCTAACAAACTGAGCTAACGTTAGCTAACAGCAGCTATTGTTCACAGCAGTTTACTTCACTGTTCAGCAGGGAACTCTGTAAATGACAGAAAGTTGAACCAGACAACATTTTTTTTTCCCATAAAATATTATCCAGTTTCACCAAAATCAGTCAAATGGTTAATGGTGTGTGACTTAAAGCGTTACAAACTTCTCATTACAGTTACACAATAAGTTGTCTGTTTATTAACAAAACAAAACAAAAACGTTGAACGGTACCACTTGTTAGTCACTGATTTACAAGTTATCTCATTTCCAGAGCCTTAGTGTGACAGCTGAGAATAATTCAGCATCAGGTGTTTAGAGTGAGAAAAGTAATGTGGTCGAGTTAGCACACTGACACACAGGAGGATCATTGAAAGCTGTTAATTAAATCCTAAAACAACCCCTGAATGTGTGATACATGGAAATAAATGTGTTGTGGTTACTTAATTGCTGAAGCTATCCATCATCTGTGGATAGGATCTCCATCTTTTCATAATTTAAATGCTTTTGTAGCTCGGAGGAATCTCCAGAACTTGTGAAACGAAATAAAACTTTTAACAATGCTAATGAGGGAGTCAGACAGACAGAACACCTCATTAAGTATGCACATGGTGCTGCAGAGGCTGGAGGAAATGACAGGTGTGTGTGTGTGTGTGTGTGTGTGTGTGTGTCTGTGCAGTGTTATTACCCTGATGAAATGGCTGCCATTAAGGTGAACAGTTGTGCGTTGTTGTGTCAGCAACCTGAGACAGAGGGGTAAACTGCACAGTGTACTATGAAGCTTGTAATGTGACACCGAGTCCTGAAAGGAAAGCAGGAAGTGAGAGGGAGATGGAAATGGGTGAGGACAGCAAACAGGATGAAACAAGTCAGGATGTTTTTGTTTTGTTATTTGCACTTTGTGATGTTACAGCCTGAATTTTAATGTCATAAAGGGAATCATTTTTTTCCAACAAGGAATCATCGACAGCATTTATTCAAGACGGAACAAAAAGCTGAATTGTAAATGGTAATTTTCCCAGAGATGCTTCTTTTAGCATTTGCTTTCATTCGTACTCACAGAAAGCTCAGTGGCAACTGTGCATGAATGCTTCTTTGTATATGTAGGTTTTACCTGCAGTGGAGACTCTGGGTCTCTGTTTGGTCACCTCGACACCAGTATGCCAAATCTGCTCCAGCCTGCTTTACCCTGCAGTGGTGCAATAACACCTGAGCGTGATGGACTGGACTTCATTATGTGCGCCAGCGTTTCCAAAATGAATCCAATTTCACCGAACCTGCAAAGAAAATCGTCTTGTTCCATCTTTGTTTCATTTGTTCCTTGTTATACAGCAGGGGGTTTTATTAATGTGGCACATCCAGTCTGATACTTATTTTATTCCGCGGCTTCTCGGCGCAGGTAGACATTACACCTCTTTAACTTCACGGTTTCCTTTTAACTATAGTGTCAGGATGTGGAAAAATTGTGATTAGATCTCAGTAAAGACATTTCGTTTCATCTACCTCGAGTCAGATGATTGTATTTCCTCCATTTCTCTGCCTGTCTGTCACTACACGCACGCACTTATACATCTTCGCTCTCCAATTATAAGTGTGCTGGCAGACCTCCTCTGTGGCCTTACTGGCAGCAGTATGATAATTTTCTGACGTCACTTTTGTCCTGATCCGTGTCTCACTCAGGGGATGTGGTAAAGAGGGAGACGCTCTTCGCTCCTCTTCCTCTGACTCCCTTTCATCACCCCTGACACACTGCAAATGATTTTCTCCCTCTCTCTCTCCAGTCCGTGCCATTTAAGAGGCGTGACATTTATGCTGACTGCTCCTCTCTATAGAAAAATCAGGCAATAGGAGATGCAGTTGCTTTATAACACATGTTCTCTTCTTTTTCAGGGCAGCTGGAGGTTGCACCACCCACTGCAGCACAGTTAAGATATGGTAAGATGTGGATTTTGGTCATCATGGTGGATGTTTCAGATTCTTTTTGTTCGTTTAGATGGATGATTTAACATAGTTCGTTTATTTGAAAAAAACGATTAGTAATCTTGTAGCATGACAGCCTGGATTGAGATGCATCATTGCCCATCAATTAACCAAGAAGGTTAATGAAGATCAGTCTTAATTAACATTTAGAGGACGAAGGTGTGCTGTCTGTGGACCTGGCTAATGCCGTTAAGTTTTCCATGTGCAAATTATCTGTCGCCCCTGATGCCTCAAACGTATTTGTAGCCAAGAATAGCCTCAGTAACAGAAGTCGCTGCAAAACAAAGTTTGGTGATAACTCAGGAAGACGTGAGAAGAGGACAAGCTGTGAAATTAAAAAATATAGTCCTGTCACTTTATGACACAAAACACACAACTTTGCTATTCCATTATGCCAGGCCATATGGTTCAGAGTCTGTTTGCACCACAGTGAGTGGAAGACGAGGCACATTCACACTGACGAGAGCTTAAGACACTCTAATCTCTCGTTTAACTTCCTGCTGCAAACAAACCTCTTGTACGCCACCTGGTGGACAGTAACATGCACTGTCTGCTCTCGGTTTATTGATTATCGTTTAGGATTTTTGTTAACGCCACTGGTTTCCAGTTCATACAGTATCATCCACCTCAATCCATTAACACACCCAACTAAAAGCTTGTGCGGGTATACCTCACTCTACAGTTACTGACATGACCTCAGATTTCTCTCTAAATCTCTAAATGGCTGCTGGTCAACCCAGCAGAGTTTTGAATCAACTTGTATTTTTTAGTCTTTCTTTCATTCCCACAGTACTCACATAACAGAGAGCGCTTTGTGACTATGAGCAAAAACAGAGACATCATGTGAGAAATCTTCTCTCCAGAGCTCGGTTGTTATCTCAAGTGCAGAGTCAAAGTGGGAACTGCCATTCAGCACAAGAACAGAAACGCTGGACGAAACCCCAAACAGAAACATCGACTCAGCCGGCTGTCACTGGAGCAACGACAACAGCGTGCACATGATTTTCCTCAAGACAACAAAGTCTTTGTGTTGGGTCTATGGTTGCCTTGCTTTTCTCCTACTGGGAGTTAAAAATGCCATGCCTTTCAATTGACAATTGATCTATTGAATATTTTAGTGTTTATTAATATATAAAATCCCTGTCTTTAAGTGACTCTGAAATGGTTTTCAGGCGTGATAAAAATATTGACTTAACAATAGAGCACAGAGAGCAGAGCCCTGCATAGACCTCTGTACAGAATAGGACAGTATAACTACATTATACATAAAACAAGGCATGTTTGGCCTGATGGTGGCACAAGCGGAAACAACGAGGACGCCTATTTTTCCTCCATATACAATCAATAAGATCTGTTCTAATTTCCCAAAGCATAATTACAATCTTTTTTTTTTATAATTAAAATATACCCTCTAACACTGAATAATGTTCCCCAAACAGCTTTACATTTAGTTTATTCAAAAAGTTCAGTAATTGGAACAGATTTTGCCAGAGGAGCCCGTTTTTTAATTTCCTCCTCTGACCTGTAGCATATATTATCAAAACAGAGACATTATATCCTGAGTCCAGGGGAGATGAGGGGTATACACCGGGAAATAAAAGTGTGAGCACCTTGCAGATCCCTGTCATAAAAGCTTTATGTTGAAGTGCAGTATGTAACCTGTGATCACTAAATTGCACCGGTCAGCGATGCTTTAAATGAAGGGATACTAGAAAGACAGGGGAAGAAATCTCCTATAGAAGTCAATCATCCTTTGCACACAGCTCACTGACTGCTGTTAGATTTCACTCTTGAGTTCTCGTTTGTTTTTCCGCAGTGAAGTGTCCTAACCATCTCTCAGTACCGAGAGGCGGAGTGCTCTTCACAATCCGGTCAAAGTTGTCCCCGGTGTAGCATTATAGTAAAGTCTTTGTTTTAAGACCTGAGTGGGTAGGTGTTTTCTGTCCTGAGGCTTAAAGATTGTAAAAACTTCATTTGTAGTGAAGGAGAGCTGAATAATGATTTATCTTTCAAGCAAACTCTCCACTGAAGGTCGGTCATTTGAACTAGACTGAACATCAAATCGTTTTTTTGTGCCGCAGGGTGACATTTTAAAATCCACTTTCAGCATATAAGACTTTATATCATATCTACACTCACAACATGCACCAGGATTCTCTTTATGCATGTAAAACAATACTTCATGGTGTAATATTTACAATATTTTCCTGTGCTACAGAAATAAAACATGATAACGTATTCACTGAATTATAGTACTTTTAGCATGTACTTATAACATTTCACTGTGGTTTAATATTCTTTATTTTAACAGCACTTCTCTTACTTCTGTAACACTTAAATATTCCTCGTGTGAGATGAGTTTTAGTTTCTTATATTATCTCATAGTTTAATGTCTTGTTTTATTGAGCCCACAAAGTTAAGATATTGAAAAAAAATATATATATATTCATCTTCTTAGCAAAGCCTGTAAATTAAAATGTTGTTGCAATTTAGGTCAAATGAGGCATTAAAAGCATCAGAAAATATGAACTGAACTAGAAATGTATGATTCCCATCAATGTAATCTTCATTTTTATCTCATAAAGACTAATATTTTTTTTCCAGGAGTTAATATTGGATTTTCTGTGACTGGATAAGAACGTGGATTAAAGTCTGTAACACCATCTTCAGTTTGTTTCAACAGCAGCTCCGTAGTGTTAATCTTCTCTTCAGCGTAGTGTTTTATGTTCTCTATCTTCTCTGTTTGTGTTAACTGTGTTACAGCTCTGCTCTATGAGGCTCAGTCATGTCTGTTGTGTTGTTATGTATTAATGCACCCTCATATGATCTGCATAATTTCTGTTTGTTTTGCCTGTTGATGATGATGTATTGTTTGTCATTATACAGTTCTGCTGCACAATGCTCTCCCTTTTGTTGGATTTGGATTCCTGGACAACTGCATCATGATCGTTGCTGTAAGTGCATCACCTTCACGCAGTGCTGAGCTTCTCTGCAGCTCAGCAGGTATAGAGGTTTGCTCAGCGTTTGATTTCCACAGGGGGAACCTGTGTATAAAAGATATGTTATGTACTGTAGGAAGCTGCAGATGATAATGAGCACTGAATATATATTTTTTGTTTGATGCTGCTGTTTTATTGTTGCAGTATATTTCCCGTTTTTCTCCGAGTCCTTGTTTGGCAGTCTGCCTCATGTTTCTCTCCTCACATTCACAAGCTCTCCACTCTTTATTAAGTCTTTTTGAAATTATTCGAAAAATGAAATCTACACCCAGTGGAACAGAATGAATTTATCAACTTAACTCGCAGTTCCCAGGTTTTTAACTTAACAAAGAGAAAATGAATTCTTCGTCTGCATTTAACTTGTTTGCAAAAAGACTTTGGTAAAACAGTGTTTGTGACTGTGAGAAGCTAATGCACCCTGCCTGAACCACTCCAGCTGCACTCATTTTGTAAAGGGCAAGAGGTCTGCATACAGCCAGGAAACTTTAAAGTGAATCACTAAAGGCTTCTAGAAAAGCTTAAAAAAGCTTTTGCCATTTTGACCATTAAGTTGGTTGAAGTTTTTGACGCTTGCTGTAGCATTTTAGAAAAGACGTTTAAAAGCAAATGCAGAGAAACCTATGGTGAGTTAGCCCCTTAGAATAAAGGATGTAATGTCACTTTCTTAATATCATTGAGAAGAACCATGAACAGATCTGTTTCATATGTGATGGTCCATACATTATGCATACATACACACTGAGCTCACTCCTTTCTAATAAAACTAACCTCCGCCGTGTGTGCTTCGCAGGGCACGCAGATTGAGTTATCCATCGGCGTGATCCTCGGCATTTCAACTATGGCGGGTAAGAGAATCTCATGATATGATAATGTAACTTGATACGTGATAAACATTTATCTTTTTAATACAAATCAGCGAGGTCGGTAAGTCCATCACGCTGTCAAAAGCATGTGCCTGAGGCAGAGAGATGAGACAGTGTCGAACGCTTTGGTTTTTTATCCGGTTTGATGTTCTTTGATGTGATGAATGACAGTTTTCATTTTATAAATTCTCTGTAGATTTACAGGGCTTTTTTTTTTTTAGCATTTATTAGATAGTGGCAGTCTGAGACAGATAGGAAACAGGGCAGAGAGAGACAGAGGTGCGTAAATGGGGCGCACTCTCTACCAGGTGAGCTGCCATGGTGCCGTACATTGTCCCTTTATCGTTCACTTCTCAACTAAACAATATTTCTGAAACAAGCTCTGACAACCTGGTGTTTATGTATGTGTGTGTGTGTGTGTGTGTGTGTGTGTGTGTGTGTGTGTGTGTGTGTGTGTGTGTGTGTGTGTGTGTGTGTGTGTGTGTGTGTGTGTGTCTGAAGTCATGCAGCTTCTGCATTTGAAGGGAGAGTGTAATTAGTCATTGAGCGCCAGCTGTGACTATCAACTCGCCCGGCACTGCTCTCAGAAGTCATCTCACTCCTGCAGCGTAATGCCAAGCAGGCCCACTTCCACACATGTCTATTAATGTCTGTTTTGACAGGTTGCCATGATTTCTCTGGCTTTGTTTCAGTCTGGATTTCCATTTAAGTAAAAGTTTGCTTGTCGTGTGCCAGCACGCTCCCTGCCCACTTCCTTATTAGAGTGATGGCGTGCCAAACCACAGTGGACTCCCAACTCTTGAAAGAGACGATGGAATGAGACATTTTCAATTGCAGCGTCGACAGAAGTCACTGTCTCGTAATGAAGCTTTAATGATCCACTCCTCTGACACTAATCTAAAGAAAGCAAGCGAGATAACATTAGAGAAAGGAAGTGTGTGACACTGGCTGGTCTATAGAATGATCATTTCATAAATATGATCATGCTGCTCACAAGCCGATTGAATGAGTGTAATAATATCCACTTAACTCAAAGAGGCACATTTGCATTTTAATGTCATCACTTGAGCTTATTCAGTGTATCTGTAGGGATGCTGAGGTTATTATGTTTCATTGATTACACTGAATGTTCATGCAAAGCCGAGCTTTGAGAAGAGGAGCACGCTGATGACGATCTCAGTCGATATGTGCTATATGAATAATGCTAATGTAACCAGACTTAGCTCTAAGTCTTGCGTCCTGTTTTCATCTCAGCCCAGTAGTTTTGTTGTTAGCAATGTCAGAAAGATGAGTTTAAGAGCAACTGGCATCCCCATGTCTACATTGCCAACTCTGCAAGTCTCACCTTCCCTCTTCTGATTCTTTTGTGGCTGCTAGTGGTGATAGCAGTGTTTTTCATGTTTGTTTGAGCAGTCAGAGCAGATGCTGTAACAGAGCTTTTTATTCTACTTCACGGGGAAACTGCAGAGATGTAGAAAACCTGACCAGGGAGAGCTGGATGTGTCTTCATCAAAAGCTTTTGACTTGATCCTGCTCGTGCGGTTTTACAATTCAATTTAGAACTTTTCCAATGAATGGATGATTGGGATTTTGATTAAGCCAGAGGAACCATTTCTGGTTTAGTGATTTATAGACAAGTGGATTGTCAGACTGCAAACTCAGACAGAAAATGCAGAATTCACTTTTCCAAAAGTTGCCAGTTTGACAGGCAGAGCCTGTTATCTCTGGCCTGAATTCAATCCCAGGTTTGAAAGTGAGCCCTAGCTGCAGAAATCTCCCATTAATTAAAAAAAAAAGTACAGAACAGCTATAGACAAAAAAAAATGAGTTTCTGTTCAGTCCTCAAGCACAGCCTCAACCCAGTTTCTATTACTTGAACTCCATTTTCACAGCAGTGCTACTGTTTCTCATCCCTGCTACATAGGGGACATTTTAAGGTCTGCGAATCAAGCGGCTGCAGTTATCTGGTCCGGTCCAGAATGATTAATACTGCGTGTCAGGTCTGTAGTCAAGCCCACCAATCACACATTTTCTAGGAGGCAAATATGGCCCTGCTGGCTCGATGAAATTGGAAGCTGGGACGTTAGAAAATGGTGTACCGCTGAGCTTGGCCAATTACATGATTTAAACAGAGTTATGATGTGTAAAGAACTCCAAATAAGACTTGCCTTCAAACACCCATGCAAAGGGCATGTGTGTCCCCACAATTCTCATAATTATATTGCACTAATATGTTTGTAATACAGCTCTCCTATTTTTTTAAGAACTTAATAAGATCCTGAATTCACACACAAGGCTGAATAAATGCTTCCAGGTTGGTTTCACATCTTTTCCTCCATTCTCTAGTTTAATGGTTGATCGACGACCAGTTTCCACACTCGCCTGTCACACCTTGAGCCGTTGTACAGATGTATTTCTGTGATTGTTATTGTCTCTGTAGAATGCGTTCAGGTATAGATAGATGTTGCTAATACATAACCTGACATTTCTCAGTCTGTGAACATTACGACCGACAGCTGGTAAGCGAGGCTTGCAGACAAAAACAAGAGAATAAAAAGTTCCCCCCCATTTGTTATTTAACATCGTTTCACAGCCCATTTATCCACCAACAGACATGAAGACAGAATTTGCTGCACGTTTGCAAAGTTTTAGATAGTTCCTGTGAACGATGGACATATCCATCATTACGTACGCAAAAACAAAAGAAAAGAAGAACAGAAAATTAAATCTGAATATTTTTGTCTTTATTTTTGGCCTGATGATCATTTATTTTTTTACCCAGAAAAACTACTTTGTACTCACCTTCATCTTCATCTTTCTTTCATGTAATTAGTGAGAGTGATGGATGAAGTACAGGCCCTTACTTCTCGATGTTACATTGTACATTGTACTAAAATATCTTTAGAGCTCCTTCAGAACCACTTGACTGTGAAAACCTGTGGAGGTGAGTGGCTGTGAGTTAAAGACAGACAGCTGACCTTGGCTTGTAATTACATTCGAGCAGCTTGACCACATGATGAAGTCTCCATTACATCTGCCTCCTCAGGGGCTTGTATGATGTGTAATGACGTCACATTATTTTATCAAAACATATAATCTTTAATCCTGTAACCTCCATCCTATTTCTAAACTCTATCACTGCCATCATCATCCATCAGAAAGTCATCACAATGACTAGACTAAAAAAGCTCCTAAATCATAATATGGGAAACAATAAAATATGAAAAAGACTTTATTTTTAATCTGAATCATGTTTTTTTTTTTATATGAGTACAGCCAGACTTGGATCCTACTTTCTTACATACAAACAATAATTTCTGTTTTAAATACCAGAATAATCTCCCCATTTTCTACTTGATTGTGTTATTGCAAGAATTATAAACAAATTCGAGCCAAATACAGACAAACAAGCAGCTTATTAACATTAATGCTCTGTTCCAGCAGGCAGGCGAGTCTCTCTTCATTGGGGTCAGGGTCATAGGCCTGCAGAGACACACAGTAAACAACACCTACCCACATCTCGGCACGCACAGGCTCCCCTTAATTATACTGTGACTACGAAAGGTCTTATCTGAATTCCTCTGTGCTCATTAACGTGGGTGTTGGTCCTGTGGTTGTTTTTGTTCTGATCTGTGGCTACAGTTTGTCAGCAGGCAGAACACAGTTTGAGCACATTGCATGCTGTTGTCTACAGTGTTGCTACAGTAGCAGAAAGTCATTTGGATTGAAGCACTCAAGCACTCAAAACTTGCCAGAGTTGGATGCGCAGAGATGGCTCACACACACACACACACACACACACACACACACACACACACACACACACACACACATACACCCAGGGGTATCTGTGCCACTGCGGCAGCTGCAGCAATACTCTGGACTTAGGGTCATGAACAACAGTAAGAACACGAGCAAAGCACAGACTTTATTCTTTTTTTTAGTATCCAATACTTGACTAACACAGAAGCGACAGAACAAGCCCCAGATATATTCAGGGATCATGACACACAGTTCCGCTCCTTGCTTTCGTTTCATTAATTTGAACATACCCTCATCCTCTTCTCCTTGGGTACTCTACTTTATTCATGTGAAGTTATTAGGCTCTGGGTGGGAGTGTTGTGTGCTTCAGCAGTGCTTCTGTCTCCTTAATGAGGCCAGAATGCATTGTGGCTGTGCTCTGCAATGCAAGTGACCACCAGTGGTTACATATAGTGTAATATCATCAAATACCAAAGGGAAGTAGATGAAGGCATGAGAAGCTCTCCAACGCCTCAGCCTTGGTTACAAGCTTTGATCACGTCGTGTCACTCTCGTCACAAAAGATTTCCACAAGACATCGTCACCACCAGTATTTCTCACGTACATACTTCAACTACCCACATTCTGTCTGTCGGTATTTTCCGAACATAGCTCAGCACATGTCATGCATTCCATAAATTGATAATGAGGGAAATCAGTTTAGCAGCCTGCTAATAAGGAGGACACCACATTGTCTGCTGGCAGATGAGTCCAATTACATGCCTCTGAGTGGTACATAAAGTGAGTCTGACGAAGAGTGCAATATTTTGTGTTTCACATGATGGAAAGACTCCAGAGAAACTCATTCTGGGTCTTGTGCCTTTTGGCTGACTCGATACAATCCTCATTTTGTAATCATGTTTCTCTTCTCGTATTTTCCACAGCTGCTGCCCTTGGCAACCTGGTGTCTGATCTGGCAGGACTAGGGTAAGTGTTCGCGCACACACACACACACACACACACACACACATACAGATGCACAAGCACACACACACACACAAACACAGATGCACAAGCACAGGAAGCTCTTATGCTTAAGGTTTCTGCACATCACGGCAGGTTGTAGGAGGATGGAAATTCAAGTGGTTCACTGTATTCATTCAAATTAGAAAATGATAGTGATGATTAAATATTATGGTAATGTTATAGTGCATATCCCATTACACAGATTATAACAGTAAGGCAGTGCAAGACAATCCACCCAAGTATATACACAATTATAATATAAAATGTCCTTTTTCTTATAGATAGATATAGGAAGAGGTTAACCATCCCACCCCACTCCTCTTAGTAAAGACTAAGTCATTAAATGCCTAGTAATAGAGGCAATTACTGAATTCAGCCCAGAGGAAGATAAGCATGAGCAGCAAGAGAGAGGGAAGTGCGGCCACCAGAGGTTTATGTCACAGAGGATAGAAGGGAGTAGTTTGATGATTAAGAAAAGGTGAATAATTAAAACGAATCAATGTGGTTTGACAGTCTGAATGAGGTGTGTCAAAACGAGGAGAGGCCCTGCTGTAGTTATTAACGAAAAATGAATGCAATGTGTCATCAGGTTCAGTCAGCTGCTTCATGACTATCATCCACCTCAGACTACAGGGACCACAATCAGCTTCCTAACATGCTTTATGGATTTAACCAACCATGAGGCCAGACTATGTGGCACATGAACACAGCCTGTTGGATATGTTTCAGCGATTTGTTTGTAATTTAACAGATTATTACTCTTTTTATTTACATATACAGAAGAGACAAGGTAACACACAGACAGGTAGAAAGACTATGGTGCTGGTGCCTTTGCACTGTTTTTGTGTGTGATGGATTAGCTAAGCTGTTGGACT